>JAROYE020000007.1:22638696-23263696 GCA_029619315.2 Dynastes maya | reverse complement strand
TCGAGGATTGCTACTTCTTCCGAAGCGATCTTATAAATATCTCTCAATGCTGTACAAGAAATAATCTACCTCTAAATATCAGTAAATATAAATTTTTTTATTTCGTTCACGTGCATCTACGCCCATTACTTTCAACTACGAGCTTAATCAAGTTCACATCGAACGTGTCGAATTAACTAAGGATCTATGGATTTTGTTTGATAGCAAACTCCCTTTTGCGCAACACATTCTCAGCATCTAGCTTGCGGCTAGATCTTTTGGTTTTATAGTGCGAAATTGCCTAGAAATCATTATACTAAGCTATTGTTAGATCCCGTCTACAATACGCGTCCATAAATGCCAATTGGAATTGGTTCAACACAGATTAGCTAAACTCCTCTGGTTCCGGCAAGACGGAGAGGCGTTGATCATATCTTACTCTTGTCCCGATTCAATTTACCTTCTTTTAACTTTCAGCGCATATCCTCCGGTTTAGTGTTTTTCTGGAAATTGTGTAATGGCTGCATTGACTGCTCGGCGCTACTTAAAATATTACAATTTATAATCCGGCACTCTGGTGTCCGTAATACGTTTTATGTACCTTTTCCTCGAACAAATGCTCCTCTAAAATCATGTATTTATATGATTTGTACAAACTTTAATCTTATTTCTTTGCAATTCGCTCTTTACTTTAATAATTGTTTGCAACAGTTACGAGGTAGGCGCCGTAAATTCTCGGGCTGCCAGGCTTATACATAGTTGCACATGTGCGAGGTCTACACTGTATATATTACCGCTCGAAGGGTAGTAATTTTTAGTAGCCAGCCAGACAACGTGATTAGTGCATGAAAATGTCTCTGGTAACGAAAATTGAGTACCGCACGGTCACTAAATTTTTAACAAAAGAAAAGCATACGCCTAATCACATTAAACAACGTCTTTGTGTTTGACATGTTAGTCACCTGATCGGCCCCGGGTGTGAAGTATGTGTTCTGTTTGTCCTGGTGTCCGTTCGGGTGGCTAGGAAAGTATGTATGTGGCTAATGATTTCCAGTCGAGGCCAATAATAACAATAATAATAATTTAGAGGGCGTTTATGGTGATTTATCTCCTTCATATTCCACTATAAAAAAGTTGGCAAAATGCTTCCGTTTGGGGCAAGAATCCCTTGAAACCCCCCGATGAACTGATAACGCCTTAAAACATTTCAATTATTGAGGAAATGGTATTGTCTAGTATTTCTGAAACAAGTATTCGCCGAATTCTCCATAACCATTTGAGTATGAATAAGATTCGTGCAAACTGGGTATCACATCTTTCTGCTCTCCATCGTGAACGTGGGATCGAATGTGCGCGCTCGTTTATAAGCATTTGTGGAGACGACCCGAAATCGATTTTGGAGTCCATTGTCACAGGAGATGAAACAATGGTTCTGTATAATGATCCACTATCCAAAAAGGAATCCATGAAATGGCCGATGAACCTCGTCACAGAGGCGGAACCAATGAAAAAGATGATGGCTACAATATTCTGGAATTGTGAGGATATTTTACTCATTGACTTTAAAGAGCAGAACACAACTGTCAAAAGTACATATTATGCGTCTTTGCTGCATACGTTGAGGGACAATATTCGTACAAAACAGCGTGGAAAATCGACAAAAGGTGTTCGATTATTGCACCCGTCCATACTGCCACCATTTCACAAGCTGCCATCCATCGAAAATGGCTTTCAAGAATTGGAACATCCTACCCTATAGTCCGGACATGGCTCCAAGTGATTGTTATTTATTTTCCTATTTAAAGAAAGATCTTAGGGGACGTCGTTTTAACGATAGTTAGATTATTACTGATATTTCGTTTTGTTCAATACAAATTTGATTTCGCTATCATAATTCTGTCGCAAATATTAACCAATCACGAACCAAGAAATTTTCACCTGTTTTTGGAGAAAGTTTGAATAGGTGTACCAATGCTTAAGATTCAAAAAAAAGGAAAGCCGCTTGTTTTAACATTTTCGTTTATTCCGAGTATATTCCAAATCGAATTAATATTCTTTTCGAATTCGTTCAAAATGTGAATGTTGTAAAATTCATCCAGCGTTTCATTTTAAATTACTAATCAAGTATGTCGGTAATTTCTGTTTTACTTGCTTAAGCTATCTTTCACATTTAATCTGAATTTAGAATCACTTACATTGCACGGATTGCGCGTGTTAAAGATGAGCAATAGGTTTTTTTTTATCCAACGGATGATCCAGCAAGGTCAACAGAATCAAAAATGCTTTTAGTAGCTTCTACGAAGCAAGCATTTTAAATTATCCGTGCATGACTATTGTTGACATATCCCGATATCACAAGGTATATAAGATGAATACCTAATATCTTTTTCATATACATACGAAAGTCTTTGTGGAGATAAGCGTTCTGAATCACTATAATCGCTTCATATAAAACGGTTGTATATGTAGTAATAATGTAGGGTTTCGTATTCAACAGGCTGTAATAATACAGGCACGTAATTCGTATTAAAGTGTTTCAAATCGTAATTTACCTATGCTGTGCCATGCTAAAAGGTTAACGTACTTGCTAAACTATGGAAACGGGAATCAAATAATTACATGGACGTTAAATAGATTTCGATGTTCTTCCTTAATAACTACCTACATTCACAAATAGTACCATGCTGTGACGAATGTTGGATAATTTAAGCATTGAAGGATGTAATTTTGAAAATAGTACAAAAATTGATAGCCTGTATAGTACCATACGAGATCTAATACGTTTCGATTTAATGAATACTCAATTATAACAGCAAGAGTACGCGATAGATAATCATTATTAACAATTATATCTGCGAAGAAAAAACAAACGTTAAAACGATGTGGATGCCAATGTTCGAGTAAATTGCAGCAGTAAATCGTATAGTTTCAAGTGGAGTTTGTTGCCGTGTGGGAATAATTTACAAAGAAAATGCCCGCAATAAATAATCTCTTTGAAGATTGCATTCGTGTTGTAGTCCAGTTCTTGTTTGCAAGGAAAAATAATTCAGTGGAAATCCACGACATTAAAATGGTTTTGTTAGGAGAATTGATATATTAATAAGTTTATGTTGTGGAGTTTTAGGGATTATTGTTTTGTTTTTCGTATAGTGAGTAATAATAAAATAATGAAAATTCGGAATCAAACAAATAGACATTAAAATGATGCTTGTAATTCAGATAGAAAAAAATGTATTTCTGTCACATCGAAAAAATACGTTTAGTGTACCAACAAACCAATACCAATGGTTTTAATGCAATAAAATTGTATGTACAGGCTGGTCCAAATTCGATGAAAACAGCACGTAGATTTTTATTAGTCATGTCCAAGTTTGCATTCGGAAAAGTTGATTTTTTGATAACTTTGTCGTCATAACATAAGATTTCGAAAAGGATGTATTTTCGGTGTAGCTTTTTAACGTAGATTAACGTATATTAGTAGCATTTGTGTTTCTTTTATAGTTTCTAGATTGGATATCTAAACTGGATCAGATTATTTGAAAACCTGTAATTGAAGCTGATTATTTTTACGTATTTTAACAGCTAATCATCAGTTAAAGCATTCCATTTTGTCAAAAAATTCCCTTTTAAGTTTTTTAAGGACCCAATAACAGCTTTCCTCTATTACCTTAATACTAATTGTAGTTAGAATTCCCAAAACTAATAAAAAGCATTGATTCAGGAGAATAATACTTTCATATCCGAAAGATAAACGGACATGAAAGAAACGTCAGGAATGCATAAAATTGCATGTAATGACTATGATAAAGCTATGTTGGCCAAACAAAACGAGCGATACTAGATTCAATGAATATATCAGGTGCTACAGGTACGGTAAAACAAAAGCGTCAAGTTTAGCACAACACATAAACGAAACCGCGCATGATATTAAATTAGAAAACCTAAAATTGATTAAGAACATTACCTCGCCTCGTGAATTAGATTTGGAACTATTTATATAAAAAAGGAACGCAATCTATATTTATGAGGGCGGAACGGATACGTGTCAGACCTTCTCGTTCCGTATATACTCTCGCATGTTTTAAGCGGCAAAAAGTAGGTACAGTGCGACCTCCATAATGAAAATAAATGAAAATAAAACAGAAGCATGCTTATTAAATTTTATATTATTTTGTGAAGTAATTTGTAATTTTTGTTTGCTTAATCTTTTTCTAGTTCAGTATAAAAGCCGTTTCTTTTAATCTTTGAAATACAAGAACATCATGTAGTGGGATATTACTTTCTTCTGCCCACTTTATGCAGACATTGAAACTTTTAACTGCCTCGTCATTCTTAACAGTCTAGTTTGTATTATTTAACTCTGAACCTTCACTATCACTACTAGCATGGTGTTCATCTGTGGCGTCTATGTCTTCCAGCGGTAACAAATCTTCATAATTTTCAAGCCAGTTACGTATTTCCGCGTTCGTGATACTTTGCTCAGTGCGAACATTGAGCATAGTCGAAACATCTGTTATCTCTTCAGCCAAAGAAAGTCGCAGTTCACTCAGAGGAATTAGATCTACAGCATCATATTCAATGTCTGGGTCGTTATTTGCTACATGAACCATAATTTTGTTCCAACATTTCAGCAAGACTTCGGGGGAGACTTTTTCCCAAGCATTGTATAGTAGGCATACAGCGTCCATCAAGTTCATGGTTTTTAATAACTTAACAACGTTGTTAGATAAAATTTGGGCTAAAAGACTTTTCCGATAAAATAAGTTGGTCAGTCTGATGGCATTTTGATCTAGAGGTTGCAAAAGTGCTGTACAATTAGGTGGAAGAAATACTGTTGTAAATTGTCCATCCTCACTAGTCAGCTCTTCTATAGTTCCATGGCTCGAGGAGTTATCGACGATTAACAGGACTCCTTCAGTTAAATTGAGACTTCTTAAATGACTTCTAACTTGACGAAGAGATGAACAATGAAACCAATCTAAAAAATTGCAGTAGTTATCGATGCATTGGCACATGATTTGTATTCAACACGTATGTTCACATTTTTAAATGCCCTTGGATTTTTTGCCTTTCCTATCACCAACAGCTTTAATTTTTGTGAACCATCAGCATTGCAACATGTAACGCGTTCTTTGTTTATTTTTTAACCTGATGCGGTCTTTTCCTGAGCACGAACCAGCGTTTTTTCAGGCAACATTTTCCAATACAGAGCAGATTCATCTGCATTGTATATTTAAGTAGGTGCGAGGTTTAATTGTTTAATCTTCTCTGCAAATGCACTTAGGAAAGGATCGACAACATTTTGATCATTGGATAGTATTTCGCCACACACTTTTTAAGAACGCAGGCCATGTCTTTTTCTGAAATTAGAAATCCAGCCCCTGCTAGCTCTAAAATTATCATTGCGATAGATTTCAGAATAAAACTGTTGTGCTTTGATAGATAAAATGTCATAGGAGATTGGAACGTATCTTGATCGTTATGTACAAAACCATGCATACAGTTTCCATTTTTGGATATTCGTAATGTTTTTCTGAGGTCGGGAACGGAATCACATTTGCCAATAAATCTAAAAGAAAATACACTACATAGTAAAAGTTCACAATGGTCTTTAAAATATATCATATCTTTTGATTTTGTCTTTGTTCTTTCTTATATCCGAAATTGTTGATGTTTCTACCACGTATTCATTTGGCAACACTTTCCCACTTTCACCACGGACTAGTCTTTCTATTATATCGGATTTTTGTTTTATTGACAACATAGTATATTTTCTTTTAAGAGGCATTTTAATATATATATATGTAAAAAAATGTTTATATGTATGTATGTACATATACTTATGTAGCACAAGATAACACGTATGTACATACTATGTAACAAAAAACAGCTAAACAATTACATAATCCTCAGATACGATATGTAGCAGTCAAAGCAAAGGCACACTGCTTATGTGAACTCCCAGATGTCAGCACCCGCCGAATTTAGGAAGTTAGGGGAATCCCTCACGATCAATTTCGTCTAAAAACGCAGGTCCGGATTACCGAGTAATATCAAATCCGGATTATAAAGCGCACAATGCAATTGAAATGCTTGGTCGGATTAGCGAATAATCCGATTTACAGAAGATTCGGACTATCGAGGTCGCACTGTGCTTGTAAATACATCTTTTCCCCGAGAGTAGGAATAAACAAGCATGGTAGAATTAGATTTGTTGTTTGTTTTTCGCTCAGATTTATTCGGTGATTCGGTTGATAATGAGAATGCCCAGGAGCCCTCGAAACGGCTGCTCCGAATTAATTAATTAATATTTTGTGTCGTGAGGAGTGTGCCGATACTTTGTGTTGCTTTCCACAAATCTTACAGAAACATGAAAAATGATAGCACGCACAAATATTAATTAACAATTATTTACAAAAAATTCGGAATTACGCATCGCTAGGTATGCTGCAGTACGTGTAACTCCGGCTGCATAAATAATAGAAGATTTGTGAAGCTTCTGTCATTACCGCCTCACGTCTGTCGTTGTATAATTAATTATTAATTATGACAAGTTATGAATTCATTTGTTTGCAGTTATGTTTTGCGAAGATAAAACAAGCGTAAAATTATATACGAATGATCATTATTATACACGATGCCAATAAAACATTTTAATTTGCAATTTAAAACATACATTTACGACTAATATACATACATATACATACATTACAATGAGTAATAATATTTGCTGCACAATCATTCCGAACGTCAATCTCGATATATCTACGATAATGGCGTAAAAACAAACGTACTTTGCCGTACGCCGACTCGATGAAAATATATTTATAAAGTGATGGTGTGAGGCTCTAATTGATGTGCGTAGACCGAGGTTACGCGTAATAGTTCTAATTGAAAATGAGCGCTTATGGGATTCGCTTTTCGAGGCGCACATGTTCGACGATTCGCCATCAGTACGCCTTCATTAGCATCGCCACTCTAATGGCTATTGAAAAACGCTGTTCCATTTATTTATATACGCATCGTATTAGCTCACTACGAGTCTATTACGGTATGAAAAAATATACTTCCGCTAAACGCAGAGTGCCAGGGCCGGACGTACCGAATAGATGAAATATGCTGTACATGTCCTCCGCTGTTTGTAAAATTACGATGTGTTGTTGTTTGTTCAAGCCATATAGATCATACATGCAACAGATGTCTCAATACAGCGATAATGGCGATGAAATTTTTATTTATTTATGAATATGACATAGAGCCAGCTGGGTCACTGGGAATGAGTAATTGATAACATTGTTTTGTAAAGATTCTAGTTTTAAAGTAAATATCACTTTGTTTAGATTATTTTGGAAACTTACTCTTACCGTTTTGTTGTGTTTCTAACTTGGTTTTAATAAAGCAATTCATCTTTAGAAAAATTTACAGAGATGTTGTAACTAGAGTAACCAAAACTTGCGGACTCGCATAGGCGTCGGTATTACGGGTTAATATAAGAATACGAAAAATTCATAAATAAACTTACTTGCTAATTATTCAACAAATTAGAGGCATCAGGATGTGAACTACTGTAAACTTGCATCATTGCATATGTTTCCACAGTTACTTCTTTAAACCTTGTGCGTCGACAAGAAAAAATATTCTTATACATAGAAAACGATCTCTCCACATCTAAGGAAGTTACATTTGCATGTAGAAACTGTTTTTCAAAATCACTTAAAAGTTCACTATTCTTACACTTATTATAAACGGCCTCTAAGTATCCAAATCGGGATTTTTCCTTAAAACATCTGCCAACTTTTGACTAGCGCATAATCCTGGCGTATCATTTAATGTGTGTAATTTATTTTTTACACTCTCCACTATGTCTAATGATTCCTGCAATGATAATTCAGCACATTGTAGTTTTCTGATGGCATCTAGTAATACTGTATAATTGGTACATATTGTTGTTAAATCTTCTAAAAGTTGAGGAATTTGAAATTCTCTTTGACTTTCTCTAATTGCTTTGGATTCATTCCGATTAAATCGCATTATAACTGATTGAATTTGTTGAAAATGGATCAAATAGTAAGAAGCTGCTGTTAGCCAAGTACCCCATCGCGTTAAAATTGGTTCAGGAGGTTCTGGAATACCTGGACAAAATTTACGAAATTCTTTTAATCGTTTAGGAGATTTACGAAACACTGCTTTAGTACTTCCAATCATCCGATCAACGTTTCGTAATGTTGTCGAACAACTTCACCAACTAAATGCAAAGCATGCAGCACGCAGGTTATATGTATTAAGTTAGGAAATATATGTTTTAAGGATCGCCCAACACTTAACATCGTTGCTGCACTATCTGTCACAATCATCACAACTTGATCTTGGGCAATTTTAAATTTTTTCAAAGCGTTCATTATCACTTTTTGAATATTTTCCGCGGTACATTGTTGAACACGTTTGCAAGCTAACAAATATCGAGATGCTGTGTTCTCGCTAGATAAAACGCGAGCTATTACATTCACAATACTGTTTTTCTTTATATCGGTCGTCTCATCCACGGTAATCCATATTTTTTTTTGGAACACAAATCACGTTTACACACATTTTCTAGCATCTCTTTCATTCGCGGCAAATGATTCTGTAATTGTGTTTGTGAGGGTAATGGGTACTTTGGAACGTATTGCCGCCGTATTGCCGACAACGGAAGATTACAAGAGGTAAACATAATTAATAAATGTATGAGGAATAGTGTATAAGGTATTTCAGTTCTTGCATTTCTCATATGCTTAATACCATTGACATGCCTCTGGCAATCAGTTCTGTCCAATGCAGCCAAACGAACATTGCATATTAAGCAAAAAACTGCACTACCGTCATATTTTAAATGGGGAAAAAGTGACACATACTTATGTACATTAGTAGCAAATCTATTACGAGGCATTGTTTTCTTAGGTATGTAAATATTAGTTCTATATGAAACGATACACTAATTATGTACTTGGTATAATACTACAACACACAAAAAACACCAGCTATATTTTCTAAAGCGACACGTAAGTAGATAACCTTGACCGTTCGACTAATCTCTGCAACAGCTCAACCGGTACTAAAACGAAATCCCTCTCAGCGTGGTTTAACATGATTTATATTCAAGGTCGACACTACATGCCTGCTTCTCTACCGGTTTAGTTTATTTATGAATTTTTCGTACTCTTATATAAACCCGTAATACCGACGCCTATGCGAGTCCGCAAGTTTAGGTTACTCTAGTTGTAACTAAACAATATACAGTATGTACAGTACAGTAAATAAAACAGAATAGGAGGGCAATCAGAAAAATTCTCAACCTAACAGAGAAGCAAGCATATTTTTGTCAAATTCAAATTCTCCTTAATCCGATAATTAGGGGTCCAGGTAAAGCCATAAAAAGACTCGAAATGAAACACAATTATCCTTCACCAATAAATAATAAATATTTAATGCAGCACAGGTATATATGACAATTCCCTATTTACCCGAACTAGAATTATGAATTTAGATTTAGTAGTTATTGTTCTTTTAAAGAGTGAATATCGTCAATATCTCTAATTATCTAAAATTAGTATTAAAATGCGGAAAACAAGAGAGTTACCTTTAGAAATCCGTACAGTGATTGTTGCTTTGCGTAATCTTGACCGAAGGAACAAAGACATCACAATAAAATTGAAATTAATTCTCCGAACTGTTTGACTATAACGTTAAAAAATATCAAGAGGCTGGTACATTATTAAATAGCAAACGAACAGGACGATGAAAAATAACAACACCAGCGGATGATCGTCGAGTAATTATGACGAGTAAACGGAATAGACGAAAAACTGCACCTGAAATGACTGAAATAAATATTGAGCGTGAAAAACGAGCTGGTTTAACCACCGTGAAAAGGAGGTTAAGAGAGGGTGGTTTATTTGGCCGAATAGCGTTGCGTAGACCACTATTTCATTAAATGCAAAACTACAATTTATTTTTCAGTTAGCACTTTATGCGCATTTTTTTTTGTGTGGGCAAATAATTATAAATGAGTGTGGTGAATTTTTGCAATGGCGACCAACAAAACCTTCTCTTTTCTTCAAAAACGGTCGTTTTTTTTCCGCAATTTTTCCCTTGAGTTTGTCAAGTAATGATGCCCGTTTTTGACTACCTTGAAGAAAGGAAAAATTCTTCCTTCAAGCTAGTCGATTAAAACACAACTCCATAACTATCCCCAAAAACAGTCGCCATAACTCTTCCGGCCAATGTAACAGTTTTTGACTTTTTGGAGTCCACTGTTTCGACTGTACCTTAGCTTCAGGAATGTACTGGTGTATCTAAGTTTCATCTAGGGTTACTAGTCGACGCCAAAACTCCGACTTGCGTATTTCGCTTCAACTGCCTCAACAAGCTTTTCAAAATGTTCATTCGAATGCGTTTTTGGTCCTGAGTGAGCAAGCGCGGCACCCAACGCGTGGTTAGCTACATCATGCATAAATCTTCAGTCAGTATATGACAAACGCGTTCTTTAGAAAAGAAAACTTGATTTCTGAAAGTTGATGTGTCCTGTATTATTGAACTTGCATTTAAAACAACTATTTGAAGAGTTTATTACCAGTGTGGAATGTTCTGTAAGAAACTTCATATCAGTTTAATCGAAGGTATTTACAAGATTGCCATGAAGTTGAAAATACTTTTATAAAATAGATCTTTTGGTTAGCCTGGAGAAAATATCCAAAGAGTATTTCTTAATTTTTTGTCGGTTCTTTTAAATCCTCTTCATCTTTGTTTATCGCTCCAATTGTTGAAAGTGAAATTGTAAATAAATACAATAGGGTTTAATACTGGTTGGTCAAGTACCAACACCTAACCAAAAAGTGAATGACGCAATAGATTTTTTATTCATAATATAAGTAGATAATTATTAAATGTTAATGAATAATTTCCACAAAAAAAAAATACACATGCACTTCAGCACACGCAACTTAGAAAGACATTACTTCAAAGCGAGATGAAATGAAATTACTTATCCACGTTTATAAAAAAATCACAGAACAAAATGAAAGGCCAAAAGATCCTATATTAAAGGTTGTACATTTAACAAAAAGCCCGGTTTCTTCCCAGAAACGTTGAGAGACGCTTTTGTAAATCGAAGTAATTCGATTCGTAGTGATATGTAGTTATCGCTTTAGAGATAACCGTAATTATGCATAAAATCTTTTTCGCGACGGTATCTAACGCTACTTGATGATATCAGAAACTTCAGCCTGCGAAAGCGAAAAATACATATAGCAATCAATCAAAAAATTTCCCAGCTTACATGACCCTAAAATATAAAAATTAACTTTACGCATCAGGCAAAGCATCGATAAGATCCGAAGCAAATTGCACGACCTAAAAGATAAATAAAAGCAACTGTTTCCAGGTATAAAGAAACAAAAAGTAATGAAAATACCATATGTGCTGTAATGTTATAAAATTGAAGTTATCCAATTAAAAGTTATTATTTTCGTCGTTTATAAAAAATCAATTGATGAAGAAGATACCAATTTCAAAATTGTGACGTTTACGCGCACTATCTATGCTAGTGCGCCACGCAAGAAACCCTGCGTTATTTCAAATGACTGAACTTGAATTAACTTAGACTTCAAATAAATTTTAAATATTGCAAAAATTTAAATTACTTTGAAAATATACCATACGGCGAAATACATCTTCTCTCAAAAGCGACTTGTACTAAAAAGCTCCGCTTGTCATGGCGTCACTTTGCTCCTTTGTTACCGATTGCTTTTGTTAAATGCCAACTACGATACACGTTTCATATTGACAGTACTTTATATTCTTACAATTCAATTCACATCCAATTTAATTTCATTTGTTTAAATGCATTTGTATTACAGCGTGTAATACTTTACTTGAGTTCGCGATGTAGTATTTAACAAATTGACGTTAGGAAGTATCAGTAACTGTAATATTTGGACATCTACCGGACTTGATTTAATTTGCAAAATTATTGAAAAGACAAAATGCCTGTGTAAAAAAGTTTCTCGGTCGTTTCCCGGGAATTATCGTTGACTGGATATATTTACCTAATAACACCCCAGGGACAGAGAAAGGAGAGCCATATGGGTCGCTGCAGCATCGAAAAAAAGGATCAGAAAAGTGTTGCTCTGAGAATTGCCGCCGGAGCGCAAATGGCTGAACGTTTTTCCTTGTGGCGTTAGTGCCAGCAATTTTACATGCGGTATTTTCTACATTGCAGTACCTAAATAATTGTCAAAATATACTCCTGGATCACAACATCATATACATATCCAATAAAGGATTCCATCTTGCCACAAGGATTGAATTTACTATGGGTTATTAAATTTATTCATAATTTTGTACATAATGTTCCATTTTTCTGGAATGTCAGGAAATTTTTGCTTACTAGTTTACGTAAATACTTTTCTCAAAACGTATTTCTCTTGGAATAGAAAGATACAACAATACTATTCAGTATAAGTAATTCTTTAGTAATTCTTCAGTCGCAATCTAAATATCTAATTATACATACATTAATTAATTTATAATATTTTTGTTTAAACTGATATATGATGAAATGATTTGTAAATATGTTGTAGTTATAAATCAACTTATTCCATTTTTATTTAAAATTCGCTTATCAAAACCAGATGTTTCGTTTTATCGTCAATCTTTCCAATTACTTTTTATCAAGTGTTTTTATCGTGTTTCTACTTACTATTTGATTCCGACAAAACAATCTATAACTAAAATATTTACATTTCTGTATATGTCGATCAGTATTTACTTTACATTACGTCTGTAACCTAATGTCAGAGTACTTCATTGTAACTTATAACTAAAGCTGGCCACGTGCGGTACCGCGCAGTAGCGTAGAGTCGACCAGGCCTCGCGTTCCACTAGAGTTATTCTGCTAATAGAGATGTTTGGTGCCGCAAATAATTTCGCTCATCTTTTAAATAAAAATTAAATAACACGTGCTCAAACACTTACCATTTTAAGAGTCCTCCGTGAAATCACAAAGTGAATAATGTCTGTTAAATATCTGCAACATTAGATATGTTTCAACTGTTGTTTCGGCAAAACTAGTACGGCATGAGGAAAAAATGCGTTTATATGCAGATAACGAACGTTCTACATCTAGTGACGTAATATTTGCGTTAGTAAAACAATCTTTCAAATAACTTAACGATTCTGTTGACGCACCTTCACAAATGTGTCTTAATGTGCCAAAATCAGAATTTTTCTCAAAAACACTTTCAAATTTTTCTAGAACAGAAACATTTTTTGCGTCTTCAATCGCGCATTGCTGTGCGTGAACATGTTGCACTATTTGTAGAGATTCTTCTAACGGCACCGCAGGATTTTGTAATTTTTCTATTGCATCTGCTAGCCCGAAGTAATTGTCGTGAATGATTTTTAAATGCATTTTAACCTGACTATCTTGAAATTTCGACTGGCTTTTCTGGATAGCGGCAGCTTCCTTTGTATCGAATTGTAAAACCACGTTCTTAATATTGTCAAAATATTTATGACAATAAAACGCGGCCTGTAACCATGTTCCCCAACGAGTTAGAATAGGTTCTGGTGGCTCTGGTATACGGGGACACAGTCTGTGAAATTCGCGAATGCATTTCGGTGATTTGAAAAATACTACTTTGGTATGCGCTATTAAAGCGTCTACCTCAGGATAACATTTTCTGATACTATCCGCCACAAGATTGAGAGCATGAATTTTACACGTAATGTGTAACAAATTAGCAGAATGCTTTTTAAGAGACCGGCCTACAGAAAGCATGTTTGCAGCACCATCACTCACTAACATCAAGAGTTAGTTTGTTGAAAGTTCAAACTTGTCCAATGTATTTAACACTAACTTTGGAATTACTTCGGCAGTACACTGTTGTATTCGTTTGGAGACTAATAGAATTGAAGGTGCCGATTGATGAGGTTCCAATTTGCGTGCCATTACATTAAGAACAGAATGTTTCTTCCGATCTGTTGTTTCGTTGACCATAACCACAATTTTTGATCTTTCAACTCCGATTTTATTTTTTGTTCAATATGTTCGCGCGCAGATGGCACAATTCTTCGTAACGATGTTCGACTTGGTAATTTGCACTCCGAATAGTTATTCCAAAAGCAGATAAATGGTTCCTTGTCTAGTAAATTAAACGGTATATTACATGCGATAAACGTAACGCATAAATTAAATATAAATTTTTCATAGTCTCGTGCGCAATTTCTTTTTGAGACATGCTCTTCACTATTTACGTGTCGTAGACAATGTTGTCTGGACCAACACATTAACGAGATTTTATAGATTACACATTTAATTTTAGCACCTTCATATATTAAGTCTGGAATTTCTGCAATAAATTTTCGAAGTTTATCCGACCCGGTCGTTTTGCTGACGAAATCATAATTTTTCTAGGACAGATAAACAATTGCGCAAATGACCGGCAGCGAAAATGTCCGTACTGCTCCGCAGACGAAGTAATACTACCGTTCCTCTCGGTCCGAACTGATTCTACGCCGATGCGCGGTACCGCTCGTGGCCAGCGTTACTTATAACTTATAACTTATGTTCAGTTCAATAGACCGCAATTCGCTTGAAGCTATCACAATAAGTCAAATTTTTGTTCCTATTTTTGTATTTGAACTATGTTGCTGCGCTATGAATATGTTCATGGACGTCCGATATTTAAAAAAAACAAATTACGTAACATGTTTGAACTACTAATATTGAATCTTCTAGTATAAAAATAGAACAAGTGGGTATTAGTCATCTTTCCTTGACTCTGTGTGTATAAAAAATAAGTGCGGGATTCGCTTTTACGACTGTGGTTTTAAACCTCTTTCGTAGTGGGGAATGCTAAATTGATAAAAAATGTACCAACCGTTATAGTGCTTATCAACCATTTCACTAACACGAGCGTCTAGTACTTCCAGTATGGGTTCAATTGTTAGTAAAAATCTTACTCAACATTAATCCTAAATAATTTGTGTTTGAAATTAATTTTACTAAGCGACATATTTTTTAGACTCACTTAAAATGTTTAAAAACATTTAAAAGCTATGTTAGAATATCTCCGCATAAATAAATAAACACGGACATACGTATGTTTCTGATTCACACACCTCCAGAAATACATCACTTTTATTTTCCACGTGCCTTTAAATACTAACAAAAGAAAGTCAAGTTTACACCTCTTTAATTTCCTTAATGCTCAAGCGTAACAATGCGCTATGAATATTGTACAAATATAAACGCCCACACCCCCGCATATATGTAGAATGAAGAATCACTTTGAGTTAAACAAGGTGGTTTAAGATATGAGATTTTATGAGATGTTCTGTGTATTTTCTTTATCGGAATTTGAATATACAGGGTGAGTCGGGAGGAACAGACCAGGACGTGAAAATAATGTAAAAATGTTATCTGACTTTCATTTGTTTTCAAGTTATAGCGTAAATGGTCCAAATTTTCGCTTGTTTTCGAGTCAATACGTCTTAGATAAAATAAAAATATCCTTGCATTGACTACCCATGAAAACAGAAAGTCAAGTACGTTTGACATTAACAGTTTTTTTCGCTTCTTATCATATACGACGTACCGGCTATCTGAATCAATCCTTTCGAGGCTCAAAATCATTTCAATAATTTGTTGTTCTGATATGTGTCAGTGTCAGTTTATTGTGACAGTGATCTAACGTTTATTTTCGAGTTTGTACATTATTTTGTTAGAAAATGCCACACACTTATTCAAATTTAGAATATGCAAATATGATGTTTGTTTATGGTTTTTGTAATAGGAATACTGTAGCTGTTATTCAAGAATATCGTCAACGGTTTCCACATCTGAGAAATCCTGGTAAAAACTTATTTATCGGAGTTTTCAACAAACTACGCGAGACCGGAATACTTCCCAGTGCTAACATAATAGCTCATTCAGAGCTAGGTTTCGAAGAAGTAGAAAATATTTTGGATCTAGTAGAAGATGCAACCTGCTCACGAAGAATTGCTACTCAATTGGGCATTCCACGAAAAAATGTAATACGAGGGTGGGTTGGAGCCAAATCTCTTTCCGGCGGGCCATTTCTTCAGATTTGGAAAGAGAAAATAGTCACTGGGGGTTAAATCCGGAGAATATTGCGAGTGAGGGAGCAATCGGTACCCAATTCATGAAATTTCGCCATGGCGACTACGCACGTATGCACTCGTGCATTGTCTTGATGGAAGAGCACTTTCTTCGTGGTCAAATGCAGTCGTTTTTTCTTAAAATCCTCATTGAACCTGTCCAATAAGTTGTTTTTCCCTTCTGACGGTAATCGATGTGGATTATGCCACGTGCATCCCAATAAACTATCGTCACGACCTTGTTGGCCGACAGATCCACCTTGGCCTTCTTCGATGCCGATTCGCCCGGAGAAATCCACTATTTCGACTACTGTTTGGTCTCCGGTGTGTTGCGGTGTATCCATGTTTCGTCAACAGTTATGCGACTGTGCAAAAACTCGTCCGGATGACGGTTAAATAACGTCAAACACTCCTTCGAAGTTGTCACACGACCGCGATTGTGATCAATTGTGAGCAAACGCGGCACCCATCTTGCGGATAGCTTTCTCATGCGCAAGTGCTCATTCAAAATCGAAACCACTGAGCCATAGGCATATTACGCCTATGGCTTCTACAATCTCGCGCACTTTCAATCTCCGATCGGCCAGTACCGTGAATTTTTTCGATTGCTTCTCGTGTAGTGACCTCAATTAGGCATCCAGAACGTTCGGCATCACTTCTTTATCATTGATTCTGATGGTGCAGAGTCCCCATAGTATTTCTAAAGCTTAGCCTTGGTTTGAGCGATGGTTTTCATCCGCAAAAAATAATGCTTTATGAGCACACGAAATTCACTTTTTTGCATTTTCGCCAAAATGCAGGACGTAGTCTGCTTTCAATGGTTATCAAACTTTAACCAAATGACGCAGCTTTCTCAAATTTTGACAGTAGTGTATTGACAGATGGTGGTTGACGGGAGCAGTGTTGCTTTCCAATTTGCAACGCGGGAAATTCAAAAAGTCACGGACATATTGACCCACCATCGTAAACGCACTCCATGAGCAAGGCTTAATAATAAATAATAATCGTCGTGTTGTGTCGCGCATAAGTTTTACGGATGATGGCATTAATAATACTCAGAACTCTCATGCATAGTCAGACGAAAATCTCCATGAAACGGTCGAAAGCAATTTCCAGCACAAATTTTCGATAAACGTGTGGTGTGGTATGGTCCCTGGTTATCTAATTGGCCCTTTCATTTCGGAGAATTGCCTCACAGGAGAGTACTACTTAATTTTTTTACTAAAGGAATAACGAGGACTACTAGAGGATGTTCCTCTAAACATCAGAATGCAGGGGGGACGAAGCATAAAATGTTTAGAAATCAATTGCGGCATTTTTGGACCTTTATTAAAGAAATATTAAAATGAAATTTTGTTTATTTGTAATTACGCTATGACTAGAAAACAAATGAAAATCGAATAAGGACATATGAGTTTTTTTTACATTATTTTCACGTGTACAATACATTCTTGGAGTTTGGTCCGTTTCGTTTTCACATAATAAAATTCTGTGTTGCTGCTATAGAAAGTAAGGAAACGTATTTTTTTTTGGTCTTGCTTTATTAATGAAATCAATTTTCTTTTTAGCCTACAGTTTTCTTTTAAAGGAGTGTGACACTAAACTGAGAAATATTAAATATTTCTCTTCAGCAGCAATGTACGAAATTGTGTCTACATTATTCGTTTTCACAATGCACTATATTTTCAAAATGTAAAAGCCTGTAGTGTCCCTTGTAAATATTTTTATTAGTAAAAATAACAAAATCACAACAAAACCACAAAGGAGACGGAACATTCCATTCTATTCTTAGACACCGATCCGATGATGCTTACAAATAATTCCAAGGGAATGATGTAATTTTTGTCAGCGCGGAATGAGAGATGACATACGAGATGGTGCCGGTGAGCGGCGAGCCCTCAACGCTAGATTCAGCGAGATATAGCCAGGCAACACGCCCCGAACAACAATAGACCGTTACATAGCTCCAAGTGCTTGCTTTAATTTCAGGTTGTCGATAGCTGCGGCTGGTTTTATTAATGCATTCGGAAAAACTTCGCGGGCTCGACGGTACTTTAAATGTCATGGACGGAATCTTCTCTGGGATGGCGGTTGTAGCTATTTGTTCAGGGGTATTTTTGGAGCGGTTAACAATTAGAAGCATGGCTGTAATGCGTTCGGTGGGAGATGTCTATTTTATCTTGTTCAAATTATGCCATACACCCAAAGTCCTTTTTTTCGAATTGGTATTCTTTCTTGATTGTTCGGTATTAGATGACTACAAGTTCGCTATACATAAACGTTTAATTTATTTTGAGTAGTTGAGGAATCATTAAAATATGTGCTTAGTGCAGTTTCCGCAATAAATTATTATCTTTGGTAAGAGAAAGGAAACGCAATATCTGGTATCACGACTAAATCTTTCTGCAGAAGAAATTTGTGGAAATCTATTCATAGATTTACTCTTCAATTTGCCCAACGACACGTTAAATTTCTTCCGTCAGTTTAGTCCATAATTTGAGGTTTGTTTTCATAAAACTACGATTCTACAAACTTTTGGAAGAAGCCGGATGGTGTCAGATCACATGACCTTGCTTCCCAGTTCTGATCCCCGTTGTGTGGAAGAACTCATACCAGATATTTCTCGCGCATCTAGGCAATTGTTGGCAATTGGAAACTACGCAGCCACATTACAGTAATGCTCCCGATTCCTTATAGTGATATTTTGATCCTTATTTTGGAAAAACTAAGGTTCAATCGACTCAAGATAATTTTCCGTGAAACAATTTCATCAGCATGTTGCCTCTTCAAAGTCCATTCAAGTAACTGTCTTTGTTGTCGGGTTAACTGAATTTTGAAGGTCTTTCGCAAGGAAAACGTTATGAACGAGGACGATTAAATGTTACTGTCACGTATACCAATCACAGCGTTATTCCTGATTAACCTATGAACTGGTGCCTCATTGCGCGCGTTTTTACAATCTAGGATCGCACAAAACCTCCACCGAAACTCTCCCTATTTTTGTTTAGCGCCATTTATCCCTTTTTACTTGTGGTGACGGCCCAACGGAGTATGCACGTTTTGAAACTTAACTAGAAAAGCTTTAGTGAGTAAACAGAGTGTGTAAAATGTTTCGTGATGTTATTATTGTTATCCCTTCACAGTAAAGAGTGAAGCGCAATTAATTATTTCCCAGTACGCGAATGATGACTCGAGATTGTACCGGACCCACCAGAAAAATCTACCATCGACCCGCGTAGGACTCGAACGCATAGCGCGTAACTCAGTCAGGATCTTCAGTATACAATTACGCCAGCCCAACAACGGCGCTTAATCCAAATTGGGCGTTCTTGTTGGGTCGTACTTTATATACGAGGGAGGCGTCATAAATTCTCGGCCTGATATATAAAAAATAAAATATAACAATTGTTATTTTTCAATAAAATTTCCCCTAACTTCAATACATTTACTACAACGATCAATTAATAATTCTATACCCTTCCAAAAATAATCTAAAGTTTTCCCTCAAAATGTTGTTCATTGAGTTGCTGCCATTCGATCGATTCCTTTTTGGATCTAGGATTATAATACAGAACCATTGTTTCATCTCCGGTGACAATGGACTTCAAAATCGGATTCGGGTCGTCTCCACACATGTTTAAAAACGAGCGCGTACATTCGACCCGACGTTCACCTTGGACCAAAAACTGCCACGTCACCCGAAATCGTCGATTAAAGGTCTCCGAAATTGCTAAGGATATACGCATCTCTGATGAAAGAACATTTCATATCCTAACTGTGGAATTAGGGATGAAAAAGCTTTCGGCAAGATGGGTGCCGCGCATATTGACAATGGATCAAAACCTTCAGAGAATGAGAATTTGTCAAGAGAGTCTCAAATAAAACCGATTTCATCCGACGATTTGTTACAACAGACGAAACTTGGGTTCATTATTATACCTCTGAGACCAAGCAACAGTCAAAACAATGGAGACATAGGGGTTCCCCACCACCAAAGAAAATAATGTTCGTGAAATCAGCTGGAAAAGTTATGGCGTCAGTATTTTGGGATGCTAAAGGAATATTACTAATTGACTATCTTCCCAAGGGCCACACAATAAACGGTGAATATTACGCTAAACTTCTAGATCAAGTGAATAACAAAATTCATGAAGAAAGACCTGGCTTGCGTAAGAAGATCATTTTCCATCAGGGCAATGTACGTCCTCATACAAATGCAAAATTGAATGAACTGAAGTACAATCTGTTGCAACATTCACCTTATTCGCCTGATTTGGCTCCTCCTGACTTCCATTTATTCCCACGGCTAAAAATTTTCCTCTGGTGAAAAAGATTTTCCACAAAAGAAGAAGTAAAAGCAGCTGTCGACGACTATTTTGGAGGACTTGAAGAATCGCACTTTCGTGATGGCATAATGGCTCTGGAACATTGTTGGATGAAGTGCATTCAACTTAAAAGAGATTATGTAGAAAAATAAAACGTATTTAAAAAAAAAATTCCTCATTTTCCCTTTCATTTCACGAACATTTCAAAGCACCCTCGTATAATACCTTTAGTAGAATTTAATTCCCTTCCGCATTTTACGAGATAAACGCAGTTCCCACGATAAATCGATCACCCTGTACAATTTAACCTTACCACCCCCGGGATTAAATTTTTTGCGAGCCCTATGCATATTGGACTACAACGTTCTTAATGAAAGGCAAACAGAACAAACATTCGTTTGACTCCACAATAAAGAAAATATTTATGAATCTAATAAACATCAAGTTTTTCGACAAAATCATGTTTAAGGAAAGACACCGCACGTGAATATTATCCAATTAAGCCAATTATTTTGCTGGAATTCCTTTCAACACGCAACACTTCAGCTAATTTCGTACGCAGCAATCGGCTTCTTTTGGATTTCGAATCCTCATCAATTTCCAAAGCCAACACGTGATCTAATTTTGTCCCAAATTCGTCTGAAGTTTATAGTTAGCAACGTTGCGTCGAAATAAAGTACACAACGTCCCGTTTATATTTAAATGCGCACACGTATTATGGGTAACTACAAGATGGACATGCATAGCGTCGTTCAAGGCTGATCACGCCGTTTCTACAATTAAATCGCGATTGCTAGGTGACGTTCGTAACGGAACAAAAAAGTAAATCGCGTGCGGTAGAAGCGCACGGATTAATCGGAATTAATTTGGACGGATGAAAGGAAAGTATGAGCTTCTGCAATTGAATTCTTTTCTTTTCAAACCGTCTCGCTATAGTTTGAAAATAGATTACGTATTCTACACTAAAAGAAGCCGATGATATTTTTAAATAGTATGCAGATACAATTCGAAATGTTATAATCTCCAAGGAATAATTGAGGTAACTTTGGTTTCTGGAACAACACAAAATTAGCATGTGTTTTTATAAAGTAATTTTAGATCTATGATCTAACTTCATAACACTATTTTAGACGCTCGCAAATGAGCTACCAACTCCAATACTTACCAGTACTAATCCCAATGGCCGTCCAAAAACGTGATAACTAAATACTGACTTAAATATACACATTTCTTTATTGTGGCAGTAATTGACAGGTTAATAGTCTAAATTGTTTTTACAAACATTTAAGTGATACCCCTTGATTTGGCAATTTTAGTCGTAAACTTAGGATTGTTTCTCTGAGAATCACTGGCTACAAAGAGGAAGTACTGAAAAATATTGAGTGATCGAACAATGACATATTGATAACACTTAAATGATAGTATTTATAGGTTAATGACAGGGCCATGCCGTGCGGGGGGACAACACGTGCAATTGCACGGGGCGGCAAAGTTAAGGGGCTGGCAGACGGCACGGACAAGTAAAAAATACATGAACCCAAAAAGAAATAATGCAAAAATGAAAATATAACACAAAAGGAGTAAATAACATTCATACGCTTTCAATTTTTTTACAGTAAGAAAAAATCAAAGGCAGCTGTAGTTTTTTGGGAAGCCTCGAAAGAAATAGGTCACGCCGTCAACGGTGTTGGAGCTTCTCTTTCAATCTCTGTCTTTTCTTTTCATTTTGCTTTAAACGATTCTCGTTCTCTGTTTTTAAAGGGAAAAACCTTTATTTCGGTGAAATACCTATTGGTGGATAATATAAAAGCCTGTGACAATTTTTAAAATATTTATGAGTTGTTGACCGTTGAGCGTAATATTTGGTCTGTTCGTGTTTGAAATTAATTCGTTAAAAAAGTCGATTTGGCTGGTGAATTTTGTGCTGTTCTAAATATTGATTGCCAAGTAAGTAGAAACATTATGTTTTGCGTATATTTTAGAAAATAATTGCTAATAACACTGACACACAAATAAAAAAGTCGAAACCCAGAGGGTAAACCCCCTTTTCCCCAACTATTTTGGGGCGCTAAAACCGAATATGACAATAAAAAATGGTTTTAATTATACAATTTTCCCCTAGCAACCAAAACTGTTGCGCGACAAAAGTCACCAGTGGGCGCATACCTTAAAGGTGGAACCAGACCAAGCAAACATTGTCGGGCAACAGTTGAGCAACAGTCAACCAACACCGAAGTTTTCTCTGTGTGTACCGGTGCATATGCCCACCACAACTGCTTCACTCATCAACTTCTATCTTGCTTCCTTCATTTTCTCGCACACTAAGCGAACATTGAAGCAACTGCCAACTAGATATTGAGCAACTTCTGAGCTTTGGGAGAACGAATTTGTCAATAGATTAAACGTAACAAGTTTGTCAACAGTTAATCAACTGTTGCACAACAATGTTTGTTTGGTCTGGTCCCACTTTAACTGTAACTTCATCTCAACATTGAACTGCCGAAACTTACGACACTGGAGGGCGCGACATATCAAAAGAGAATCAGTAAGTGGTCTATTGACGGTGACCGTGTCTTAGTCAAATTTGTAAGAGGTCTGTTGAGGACGCCTATGTTTCAGCCACATTTTGTAATGTTGTCTATTGACAACGACCGCACAGTTAAAGCATTTCTTTCGAAGATTTCTACATTACTGAGAATTTTTGTGCTTTATTTTTCTATAGGATTTTTTCTCCAATGAAAGGAGGCCATTGTGTCAACCATTTTATAAACCTTCTTCTACCAGATTTCCTATTTAGAAACCGTTTATGAATTGAAAAAATTGATTGTTGTAAAAATCGTTTGCAAAACATGCAGAAAAGGTTTAACATAATTTGAGTCAAATTCTTTAAATGCAGTAGCTTTCACGAATTTGTTAACAAGATATACACACAGGGCTTTCATTTGAAAACTTCCCATCTTGAATAACTCTTAAACTAGTAAAATTATCAAAAATCACTAAAACACGTCTATTTCGTTTTGGAGGGGGACATTTAATAACCTATTCTAATCAGTTGAGGAACAATTTGAATATTTGATAAGTTGAAATACTTAGTACAGTGCATCCTCTTTAATCTAGACAGGTCAATCCGGACTCGCATTTTGCTGAGTAGGTAATGAAAAATTAAATTATTTTTGTACGTTTTTGAGTTTTAATTTTACTTTTATTTTGTAAATTCTAGTTAATTTGTAAAGAATAAAAGTTTATTTTGCGTGATGTAGTTGTAGTTAATTATTTTCAACTATCGTGTTCATAAAATGGTGATTCTTATGAATATCGATAGTGCTATCAATGTTTTGCAATTAATTGTCCGGTTTAATACATTTTCGTCTCTAATCCACGAATTAAAGAACATTAAAATCGGCCGAGCGATTTTAATTTTCTTTGATGTAAAAAATTGAGAATTTTATACCCTTTAAAATAACACTGGGGAACAGCAATTTCGTTGTCTTAAATCTGTGACTTGTTTTCAACTAACTTCAACTCTGGATCCAAAAATAACCGCAGTTTTTGTCAATCACGTCAACTTTTTAAGCTACAGGAGTCATACAAATTGTGCATATAAAGGAAAATAAAGTAAAAACTTATCAAATATACTGTTTATAAAGAATAATTTTATTCATACAAAGGCTATAATAGTTACTGCAAGTCAAATTGTGTTCATACAAGTAGTTGTTTTTTTATCGAACAGTAATTACATATTAAGGCAAACATTTTCGCTTGTAGCTTTTTCTGGAATATTTAATCTACGGACATTTTCGCTTGATGCTCCAACAATAGTCAGCCATCATATGGACATCCCATCTACCCTGATACCGTGCCTCCATGACCTTCAAATCCTGGTGAAATCGCTCACCCTGCTCATCACTGACTGCACCAAGATTTTCCGGGAAGTTAGCAAGATGGCTATGTAAAAAACGCAATTTGGTGCTCATGTTGCAACCTAGCAGTTTGAAGCTTCCAAGAGTTGTTGGACAATTTTGGCGTAATTTTGTGCTCGTGTATTTCCAAGATAGTCTTTAACAATGTTTTTGAATGCCAACCAAGCATTCTTTTCAATTTCTGACATTGTTCCGATGAAATGTTCATCTTTAACAAGCTGTCGAATCTGTGGACCATCAAAAACACCGGCCTTTATCTTTTCAAATGACAGGCTAGGAAATGCCGAAATGAGATACTTGAAACAGTCTCCTTCAATTGGCAAAGCTTTAACAAATTGCTTCATGAGACCCAATTTCATATGCAGAGGTGGGAATATAATGTTCTTTTTGACGACAAGTGGCTGATGTACAATGTTTGGATCACCAGGTTTCAGATCGTGGCAGCCAATTCGACTGTACCCAATGCTTCTCACGAGCTCTGCTGTCCACACACACAAAAAACAGGGATACATGGTATATCCGCGTTGCTGGCCAAGAAGAAAGCTAACCATTTTGAGGTCAACACAAATGATCCATTGGTGCATGTGGTATTGCAACAAATCAATGGCTCTCTTTATGTTTTCATATTCTTCACTCAAACGAACTGAACGGCCTATCGGGACTGAACCAAATAAATTTCCATTGTGGAGGAGATCACACTTCAAGCTCCACTTTGAGCTGTTGATAAGCAATCGCCATTCAGTTGCCTTATAGGCTGAAATTCCCAACTCTTCCATTAAACCATGTACATTATGGCAATACACAAATCCATCATCACTTCGAAAGTATTGTAGAAACGCACTTTCTCTTGATCGAAAATAGGACACCTTAGCTCCCTTTTCTAGCAAGTTTTTCTCATGCAATCTTGATGCTAAGAGCTCTGAAGCTTTTTTGGGTAGTCCCAAATCTCGTACCAAATGATTCAACTCATGCTGGTCAAATCCATTACGAACGGAATCATATTTAATTTCAAAATCTTCATCGTTGGGGTCACTTTGATCTTCACCAGACTCGTATTCCTGTATTTCCAAAGTGGGTAATTCATTGAAAACTGGCACTGGGATTTCGGCTGAATGAGGCACTGGGCATATAGCTGATGGAAAACTAGGATACTCTATTTTACATTTGCCTTTCTTGTTATATCCTGACGTTTTCACTATACAAAAGTAACAATCACTTGAATGATCTCTGGGCTCTCGCCAAATCATAGGTATACCAAATGGAAGTTTATTACGTGTTCCCTTGGTCCACGTCCGTAAACCCTCAACACACTGCTTACACACTTGAGGGGCCCTTGATTTACCTTGATCACCAATTTTCACTTTAAAATAGGCAAAATAGACTTGCCTGACAAATGTACTGATGTTTGTCCTTTGACTGGGAATGCTAAAACTGCCACATATGTAACAAAACGAATCGGGGCTGTTTAAGCACTTACGACGTGAACTAGCAGAGGTAGACATAAGGAAAAGTTTCAGTTCATATATAAATAAACACTAAACACTGCTACCCTTGTATATAAACAAGAATTCAGACTCCACGTCGGAATGGGCTGCACTGTTTCAGAGCGACACACAGCGTCTCACTACAGTATCTCAAGCGTAACTGAACAAGTCCAGACAAGTATAAACCTCTCACTGTTCTCCTATGCGTCATTCACCCGGCGCCCATCGGAGAAGGTTTGTGTCAACCAATAGGAGAGCAATAGTGCTTCCTATGATCTATGTTCGATTTCGCGGAGAGTGGTCACATTCTCGTAAGGTGTAGAGATAAAACTTGACGTGGTAGAAGAAAACTAACTACAGTTTTGAAACCAGCATGCTTAATTAACTATAAAACAGTTCAAAAACCAAACTCAACAGAAATTGTGTTACAAATTGTTCCCCAGTGTAATATATTACACATGGGGTAGTGCCATTTAAAATTTTGGGATGGGAATGGTTGGGCGGAAGAGTTTCTCAACTGATTAGAATAGGCTATAAATGCCCCTCTCCAAAACAAAATAGACGTGTCTTAGTGGTTTTTGATAATTTTACTAATTAAAGAGTTATTCAAGGTGGGAAGTTTTCAAATGAAAGCCCTGTATATTGTTTAGCGCATAATGTCACCCAAATTATTCATTGACAATTATCGAAATCATACTTTAATTATTCTTCCAATAATTTATTATTATTAATTTAGTTTTGTGTTCTTGCACATTTGGTCTTTTAATTTTTTCTCAAAAATGATTTGAAAAATTGTGTAATTATAGAGAGGAACAAATCTTGTTTCGAAAATTCAAAATGTAAAAAGAAATGGGCTATCATTGAGAGAGAAATAAATCGGTTGTCATAAACTACAAGTTACGGGTATTTGAAATGCGTTTTCATGTCCAGTGGAAAGACGATTTAATAACATTATTGAAGCAAGTCAACGTTATCTAAATTTATTGCTAACATCACTCGTTCAATTAATTATTGTACAAGGACAGTGCAAAGAGAATAGTCTTGTTCTTTTAGTACGTCGTGGTTTATTAAATTGACGTTCAAGATCCAAAGAAAAAAAAGTTGCTCCAGTGCCTGTGTTCCTATTTTTCTCCTAGTCTGAAGAATTGAATTAGTTTTTATGTTTTTTTCCAGTACAATCTTATTTATTTTAAGAAACCAAATCATTCACTAAACGTCTCCTTGTTAATAACTTCAGTTATTACACGATTACTGTTGTTTAGACTAAAAAAAGAAAGTCAATTGAATGCTAGACTAAAAGCTATCATAACTCCATGTTTAATTATGCGTATGACGGCAAAATAAGAAAATGTTGATAAAATTTATCATGCTAAATCGAGGCAATTACATAATTAGTTTTATTTCTTAGATAAGCAGTTATTTCTGTTGACCTCTTACACCATGAAATAAATGAAAACAACCTCAGGAATGTTGAGCTGGTATTAACAATCGTGGATAGTAGAATTTTTAGCAAACACAATTTACATATGTATGCACAGACATGTTCAACTTTACAATGACTAACAATAACATTTGTGTAAGAGATAAATTAAAATGTAACAACGTCTTGACGGCATTGGCATCTCCGTCTATTATAGGTACTTTCATTTGATTCGCTGTTGTTCGCGTAAGATTTATGCAGCTTGGCGACAATTACGTCATCCAACAACACTTTATTATTAATAAAACATGTTCGCGACTTCATTGTTATTCCTAGCAGGTTATTACTCAAACCGCACACCGATCACATTGTGTTGAGATAGACTGATTGGCGGCATTATTTCACTGAATAAACATTTAATTCCTTTCTACACACCTACTCGTTGTTTCCACCGAGTTATTGACTGTTTTCAGAAGTCAGCGGTTCTAATGGCAACACAAAGCGTAGACCTTCGTCAACTCGTGTCAAAACATGGGCATTGAAATTTTATATGGTTTGTGAATCGAATTAAATTGTCGACCATTTTTGGCAGGCGTGTGCGCTGAATTCATCATGAGAGGATAAAACAGCTTGCAATGAATACTGAATTTTATTATTCTGTAATGTGATTGTTACAGAGAATATGTTCTGGTTATAAAGTTTCCAAGCAATGTAAATGAATTCGAATGTTCATTTTCACACGCTTTTTTGCAATGAGTATGCAGAATGGTGTAGAAAGTTACGTAGTAGGAGCCATAAATTCTTGGCCTGATACAGAAAAACTTGGTAAAATATAACAATTTTGATTTTTTCAATATGATCTCCCCTAACTTCAATACATTTATTACAACGATCAATTACCCTTGTAAAAATAATCTAAAGTTTTTCCCTCAAAATTTTGTATCACAGCTTTCTGGGACGAGGTTTATCGGGTCGCCGCCATTCCATCGATTCCTTTTTGGATGGAGGATCATAATACAGAACCATTGTTTCATCTCCTATGACAATGGACTCCAAAATCGGTTTCAGATCGTCTCCATACATGTTCAAAAACGAACGCGCACATTCGACCCGACGTTCACGTTGGAGAACAAGGGAAATACTTGTTTCAGAAATATTAGACATCACAGCTAATTCTTTCACTTTCAAACGGCGATCTGCTAACACCATTTATTCAATAATTGAAATGTATTGAGAAGTTATCAATTCAATTGGCCGACCTTAAGGAATTCAAAGGATTCTTGTTCCAAACATTTTGCCCACTTTTTTACAGTCGAATATGAAGGAGATAAATTACCATAAACGCCGTCTAAACGTTGTTTAATGTGATTAGACGTACGCCCTTCTTTTGTTAGAAATTTAGTGACCTCGCGGTACTTAATTTTCATTATCTGAGACATTTTCATGCACAAGTCACGTTGTCTGGCTGGCTACTAAAAACTATTACTCTTCGAGCTGTAATATATATAGTGTAGGTCTCGCACATGTACAACTATGACACAACGGAGATTGAACAAGCTCGAATTTGTGTAGGCCGAGGATTTATGGCGCTTATCTCGTATATACCCCACGCATTCCAATTATAGCAACCATCCTCTGATTATAATATTTTTGGTGCTATATTTTCTAAAACTTCCGAAATACGTCAACTGTTGTTTCTTGGGACACAACGTGAAAATTGTACCCATCCTGGTTATCCCTTATCCCCATGAACATTTCAAAGCATTTTAAAAATTACAACTAAGAAGGGGTGTCGTGTAGTCTTCGAAATCTACTCTCTTGTTTCATATTTTTGACAGTTGCAAATTATTTTATGAGAAAATTGTATTTTGGGTACCTTTTCTATCAGAAAATTGAAATTGTTTTTTTGAACTATGTACATTAAATCAATGAGACTATTTTTTATCAATTAGTCTATTGAAATTATTACAGTATAGAATTACATAAAACTGACATTTGTACTTACATTAGAGAAAAACAATTAGAAATAAATTTTGAACAAAATTTTGTTTTTCTAGGATTTATTTAAAATCTTTCAAGTAAATAAAATGATTACGATATAATAGAGAAGTCAAGTTTGAAGGACTGCGAAACCTTTCTTCTAATTTGAAATTGTTTGCATAGGGTTGGTGAGGAGAAGAGACAACATCAAAGTGTTTCACGATCCTTTTGAAAATATGATACTAATACTATTACGCGTACCGAATATGAATCTTTTCATCACATAACAACCCGACAAAGTGTTCAAGGTTTGTCTTATTTTACATGTTTTATAATAATATTCCCTGCGTTTTTCCCATCTACGAAGGGGTACCAAGAAGTAACCGCAATTTCTTTTTTACAATTTGTTTACTTAATTTTTTTACAAAAATTCTTGTACTCCTCATTAGCTAATACATTTGTTCCGTCTTTTCTTCCATTGCTCAAAACATTTTTCACATTTATCCGTTATGATACCGGACAGCGCCTGCTTCGTTTTTGTTTTTACCTCATCCACGTTAGCAAAACGCTTTCCTTTCAGGTTCCTCTTTATCCGTGGGATTGAAAGATAGTCACACAGAGCTAAATCAGGTGAAAAAATGGCGTATCGTGAGGGTGTGATGGGAAAACCAGTCGGCCGTCTCCCACCAATGGGGGTTTTTCTGCTGCACCTCCAAGTAGTAAACTTATTTAACAGTCTGGTCTTAAAGAAGGAATTCTTTGTTGTTCATGGCTAAAAACGAGGTACAGGCAAAACAGTTTCTACGAAAAAATCCATCGTTGCCATACACAAACTTTCTAAGCAACACCGCTTGGCTCATCGACTCAGGAGGCACAACTTTGCACTCCCCTAGCGGGAGAACCACCCATCGTAAGGGGATTCCGATTACTTCTGGGTGCCCCCTCGTATTTTCATTTTCATATGCTCCAACTATAACTACCCCTAATATTGAACAAAAGTTAAAAAAATACAATATATTTAGCATACAACCGGAAACTATGTAACTCTAATTTCCTTTCATTTCGATATATTCCATAGCTTTAAACATTAAAGTGACGTTCACATAGGATACAGCGAAATTTACACAAAAATTGAGGTGCGGTGCTAAAATCTGCACAATGCAATTAATACGACCATTCACATAGGGATATAGTACAGAGTTAAGAATTAATGTAGTGCGAAGTCATACATACGTCAAACCTCGACATTACCACGGCGAATTTGCATGTCAAGTTAGTAGGAAATATTGCACTAATTTTTCACTAATCCTTATGCTAATTTCGCACAACCCTATGTCAACGCAGATTGGCGATATGGTTTGCCACATGTCAATTGTCATTATTATCGTTGGAGAAAGTATCGTTAATAGTTTAATTATAATATAATAATAATAATAAATGATTTATCCTTGTAAGGTACAATACAAATACAACTATTAATTGAGAAAGAGAAACTCGAGAACCTAGGTTCAATTCAATTTACGATTGCTGTGCCATTGAACCTAGCATAGTAAAAACAGAAATAAAACCAAACAATTTCCTAATACTAAACAATATCTGCAATGTACATAAGACAACAAATTAATAAGAATTATGGACGTGGAAATAAGTATCTTAACGTCTTAAAATGGCAACAGCAGAAAACAACGGGTCATCAAAACCAAACTAAACAGATTGCACACTCATAACAGGGTTACTATTAAGCAAGTAAGCCTTTATTTTTGAATTTAAAATTTTAAAAGTATTCAGGATTTTATTGTAAATATAACTGATCGTATAAGAAAATGAGCGTCTAGATAATGTGGAGGAATGGACGGGCGGTGTCAGCGTGCCGTTAAATCGTAAATTTAATGAGTGAACATCTGTCCGAAACATAATTTTCTTAAATAAATGCTTAGGCTCTCTACGAAGGTTGATTCTATGATACGCTGTAGCCGCATGCAGAATCCGCTGATGGCGCATATCAACCAAACCTAGCACTAGCAGTTTGTAAGAGACATGGTCATATTTCCTGATACCAAATATCAAACGCAAACGCGAATTCTGCACCCGCTGAATACGAGCGCAATTAATGACGGCAAGATAGGGAAAATATGACAAGAGAAGTGTGTCACAAAGTTCGTTTCGTGCCAATCGACAATATAAGTGTATATGGGACTAAATAAGTTTTAAATTCATATAAGCCGTTTTAATGCATTTAGTAATGTGCGAGTCAAATCTAAGTGTGCCATCTACTATCAATCCCAAATTCTTTGCTTCACTAACTATAAGTAAAGCAAAGTCATTGATTTTTTTAGTGTACCAGGGAAGTGCAGATGTATACTTCCTATTGACAAATAATAGTATCGCAGATTTAGAAATATTAATTACTAAAACGTGTTGAGTCCAAATTATTTTGAATCTGACGTAATTCGTTTTGCAGTCAGACATATAAATTGAATGATAAATCTGGGCATCAAAGGCATACATCTACAACTTACATGTATCAACAAATTTATGAAATGACGAAGTGTATATAGTGGAAAGAATGTCTAGTAATAATAACCAAAAATTAATGCTAATGTAGCTCATGGTATTGGTGAAATCATTCCCGGCAAAAACAATGCAGCAGAGAAAATAGCGCTAACACATGAACATGTTTCTACCTATCCGGCGTCATCAGCATGGCTCTGAGCACAATTTTCTGCTGTTACAATTGCATTTGCCTCTCGGTTTATGCTGCTAATCTCCAAAACAGCACTGAATATGTCTTTTGGCGACACCTATCGCCAAGAGACAGTCACGCCGTCCCAGAGGGTAGCAAGACGTATATTGTATACAAAATTGGCCCCAAAATGGATTCCTGTGATACACCCCTAGTGCCAAGCCTAAAGATGGAAATATTGTTATTAATTTTGCCGCCTATTATTTAAATAAGATCGGAATAATTCTACCGCAGTCACCCAATAGATGACAGAATTGTAAGAAGTAAGGAATGGTCAATTGTGTATATAGGATTATGGTCAATTGTGTATATAGGATGGTCAATAAATTATTTTAAATTATTTAGGCTTGGTCACTAAATTGAAGCACTTTGAGCTATTTTCTTTTGTATTTTTTAAAATCAGTTGTTCATGGAAACCTCAAACGTTAGAAAAATTGAAGGAGCCAGTAGGATGAATTAAGGATTAAGAAATGTGGCCCCAAATGATTCGAAAATCCTTGCCAACACTTGTTTTTTCAATAAAAAACTTTATGAATTAGCCACTTTTCGTTTCAACTAAGAATTTATTCAATCAAAAACGAGTGTTTTGACGCATTTGACGAATAATAGCCAATTAGTAGATGAATGGTCTTTTCTGATTGGCGTCTCTCTATGAGTTGATCTCAACGATCACCTCCAAAAGCTTGATCAACTAATAAATAATAGACAAAAATGTGCAAACGGTATATTATCTGGAAACATCAAATAGCAAGCCTTTTTGTGTCAGCAGTCTAAAATTGTATATAAATAATCTTTCACTTGCTTCACCGGATATACCTCCTATGCCTCAAATATTTACGTATTGAAAATAATTAATGGACAGACCATCAAAATTTCATAACTTACAACATAGTGTTACAGTCTCGTGCAACTCATAAAGATTAAAAATACACTTATCAAGTCTTTCATTATCATTATACGCTACACATAAAAACAACTGCATAGTTTTAAACAGCTTTCGCTCTCTTTTTAGGATGCCTTCGTTGTCTCCCCGGATTAATTTATTTGACGGTTTTATTCTAACCATCAGGCACTAGATTTACAGCCTTCTTTCTTTGTGCTCTCTACAAAGATCATTCAGGTTTATTCTACACATACTCCATAATTCCTACAAGTACCATATAGTTGTACAGCACACACATGTGCATAATAAAATTAATATTACGACATTCTTCCAATGAACGGTGTTCTAATTATAGTATGTATTATTCTCAACGCAAGTGCAGTAGCAGTAAGAATAGACATATGCTTAGTAGTGAAGCTGTATAAGGATGAACAATGTTGAAATTAATTGAGTGATTGAATCAATTGATTTATATTTAACGGATTTATGCATGTGGTATTGATTCTGACGAATGTATTTTCAATTTTATGATCTTAAGGAAGGCAACTTGGCGCCTCTTGACGCGCTTGAAGAAGCTATAGTACACATGTGAAACACAGCACGTGGCGAATTTTAATATGTAAGCTTTGCTATTAATTCTGACATTTTGGTTAGATTTTGTTGGGTTATATACACATGTACATAAAAATAATGGTCACGTGTATAAATTTTATGTTAAGGTGGAATGCTGATAAGGTTCTGACTTTATTATTATAGTATACATGGTCACCAAAAGATTATCAATAAGCAGCAAAACTCATTTTCCATTAAACTAAAATTTTATTTTACACAATTTATTATATTATGACATACCACGCTTGTGCATAAAAATTGCGGTGATAATAGTAATAGTGATAAGTAAAGTAATTTTTTCTGTAACTATAATGAATTAACTTGCTATCAACTAGCCGTTGACATCTCTCCTGTGGAACAGATAGCCAAGCGAAGAGCACTACCATAATTGATCGACATTCATTAGTAGGTTTTTTATTATTCGCAGCGTTTTTTATATCAACCCGCAAGATTTATATTTTCAGTAGTAGTAGATGAGGCCATTAAGAGAGCAAAAAAGAAGATGAAATCCTTGATAGTGGGATACTGGAGAATAGAAGGCGTGAGGTTGACAGAACTGCTGTTTGCAGACGATATGGTGATAATCGCAAACTCGGAAAGAAACCTACAAGGAAACCTGGAAAGTTTGAATAGGGAATTAAAAACCATAAACATGACAATAAACGTGAACAAACGGCCAGAGACATAAGACACAATATTTCAGTAGAAGGACACAATATCGAGCAAGTATCAGAATGTAAATATTTGGGAGCGATAACAGAAGGAAACGGTAGGCAAGGCAATGAAATAGCAAAGTAGGAAAAGTAAGGAGAATCTACAACATGCTAAGAACAGCGTTCTTCAATAAAAAAGAGATCACCAACGAGATAAAAACAGGTGTGGTGAAAAAAGTTATTAACCCAACCCTAATATACAGCAGCGAAACGTGGACGCTGACCAACAAACACAAAAGTAAAATAAATGCAGCGGAAATAAGATTTTTGAGGAACATCGAAGGAAAGTCTAGGATGGCAAGGATAAAAAACGAAGTTTTTCGTGAAACACTGCAGATGAAACCGATACTAAACACGATACAACAAAGACAACTAGGAGAGTTGGGCCATGTACAGAGGATGCCAGAGGATAGGCTAACCAAGAGGGTCTTCATAGCCCGCGCGCATGGAACAAACAATAGACGGAGACCGCGTCGAATATGGCAAGAGGAAGTAGAAAAGGCAGCAAAAGAAAGAGGGATCCGGTGGGAAGAGATTAAAGTGCTGGCACAAATTAGAAAAGAATGGAATAGGAAAATAACTCAACTCTCCAGTCTTGCACCCTACGTAAATGGACTTAAGTAAGATTTATATCCGGCAAGTTGATATCGGGCGATTAATTTGGCGAAGACGCTACATCAATATTATTTTCGTTAAACGAATTTTGACCCTTCTCGCCGTATGTTTTGGGTCGCTATCCTGCTGATAGACCCAACGAAGCGGCATTCTCTCTTCCGCATAAGGTAACATGATATTGGTTAACAAGTATCTTGAGTCATAATCTCAGGAATTCCAAAAATTGGTCCCTGACCATACAGAAAAAAAAACTGGGTCATATCATACTACTGGGGCCTCCATGTTTAATGTTTTTTTTTTGTAAACGATGGAAGACGTTCCATGTTAGGAGGTAGTCGCACAAACTATCCATCACAATTGTCATTTTGGACTCATCACTCTAGAGAATATTTCTCCGTCAATGTGATGTGCTTTTCTACAAAATCTAGACTTGTTCTGGTGTGTCTTAATCATAGCAATTGCACTCTTCTGGGTCTTATAGCCTAGAGATCGTTTGCTCACACACGTCCCTTTACTGTGGAACTACTAATATTAGGATTTAGTTCGCTAACACTACTAGATGTTACAAATTCCTTCTAGCAAGCTTTACAATATACCTACGTGTTTTTTCAATAGTTTTTCGTTTGCTACCTCAATTTTCTTCTCTATTTTGCCAATTAACACGTTGACTACCGTAATAAAAACTAAAAATGGATCTCTTCTAACCGCGATCGTTTTTTGTTTGAATAGGGCGTCAATAGGATAAGCAAGTAATAAGGAGTGTTTTTTCTCGATAAAAAAACCTATTTTTCCGCTGTTTTCAACTGAGAATCATCTTGTAATTCACGTTGCCAAAATCATTTTCTGGTGCTTTTGGCCGTGTATTTTGGACTGCATAAGAAATACATGCATCCGAGAAGCGAAGAAGTTTCCTGCGTGGTGACGTTGTCGATTGTTTTTCCTGGTTTCATCGGTGACTTCTGACAAACAAATTGTTGTATACCATTTAGCATTAACTGTTCTTCAATCCTCCAAAGCAATGCTTGCGACATGTCCAGTACAACGAACAAAAGAAACAACCATTTTCTTGGAAGTTCTTCATGAACGAACAACTTCTGTTGGTTTCGGTTCATCTGGTAACACCCAAACAGCTGATTGTCGCTTAGTTTCCGGTTGGTACGAATATATCCAAGTTTCGTCACCTGTTACGATGTTATATACGTATTTTGAACTTCCTCTATTGAATTTTTTGAGCATGTCCTTACAGCAATGGCTTCATTACCAAAATCTAAAGCGGTTCCGCCATTTTTGTTGTGTTAGGCCTTTACTGAAATCGTAAAAAATTATCCAACGAAAACCTTCACGTAAAATGTCTATTTTTCCACAAAATTGTTTTTTTAACCGCTCAGTGTAAGCATTTCTGTGCTGTCACTGTTTCAACAATAACAAATATTAAATCTTTCGGATATAGTAATGTCAAATCTCAATAGCGCCATCTAGTGGTCGTGTGTAAAAAGATTTTTTCATTATTGATTTTAGAACTTTTATACTACAAACTATTTTTTTTTAATTCTGTTGCATTAAAAGAAAAACTGAAATTTGAATTTTCTCTGCAATGCATTGCTAACTTAACAGACATTGTAGAATCGGTAATAACGGAGATAAGAAATGCGCGACCTTAATTTAGATCAACCTGTGCAATGTGTTTGAATTAAAATATGTGGTAAAACTAATAAAAAGTTGCAATTGTATGGCTTTCTGTGAGTAACCGAGTAAATCCTGTACATCACTTCTGAGAAGTTGACTTTTCGTTTCAAACAATTAACAAGTTTTGAGAGTTGAGAGTATTTGGAGATACTGAATTACAAAAGCTATTTGTGTAATCCTTGAAGTTTTTGGTTTACTTCAAAACAGATAGTTCAAACAAAATTCAATCTTTCACTGTAATTCTAGAGCGTTTTAAACTTGTAGAACTTCGTCTAAATTGAAATTTCTGAGTTTTCTTACAAGTTTTTCTTATACAGTGATTTCTGTCCTAAAGTATTTATAGTATAATTTATGCTTTTGAATTGAGATTTAACAGTTTGGAAATAGTTACGATTACTTTACTTAGCAACGAGTTCTTTAGATGAGTCTGGTGTCGCAAGAAACAATTTGGCGCTCTTTCCCAGCCAACTTTGCGTAACAACAAAAACAAACTACCAAAACCTTTATTGTTGCATATTGTCGTATTTCTTAAGTTAAGTGGTAGATACGTGCTATCGTTGGATCGATTACCTTTCCAAAAACGTAAAAATATTCAGAGCGTTCTATTTAAAATAAGAAAGTTGACGTTACTTCCGGTGACACCGGAAATGCAGTTGAACTGCTGATAACGCCGGAAGATAGTTTACAAAAATTAGAAATCGACCTATTTTTTTCTAAAAACGCTACCTTCTGTTCAAAAGTTAGTATGGTGGAGGGAATACTTTAGGACCTCACTGTATATTGACAGTAGCGGTGGGTGAGGACATAAGCGGGAGGGCGCGGACAACGATTCGATTTCCTCGTGTATTTCCGTTACGTAGTGCAATGTACGCAATATGCAAGGAAAATACATGAAAGGGAATCGATGATATTATAGCATCAAGAAGTATTGCCTTGTATTATAATTAGTTGAATGTATTTACCCTATATTACATAGTAATTGTTTTCAAAATTAATTGAATTAGTTAAAGTCTGAATTTCAGGACAGCCGCCGGTATTTCTTCCAGTAAGTAAGCTAGTTGGCTGTGACTAATACTTCGAAATATGTAGCATGATGAAACGAGAAGATTCTCCTCCGGCATGACAGGTTAAATAATCTGTTGCGCTCGAAGTCAATATCCCTTCTTCTCGGAAATTTAAATCAGACGCGTTTATTACATATTTCAGATGAACTTGAGTATCAGTCTCGCAAATCCTCGGACCGTAAATACTGTGGCCAAGCGCACCGTAATTATGATCCAATTATAGCCGTGCGGTTCTGCATCAGTTTGGAGCTTAATCCGTATCCGTTTTGTAAAGCGGTTTATTAAATACTCGATCAAATTATGTAAATATGTAATTATAGGTATATTATCGTATATATGTTATGTATACTGTACGAAAATGTAAATAGTAGCGGTCAGTTATCGGTGCGCTAATTTAATATTTTCATATTCATGTTTTATTAGAAAATGCAGATTTATTTACCTTTGTACAAATACATACACTGTCCATCCGAAAAGTTCCGATTCCAAGCCTAATAAAGTTCTACATTTTTAGTCTGCTAAATCTATAAAGTTTAGCAGAGGCTTGAATCGTTCTCTCGCAAGGTTTGGAATTCTACCAAGATGCATTATCATAAGGAATGAACCATTTTTTTGTTTAGGTATAATTCTGATTTGGTTCTATGAATTATTTTCCAAAATATAATAATATATGTATATACAACGCAAAATATGGGAGTACAAATTGGGGACAGAAAAATATCAACATTATTATACGCAGACGACCTACAGTCCTGGCAGAATATGATGATGATGCGCAGTATATGCTGAGAAAGCTGGTAAAAGAATACGATAAATGGGGACTGAATATAAATATGAAAAAAACTCAGTACATGACTATAGGAAAAGAAGGAAACAACATACAAACTGACACGCAAGAATACAAGTAACTAGGGGTTGTCATATTATGTGACGGATTAGATGAAAAATATATTTTACAGAAGATCGGTAAAGGAAGAGCCGTGACGAGACAGTTACATTCCCTACTCTGGAATAATAATATAACAGGAAAAACTAAAGCCAGATTGTATGAATCCATAGTGGAAAGCTGTACAACATATGGGTCAGAAATATGGACCCTAAATTAATTTTTATATGTAAACTTTTACTAATTATTTGACGTGTTCTATACATTGCGATGTAATGAAGGAACAAATATATTATTATTATTATTATTATTATAAATGACCGACTAAAAGGAAGATTAAATGCAGTGGAAAATGGTTGCTGGAGAAGATGTTGTGTTACTTTGATAGACCGGATTAAAGTAGAAGATGTAAAAGATCGTTTAAATGTAAATCATTCTCTGACAGATACAATTGAAAAAACCAATTACTTTGGTATAGACACATGAAGAGATTGCCGGAAAGACGACTCCCAAAACAAACATGGGCATGGACACCACCAAGAAAAAAAAATAATAGTAGGGTCTATTTTCTTCTGCAACAGAAATTACAATAAATAATGATACCAACTAATGTTTCAAGTATAATTTGCAAACAAAATCAAAAGATTGAGTCCAAAACGCAGTAAAACCTGTTTTTGATCTTCCATTCAGCCTCTAACAAAGTGATAATATAAATGGAATGAAATGTACATGCCTAATTCTAACTTAAATCTAAGTTCTGTCACTCATGCACTGAGCAGGATAACTGCATATAAATTCTACGACAAAGCAAATGAACAATACACTCACCACCACCCTACTGTAGAGAAACGGAGATATAGTCGGGACAGAGCTCGCCACTTCTTAATGAACAAGAACGCTCGCATCCATGAGTTAAATTTAGATAATGTGTAACCCTTAACCTTCGCAGTCAAATTATTATAAAATTTGCAAATGTTGTAAGAAAAAGACCGTTGGAATATCGAGCTTTTATGAATAGAAGTAGTAGAACTTGCGAATACCAAATATTAGGCGAATACATAAGTTTTGAACACGTTGTACTCTACGTAACATATTCTGAATTAAACATAGGCCAAAAACTGGAGAACAATAATTGAATTACGACAAAACTAAAGACTCACATAGCTCGGTTTTCATTTCACAAACAAATAATGACGGTGGGGGATATATTAATGTTAAAGAATAATGAGCATTTTTAACATATTTTAATATGTAAGTATTTAATCTAAAGTTGCAATCAATGACTAGACCGAGATCCTTAGCCTCGTCAGCGAACGGTAAGGGGATATCGTTAATCAATAATAATAAACGATTTTGAAGGATTCAAGATCAACTAATATCGTCGAACTAGCTCAAAAATGTTGTCCAAATCCGACGAAATATCGACTAACGCCTGCTCTTTGTTAGGAAGGCTGAATGTATGATTAAGCTGAATATCATCAGCATAACTGGAAATCTTACAAGTTTTCACTGACGTTGGTAAGAGATTGTATAGATAATGAAGAGCAAAGGGCCTAATATAGAGCTCTGAGGAACTCAACGCACCACACGAATGGACTCAGAAACGTCGCTAGGTCATCTAAGATATTGAGTCCTATTTGAGAGATAACTATTAAGAAATTGGATAGCATCCGATAATAGTCCTATATACCTAGGCTTAACATGGACAAACGAATTTTATGGTCTAAAGTGTCAAAAGCCTTACTGAAATCTAGTAAGCCTCAAATGGAAGCTTTATCTTTGTCGCGGGCGGAAATTAAGTCATGAGTAACATTTAATAAGCAGGTCTTACAACTATGTCCCGAACGAAGTCCGGATTGAATCTTTTGTTATTTAAATCTAAATGAGATCGAAGCTGGAAGTTAATAACCTTATCTAAAACTTTGGACAAGGCGGGTAACACGCTAATAGGCCGCAAGTCTGAGAAATGCTGGGGATTGGATTTTTTAGGAATGGGGATGACGATAGCTTGTTTCCAAGAAGCAGGAAAGGGATAAGATATAGGAACAACAAAGTTTTATTAATTGTAGGGAAGGCTTATCGCAACCATAAGCATTACTTTTGAGTTCATCAATGTACAATGCATACTGCAGGAATATAGTATCAACAGTAGCAAATGCAAAGTTACACATATTGCTCTTAAATTTAGACTTTATGTCGTTCCAATGAGGATACAATAAGTGCGATCGCCAAACGAGGAGTAGGAGAGGGCAAGGCAGGCCACGTAGGACAGAAAATCATTGAAGGAAATATGGAAAAGATCAACTTGGGAAACTCAACTCCACGCGCCTTACATCTCTAAAGAGGTAGAGAAGCATAAGGATTAAGTAAGTAAGTCGTTCCAATACCACAAAGCAAGAGAACTTTATTTTATGTTCTTGAAACGAGCAAACTATTCAAACGGCTTTCTGCAACATAAACAATTATGTTTATATATTTTGGCAACATTAAAAGCGTTTTCATTGAAATTTTCTCGCTATTGTAATAAAATTTTGCTCGTAACTATTTGTTCTATCGCGAAAATTGTATCTAGTCGAAAAATCGACGCTGATACCAAAAACATTTAAAAGTACTTCGGGAACAGAACAATATTTATCCAAGGTTACACTGTTGGAATAGAAAATTTCTACTAACATAATGACAAAAGCACTAGAATCTTCTGCAGCCTCTGTGTATGTTCGAGCAAAACAAACGGAGGTTTTTCCCGGAATATATACATAAAAGTGTCATTATTCACTCTGCTTCTTTATTGCACATTAGCATCATTAATAGCCTTTTAACTTTCAACACCTCAGGTTGTAGAACTTACAATAGTTGAGCCCAAAATTCCATGTTTACTACTCACAAACATAGTGACAATTGAATACCAAATTTAACGCTGTTTCTCTTTGAAAATCCGTTTTACTTTTGCTAAACTAAGCAGAACAGCAAACGTAATCAAAATCATTCTGTTCAGTACCAAGAAAAAAGTTTAATTTTTATCAATAATACTTGCTGCAAGCAGGCTATTTAAGTCCATAACTTCTTCAAAGCTTTATATTAATTTCGATATGTTTGGCCCGTTCAGTTTCATTTTTCAGAAGTCATCGATGAAATCAGGAAAAACAATCAACGACATCGCATCATCTTTCATCGTGACTCTCATACAGTCAAATGTCAAATAATTGGTAATTTGAAGGAGAAAAACATCGAATTAATGTCTCATTGCATGTATTCGCTTGATTTATCGCCAAACGACTTCTTTTGTTCTATAATGTCAAACAAAAAATGCGTTGGACAGCGATTTTTATCACCTCAAGAAGCTGTTGAAGCCTTCAAAAGTCATGTTTTGGAGATACCACCTTAAGAGTGGAAGAAATCTTTCAGGAATTGATTCGCACGCATGCAAAAGTGAATAAACCTTAATGGCGAATATTTTTAAAAACAATAAAACGGGTAGACCAATCTTTCATTGTTTTTTTCGTAAATATGTTAATCAAAGGAAATACTTCCAATTTGAAGGTTGGATACATGCAGTGATTGCAGGTAAAAGACCAATTCTGACTTTAGTCTCGATATTTGTTTTTTTTCTTTTCGGTATATATACTCAATAATAACTTGCACTATTTAGTCATTTCCCTAAGCTCTCTGCCTTTAACAAAATTAAAGTTTTCCAACGATATTAATTGCTGATCCTTAGGTTCTATTAAAAATTGTACTACTTGCAATTATTTGGTATTTTCTATATTTATTTTATTTGCAGGTGCCCAGTAGTTATCCAGTTCATAATAATAATGGATTCTCTTAATCCAACTTGTTTGCTTCCTTTATTGATTTGCATTTGATTCCATCTTACGCGATTCGATTAAATTAATGAGTGGCAGTGCGAAGTAGAAGCAAAAAATAACCAAAAACACAAAAATAAAAAAAAGAAAGGTATTACATGTTCAACTACAATGTTCTCGAGATAAAAAGTTGCATTCAACGATCTCGGTGTAAGGCAAGCGTTATAACAAATTCCACCCCAGAACATTACAGAGCGACCACCAAATGGAATCTTTGGAGAGACATTGCATTGCGAAAACTTCTTTCCAGGTCTTTGCCACATTCGTTCATGCCTTTAAATTCATCCTAGTTTCATCAGAAAATAAAACACATTTCCAATAATCTATACACTAATAACTACGATCTCTGGCAAAACGCAAGCTAGCAACTCTGTTCCCTCTGGTGAGCACTGGCGCAGTTGGTGGTCTTCTAGTAACGAGTCTAGCTTCTTTTAACCTTCTTCTGACTGTTCGAGCAGAAATCGAAACAGTACGGGTAGTTTCGAGATTATTTCTTAACACCGAGCTAGTGACCGGCCAGGTTCTTAAAGAAGATTGCCTATGAAAACGTTTATTTCTTGCACTTGTGCGAGGTCTACACTATATATATAACGGTTCGAAGAGTAGTAGTTTTTAGTGCAAGATGGTACCGCATCTTCTTTCTGCTCTCCAACGTCGAATGTGCGCGTTCGTTTTTAAGCATGTGTGGAAACGACACGAAACCGATTTTGGAGTCCATTGTCACAGGAGATGAAATAGTGGTTCTGTTTGTGATCCTCTACTCAAAAAGGAATCGTTTCAAGGACGATAGTGAGTAGAACATTTTGAGGAAAGAACTTTAGATTATTTTTATAATGGTATAGAGTTATTAATTGATCGTTGTATTGAAGTTACGGGCGATTATTTTGAAGTAAAATTGTTATATTTTACCAAGTTTATTTTTTCTGTATCAGGCCGAGGATTTATGGCACCTACCTCGTATTGTAGTGTGGTTTAATCCGAACGAATTGGTCATATAAGGCTGAGAATATTCCTCACCGTGTAATGTGACTGGTCGCACTGCCTCAGGTACCGTCAAATTCCTTGTACGATTCATTTTAAAACTTCAGACCACCCGAATTGAATGTCCAAAACGCACAAATAACGATAAACGTATTAAATTGAAAAAAGAAACAACAGATAAAGTTGATTTCCAACAGATCGCAATGAACATGAATGAACATATTGCTTAAATGAATAGCGTCACTAAATTTATCAATTATCAATTGTTTTGTAGAGTTGTCAAAAAATGTCCAAAGCCTACTATTAACATTCTCCGTAGACATACAGACGAATCAAAATACACATTTTGGGATTTATTATATTGCTATTTTAATTTTGTCCAGGAGTGTATAATGAAATTTGCTCCATAATCCTGGAATATCTGAAATATCATTTTTAAGTGTTTTCGCTGTCTTATTTTGTTGTATTTGAAACTGATTAAGGCACAACAACGTCCATATACTTACTGAACTAGCAAGCTTCAAATCTCGTTTTATTTCAAGTCAATTCATGTCTTCTAACATCAATGTTTCATAATATTCACCATGTCATAAGATTATCACGATTCGCCGACGTAATAATTTCGAACTTGAAATAATTGTTATCTCCTGTAATAAACGCAAATTGCTTCTAACATTAAAGCGGGATTTTGCATTAAGTTCAGCTCACGACATCCCCGCATTCGCCTCATAAATAAAGATATTCCGCTCTGGCGATAATCTCCTATTCAATACTGGATTGGATACAAAAAAAAATGTGCCAGCATTACAACGCGGCGATCTATGAATATATGTGGAAGTAAAAGGTCATGCATATCGTTACTGTTTTATCAATGCGTGAGTGAATTTTAATTAATCATTTCATTAATACGAACGGGTAGCACTTTGGCGCAAAGCCATTATGTAACGTAAATAGCACCACGTTAATTTAATTAAAAATGATATGGGATGGGTCGTTTAGCCGATAACGCATCCGTTAGATATCAGAACGTTGGATAAACACGGACTCGGCTTCCATGATTACCGTACAAGACTCCCAAGAAGATCTTGGGGAGATGAAAGAAACCGTTTAACACACTACTTACCACACACTATCTTCGTACGTGATTCAAATGCTTTGATATATCTAATTACAGTGATAAACGAGAATCTATGCACGGAATGAAACTCAACATTTTGTCCGAAGAACATCCGATATATAAATGATATTTCTTCGAAAATGATGCTTTCTCTGGACGACATAGATTTTTCCTCTAATAACGACTAATAACATTCGATAACATTTTAATGGAATATCCCGCGTTCATCGCCAACGTTGCTACAAGGCTTCCCGATATACAGCTTTGTTCATATGTATTAGACACCTCGGAACACTGCAAACTTTACATTAAGGGTGGGCGTGGCTACAAGAAACATTTTTGTTGTGTTCCTGTGTGTGAGTGTCAAAATCAGAAAAAACATTCAAGGGGTTATTCCATGAACTATTCTAAGAATATTTTGTCCTTTGATGATTTCTGAAAACCCCCTTTGTTTCGAAGCTGCAGGGCGAGAAAAATTTTCGACAAAACCAACATTTTATTACCAAAAATTACATTTAAAGTTTCTTAATCTACAAGAACTGTTGAAAATGACTACCTCCAGCTAGGATGCAAGAATCCAATCTTCTCCTCATTGACTGCCGAACTCTTTCAAAAACACCAGCGTCGTTTCTTATTGAGTTACACCCAGCAATTATCCGATTCCTTAAATTTTCCACATTTTCCACTGGAGTAGAATAAACTAATGACTTTAGATGGCCCCATAGGAAATAATCGAGAGGGTTCAAGTCCGGGGATCGGACCAGGCCATAAGTGAGGCCCACCTCGACCAATCCAACGATCTCCGTATGTTGCTATTAAAAACTCACGAGCAACCACACTAAAATGCGCTGGTGCACCATCGTGCATAAACCACATTGCATTTCTTATTGCCAATGGTACATCCTCCAGAAACAGAGGTAGCGTTTGTTCCAAAAAGTTTCGATACACCTCGCCGGTAAGTCTTCCTGGTAGAAATACCGGTCCAATTAGCCAGTAACCCACAATTCCTAACCAAACGTTCAACGAGAACTGATGTTGAAAACGATCTTCAAGTACCTCATGTGGATTTTCTTCAGCCCACACATGGTTATTGTGAAAATTCCTCATTGCATTTCTTGAGAAATTCGTTTCATCGGTGAAAAGAATCAGTGTCAGTAGTTGAGGGATTTGAACCAATGTGTGCAAAAGCCACTGACAGAATGCAATCCGTGGAGGAAAATCAGCAGGAAGAAGTGCCTGAACGCGTTGTATGTGGTATGGGTACAACAAATACTCCCTAAGAATTTTCCAAACAGTCCCATTACTTACATTCAAAGTATTTGCAATTTTTCGAGTAGAAGTACCTGGATCTTCCTCTATCATGTCCAGCACATTCTCTTCTAATTCTACCGTTCTTACTGTCATTAGCCTTCCTGGTCCTCCACTTCGTTTCAATGTGCCTGTTTCATGAAGACGATGAATACTTTGGAAGGTTTTTCTATTAGGAACATTACGGTCAGGAAATCGTTCAATGTACAACCGTCTAGGTTCTAATGAATTGCCATCAGCAAGTCCATAAATGAAATGCATGTCAGTCGTCTCGGCGTTCGTATAGCGATTCATGATAGAGGACTTCACTAACAAAAGTTCAAGTATTAAAAGACAGAAAATACACGTCAATCAATCTCAACAAATTTGACACATACAAAATGAAATTCACGTTTTAACTGATTTACTTTTCTATGTCTGCACTTGCCTATTGTTAGTAGGTAAAACAGCCGTTCTTTGTAATCGGAATGTTGTTAAAAGATAACAACGCGTTTTTGCAATTTTTTTATACTCGGTAAGTCCAGTGTGGTACGCCATATTTTTATTTCAGTTACATTAATAATTTCAAAATTAAAATTGGTTTTGTCGAAAATTTTTCTCGCCCTGTATCTTCGAAACAAAGGGGTTTTTCAAAAATCATAAAAGTACAAAATATTCTTAGAATAGTTCATGCAATAACCCCTTGAATTTTTGCCGTATGTTTAATAAACAGCCTGTATATTGAACTATAACATTTTTGATCATTTTAATTTTTTATTTTGGATTTGTGGGTGACTGGGAAGGCTGAAATTTAATATCACATTGTAACTTGTAAGGTATATCCTAATTGGCCGTGATTAAACAATCGTTATTCGACACACAATTTCTCACTGAGTTTAGTTCGAACAACTGTTGTATCATCGTGTTTGACCAAGTGTTCTTTTCAAGTTCCTAGTGCTTAAATCCGACGTTAATTACGAAGTGAGAGCCAAGTTTGGTTATTTAAAAATACGCGGGATTTTTGAGAACGCCTAACCACAGAGTTTATACTAAAACGTGACAATTTAAGGTTAGTTTTCTCTTTTCAAATTTAATTCTAGCAAAACGTAAATATTCGGTGTTAATATTTAAACTGCTGAAAGAGTGTCTAGGACACTCCCGGACCTACAGGCCCTACAACTAATTAATTAATTTTGTTAAATTATTTTTTTTCCCTCGTTTATAACATTATAGTATCTTACTACCCCATCCTGCCCTACTACTAAATTTCAACAAAAACAGCTGTGGTATATATCTGATTTTTAATTTGATAATTGGACTGTATTTGAATGAACCGGTAAGAGAGAGATAAATATGATTTGATGATATTTGTGTATTTCTGAACTTTTTAAGAAGGACCATTAAAGAGCTTTGATATGTTACCAATCAATCATTGGTGTCATTACACTAAAACTTAACTCAAAATATTATAACTTTATCTAGAATGACAAGAGGCTATATGCTATTACAATACCAAAACGTTATCTCAGAATATGAAATGTTATAATAATAAAAGACCTTAAACGCCATTTTTATCGATACAGATTTGTTCCTTGTAATTATTTGAAATTGATGAATGTAACGTGTCTGATATACAGGGTGCGGCAGGGAAACGGGAAATTTTAATCATCATCTGTCACAGCCACACAACGTTTATTTCGTATTCCATTTAATATTCCGCGTTGTGGTAGTGTACCATCAGCCCATGCAATCAATACTTGGGTTAAGAATTTTGAAGAGACCGGTTAAGTCCTAAAACGTAAGCTGCCAGGTGCTCAAAGAAGTATTAGAACCCCATAAAACCAGGGCTGCTATCCAACATAGTCCAACGCGCTCTGCTCGTCGACATGCCTTAGCCCTGCGTATTTCTGATAGATCACTTCGTAGGATTTTACACAGTGATTGAAATTTCCATCCATATAAGGTGCAAAAATTGCAAGATAATGATTTAGTTTCTCGGTTGGACTTTTGTCGCCAAATGCTTGCACTTTTCAATGAGAATGAGAACGTGATTCATGTCAGACGAGGCCCAAAATTATAATATTCGTTCTCCGCTATGGTATTCTACGTTTCTAGCGATTTATAATGGTTACTTTTCTACAGCTGTTCATCCAATCCTTGGGAAAGTTCAATATATGCATTATTTTAAAAATTCCGCCACCATAATTCCGGTAGAATATCGAAAAGTGTAAGTAATGTTTTTAGGGAACAAGATATGAGCGCGTGTTTCAGTTTTCGAAATACATTCAGAAACCTCTTAAACAAACCGATAGATAAACATGACACGAAAGCAAGGTTAGAAATTTATTAAATTGCATGCGAAGACTGTGATAAAGCCTATATTGCACAATCGAGACAATGAATAAGCTCCAAGCTCAAAGAACACATAGCGCATTACCGCTATGGGAAAATCGAATCGTCAGGTGTAGAACAACACATGAATGAAACCGCGCGTGAAGTTTTATAATTAAATTATAAAACTTCAAATTGTCATCAAGAAGAAGCTAACTATATACCACACTTATGTAATTTAAAATTTAATAGCAATACTAGTATCAGATTTGTTGAGGTATCTAATGCAGCAAGGCTGTGTTTTGTACGAAGGTATCGTAGAACAATAACTCAATAACAATTAATAATGTAATTAATATTCTTCCCAAGTATGTTCAGTCTTTTAGCAGACAAATGTGTGGAAAGTTTTACTATAAAATCTAAAATTAATTTGTCATTTACTGTTATTATATATTGAAAACGTTGAATTAAAAAGAAAAGGAGCTAATCTATTATGAAAGAAGAAAAGTATTTGTATCGCCTTGCATAGTAAAACGTGTCTTTGCTTGCTTATTCAACTATGTACAAGCAACTATGCAAACAATGAAAACAATAGAACGTTAATTTAACACATTTTTAATTTAAAACTAAGTTTGCTTTTCAAAAATGGTAAAAGTGGACTATGGATAAAATCCATACGTTCAGTAAAAAGTCACGTCACACTTTTAATAATTCAAACTTACACGCTATAACTGCGTCAAAGAAGAATGTTGTTTTGTTATAAAATATGTACGATATGTACATATGTTAACAATAGTGGTCTAATTCAGTTGGGCTATCAAACGGTTTTGCCTTTTGCCTATCCAGATGTCAAACATTGCTTATCAAACGGTTTTGCCTTTTGCCTATCCAGATGTCAAACATTGCTTATTAATAATAATAAGCAATGTTTGCTAAAACAAAATCACTTTTTCCATAACAAAGGTGGATAAAACATTAAGTATGAAATTCTATATATACTTTATAACCTGTAGCAATCAATAGGTCATCATAGTTCCAGAAGAAGAGCTAGTTTCTAAAACTTTTCAACTTTTCAATTTCTTTAGAACTTGTTTATAAGCAATTGAATTATAAAGTTTTTTTTCTGCTGTTGGCGTTTATCTTGTTTATCAAGCAAAGTGCCTGTAGCACTTATTTTTGTTTACAAGTTTAAATAAAGAAATTTTAATATATGGGTCTTATCTTTTTTGCATCTTAATACCTAATTAGTAGAGTAACCTAAACTTGCGGACTCGCATAGGCGTCGGTATTACGGGTTAATATAAGAATAAGAAAAATTCATAAATAAACTAAACCGGTAGAGAAGCAGGCATGTAGTGTTGGCCTTGAATATAAATCATGTTAAACCGCGTTGAGAGAGATTTCGTTTTAGTACCGGTTGAGCTGTTGCAGATATTAGTCGAACGGTCAAGGTTATGTACTTACGTGTCGCTTTTGAAAATATAGCTGGTGTTTTTTGTGTGTTGTAGTATTATACCAAGTACATAATTAGTGTATCGTTTCATATAGAACTAATATTTACATACCTAAGAAAACAATGCCTCGTAATAGATTTGCTACTAATGTACATAAGTATGTGTCACTTTTTCCCCATTTAAAATATGACGGTAGTGCAGTTTTTTGCTTAATATGCAATGTTCGTTTGACTGCATTGGACAGAACTGATTGCCAGAGGCATGACAATGGTATTAAGCATATGAGAAATACAAGAACTGAAATACCTTATACACTATTCCTCATACATTTATTAATTATGTTTACCTCTTGTAATCTTTCGTTGTCGTTGGTCAGAAAAGCAGCTTTTGAAACGTTTTGGCGACAATACGTTCCAAAGTACCCATTACCCTCACAAACACAATTACAGAATCATTTGCCGCGAATGAAAGAGATGCTAGAAAATGTGTGTAAACGTGATTTGTGTTCCAAAAAAATATGGATTACCGTGGATGAGACGACCGATATAAAGAAAAACAGTATTGTGAATGTAATAGCTCGCGTTTTATCTAGCGAGAACATAGCATCTCGATATTTGTTAGCTTGCAAACGTGTTCAACAATGTACCGCGGAAAATATTCAAAAAGTGATAATGAACGCTTTGAAAAAATTTAAAATTGCCCAAGATCCTTAAAACATATATTTCCTAACTTAATACATATAACCTGCGTGCTGCATGCTTTGCATTTAGTTGGTGAAGTTGTTCGACAACATTACGGAAACGTTGATCGGATTATTGGAAGTACTAAAGCAGTGTTTCGTAAATCTCTAAACGTTTAAAAGAATTTCGTAAATTTTGTCCAGGTATTCCAGAACCTCCTGAACCAATTTTAACGCGATGGGGTACTTGGCTAACAGCAGCTTTTTACTATTTGATCCATTTTCAACAAATTCAATCAGTTATAATGCGATTTAATCGGAATGAATCCAAAGCAATTAAAGTCAAAGAGAATTTCAAATTCCTCAACTTTTAGAAGATTTAACAACAATATGTACCAATTATACAGTATTACTAGATGCCATTAGAAAACTACAATGTACTGAATTGTCATTGCAGGAATCATTAGACATAGTGGAGAGTGTAAAAAATAAATTACACACATTAAATGATACGCCAGGATTATGCGCTAGTCAAAAGTTGGCAGATGTTTTAAGGAAAAATCCTGATTTTAATACTTTAGAGGCCGTTTATAATAAGTGTAAGAATAGTGAACTTTTAAGTGATTTTGAAAAACAGTTTCTACATGCAAATGTAACTTCCTTAGATGTGGAGAGATCGTTTTCTATGTATAAGAATATTTTTTCTTGTCGACGCACAAGATTTAAAGAAGTAACTGTGGAAACATGTGCAATGATGCAAGTTTACAGTAGTTCACATCCTGATGCCTCTAATTTGTTGAATAATTAGCAAGTAAGTTTATTTATGAATTTTTCGTATTCTTATATTAACCCGTAATACCGACACCTATGCGAGTCCGCAAGTTTTGGTTACTCTAATAATTAATTTTGGCAAAAATAAGTTAGAAATGAAGTCTCATTAATGTAAAATTTTTAAATTGTTTAGGTATATTCTATTAGTTCAAAAAATCACAGGATACGACTAAGAATATAACGATTCGCTTTTGAAAGATAATGTTACATTGTTAGTAAGTACAACAGAAAATAAATCAAACTATCAACGCGTTGGAGTAGAATAAAAAATCAAACAACACATACCCTTTTCTGACGTTTAACGGCACAGTGGATTTTTAAAATTTTATCTCGATTTAATCGATCTTTAAGCCATAAAACGCCTCATAAACTCCTTACTGAACGCAATATATGCGCTATTGTATAGATCAAGATAACACACATGCACACACTTGCACACTCCGTACTTGTTTGCAACAATGCAATAGCTAAAAACGCAAACCACTTACATTTTAACGACTCGGCGTCAAAACATTAACAGTAACTACTATTACGAAATTTGAATGAGTTAATAATTCCTATTTTGACACTTTTGTGAAGTATATGATTCTAGATTGTGGATCTAGACGACAAAAAGATGAAGCGGTACGTCTTATTCCTTGCAATTCATATGTTTTTGCATATCGATGATGTACGCGGTAATTATCGAAGTAAGCGACGCGCGTAATTTGTGCGGTCGATTCGCGTTTGTTTTTTCTTTTGCTTTTCCCGCGCTCTCGTGGCTTGCCGCGAGAATATACGATTCTTACTGCTGCTCTGCTAGCGATCTATATCGTGCAAAGGTTCGCGCTGTTCTGTTTGGTGTTGGTAGACACATGCTAGTGTACGCCGAGTCGGCCGTTCGCACAAAGACCTCTTGACTGTTTTGACGCCTTTTGTCGTCTTGGTAACATGGGGTCGTCGCGACGCCGCGAACATAAGCGCTTTCAGCGGCTTTCGTCGGTTCGGTTCGACGATTTAGGTTAGCGCCAAACCTGCCTCAACGGTAGTAAAGTGTATTTATTTATTTCATGTGTCTGCTAGCGGATGGACAGGCGGCTGGTGACGCTTGGTTTATTGATCTCGGTTACTAAGGGAGGAAATAGGTCGCACTTTACGATACCTTTCAGTAAAAGCAACAGGGAAATAATAGCGAGGTGCTAATGGACTGGTAGCGTCCGTTTAGTTATTTGATTTTTCACTGACTGGTTATGAATGAAAGTGTAACAAAATTCATATTTACACTTACTGTTTTGAATGTTCAATAAACGTATAGCTTATAGCTACATTTTCCACAGAAAATAAAGTCTGCTTAAAAACAGGAGGAGTTCTGGCGGTATCGACTACTTAAGATGTTTCTAGTTTATCAAAAGAACACCGCTCTTGCGAAGCAGAAGCTGTTATATTAGCTTATGATATGATACATTTACAGAAGTAGATAGAAACTCAATAACATGCGTAAAACAGAAACTATTGAATACGATAAAATAAATTAAGAATTCCGTTTTAAATGCAGCGTTTGGCAAGATCGGACACAAGCAAATAAATTCCTAGACAAAATTAACGCACCACTAACATTTTTCAGAAAAATTCAGAGATAATAATATCTTTTAGTCTACTAACTGTCTTACAAGTAGGCTTTGAACTTCCTCTGACATTTCAAGCATACGCTGCTTTTTTTAATCGCAAATGTTAATTAGCCACGTTTGACTACAATTGATTTAAAATCCGTTCAGAAACTGCTAATTAAGACAGGTTGTTAAGCTAATTTTCGTTATCGATCATATCACATACGTGTTTTAAAGGAAAATGAATCACCAAAGAAATTTATCGGTGGAGGAGGAAGTACGGGCATCAATTCCGCTGGATGAGGGGTACTCGATGTGCGTTAGGAAAAAATCACTCCAGCATAAGTTGCATGGTTAGACAATTTAACGAAATAGGATCTCACGTTCGAAGGCCAGGACCAGAGCGAAAACGGTGTACCAATCAAAGGGATGACGGTTTTCTGAGACAATCCGCTCTTAGAAACCGAAGAATCACTAGTAATGTGTTAAAAAAATGTGAGTTATCAGTAGAGCCCGGTAACTGGAGAGCAATCGCAGCGGCGGTGTGACTGTGTTTAGGTGGGCGGGAAGGGCTGGTCGATTATGATACGACACGACAAATCATCATCACTCAGTTCAGTTTAGCATTGGATAGCGGATAGTCGTGTGATTTATTATTGACGTGTTATATTGTAGTTATATTTGCAGTGCTTTGATTTATGATACAGACGTAGTTATTAATTATAGTTTTTAGTGAACATGTCGAAGGCTAAGAAACGACCCTTTCAAGACATAGTAAATAAGTTTATTTCTAAGTTTCCCGATTTATTTTACAATGGGAGTAAGATAGTTTTTTTAAAGTGTGCAAAATACATTTGATGTCAAATAAGAAGTGGAACTGTACAAGACACGTAAATTCCGCACAACATAGAAAACGAAAATTGGGCATGCCACCGAGAAGTGCATTTTTTGTATGTAATTCTTATGTTGATAAACTGTAATTTGCCACCAGCCTTACTCGATAAACAACCGTTCAAGAACTTTTGGGACAAATACAATCCCGAGTTGCGGTTACCAACGGAGAAAACGGCACGTAAGCATGTTGCGTACGCGATGACGTGGAAAAGAAAATGAAACGCATATTGAAAAAACAGTTTCTTTGGTTATGTGTTGATGAGACAACAGACTGTAAAAAAAATTCAATTGTAAATATTATGGTACGACCCTAACGTAGGTTTACTATCCGACTTTTTGCTGAAACTAGCGTATTTGTGCGATATATTTGACAAGCGGAATGTCTTCAATCTGTCTCTGCAAGGCAATAGCATGCATATTTTGAAACTTTATGACTGGTTTGCAAAATACGAGAAATTTGCGTGGATCCAAGATCCTTTCTGTGCTCAAGCTCCACCAGAATTCACTTCGCAGGAAGAAGACAGTCTAATTGAACTTTCTTGCAACGACAGGCTGAAAACAAAATTTGCTTCTTCTGATTTAGAGGAGCTTTGGATATCAATCAAAAATGACTATCCAACTTCGAGTTCAATAGCTGTAAGGATCTTCATTCCCTTTACGACAACCTATTTATGCGAAACTTAATTTTCAACTCCAGCTGCAATAAAAAGCAAATATCACTCAAAAATGTGGAGCGAGAAACGAGAGTGACAGTGTCAAATCTTATTCCGCGTTTTGAAAAAATGTGTGGCGATCAGCAAGCTTACCTTCTTCATGTTTTAGTTTGATGGTTCTTGTGATTCAATTTTAATAAATGTGAGCTTCAAATTGTGAGGCTTACCTTAAGAGTTGTTTTCATTTCTGCGCCTGATTTACGTCATCGTACACATATTTTGAAAACGGCGCTGGGACAAAATACTAAACCTGTAAGCGCGACATGGACTGATAAAGTTTGGGAACCTCTGGTATAGGATCAATTGTGGGAACATGCAAGTTTAATTGGAAATTTTAAAGAAATTCGACGGTTTCTCATTATAGTTGATAGCAGATATTTGATACCCAGCAGTTTTGCAATATTTTGGTGCATAGTTCAGTTGGATACCTATTGTTGAAATCAAGTAATCGTTTTTTGATCTTCTTGAAAAATGACAAAAATTGATTTTACTTGCTTTGATACCAGACCCCTCAAATATATATTCTGTACACCAATAGAGAATATGTTTTCCATTTTCAAATTATGAAGCCACCCTATTTACATAGAAACATGTACAAGCTTTTACGACCTTAGTAAACCTACATTACCACTGTTACTAGCTAGTCGAAGACTACAAAACTGTTCTGCTGCAACAATTACGAAGGTTGTACTTAGTACATTGGAAAAATTTCAGAAAAGGAATTATCTACCGCCCACGCACTAGGTACTTACATTTAGTAAAACTAGTAAATGTTGTAAGAGATTTGGTTCTTCTCGTGTAAGTACATAGATATCTATGTACTTGTTTGTATAAAAAGTTCGGTATTTTAAAATGAACAAACCGTATACAGGGTTTCAGTAGATCAAATGCCATGATGGCACGAATATTTCTTTTTTCATTCAAAATACTAGCTACACAATCGGTCTAAGCGACAGAATCGGATCAGTCGCATGGGCCAGCGATTATAAATAAAGTATGTGTGACCCACAGCCGATAGAATTTACTTTTTTAATACTGATGGTATCGTATTATTTTGTAAAGTGTGTGATACAAAAGTGAGTTATGAAAAAAAGTACTTTGTAACGCAACATCTTATGACAGCAAAGCACAAAACTGGCGCTAAGAAAGTTCCCGACGGTAAGAAAACGTGACCACTACAAAATTTTGGTGTAACTTCGCAACAGCTGTCCCAATTTTCCTTTGATTTATGTAAGACGTTTATAGATGCTGATATTCCACTATGGAAACTAGAAAACCCAACGCTTAATACATTCCTCGAAAAATATACCAAAGAGCGCGAATCCACGCTCCGAAGAAATTAAGTCGATACAGTTTATACGGGGATAATGAACCGAAAAAGGAAAAAAGTACACGAGGAAAATACGTTGCTAACGTTATAATTGGAACTTTGGAACCATTACGGAAATCGAAAGTTTATTTACTAACTAGTGAAGTACTCGAATCTACTAGCAATTCTACAATAGCACAATTATTTACAAACGCGCTATCCTTGACCTGGCCTGGTGGAGTAAAACACGAAAGAGTTTTACTGTTCGTTACTGATGCTGCTCCTTATATGAAGCCTACTGCTAAAATCTTTCAAATAATATTTCCCAAAATGATACACGTCACATGGATTGCTCACTCATTCCACAGTGTCGCTGAAGAAACGCGCACTTTATTTCATGACGTCGATCTTTTGATATCAGATATAAAAAAGTTTTTCTAAAGGCTCCATCGCGACTTTGATATTTTAAAGAAATTGGACCAGATATTCCACTGCCACCTCGACCTATTTTAACGAGATGGGGAACATGGATATCAGCTGCCGTCTATTATGCTACGCACTACGACAAAATTTTGGAGGTAATAGACAATCTCGAAGATGACGCAGCATCAATTCAAATTTGCCAAAAGATTTTAGCTAAGAAAACTATTCGTTCTGACTTGGCATATATAAAGGCCCATATTGGTTCATTGCCAGATTTCATCAAATCCCTAGAAGAGAAAAATTTAACACTAACGGATCAATTTCACATTCTGGGTGACATCGTGCAGACAATTAAACAGGCACCGGGTTTAAAAGGGGACTTCATCAAAGAAAAGTGTGAGAAAGTGATATAGAGTAATAGCGGTTTACGTCAATTGCGTGAAATTCATTTAGCGTTATCAGGAGATAGTTAATATTACTTTTATGAATCCAAATCAAATTTCTTGTTTAAAATATGCACCTATGACGTCTGTTGATGTCGAAAGATCGTTTTCGGTATATAAACATGTTTTATCTGATAGAAGACAGAGTATAAAATTTGAAAACTTAAAAAAATTGTTAATAATAATGGTAAATCAATGACCCTTTCTTGTAATATAATGTAATATAATAACTAATAACCTAATAACTAATATGTGTAATGCGCCTTTTTTTGTCTTTTTTATTGCCTTTTTTTCCGCCTATTTTTATAATTTTATAGTGCCATAAGTCCGGGCTTTACTAATAAGAATGCAAATTTCGCTTTAACTGGGATTGCAAGTACGTCAAAACTATCGAAACGGTTCTTTATCGAGTAAGCGAAACGGTAGACCACAAACAATAAACATCAAAAGTAAATCCAACTTAAATTGGGTTTGGGATAGCACGCCATCTTTCTCACTTTTGTGCTGTACACTATATATGTCGTTTACAGTCGCCTTTGTTCCAGCTATTTAAAGGTATTTTGCAAACTCTGCACAATACTTTAGTCCCATTATAGTTCAAATCTAAAAATTCACTGATAAATTTAGTGACTCTATTACCTAACGGTCGTTTATTTTCCTTGCGTACGTTAGACAGACTTACATACATATACTTATCTCTATAATTACGACTAACGCTGCGAAGTGTTGATGAGAAACTGTTGCAATAAATCAATAATTTCATTCGCTGAAGTAGCTCGTGCCGGTTCATCTGCATACATATGTCGCGTCATGGATGCGGCAACCTCACTTCTAATCTGACGCGAAGCTCTCTGTGCCCCGCCTAACCATCTCTTTCAAATTAAATAGAAATCGAAGCTCGACAAAACTTCGATTATTTATGCAACCGAAGCTATATGTACTACATATCTAACGATGAGTAATTTAAAATTTTTCGTAAATAATTATTAATTAATATTTGAGTGTGTGCTATTATTTCTTACGTTTTCATAATAAGATTAGTGGAGATAACATCGATAAAATTCAATATAAAAAAGATGGTACATACATTAATATACATATGCGGAATGCCATATTATTAACGCACAAGGTTATGAGTTATGACGTAGAGTTGTCGATCATTCATTGTGTTTGTTTATTAATATTTTTATTGCTTTTAAGTAAGCTCGTTATACAGCGAAAAGAATTCCAAATAATAAAGGCTGCCATTAAGTACATTCAGCAATAAACAACGCATTAATGTGCATTAATATCACTTTTAGAACACGTGGCGCGGATACGTGAATTGACTGGAGATCTCGTTACGATTTACTGACGTACGTATAGTTCTTACACTTTTAATTTTAATTACACCTTTAACATTTGTAGTGTTTTTGTTACGATATTAAGTACAAAATTCTAATATATGCAATGTGACTGCAAAAGTAATGAATAACTCAATCAATTTCGAGGTTGAATGCTGCAATCATGTTAGTTCAGTGGTGTAGTATATTACTTGACTTGTATTTTTTAAAAAGGTTTAAGAAATTGTAATAGGTAATAGTCATTTGTTCTTTCAAGCACGTCATAAAATTAACTAACATTATGTGCTTAAATATGAGCTTAAATAATTTCTGCATAAGTACATACACATGTATGCTCCTTCAATCATTATTTATACAGGGTCATCCAAAAATAACTTGTAATAGCTGGTTTTGATTTGCAGTGTTATCATAAAGTAAGGGATCTATTTCAACAATAGAAACAATTTCTTGAATAATGGGATTTCCTATGTCCAACACTGTTTACCGCAACTGTTCACTATGACCTCAATTTTGGAGGTATAAAAGTGCCAACCTTTCCAATATGTGCATTGTGCAACATTTCGGGTTGAATTGCAGCAATTTACTCGCTAATACTGTTTTTTAGTTTTTCCATCGTTTTTAGTAGTATTTTTTAAATAATCCCGAAACCAAAAACCCGCTGGATTCAGATCAGGCGATCTTGGTGGCTATGAATTTTCAAAATGTCAATGCACGTTCTTGGAAAGCGGCAATTAGGTTATTTATTTCACACGTTCACAGCATCAGTACTAAATCGATGCTGTATGCGAGTAGTTCTATGTTAGTTAGGTACGTCGCGAAAACGACCAATGGCAGGCACAGCTAAAAACTTTATAGTGGACATGCCGGACTTAATTTTTGATGGCGCTAAAATTCAATGTCTAGTTTGTAAAATTCCCTTTAATGTGTTGGTCCAGAAGCCATTATCGACGTTACATCGAAAGCAAACAGCATTCTTCTGCAAAAAGTGGCATACGAGACCAAGAAAAATTTAAATTTGATTTATGTGTTACTCTTATTTTATGTAATCTATTGTTTCGTTTACTAGACAAAGAAGCATTTATCTCCTTCTAGAATAAATATGCGGACTGTAAATTACCTAGTCGGGCATCGATACGAAATGTAGTGCCATCTGCCCGATGATGTTCTCGCACAGTTATGCGCTGTAGAAGGCGAAACAAATTGGTGTGTAATACGAAAATTTGAAAGTGTTTTAGAGAAAGATTTTCTTATATTAAGACAAATTTGTGAAGGTGCGTGTGAAGATGCTTTAAGTTGTTTCAAAGATTATTTTAAATATGCAAATATAACATCGCTAGATGTCGAACGGTCGTTTTCGGCATTAAAAAACATTTATTCCGCACGTCGTACTCACTTGATTGAAACAGCCGTGGAAACATATCTAATGATTCAAATATTTAACGGATGTTACCCCGTTTGTGATTTCACGGAAGACTTTTAAAACGGTAAGTGTTTCAGCACGTTTTATAATTTATTTCTTACCTTCTATTTTATGTGTAAACTTCTATGCGTTCACCACGCCTCTGGCTGTTACCGCATATTTGCCCAGGTTACTAATTACTTTATCAAGTCTTAGTTGTGTACGTTCTGATGAACCGTAGATAAAAGAACACTCGTGACATACTATCTTTCGTCGAATTCCGCTATTTCTACGGACTAGACACGGTTATATTTAGATCTCGAAGATAGGTTCCAAGTACACCTAGAACGAGTACACACTTATTTCTCTTTTTAAGGATACATAGAAACAAGAATATATTCTTCGTGACAACTTTTTTTATTAATGACAAAGTGCTTCGCGGAAAAAGAAACTACCTAGGACGCGAGTGCAGATGAAATGACGAACTACTAGTTATTCTCTCAAATAAGATGCTTTATACCAAATTTTCAGCTTAACACGTAGTGTAATGATTTGAAAAGGATGTAAAACTACTACACTTTAAACAAATATTTACGGTGAATTTAAGGAAAAAATATTACAAGTGCTGCAGATGTGTACGTAGAAGATTAAGAAAACAATTTTCTTCCGTGTACACTAAAAGTCATGCAATTATTGCAATATTTCTGAGTTAATACAAATACCAAACCGAATTGTGTAGCTACTTTTTTCTGAAGGCGATATTACACTTGTCAATTTATTGATCAATTTCAAGATCTCAAAATTATCTATCGATAATTCCGAGATATTAAATTTAATCAATTTTTAAATCTTAAATAAGAACTTAGTCCTTCTATTATACCTGTCAATAAATTAGCATATATTGACATAAGTTGTGTTTAATGACGTCCGGTGTTGGACAGTTATCTGTTCCTTAACAGTATTTGAATTTTCGAATTTTTTTATTTTATTCATAAAGTAGTTATGATCTTTTCTTTCGTAGTTGCAGCAATTCTAAAAAACATATCCTGTGTTGAATACGTATCTTTGACTGCATTCAACAGTTTATTAAAAGAATCTTCATTCATCCGAAGGTATTTCTTAAACTATTTCGGATCAGTTGCAAATTAATGGTAAATTGCCTTTTTTTGGTTTCTGCGACGGTCTAACCTATTATCTTCTTTATCGTTTTGATTTTGTTATAAGGTTTGTTAACACCAAAGAAAACAACTTTTCTCAAATTTGTTATTCGGTTTCTTTGCCTTATCGACCTTATCCTCGTCGTTGTACGTACAAAATCGCAACGTACGTACACGCACTCCTCATGTGATAGAATGACAATAATGGCAATTACAACTAGAAAAATTAAGCAAAAATAGAACTTCTAATTCATCAATTTCTACAACTTGGCCAAGTTCTTACAATTGATCAATTCATTAACAAATGTAAAGTATTACATCAATTTGAGATTGAAGTAAACTGGAACTCAAAATTGAACTAGTAATTGATAAACGTAAAGATATAACTTGAAGTCACTCCATCCATTGAACTGAAGAAAGGTATTCAACGAATAGACAGTTTTTCCATATTTAACTGATTATTTTTCTATCTAAATGGTGCGGAGTGCAATTGGTTTTAAATGCCGACAGAAACTGCAAAGTAAAAAGGGAACTTTCTCAAAAACAACATTTTACGCTTTATAAAAACTTAATTCAATTTTCCAACCACTAATTAACAAGGTTGAAACCTCTTAGACATAACCTAAATAACGCTATATCTATCTATCCGTGGCTTTTATATAACTTTTATCTGCCGTCTACCGCATCCCTCACACCATTATCCGAAGCGCGTTGGGATTATTTTAGCGTGTATTGTTTTTATGAGTGTTAGGGGGCTAGCCTAACCCAACCCTCTCCTATCTCCGAGATTGTGACCGGCATTGATGCCATAAATGTTCTTTGGGCTACTCGATCCACCCAGTTCCCATCTACAACACCCATAACGCCCAATAATCCAAATTTGACGCCTCGTATTGGCATTGGTAGGATTCAGCGTCAAATTCAAGGATCCAGATAGTTTTGGATCCGGATTAGAGCACTGCCCAGGCCTATTTTTCACGGGCCGGCCTGCCCGTGGCCCGTTACAGTATGGAGTAGCCCCGCTCGTTGCGTTCATTACCTCGATACAAGGCCCGCCCGTTAGAAAATTTAGACCCGTTTGGCCCGTCTAAATTGTTTTAGCCTGTTTAAGTAATTATATCTGCACTGTCTATTTCTAAACATTTTTACATTTTCTTTAACCAAAAGAAAACACAGCATTGCATACATTAAAATTGTTAATACAAACGATAACGTAAAAACTAAACAGCACTTACTGCATAGGTTATATCCATTCGATGTATTTAATAAAACATTGTCGGCTTGTCGGGCCCGTACAAATTCAGGGCCGGCCCGGCAGGCAATGAAAAGAGACGAGGCCCGCACGCGGGTCCGGGCGGGCCGGACTTTTCCTAGCCCGTGCACTGCTCTAATCCGGATATCCGGATCTCAATTTTTTCGAATACCTACAGCACTAGTATAATAAAGCAACAATTACAGAAAAGTTATACAAGATGCTCAAAGTCTTACTTCTTGACAGTAGTAAAGTCGTTATTTAAAATGTTCTATAGCAGCCATTCAATGACACAAAAGTTTATTGGTCTATTAATTTATCTCATTTCACACAACTACCTTTTGTGGTTCCATCTAAACAAAGATCAGATACGTTTAAAAGCAACGAATTACAAAAAGTTGCCATTTTGCTGTAGGATTTGCGTCATTGTTTCACAAAATTCAACACGTCAATCATCGAGGTATTATGTATGGAGGAAATGCCATCCATTAGGGATATTATACTCTAGGAGCACTTGCTTTAAAAACACTTTTAAATTTTTTGGAACCGCCATCGTAACCTTTAAACTGGCTTCTTCCTTGGGATGTAGTTTTAAGACGCCCAGCGGCCTTAACACCCCAGCCCCTCTAAATCCGTAAAGATTTTGTTATTACAGATTTAGTGACTTCATACCAAACAGCTACTATATCTCTATGATCCTCTCCATTAAAGCATTGCTCACATTTTCACCAACGTTAAAAGATTGAATCTTTCGGGTATATTTTGATTAAAACATCATGCACGCAACATGATTTTAGTACAAAGACAATTGAATATGGTGTTTTCGAAACATGTTTGCATTTTACACCAAAAACTGTTTTTTCGAAACGTAGACTTTCACCTAACTATTTAGAGAATTGAACGAACTATTGAAAAGAGAAAGAGAAATTCGGTATTATTATTAACAGAAAACATAGTTAGCTTTGTATTGCAAAAGTTTATGCAGAAGAAACTTGAAATTTATTGTTAATATATTAATTCTAGCAAACAAACTTGTAAATGTTATTCATAAATACCAAATAGTTATCGAAATATGAAACTGGTTTCCTACTTTTGCTATGCGTTGTGTAGGCGGTTAAATTTGAAAACAATCAACACGATTCGTTCTTGAGAAAATTTTATTGATAATTGCAAATGCCAGTTTTACTAAAGCTAAACACCTAGTTTGAAATATTAAATATTTTAGAAGCATTACAGTGTTGAGTTAATCAGAAAGCGGTGCTCTATAATGGCTTAACTCGAGCTCACCATTGTATATTTTATCTACCATCTCCGCTTTCCACGAAGATATTCCACTAATCGCGAGTAATTCATTCATTCATAACGTGAAATAAGTTCCGATACGATCGACATAAAACATTGAATATACAAATGAATATACTTTCAAAAACTTTCTTCGTAAATATAAAGCTAGCACACCTCGATTTTTCATCCTAAATAGCCGCAACCACTCATACGCGTTTGAGATTCACAACATCGTTCACTATAAATATATCTTTTATAGGATTTTCTTTTCAATCCGCCTTCGCATTTCCTCTTTTTACTTTCGTCCGTCTGCGGTAAACTTTCCGGTTGTCATTGAAGATTTAGAGGATTAAATATGGCTTACCAGCTGTAGATAATAAAATTTTCCGCGGGCTAAAACGGGAGCCGTCTGCTCGACTTTATGTTTACCAGTCTGTGGCGGCATCAAGCGGCACGGATTTCAATTTCCTGTTGTTGATTGCATGCTGTTCGCGTGTATAAAACCAATGCACATTGTAATATTATCTATTAATTGGTAATGGTATTTCAAAAAAATTTGTTGGGAAAATTTACAATCCAATTCGGCACAATATCTACATTTTCAAAGATAAATCAAAACGTATCTACCTTTTAAAAGTAAGAAACAACAAATGAAGTAAAATTTTTTGATATCGGCAATCAACTTTTCAAATCACAACTAGAAATTAAAAAACTTAAGTTAAAACTGTTAAGTATCTAGTTATTATAATCCAAGAATACACAGTATGTCCATTACAAATTTATTACTCCTTACGCCAAATATTTTTTGGAAAAATTATTGGACAGGTCAGGTTTTTACAACAAACAATAATAATAGTTGCGAATATACGGCATTTTTAAAATAAGTAATTTTTCGAGCATCGACGTTGATCTTCCTAAAACGACACTACGCAAAGTATTTAAATGGAACTATAGCGAATATTGCTGTGAAGTGAAAAGTCGTGTTTTTCTTGGTTTCTCCGACGTTTCACGTCTCACCGACGAAAGCCAATATATTAATTAATTAATTAGTGTATACTTGGCACTTAACCCTTTCAGACACGAAAAAAAAAATGAAAATTTAAGCAATTAGTTGAAAAATGATGTTCATTTGACCTAACTGCAACTGATAAACGGAAGTCACTTCAATTTTTTCTAATATGTCCTGCAAGACATGGTTACTCATTGAAACCACTGTGACACAATGTCTATCAGAGGGAGGATAGGGAAAAGAAGTAATAAATTTTATTGCTTTAATTATAGCAACGGTAGGTACGTGTTTTATTTATGATAATTTATAAAACAATTCTTATCCTTACAAAAATATGCGGTGGTAGGCGCCATAAATTCTCGGCCTGACAGGCTTGTACAGGCTCGAGCGTGTTCAAACTCTGTTGCGTCAGTGTTGCACATGTGCGAGGCCTACACTATATATATATATTACGACTCGAAGAGGAGTAGTTTTTAGTAGCCAGCCAGACAACGTGACTAGTGCATGAAAATGTCTCAGGTAACGAAAATTGAGTACCGCGCGGTTATTAAATTTTTAACAAAAGAAAGGTATACGCCTAATCACATTAAACAACGTTTAGACGGCGTTTATGGTGATTTATAATAATAATAATAATAAATGACTTTATTGTGGATATTATGGTTGCCCCAACTACGAATAAAAACAGAATCTACATTTACACACTCTTTCTATATGTGGAAAACAAAGAAAAATATATAAAATTCATCATCTAGAGAGAAGCATAGGCATGGCTATAAAATAACGAGTCTGATGCTGTAAAACATTTTATTTTAAATTTATACATATTTAATTATTGTCCCCTTCAATATACATCCCTCCTGTGTCCCTATACCGCCCCATGCGAATTTTCCATTGTTCGAAACATTACTGGAAGTCTTCTTCTGTGAGCTCCTTCATCACGCGTGCCGCTTTTTCTTTCACAGCTTCAACCGTCTGAAATCTTGTTCCTTTTAATCCAGATTTAACCTTGGGGAACAGATAAAAGCCACGTGATGCCAGGTCAGCCGAATAAGGCGGATGTCCTAACACTGGGACGTTATACTTGGCTAGAAATGTCTTGACAGACAATGGAGTGTGAGCGGGTGCGTTGTCCCGATGTAGGACCCATAACTTTTTCTTCCACAATTCGGGTCTTCTTTTTTCTTATTTTTTCACGAAGTTGAACAAGACTACTTCAAGGTAGTAATATTAATTAATAGTTTGACCCTCAGGAAACCAGTGAAGGTACACAATCCCATGAATATCGAAAAAAACAATCATCACTGCTTTGAATTTTGATTTGCTCATTTGTGCTTTTTTAGCTCTCGGTGAAGTTTCTGAATCACAAGTGAAAAACCAAGATTCATCACATGTTATCACTGTTTCCAAGAAGTTTGGGCCATTTGCAATGGCATTTAAAGTCGCACAAACGTTCTTGTCATGTAGACACATTGACAACAAATTTTCACGGAGCTTCTTTTTCTTTCGATTGTTAGAGTAAGTTTTAGAGGGACACCATTTGTCCGGACATATTTTGTAAAATCTGTATGATGAAAATATTGCCATATACCGCTTTAATTTTAGTTAACATAAATGTTTCCAGCTCACGTGATAAAATTCAGTGAATTACTCTGTGTTAATAAAAGCATAATTCATATTTTTTCCAAGTTCATAGAATTTCAACGAAATTCGTTGCCTGTCAAACACTTAATTTTTCACAACAAAAATCAGATCTTATACAACAAGGAGAAACACTTTCACGACTACAAAGGCGTCGATCGTACAGCTTTGGCGCATGCATAATTCTTCTCTACTAGCATCGGTCTCGTTATTTTATAGCCACACCTCGCAGACCGTATTTTAAATTTGATTTGTTTAATATTAGTGCATTCTTTTAACTGCGGTGAAAGACTATTGTACTTGGTATATACGCAAAAAGAAAATGATCTCTCAAAGAGAGCTGTTACAGCTGTTCCACAGTAAAAAAAGTGGGCAAAACGTTTCCCTTTGGGGCAAGAATCCCTTGATAATAATCAGCACTCCGGTCAGACAAGTGATCTGATAACGTCTCAAAACATTTCAATTATTGAAGAAGTGGTAGTAGCAGATCACCGTTTGAAAGTGAGGGAATTAGCAGCGATTACAGGTTAAGTGCGACGCTGGGTGAAACCGCATCTTCTTTCTTGTGCCTCTCCAAGGTGATGCGGTCACTAACATAGCCAGAAAACCAAAAAGAGTTCAAGCGGCCAAAATGAGATTTTTTCGCGGACGAACATGTACAAGAAGGTGGAAGTCGATTATATCACATGCCGGAGAAAGCATCTATGGCGACCTATTTTTGGGATTCGCTAAGGCAATAACTCTTAATTAAATTAATGTTAGAGAAGTGGAAGAGGACAATCACACGCGACCAGTAAATACTATGTTGAATTTTTTTTAAATCTTTTTGGGGGCACCGGATTCACACGCTGAACAAGGCCTCACCTAACGAAGACAAAATTCTCCACCATCATGATAATGCCCCGGCCTCATGGGCAATTGCGACAGCAAAACTAGTCCAGTTACGGTAGAAATTGGTGCCCCATTCACCATATTCGTCAGGTTGGACCCCCTGTGACTTCTTTCTTTTTCCAAACTTGAAAAAATTGCTTGGCGGAAAGTAGTTCACTTCATATGAAGAGGTCATTGCTGACGCAGAGGCCTATTTTGCGGAATTCAACAAATCCTATTATTTGGATGGCTTAAAAAAGTTGGAACGTCACTGTATTAAGTGTATAGAACTACAAGGGGATTATGCCGAGAAATAAATTTACTAAACAATTATGTTGTCTTCCTTAACGCAGGTATTTATCATACCATTCTCATAAGTACTTTTAGTCTCTATTATTCAAGAAGATATTTTAATGCCCTCACTAGATTTTATTCACAAGGTGAACTTAGACTTCAGATTTTTATCTGTGAAAAGCCTTTCGTAATCTAAAAGACTAATTTAGCTTATACATATGTATATTTATGATGAAAAAGGGATTATTTTACATACTTTTTATCCATTTTCCACATAATTGTTAAAAGACGATTTAAAAATTTAGTTTTTCGCTGTTGAATTTATTTAACGCCTAAATTATACTTACGTGAAATCCAGAAGAACACACTTTTATAACTCTAACATTTTGCTGGAGCAATCACGCAACTCACTCAACCAGAACAGTTTGTGAACTGTACAAACTCGCTTCGCAAATTCGCAGATAACCATCTAACACCGCTAAACTAACTAGAAACGTGACAGAGCAACCCGAATGCATTTACGACTAAAGTGAATAAACGGATGAACGCACTATTTAAATTTGAACAACTTAAAACAAGTGGTCCCCCGAATTCCACATTTTCCTCACGTCTTTATCACCCATCTCACTCAAGCCGCGACATTTCCTTGCGTTTCATGTCTCCTTACTCATCTTCAATTGTCTTAACCTCGCGCAGTATCAGGTAAGAGATCAAGCGCAGAATGTGAATATGTTGCTGATCTTGGGGTGAAGATGCAAACAAGACAGGTTTATTGCGTCATAACGCGCGAAGATAAAAAAAAAAGTAAATATATCGTGCAGTCAACGAACAGTTAGGCCCAATTTAAATTATTTTAAATTGGCGTAATTGGATTTCCTCTAGACAATAAGATATGAACTGATTTGTATTTCCTCACTTGTTCGTCGAAGGAGTTCCTACGTTCGATTAACCCCCTTGGCGCTCTAATTGATATTAATTGTAGTTAGATGGCACTGTAGCGCGTTGCAATTCGCTTCTTGCAGAGGTTAAGATATTTTGGAAGGCATCCGATGTCGTACCAATATAAATAACTTGGACACCGTCCAAATATTTTTGCTGGAGTAAAGAAACTGAACTAGAAGATGTATAAGAAAATCCGATAAGTCGAGATTAAGAAAGTTGCTCTATTACATGAGCAACTTTCTTAATCACTTTGTATTTTTTGTATTTAGGTTCATATGAAATGTCCAAGAATAATAATGCAATTTCTTCTACTGTTAAGGACAGTGCAGTTTACATATACAATCTACGTACTCTCAAATATAATATAGTATAAAAAACATTGTATCGGTTTACATGATACTGCACACGTTTTTCGATGCATTTATAATCTTATCAAACACCCCAAAGAAGAAAATAATTATTCCTGAACAATCTCATTTAATAATCTTCGATTTTCACAATTCTTAAAAAAAAACATCCAGATAGTAAGTTTTTACAAATCTATCTTTCTTTAAATATGAAACATGAAAATTATTGTTTTGCAAGTGATGTTTTAGATGTTGTTGCGAAAGCAACCCAAATATCTAGACGTACTGTGACCTGGATTGTTTGAGAGTAGGTATCGCTTGGAGGGTAGACCTATAGTATCCACAGGTACTTGAAAATACTGATGTGATTGGCTACATAATAAATTTACAATCACTGCATATGTGAAAATAATATTTCACATGCCTAAAATGATTTACCTGAGGAAGCAAATTTTACACTAGCGAAGGAATTTAGCTCAATTCGAAGACTAAAATATAGACATAGCATAAATGTTACTTGTTTCATACATACCTTGTACTATTCTAGGAAAATAAAAGCATTCAACATACTTTTGTATTATTTCTTTCGTTAAATTAGGTATGATTTTGCAGGATACAGTCACAAAATTTTTAAAAGGCTAGTATATGATGAACAACATATTCATGTTTTTATTTTATTGTAGAAGTTATTATTTTTTTCCTATAAATAGTGATAGCAAAGGAGCTTATAATGGAATACAAAATATGTTTTGTGCTTTCAAAATAACATGTCGATATAAAGTACCTAAAATAGCCTCTGCCAACATTATTCCTTGTTTCTAATCCTTTGGTATTTCTTTGTTTTAATGATAATAGACATAAAACCACTACATATTGCTATTTTTCTATGCAACAATAGACATGAATATGTAAATTATCAATTAAGATTAATGTGCGAAGTATTACTTTTGTTAAGTTTTTGTACATACCGTCTAGGAAACTAAATTATTTCAGTGCCCAATGCTATGTATTAATCGTACATAGCTGTCGGATCGTAGTCACGGTGCTGCGTCCTTTCCGTCGCCGTATTCGTCAGTTCGTAAGCCTAATTGTGATCACCAATTGAACTTACAAACTTAACAATACGAGCAATTGACTAATGTTACATTTGTAGTCCATATTTTTTAGGGAAAAGACACAGAAAATAAATATTAAAAAACTGCATTCATTAAAAGGCTGAAATTTTTTTCATGCCTTTCTCCAGAGGAAGACGTTACATAACCTATACAAAAAGAGCAAGCGACACATTTCATTTTTATCACCTCAATATATGGTATATGTTTGATGTATGGTATGGTATTAAGTTATACGCCATAACAATTTAGCTTAATGTTAAATTTATATCTAGTCCTTCTACATCCGTATTTCGTTTTGTCTTTTCTTGTAATTCCAAAGAGTTGTTTCCAAAGATTCTAGTTTACTCTTCATGGTTTTTATTGGTATCCCTGTGGCTACTATAAGTTAGTATTGCCCTACAAATAATATCAAACAGTATCATTTTAGTTGTCGCGGAAATTTTTATTTGCTTATCAACGTTCTATTCCATCGCATGATAAGTTTTCACAGTATTCCCAACTATTTTTTGAATTTTCCTTTTCAGTGGTTAACGTTACATTTATCTTTCGGGTATTAACTCTCATTTCATGTGGTACCTTATCATATGTATTAAAATTTTGACTTCCTGTCATAATCATGATATCATCTGAACAGGCACATTCAGACACCTTGACACAAATTGATAAAGGCAAAATATGCTCAGTAAGGTCTTTTGCATTTCCCTAAGTTCAAATGTGTCGTCAAATATTCTAACCCTTTTTAGGGCCGCTCGACTCTCGTCTAACCCTTAGCAATTGGCTCCCTTTCCAACTTTCTGCTGTCACTCTATTATAGCTCACCGCCTTCTTTACTTCCCCCTCTTTCATGTTGTTATCCTTACTTCCTGACAACCTCCCATACTCTGGTCTGTTTTTTTGCAGTGTAGTTATTTTTGTTGGCATTGTTTTCCGCTCTGCATTGTTTCATCATGCGTTTGCGCATCATTCGTAATAATTTATCTTATCCTACTCTTCGTATACATATTCCGGCTTGTTTACGCTTTCCAGTGTTTTAGGCCATTTTCTACTATCCTTTCTTTACTTTCGTATCAAATTGCTTCCTTGATTTTTCTAACCATATTTTTCAATTTCATTTTTTATTCCTTCTATATTTCCTTTCATATTTTGATCTTATTCTTTCACTCAAGTATTGCTTCCATCTTATTTTGTTTATTTTTGTTTGTTTGTTAACTTCTTTAACTATAATGTTTGTTGCTTTATAGAATTTGTTTTTAGGAACTCACATGTTTCTCTGGCAGCTTTCAGAAGATTCTCTATACTTATATTTTCCTTTTCTAGCATTTCTACGTTGGTCTCCCGTACTTCTAAACGCTTTGAACGCTATTAGCTAGTTGCGACTAGCTAATGGTACTGGGTGTATCGCCATGTTTTATTCCAGTTCGAGGTCCAAGAAAATATTTATTCTTACAATTCACACAATAGTGAAAATCTGAGATTAATTAATAGAGGAATTAACTTTAAAGTATGTACGACCTATAAACTGAAAATAATATATTACAGAAAGAAGGAATAAATAACGGTATTCTGCTAAGGAATCCTAGTACCTAAAATAAAAAACTTAAATGCTTGAAGTAAAAACATCGAGCGAGAAAATAACTATTTAAGTCTTGCTATTCAAAATAGGAAACTAAATATTTCAAATAAAAACTGGATTTTAAAATAAAAAAATAAATTGAAATCGATCTGTTTCGTTTGCCGAATAAAAACAATAGCTGGAACTATTATGTGCAACCAATAAATAAGAAAGAAAAATTTACTTCATACATGAATTTCTAAGAAATGATTTGTATCAATAAATTAGGTCAAATGCTTCAAAATTATCCCGATTGTTGACATTGCGTTAGGCACCGAAAAAATTTGGTTTCCTAGGCGGTATATACATTTGACATTGAACACATGTTTCTTTACCCAATATTTCCAAAATGGTCTATACAACTCATGTCACGTGGTTCGTGCAGATGAAATGCTATCCGAGTTTAATCGAACTCAACAAGAAATACTCACATGCATCTGTCTACACTCAAAGGATTGTTTTTAATCGTAGCTTGCATCATTTCCATTTTTTGTCTGCTGGTACCGGCTGTCTATGTCTCTAACCTTCTTATTAGTGTCTCCTTGATATCTAATCTTGCGCATTTAGATGGTAAAGTCATGCAATGTGCGTAAAAAGTATTACAGTACAGTATAGGGGCAGCGTAGTTTTAATTTTTGTGTCTGTTTGTAACAAAATGATTAATGTGTGACAAATTTTTAAACCATGTTAAGCGCCTTACGCCGCTGGTGAAATCGATACGTTACTGTGCGATAGTGGCAAGATCATATTTGTATACAAAGTCGCCGTTTATGTTAGCTTCCCTTGAGTATACAGCTAATAAAATAGTACGCGATGTTGCTTCTAGTACTCCAAATTGTTTGATTAGAATATTAGAAATTTGGACTTACCAAATTTGTAGTTTTCTGGGGAGTAATTCAGACATAAAAGTTGACGCTAATGAGTATTAATTGTAAGTAAAAAACCAAGCATAAAAGTACTAAAACATTTACTTGTAACTTTTCTCTTACATACATACATATCTCTAGTACAGTTCTGAGTAATGAATACAAAATATACAAACTTAATCATATAGTAATAATAACTCTTACGATCACCTACTGTACATTATCACAGTGTAACAAGTAATGGCGTACGAGAACTAAAGAAACCCGATAAAAGAAAGAGACAAAAGCGGATCGCAGAGTCCTCTATGGCAATGACGAAACACTAAAACAACTTATCGCACGAACCTAAGAAATGAATAATCGTACAAACGTAGTAGGCATAGTAATATTCGTCGTTCTTCTCTCAATAATTGGACTTTGTTTCTTTGTTTTTAATCGATTTACGTATGTCTAATATTTAGTCGAAGGTCCCGCCACGTTTCTATCTTTAGGCTTCTCGGGTAACGGCCGTAACGCCATTTTACCGGATTCATTCGATTTAACTGAAGATTTCTTCTCATTCTCATCGTCGTTTCTGTGCTCTTTCAGTTCGGAATATAGATGGACGGCGGCATCTGTGGGTTCCGAGTATTCCCCAACCAGAGTCGGGCGTTGATTGGCCATCTTCGCTTGGCAGAATCTCGTCTCCATATATTTGATGCGATCAGTTGGACTTTCTGAAATTTCAGGGTGACCATGTCCATTTTGCAAGTTTCCTAACTCTTCGTAAAGATGCGTTTCTTCGTCTTGCCTGTTGTTGTTTGTGTAGCTGTCAGAAGTGATATAACGCTCATATAATTTCTCAATGCGTTCTCTGGCTTGTTCCTTAATGTCATCGTCGGGGTCATTAAGAGCTTCGCGTAATCTTATCAGCAGTTCTGGAGTAAGTTCGTTATCGTCAGATTTAGGCGCATTTCTTTCCAGATCTACCATTACTCTTTCATCATCGTGACTTGGTTCACTCTGAGTCAATCTGATATTTCGGAAATGCATGCAATAGCCATTTCTTTTCAACCAAATTCCACCTCTGATCAATAAAATTACCACTGTTCCACAAACAGCTAATATCAGAAGAGTTCCTAAAGCTATCCCTATATACATGTTGCTGTTGATATTTTCTTCCATCTCGTCGAAAAGCATGGTCGCGGTTGTATCCAAAGTTTTGGTCTCTCCGTGATATGGTTCGCAATATATCTCCGTTTCGTTACCGCACACTAATTCCGTAAAGTTTTTCATGTTTATAAGGCCTTCGTTAAGTTTGAAACAAAGCGATAGCGTCTTACTTACTTTACAGAAACTCGTGTTTAGTGCAAAATCAACGTTCAGCTCTGAATTATCGAATAAGTCGCGCAACCAATCACCCATATTACAACGGCACTCCTCGTTGAAAGCGTTATCGTCGAACTTTATCGCCGTATGATATGGAAGATGCGATACGAAGTTCAGGGCTTTATCTTTCGCGTTGTGAATCTCGTTTCCAATGAAAGTAATCTCTTGAATGTCATCTTCGGTAATTGTGTCGAAGGCAATGAAAGATTGTTCGATGTTTAACATTATGTTGTGGTTGAAATAGACCCTGTTGAAGCTTGATAGGACGAAGGCTTTTTCCTGGATGGTTTTGAAGTGGTTATCGGTTATACGGAAGTTGGAAGCAACGCTGGTAATTCCAGTAAGTTGAATGTCCGTTATACTGCAAGTAAAGGACAAATTAAGTTCTCTACACAAGAAATACGATCTATTATTTTCATTAAGTAAATCTGCATACGCACTTACATGGAATGCTGTACGGTAAAGTTATTGAAAGCTGCCATGATGGCTTGGGTCTCCAATGTGTGGATAATACATTTGCTCAGTACGAAATTGAGTATTAAAGATTGACTGCTGAAGGCTCCCGTCTGCATACGCTGTATCGTGGTGTTGACGATAGACACGGACGATATCTGGCTGGCTTTGAATGCCTCGGAATGGATGTTCTTGATCGCGGAATCGTGAATATTTACTTCGGCTAATACGGAAAGGAACGCAGATTTCGGAATTTCAGAAATTTTGACACTCAGAAAGGATAACTGCAAAAAATTATTTATACGTTAGATATCTTACGGTAGCGATTTTCTAAATATTAAAAGGAAGAATGAAATAAAATGCTAATAGTATTTTATTTGCGAATTTATCATATCTAGGCACCCGAATATGCTCTTGACATTGTATCTTTCGATATGTGCCTCAGCTCTTAGGTTCTTGTGGGATAAGGCACTGTATATTTAAAATTGTTAGCTTTCTTAAGAGAAGGAGAATTGAATAGCGAGTGTGTATTGATTGATACACAGCGGGATCCGTTTAAAAATCACAGAATAACAAGACCTTTTGTTACGAATTTTATTTCTCGAAACTGCGTAACTTCAGAGCTACTAGAAAAAATACTAAAAATTCAGATTCCTTAGTAAAATTGCATAACCTAACTAGTAAAACCATTGACGGAAAGTAATTTGTATTCCAGATAAGCATTTCAAGATCGGAAATTACTATAGGGACTATTTCTGAACCTGCGTAACTCCTTTGATAGTGTGGTTCACTGTATTCTCTTGCGCGAGCTAGAAATATGTGGTATTCGGGCTGTGCCACATAATTTGTTAAGATCCCATCTTTCTGGGAGGGCGCAAATAGTAAGCTTAAGTGGTAGCAGTTCGGAGACTATTTATTCGGGTATTGAATATTTGACAGGGGGTATTCCCATAAGGAAGTTTACTGGGCCCAATATTATTCAACATTTCCATTAATGATATTTATTATACCGTCGAAGGTAATGATCTTTCTCTAAATGAAACCAAGACCGAATGTATTGTGTTTAGATCTTCAAATGTTTTACCAGCGCCAACAAATATATGCTTAAATACCGCTAAATTAAAATTAATTTACTCTATTCCCCTTTAAAAGGTCCATATTGATGAACTTGTGGAGTAGACCTATCATGTGAATAAACTGTGTCATCAATTAAACTCACAGTACTACACAATCAGAATGTTGAAAGATATAGTCAGTCAAAATATTATCAAAGCAATATACTATACATCTCATTACTCTCGAATCATATATGACATCATTTTTAAAAACAATCATCTTTATAGTACCAGGTTGAAACATATAACATATATTTGCTCTGTGCACAGGTTGACAATAACAGAAAAAGGCATTTCTTACTCTCGGTTAAAGTTCTCTAGTCTCCCTTAAAATTAGAATCTAGAATCTTATAATATGAATGATTATTTAATGTGACTATCAATGTGACGTTTTCATGTCTATTACCTATAGCATGAAATTTCCTGTAAAACAACAGTGGAGTTCAATAGAGTTTAATGAAATTAAAAAAGTAAGTAACTACGATATTATGGTTATGGAAGGAAAGGTTTGGTTATGCAAGCTTATTAACGTAAGTGATTGTAGTAATGCAATTTTAGGCTTCAAATGAAGGACTGTAACCGCATTTGCTCCAAAATAACACGTTTTTGGGAAACGTGTTTAATAAAAAGGTTTTTTTATACTTCCTAATTTCAAAAAAAAAAAATTGTATTATCCCGTAATCTCATCTTTAAGGCAGCTGGTATCAGGCGATCCACGATGATTATCTGTGCCGTTAGCCGCTACCATACGAAAATTGTCATCTTCAGATTTGCCGCTCAATTGAAATTAATTTCAATGGCGTGCCTATACATATGCCTCCATGGCCATAACTTTTATAATGATGGGCCAAAAAGTGTCAAAAGTGGTTTGCAATTTACCTTAACTCTTGGTACATAAGTCCCTAGTGGAGCAGGCAACATCAGCGTTTGCGCACAACAGATCTAAAAATGGCGACCGGCATGGACGTGCGGTTAAAGCAACGAGCTGTCATTGAATTTCTTACTGCAGAGGGTGTAGCGCCCATTGACATCCATCGAAGGTTAAGTGCCGTGTACCGTTATACGTGTGTTGATGTGAGTACTGTTAGGAGGTGGGTAACGACTGTAAAAGACGAAAACCCTGCTAAAACGGATCTCCAAGATCGTGCACGTAGTGGCCGACCAGTGTCTGCGTGTGGTGAAAGGCAGTTGACTCTCGTGGATGAACTGGTTCGTGAGAATCGACGGTGTAAACAAACTGACATTGCCAATAGGGTGGGTATTTCACAAGAAAGAGTACATCACATTATCTGCAATGTGCTGAAGTACAGGAGAATATGCGCACGTTGGGTGCCCCGAATGCTTACTGATGAAATCAAAGCTAATCGAAAACAAATTTGCGAACAACTCTTGACTCAATATGAGGCAGAAGGTGATGCTTTTCTCCACAGAATTGTGACCCGCGACGAGTCGTGGGCACATCATTACGACCCTGAAATGAAACGTCAGTCTATGGAGTACAGACATAAAGGTTCGCCACAACCGAAAAAATTCAAAGCAGTTCCATCTGCCGGGAAAGTCATGATTACCGTTTTCTGGGATTGCGATGGCATCGTTCATATTGAATTTTTGGAGCGTGGCTGTACTGTCAACTCCGAAGGATATGTTAACACCCTAACAAATCTGAAGCGACGGCGGCGTAGGGTTCGTCCAGACAAAGTGCCAGTTCTGCATCATTACAACGCTCGGCCTCACACAAGTCAGAGAACGCGTGTAGCACTGGAGAAGCTTGGGTTTCATGACGTTTTAACTCATCCACCTTATAGCCCAGATCTTGCGCCTTGTGACTTTTTCCTCTTTCCGAAGATTAAGGAACATCTCCAGGGCAAGCGTTTCTCTTCGGATGTAGAGGTGATAACGGAGATGCGGAAATGATACCGTGCGAAGACTTCAGACCTTCTGTGACGGATTTGCGCAACTGTTAGTACGTTGGCGTAAATGTAGTGCTGTCAATGGCGATTATGTGGAAAAGTGATTATATCAGCGGGTAGAGGACAGTCTATACTATCATTTCACACTTATATGTAAACAATGTATCTATTACTAATAACGTTATAGCCATGGAGGCATTAGTTTTCAACACGCCCTCGTATATTATATAGAAGGAGTAAATAACTTAAATATATTTGAAATACAAAAAATACAAAGACACTTATTTTATTAAATTTGGAAAAGGAGATAATTGTATGTTAAAATTATTTCTCTTAGGAACGCAGTACATATAAAATATTCCGAAAGTATCTACTTTTGGCCCAGAGGTAGACATTTTTAACACAAATGTCAAATTTTATGTGATGTAAGCTTCCTAGTTAAAAATGAAGATACAATAAATAGATTCATAACGTCAAAAATACAAGAATAAAGCTATTCGAAAACAATTGCCACAAAACTAAGGAATGCAAATAAAAAACATAATCTAGAGGCCTAAGGACGCCAGTGTCCAGTCAGTCAAAATGAAACTCATACACCTAATATGGTTTATTTACTTTATAACATTGCAAACCTCAACACCTTTGGTTTTATAGTTTATTTCAAATTATAAGAGTATAACTGTAGACCTACAAGGTCTTTAATACTTTTATTGCACCTTCTGTGACGATAATAACCTGGCAATGCATATTGAATCTAGGGGCCGTATTGACTATAAATTAAGGCCCTATAAGATAATTATATGTTTATGTATATATATTTTACAAACAGTATAAATTTACATAGTAAGCAATTCGATGTTACAAGTAATTAAAGAATTTACATATTAAATGAGATTTAAATGTACAAACAGGTAGTTACGCATTTCCCAAATCATAATTCCATTTCTATTCAATTCACTTAAATTTTGTCATTACGGTCCTCAGCAGTTTGTTTGCGTATCCAGGTAGTTATTACCGCAGGTGGTGCAATAACAGCATTTAAGCCGTTCAAAGTTATATTCTTATAATTTGAAATAAACTATACACTGTCTTTAATATTCTGTTGAGGGTCCTTTATTCGTTAACACGTTTCTTAACTTATTTGGCACCCACCTGGCCAATTTTTCTTCGCTTAACACAGCTTTAACATGTTCTTTAATGGAAATTGCGTGCTGTCGTATCACAATGTTTATAGGTGTTTCAATCACTTGGGGACAGTTATTAAACGACCAGAGTCTGACTTTTTGTACTTTATGTTTATGGTCATTATCTTGGTAAAAGTTAAATGATCTCTCCATTCCAAATTTTTCAGCGCTTTGTTTTAAAATATATTCTTTTCATTCATAGTGCCCTCAATAAAGTATAGGTTTGTAGGACCTCTGGCGGACATACACCCTCAAACCATAACCGAACCTTCTCCATGTATCACTATGGCTCGTAATTTTTTCTCTTTTAGTGATTCATTAGCTCTTCTTCATACTCGTAGCTGTTCATCTGAACCAAACGTGTTAAATTTATTCTCATCCGTAAAAGTTACCTCGCTTTCCCTTGTTGATCTTACTGATCGAGCTACTCTGCCATTGCACTTGTGCTTTTGCAAAAGATTTCGAATTGTTTGAGGATTAATAGCCTTATTTGAAGATTTTTCTACCAAATTTTCTTAAAATCCACCGGTCATCATATTCACCAAAACATTTTCTGGGACCTACTCTAAGTTTATTTTGGACTCTATTTTCATTTTTATAGCGGTCTAGGATACTTTGTGTGACTTCTACTGACCATTTTGCCTATTTGACGGTAAGATTTCCTATTTTAATAGTGGTGAAATATTAATCCTCTTTCGACAACACTAGTTGGCCCTCATTGACTCCCCATATTTAAAAAATAACAATTTAAGAAAAAATAAGACAGTATTCATTGGAAATGTATCACACACTCTAGTCATAGTTTATACTAAAATACATCAAATATACGAGTTTCATTTTATGGTTAGGGATTCCTTTGTCAATATTTCCACTAACGAAAAAAAGTAAATATTCAGCTATAACCTTGGGGAAAGCGGTATTTTTCAGATGATCTTTTTGGATCGCTTCAGGACGATGATGACCAGTGACTAATCATCGTCCTGAAGATGCCGACTGCAGTGTTTGGGGAAACGTCGTCTTCGACACACGGCATCAAAGACCACGGACCATCAGCCCGGAAATATGTACTGCTAGTACAAATTCAGGCACCGGCCGTGAAAGCCTACAGTTATTTGAAAACAGTATCTTTTACTTGCTATTATTAAAAACCTGACATTAAGGGCTATCACCAAATCGTTTAATTTTTTATATATCGTTAACTAACTTGGACAAAAATATTCCAGATAATTAATTCGTTCATCACCATTAGAATTTTGAAAAAATCACTACTCTCACTTAAGGCATCCCCAAAAATAACCTGTAAGAAAAAAAGATGAAATTTTATCATACTTAATTAATGTGTATTGTTATTTAATTTGGAATCACTTTAAAATGGAATTAAATAAGATAATCTAACATTTTAGAACTTTCAAATATGTTTCTATAAGTAAATTCAACAAAAGAAGCTAGAATAAGTGCTAGCAACCATCAGTGAAAAAAAATGTGTGGTTCTAATTGACACAATGTTGATTTTACGTGTATTCACATTCAACACAATACCTATCATATTGCATCTGCTTATTTAGTTACAGATCCTGCATTATTAAAATATCTTCCTTCAAAAGATGATTCCGTTTTTTCTCTTCGTATTATTAGAATCGAACCCTTCTGTACAAAAGTAATTCTTATACTTGCACCTGTTGGACTAGCAGTGTATCTAACTTACTTAAATGGATACTATTATTTAAACATACTATCATCACTACATCTGCCCTGACGTTAAAAGCGTAAACACCTGTCTTTCTAATTGCTTCGTATTTTAAACGTTTCTTCTTTGGTTTTCTTTAATTGATAGTATTATTCTTATTATAGCTGCCGTGCTATCTTTGAACTGTTACAGTGTATACAAAAGGTACTATGTTACACTAAAAATGCTTACGTTAGTCACTGGTCCATGACGACCGATTTGCCCTTGATTCTCGAAAGTAAAAGCACCTTCTTGAAGGCTTAGTGTTTGTATATTATAAAATTTTCCGGTTTGAAGTCTTCCGAATGCAGAATTTTTTATGGTGACCTGGTTACAACTTGAAATTTCTGCGATAATGGGTGTCTGAAAAAGAAAGAAAATGTATATAAACAAGTTGCTATTGCAGAAGAGGATATTTATCAACAATTTTAAATAAAAATTCAAATATTGTGCGACGTATAAATGCAGTTGTATCTCGTCCAGCTTCTAGCTTCATATGCTTTCAATATTCACATACATATATCGATTTTATGTCTGGCTTTACAGACATATGAAGTCAGATTTGAATTTTAAATTAAACGACATTCCATTGTTACATAAATTAACTTAAGCACCTGAGGTCCAAATTAAATTACTGGTAGCGTACCTAGTTTTTTTCTCTTTAAACCAGTTTTTATGGTTAATTTATATGAATAAAATTAAGGATTAGGATATTAGAATAGAGATAAAAATCAATTCTATATTAAATGGCACATCGAAGAGATGGATATATCACAGTTTTTTCCCAATTTTAAAACGTTCAATGCGTTCAAGTTTTTTTTTTTGTACAAAAGGCAAAGGTAATATAAGAAGTAACAGTGGGATAGACGGTGATGTAGAGGTATCATTGATTTATTAACAATATCTTCTTCGCGTGTTAAGAACCAAGAGTTTGCCCGAATCAAAACACAAGAGCAAATCTAGCTTATACTATTGCTTCATAATTTAAGTTCATGCAGGTTACATAAGAAGCAGCAATTTTTTTGTTTGACAAATTAAATTTCAATAGACTTTTGTATTAGGTTGTTATAGAGTTTTTCCCTCAAAAATGTTGCTGATATTTGTCATTAGCTGTTTTGCGTTGAGAAATAATTGAAGAGTAGAAATATGAAAGGTGTTCCAAAAATAATAAAATGCAGAGACACAGCTTTTGAAGACTTTCTTATTAGATACATTACCACAATATTAATCAGAGAACATTGTAAATTGGTTAAAAGGTTAATATACACAAATATACTGAAATGTCTTTCTCAGGGTTTCTACTCTAAATTTTGTTAAATTTTCAGATTTAACTCTATTTAATGATTTTCGTAGGTTCGGGGGCATCCCTAGATACCCTTGTGGAAATTTTGAATGAATTTGTAACTTAGTGAAATCAGATTAACGAATTTTTAAGATTTTAAAATCAACTAACCTTTAAACTTTCGACCGACGCCAATGTAAATAAACACCCTGTTTAAATACACACACAAGGAACTGCCGTTCTGGATATTTAACCCAATTTGAATTTCTAATAATGACTTTCAATACACCACGGACACTTATCTTTGGATTTTATTCGCGACAAAATTTGATTCAACCAAGGCCGAATAAAGATTGATGATAATTGAGGGCGTCATTTCTCTTTCATTTATTTTAAATCGCGAAAGACCGGCGATTGTTTTCTTCCACAGCCAATTTTGATAATTTGCCTAAATAGAAACTACCTCTTGATGGCTTTCAATCTAAATGATATTTGTACTCGAGATACGAGTGCAGTGACTTAACCAGGAGGTTGTTTGTTGATGATTCTGTGACACGAATTGTCACCAACAAGCTTTAAAAGAGAAAATCCACTACGAATTTATGGAAACCTTTCAGATAAGGATTTAATTGACGAAATATTATCTGTTGTGCTTTGAAATTTACGTTGATGCTTATTCCAGACGATTTTTACATTAATTTAGACGAAGTAATTGAATAGGAAGAGTAGAATTGTCCATGATACCCCGCACTCGTCGTTATCTGGACTTATAATTAATTTCTACCTTCCTCGCCCCAAGGACGGTTGGCTGAGGGGGGAAATGGTAACGCAAAAATTACCAATTATCCCCGCAAGAGGGATATTTGGTTGCCAACGAGTGGCCAGCCTGACATTTACTTCAGTATCGAAATGACAACCGAGAGAAATTGTTGTCGTCGTAAACACGACGTTGAACATAACATAACAATACATTCCTTAGCCATGGAAATAGGACCACTTTATAAGAATATTTATTAAATATAATTTTAATTTCGAAAATCCATAAAAGTATAATTGTTATTTGAGTAATACCCCATTACATTAGAGCCACAGATAATTGCTGGTTATGAAAATAATGCTTACGGGTGTAATAAACCGATTATCCACCTGCTATGAATCACGCCTCTTGCCATTCGTACGTATGTACAATAAATATGTTTAGTTTGAATTGTGTCGTTCATTATTAGTTCCTTAGTATCATTGCAAATATAAATAAAAACAGTATTTTTACGGATTTTCCAAAGAACTTATATTTCAAAGAGTTTTAATTTTATTTGTGTGTGTCTATTTTCGCGGTCGATTATTATCGTAATGACAAAGAAGAAGGATATAACAACAGAGAAAAAAAGCACGAATTTCTGCTCTTCTAGAGGTGAAGTTGCATAAAAAGAGAGTGTATCACATCAAACTGTTCTGATAATCGCGAAATTAATTAAGGAGGATATTACAAGTACAAGTAGTTTCAGAACATACTGTGTCGGCAAACGCAAAACAACTGTAAGAGATGATCGTCGTATAGTAAAAATGGCTACAGAACATCGTTTTTTATCCACTAAAGATGCTTATAAAATTCTTAGTGGAGAAGGTATACAAATATCAGCCCGAACAGTCCGTAGACGTCTTCAGGAAGCAGGCTTGAAATGTAGACGTCCGCCAAAAAAGTCAAGACTAACATCTAAAATGAAAGTGACACGATTTTAATGGGCTAAAGACTATAAAAAATATACAGTTGAAGATTGGGGAAAGGTAAGTTTCATTTATCATCTGTATTTTTGATCAAATTCATCCTCATAGTTCGTTTAATGGTTCTCTACATTTTTTGCTTTTTCCTTGATTATTTATAGCGACGAATCGCGGCTAGAACTGCTAACAAAGAGAAGCCAATTTGTTCGTCGACGTCCTTCAAAGCGTTATAAACAAGCATGTACGTTCAAATCTAGTAAACACCCCCTATCTCTAATGGTTCGATAGTGTATTACTACGACAGAAGGACCGGGACCACTATATTTCGTTAACGGAACAATGGAACAAAAACAATATAAAAAAGTTTTACAAAACTATTTAACACCTTATATTGGTTCATTGGATCCGACTCAAGGACCATATACTTTCAAGTACGACAATGCACCGTGTCATAAAGCAAAAAGTGTAATGTGATACCTTGAATCTAAAAATCTCCCAGACCACCGCTTAAAGTTCTACAAAATATTCAAAATTTTGTGAGAGCATTGCCAAACTAAATTTCGAAAAAGTCACATGATTTCAAGATCATATCAAAATTAATTCCGTTAAAAAAAAAAACTTTAAAATTGAAAGACGGTCAAATTGACCGGTGCGGCGGTTCTAGTGTTAAAGAGATGGGAGTATCACTGGGAAAAGCGTATGGACTTACACAGAGACTATGTTGAGAAATAAAACTGAATTTGACAAAAAAATACCTGTTTCTGTGTTAGGCTGGGAACTTTCAGATATAAAATTTGCCACATTTTATTGGTGGTGGTAATTTTTCATGTGGAATATTGAGCATTTACGTATGTATATTCTTTCAAACAACAAAACAGTAAACGATCTAATTCAATAAACATTTATAGTAAGGAATTTGTTACAACATATATATTTCAACAAAGAAATGTATTCAATGTAAAAAGCAAAACACTTACTGTTTCGCTTTTTTTATCGAGTGCTGTATGGTGTCACCATGTTTATATGATACATACATCTCTCCTGCGGTTATCGTTCGCAAAACTATTTGTCTACAAAGAATGTAGACTCCGCCAGATAACTTTACATACACACATACATACGTCGTAGATATTGTACAAGTTGGACAATTGCATTAGTGGCAGTGCCAGCAGCTCGTCGACAAAAACAGGGCACTATTTGTTCTCCGCTGCGATAGTCACGACAAATTGCACATAGAAAGACGTGTTAATCTCATAAAGCGTATGTCGAAGTGGTTGATAACTTTTCTACGTATTATTAGGTAAATTTAAATTATTAAATCGCAATAGCACATGGGAAATCAAGTGCGCAGTAGTCAGTTCGTTTTACTATGGAGCAACGGAGTTCTTTTTGTATTACAAATGTACGAGGCGTGTTTTTAAAGTGTCGTTTTCAAATAAAACAAAAACGAGTAAACTTTTCTTAACAATTTTATTTGTACATGAAAGCCTGCACCTTATTCTACTTTTCTACATAATTTCCACCAATATTGAGGCATTTATCGTATCGTACAATCAGCTTTACAATTCCATCGTCATAGAAGCCTGCCGCCTGACTTAACAACCACTGGTCACAACTTCATAGAGAACACTTCTGGAAACTCATCAGATAACGATGAAATCGAAAAGCGCCTCTTTCACTTTTTCGTCAACTTTCTGAACCAAATCTTCAGTAATGAGATGGACATTCGTGCGGCCATCTTTAAAAGCTGTCACCCATTTCCGTACTATTCCATCACTCATAATGTTTTCTCCATACACTTCATAGATCTGACGATGAATGTCGACCGATTTAATACCTTTAACACTAAGAGAACGAATCACAGCGCGTATTTCACAGTCGGCGGGATTCTCGATCAACGGAGACATTTTAAATAGTGACAAACAAACGTAAACACGGTCGAATCTTTCTGTAGTGGCGTCTGTGGCTTGTGAACAGATGTAGATACACAGCGCGCAAGCGTAGAAAGCCGCCGCTGCGTTCACGGTAGCAGAATTTCAATTTTTCAATATTGACGAATATGCTTTTCCCTAGAATTTGGCTGAGGTATGTAGACGATATTTTCGCGGTCTTTTATACTAAGAAAAGTACTATTCCGGATTTCCTCGCGACACTAAATTCAAAATTCAAAACTATTAAAGTCACAGTAGAAGAAGAGACGAACAATCAACTCCCGTTCTTTAATAGTTTACTGATTAAAAACAACAAAAAAATGGATATTAACACCTATAGAACGGAAATAAACACTAATAAGTACATTATGATCAATTCCAACCATTGTGGACAGCACAAAATGGCCGTGATTAGTTTCTTGATTAAGAGATTGAGTAAAAGTAGGTACAATAAAAAGTTACTCTTCTATAGATGTCTATTGCATGCTTAAGAAAGTCCAACATAGGCATTGTGTAAGTAATTCCACAACCTTAATCCCAGCAGAAACCCGCGATAAGAAATTTGTAAAATTTCCCTTCTACAGAATATCGAAAGGTATCAGTAAAATTCTTTGGGGGCAAGACAAGAACGTATGTTTCAGTTCGCGAAATACACTCAAAAACCTTCTTGGCAATCTAAAAGATAAACGGGACATGAAAGAAAGATCGGGAATTTATAAAATTGCATGCAGTGACTGTGATCAAACCTATATTGGTCAAACGAAACGAGCGATAGGTACCAGATTCAATTAGCACATCAGGTGCTAGTGTAGCACAACACATAAACGAAACCGCCTATAATATTAAATTGAAAAACCTGAAATTGATTAAGAACGTTATTTCGTCGCGGGAATTAGACGCCTGCGAAACTATTTACATTAAAAGGAACATAAATGTAATCAATAGAGAGGACGGACCATTACATTACTCCTGGCTTTTCGATTTATTATGGTAAAGCGGTCATTTGGTTTATGGTTCGTGCTACAATATCAAGCGACCCTTTCATCTGTCCGTATATTCCCCATGTTTTTAGTTTTTAGTCTTAGGGTGTGTAGGCGGAAGGACCACAAATCTGACGGATAGAAAGGACATAACCGCTGTCTCACTCTATTTTTATTACGGTGGAAAAGCCACATGCGCTTCGTGATGGCAAGATCCTTTTCGCCTATTTCTCCTTATTTTCGCATGGTTTAGTCCTAAACGGCAAAAGTAGGTACCTGTATATATTTTTCTTGAGAGTAGGGATAAAGCGGGTTGATTAGAACTAAAATATTTTCTCGCATCTTTCAGTCACGCGGCTGAAGATGAGGACCAACGAGTCCTCGAAACGGCTGTTCCGACTTAATTAATAATTTGTGTGGCGCGGAGTGTGCCGAGACTTCGTGTTGTTTGAATATGCTTTTACTAATTTTAATGTATAGTATCAAATGTTTCTTATCTTGAAGAAAAGACAAATACAGTTTCACATAATACGAGGTGTGTCCGGAAACGGAGGTACATTAGCTTAGAAGATACAAATAAATTTATTAAAAAATAAAAAGCGTATTACAGGATGAAAGTGCAGTCCTTTAACTATTTTTTAACGTAGTCACCAAGCCGATTGAGGCACTTGTCCCACCTGCGGTCGAAGTCTAACATACCCTTGGTATAGAAATCAGGTCCCTGCCGACGCAGCCACTGTGTTGTGGTTTGAATGACGTCCTCATCCGACCGAAACCGTTATCCTCCCAAAAAACCTTTCATGTCTCGGAAAAGATGAAAATCCGAAGGAGCCAAGTCCGGATTGTGAGCTGGGTGAGGGATGACTTCCCATCCGAAATGACGAAGCTAATCCGTGGTGATTCTGTTGGTGTAATTCGTTGCGGAGTCATGAAGAAACTTGACTCCGTGACTAAGTAGACCAGGCCTCTTTCGTCGAATCGCTTCCCGTAATTTATCGATGGTTTTGCAGTATGCTGCTGCATTTACAGTTTCGCCATAACGCTTAAACTGAAGCAGAAGGACGCCTTTACAATCCCAAAAAACTGTAGCAAGGACTTTTTTAGCCGATGGAGTAACGCGAAATTTTTTGAGAGGTGGACTGTCGGGATGCTTTCATGCCATACTTTGAACTTTGCTCTCAGGCGTCGTGTGATGAACCCACGTCTCATCTCCGGTTACAATATCCATAAGAAACGAGGGGTCGTTATGGTAACGTTGCAGGTTTTCCAATGAGCATGCAAGTCTCGCTTCCTTATGCTCATCCCTGAGTTGCTTAGGCACCCACCGTGCATAGACTTTTCGGTAGTCACTTGTTGTGGACAATGTCGTGGATTACCGTCTTCCGAATGTACAGTTTGGATGCCATTTCTCGAATTGTCAAACGTCTGTCGGTGATGATGAGTTCTTGAATCCGCTGGATGTTTCGGTCCGTCAGAGACGTTCTCGGTCTTCCAGATCTTGGAAGATCATCTAAGTTTGTCCGACCGTTTCGAAACTCTGAACACCAAACCGACACTTGCTTGCGCGACATAACTTCGCCATAAGCTTCGGAAATTCTTCGGTGAATTGCGGTCGGCGATTCCTTCATTGCCACACAAAAGTAGCGAATTTGCACGAATTTCCAGTGGGACGCATTTTGACAGAGAAAGCTCCATTATTATCGCAATAATTTCCAAAGTACTGACCGGAACAAAATAAACGACGCACTAACATTGAGTGAAAAGATGACACAATAGGACGCTTTGATTGCAGGGTTGAAATCACGCGATATTATGCAAATGCGCAGGAGTGTACCTTTGTTGCCGGAGACGCCTCGTACATGCTTAAATATTTGATAGAAACTAGTGCCTCCCATGATAAGTGTTGCAAATTTGTTTATGATCAAATCATAAATCATTTGTGCTTACAAATGTCTTATAATTAAAGCTGGCCATGAGCGGTACCGCACAGTAGCGTAGAGTCGACCAGGCCTCGCGTTCCACTAGAGTTATTCTGCTAATAGAGATGTTTGCTGCCGCAAATAATTTCGCTCATCTTTTAAATAAAAATTAAATAACACGTGCTCAAACACTTATCATTTTAAGAGTCCTCCGTGAAATCAAAAAGTGAATAATGTCTGTTAAATATCTGCAACATTAGATATGCTTCAACTGTTGTTTCGGCAAAACTAGTACGGTATGAGAAAAAAATGCGTTTATATGCAGAGAACGAACGTTCTACATCTAGTGACGTAATATTTGCGTAAGTAAAATAATCTTTCAAATAATTTAACGATTCTGTTGACGCACCTTCACAAATGTGTCTTAATGTGCCAAAATCAGATTTTTTCTCAAAAATACTTTCAAATTTTTCTAGAACAGAAACATTTTTTGCGTCTTCAATCGCGCATAGCTGTGCGTGAACATGTTGCACTATTTATAGAGATTCTTCTAACGGCACCGCAGGATTTTGTAATTTTTCTATTGCATCTGCTAGCCCGAAGTAATTGTCGTGAATGATTTTTAAATCCATTTTAACCTGACTATCTTGAAATTTCGACTGGCTTTTCTGGATAGCGGCAGCCTCCTTTGTATCGAATTGTAAAACCACGTTCTTAATATTGTCAAAATATTTATGATAATAAAACGCGGCCTGCAACCATGTTCCCCAACGAGTTAGAATAGGTTCTGGTGGCTCTGGTATACGGGGGCACAGTCTGTGAAATTCGCGAATACGTTTCGGTGATTTGGCAAATACTGCTTTGGTATGCGCTATTAAAGCGTCTACCTCAGGATAAAATTTTCTGATACTATCCGCCACAAGATTGAGAGCATGAATTTTACACGTAATGTGTAACAAATTAGCAGAATGCTTTTTAAGAGACCGGCCTACAGAAAGCATGTTTGCAGCACCATCACTCACTAACATCAAGAGTTGGTTTGTTGAAAGTTCAAACTTGTCCAATGTATTTAACACTAACTTTGAAATTACTTCGGCAGTGGACTGTTGTATTCGTTTGGAGACTAATAGAATTGAAGGTGCCGATTGATGAGGTTCCAATTTGCGTGCCATTACATTAACAACAGAATGTTTCTTCCGATCTGTTGTTTCGTCGACACATAACCACAATTTTTGATCTTTCAACTCCGATTTTATTTTTGTTCAATATGTTCGCGCGCAGATGGCACAATTCTTCGTAACGATGTTCGACTTGGTAATTTGCACTCCGAATAGTTATTCCAAAAGCAGATAAATGGTTCCTTGTCTAGTAAATTAAACGGTATATTACATGCGATAAACGTAACGCATAAATTAAATATAAATTTTTCATTGTCTCGTGCGCAATTTCTTTTTGAGACATGCTTTTCACTATTTACGTGTCGTAGACAATGTTGTCTGGACCAACACATTAACGGGATTTTACAGATTACACATTTAATTTTAGCACCTTCATATATTAAGTCTGGAATTTCTGCAATAAATTTTCGAAGTTTGTCCGACCGCGGTCGTTTTGCTGACGAAATCATAAGTTTTCTAGGACAGATAAACAATTGCGCAAATGACCGGCGGCGAAAATGTCCGTACTGCTTCGCAGACGAAGTAATACTACCGTTCCTCTCGGTCCGAACTGATTCTACGCCGATGCGCGGTACCGCTGGTGGCCAGCGTTACTTATAATTTTGTTTTTATTCAATGCTGCAATAGCATCACTCACAGTAGGCACATTTATAACTGTTAACATTAGCATATGTATACGACTGTTTGCATATTAACATTGATTGAGCAATATTTTCTTGCAAAATAAGCAATACATCGCTGGTAGATTTACATATGTGGTTTTTGTGTGTAGAAAATGCAAGTATAATGCAAACTTCACATAATCGTTGCATAATTGAAAATAACTATGAAAATAGGTGCAATATAAATTTTTAAATGCTGTGCTGATTTGAAGAGAGTAAGGTTCGCAAAGCCGGTGCCAGACCACGGGCGTGTACAGAGGCAGGTGATATTGCGTTAACACTATGCGCTGTACGAATAAAAACATTTATTACGCACATACCTAAGAGAGGAAAAAATTTAAAAACGCGTAAAGAATATCAGTCTGCGGATATCATTTCGGTTCTTCAACGTTACAGTGTTTTACTAGCAAATATTAGTGAAGAAATAATTCGCCAAAATTACCACTGTTTGACCACTGTGACCAATGTTCGAAAGTTTATTTTAAAATATCTAGACTTCAAATAGGGCGGATCTCGTGTTAGGTGTTTGGTGTGCAATACTGATTTACAAGCGATCATAATGCGAAAAACATGTCAATGGCGCAAACCACAAATAGAAAAAGCGCAGTCAAAAACCCCATACCAAATTTGTAATGGATTTAATAATTTGAACAGTGGCACAGCACATCAAAAATTTGGATTTACATTTTTATGGTCCGCCATGGGTATTACCGGCTGACATAATGCTACTTTGGAATCCATCGTCACAGAAGATGAAACAATGGTTCGGCATTATGGTCCTCTATCCAAAAAGGAATCATTTTAAGGACGATAGTGAGTTGCAAGCAACGTTTTGAGGGAAAAACTTTAGATTATTTTTACAAGGGTATAGAATTATTAATTGATCGTTGTAGTAAATGTGTTGAAGTTAGGGGAGATTATATTGAAAAATAAGAATTGTTATATTTTGCCAAATTTATTTTATCTATACACACCGGCAAATTTAAGGGAACGGAGTCAAATTTCAAAAAATTACCCCTTTTTTCTTTTTCTTTTTAGTGACGCGTAGGCCTAGACAGCCATGATGTTTGATTGACGTTTACTACGTACATTTTTGTCATGTCCTTCATTGTGAAAGTGTAGACATCCGTTAGTTGTTGCATTTAATGTAAAAGGCATTTTTTCTCTTCATAAAAGTTTGTTGTTTTTTCTTAAACCATTGTTCAAATTTGGCTTGTTTTTCATAATTATCACTACGTTAATTGTGAAATAAGGCATAATGGGCGATTTAGCACCGACTGATGTCGCTAGAGCTGTAGCAATGATTGAGAATGGTCGATCTTACAGTGATATTGCTGATATGTTCGGTAAATCAAAATCGACGATTCATCGCAATGTTACACGATGGAGGCAAACTGGAGAATATGTGAGAAGACGAGGTCAAGGCAGAAAACGCTAAACTATGCCTGTAGATGATCGATTTATAGCGTTGCAAACGCTCAGAAATAGGCGTCAAACGGCTATTCAAACACGAAACGAACTGGAAAAAGTACGTGGAACCAGAATAAGTGAGCGTACAGTTAGAAGAAGACTTAAAGAAGTTGGTTTGGGATTGTATAGGCCAAAAAATGCTCCAAATCTCCAAAGACATCACCGAGTAGCGCGACTAGCCTTCGCCCGAGAACATCAAAATTGGAATAATCAGTGGAATCAAATTTTGTTCACGGATGAGAGCCGTTTCTGCATAAATTCGATAGATGGTAGGGATAGATAGTATCGACGTCAAGGAGAACAAAACGAACAATTTAATTTTACTCCTAAAGTCTCTTTCGGTGGAGGGTCAATTGTAGTGTGGGGTGGAATATGTTTAGGGGCACGTACAGAGTTGGTGGTAATTGATGGCGCACTTTAATTGTCAATAGATACGTAAGAGAAGTTCTGCAAGACCATGTGATACCTTTTGTTCCATATATCGGTCCAAATTTCATGTTAATGCACGACAATGCTCGCCCTCACGTAGCTCACTGTGTAACTGACCTTTTAAATCAAGTACAAATACCAACAATGATCTGGCCTGCATGTTCCTCGGATTTGAATCCAATTGAACATGTTTGGAACATGCTAGTCAGATGATTTAGGTCAAGAATTCCTGCAGTCCGGAACACCGAAGACGTGAGAGCTGCTGTAATTGAAATATGGGAAGATTTGCCTCAAGAAATGATCGACAACGTCATTAGAAGTATGGGAAGACGGATGACCGCAGCTGTAAGAGCTCGTGGAGAAAACGCCCGTTATTGAAATTGTTGTAATTTTTCTTGAACATTAAATGTTTAAAACAAGTCAAAATGTACAATTCATTTTCTGCAAAAATTGTACTTTTTTGTATTACGTTTTTAAAGAGGTTTGAGAATGGTATGAAGGTTTACAAAACAAACTACAATCAGCTAGCCATTAGTTAATTTTTCCAATAAAAAAAGTTCCATTCAAATTTGTTATGAGAAAAGTTATGGCGAGGAAAAATCCATTTTATATCCGTTCCTTTAAATTTGCCGGTGTGTTTATATGAGGCCGAGAATTTATGGCGCCTACCTCGTATGTTTTATCTGCTTATGAAGTTATTTTGCAGTGGCTAAAAGACTTTTTTTTGCCATCTGGCCAACATAATTCGCATGTAGTCTAACCAGTATTGTTCAGTTCAAGTTTGCTCATTGTTAGTTCATGTCAATAACATTCCTTGGAAGGTGTTAATTGCTGACGTAAGGTAACACGTGCATTTAAGTCCTGAGGAATTTGTTACTTCTGTTTGCGTTTTCTATTTTAACTTCCATGATTCGTTCGTCTTTGAAATGCTTTAGAAATTAGCAGGGTAATGTCGAACGATAAATTAGCGAGAAGTTAAGTAATTAACTTGTGCAAAGTTTCATCTCTATTATTTGAAATTAGTCTTTGAAATCGCTTCGAATAGATATTGCAAAGAAAATATATTTCTGAGAATAAAAATCGTGCTATAAAGGAAAATAAAAATTGTAAGCTTGACATTAAAATCTTTTGACAAACCATTACTTGCAAAGGAGATGAGTACCGTTCTTAAAGTAACGGTTATTTAATTGCTTTTAAAAGTGCATGCTGTAACCCACTTCTGCTGCATATTTCACTTTTAGCATCACAGCCGTGAAGATTTAACGTAATTATGTTTATGTACTTTATGTTGTACAACCTTTTATATAACGTGACCCATAAATAAATTTTGGAATGTGCAAGAAAGTGTGAATTTATTGATTGCATGCTTTCTACAACGTGGTAAATAACGTTTTGCCTCTCCGTTAATATCTCACAAATGTTTCTTAAATTAAAAGAAACTGCTTTAGGTAATAATTTTACCATCTGCTCCCACACATTTCTTAACAACTAACGGTAATATTAACATATACACTCAGGTGCAATAAAAAGTTTCCACCTATTTATACACTCACTGACAAAAATATTGCATATTTCATTTTCGACCTTTACCATTTTTCTCTTTAAAACTTTTGCGATTTTTGTTGCTAAATCTTGTACAGTGGAGTATTTTACGTTATTGATAATCAAATAAATTACATATGTAGGATCTATAGCAAATTCGTGGAGGAATTATTAAAACAACTTATTTTTGGCTAAAACGTTCAACTGGAAAAAGCAACATTAATTACCTATAAAGATAATAATAACGCAACATAATAACACTTTAATACTTAGTACTTCCTCTTCTTGCTCTGACGATATCCTGCATCTTCCTAGGCATGCTGCGATTCCATTCGTCCTGTGCAGCGATTCTTAATTCTGCAATTGAGTTAGGAGCTGGATTTCGTGCTCGTATACTTCTTTTTAAAATTGTGTCAGGACTATTTGTTGGCCACTCAAGCGCCACAACCCCGACATCCTCAAGGTACTGGATCACTGTCCTTGCGGTATGGGCTCGGGCATTAGCATAAAATTATCGTAGCCGATAAAGCCCGCATAAGGTAAAACATGTTCTTCAAGGATGTTGTGTATGCACCAGTCAGCATTCATTCTTAAATTTACCTGAATGAGTTCTGTGCGACTCTCCCAACTAATACCACCTCATAACATAATGGAACCGCCATCAAAGCTAAAATTTTGTGAAAGATTACATTCTGCGAAACGTCCTCCTGACCCTACACGACTACGTCCATCAGACTTCCATAATTGTATTCTTGTTTCGTCTGTAAAAAGAATTTTTCCTCAATGATGTTCATTCCAATTAGCATGAGCTCTTGCAAATTCTAGACGTCGAATTTTGTGACAGGACGTTTGGATTTAAGCCGACCTCCTTAAGTCTCCTGATTACTGTTTTGACAGATACATTGACTTGTTTTGTATTCAATAATTCATTTCTAAGATGCGGTGCTGTAAGTGCGCGATTTCGTAAAGATTTAAGTCCCAAATATTGGTCATCTCTTGGCGTTGTACATCTTTTACGTCCTTGACTACGCCGCCTTTTGTATTCTCCAGTCTCATTGTATCGTCTTACTATAGGAGAGACAGTCGCTTGATGGATATTTAATCTCCGTGCAATATCTTCTTGTCTGTACCCTACATACTAAACCAACAATTTTAACATAATTTATGACACTTAAATGAGGCATCTCGCTAACCGAAACTACACACTTGAGCAATAAAGCTCTGGAAATGTCACTCCGACAACATCTACTGAAGATCAATCATTATTTTGGTCTCCAAGGCACATTACCCTAATTGATAACGCTTTATCGTTATCTCTTATTCACCTATAAAAGGTCATATTAAAACATTCTTTTATCTGTAATAAATTGCGAAACACTCCAGTGCAAAAGATTTAGCAATAGAAGTCACAAAAGGTTTAAAGAACAAAATAATAAATACTTAAAATAACATATGCAATATTTTTGTCTGTGAGTGTATTATATTTTTCAAAAGACTACGCGAGAAGACTATTTCCTAAATTAAAATAAATAATAATTTAGCCCCTGAGACACACAACGATTAAAAAAACAAGACAAATGGTCTGTAGGAGTTTATTTATCAAAGGAAAACGAGGAATGTTTGAAAACAATGGGAAATGTAAAACACAGAAATTAAATTAAACAGGTGAGAGCCAAGGTACTTCAGTACCTGATATTACCTCCTCTGTCTCTAATTACAGCTTGCATGCATCTGTGCATACTCGCGGAAATCATCTTGAGAGATATTCTCCCATTCTTCGAGAAGTCCAATACGCAGTTCATTTAGTGAAACTGATGATGTAGACGTATTTCTTACTCGCTTGTCCAATATGTCCCAAGCATGCTCTATAGGATTTAAGTCAGGGGAGCATGCTGGCCCATCCATACGGGTAATCCTGACTTCGTCAAGATATTCATTAACACGTCTCGCAATATGCGGCCTTGCACAATCATGCATTAAGATGAAGTTATTGCTAATAAATGGAGCAAATGGCACAACATGGTCTTCCAGAATGTCTGTAATGTATCGGTATGCTGCTAAGGACCCTGCTTCCACATAGACAAATTCCGTACGAGCTTCTAATGAAATGCCAGCCCACACCATAATTGAGCCTTCGTTATGATTTACTCGTGGAATGAATGTACAGGGTGCATATCGTTTACCGGCTCTTTTTCGCAACCGTTCTCAGTCGTCTGAAAAGTATAGACAGAACCTAGATTCATCTGTGAACAATACAGTACTCCGCTGCTTTACTTCCCACGCCATGTGGTTACGAGCAAATTGCAACCTCGCTGTGCAATGATGTGTTAACAACTTTGGTCCATGAGCTGATATACACCACTTTCTATCCTGCTTCCGCTAATCTTCGACGAACTATCTACACACTTACATCGACGCCACGCACCGCTCTTGATTTCTCGCCTCAACGGACGTAGAAGTGCGATTTCGTAATGCCTGTAATGACCATCTTCCACAAGAGTTACAGCTTTTGCAGAATCTTCGGCGTTTAGGGGCGGGACAAAAACAAAAATTCTGCGCAACCGTCTTCACAACAACCAAAATATAACAGAACTTTAACATAAAAGCTTACAAACACATACAATTGAAAGTTTTCTTGTCAAATAAAATTTTCATTTAGGCAGTTCTTATCCCAATCTTGAAAAACAGAAGAAAAATAAGATACATAATGATACAGTAGGCCTGAATGTCTATGTCTGGTACTATGACAATGTAAGTTACTGATGCTTATATATTTGGTTAAATGTTACACATTTGGCGAATTAAATGTGAAGTAATTAATTAATTAAATATTCGGCGGAAACTCGTTATTGCACCTGAGTGTATGTTTTGGTTATAACTTAATGAAAGAGTGATTTAAATATTTTTTATAATAGACTTGAAGGGAAATCTGATGCAGCCATTTATATACAGTGCTCCCCCCCCCCCTCCCATCCTTCCTAACTTTTGAACGACAGAAGCTAGCGTTTTTAGAAACAATAAGTCGATTTCTATTTTCTGTGAACTAGCATTTGCCGTTATTTGCATTTCCGGGGTTACCTTTATTGCTGCATATCATTAACCACTTAATTTCTTAAGTTAAAGTTTAACACAAAAATATACAGGATGTTGCTTCTGTCGTTCAAAAGTTAGTATGGGGGGGGGCGACTTTATGACCGCACTGTAGATATTAGTGTTATGAAGGAATTATGTTCATAATACAGTAATTTATATTAACGTAACGGTACTAGGATTACAACCAAAACCTTGAGTTTAATTCCTGAAACCGTCGTATATACAAGCTATAACTGATATTGCTTTAGGAAAGGTCTAATAGTATTTGTACTTAGGAAAAGAGATATATAAAGTATGCAGTGGCAAAAACTTGGCCTATACAAAAGAAGAATGTTTTGTTTCCGATAAGTAAAGAAGATTATGTTATCATTAGAGCCCGTAACTAGATGGGATACTTGCAATTTTTTACTCTGATTATTTATACGAAATCAAACCTATAGTATATGATTAGAGCCCGGTAACAGGGAGCCGTGCCATAGCCGTTACCTGCCTAGTATACAAAAACATTTACATTTACAACACTGCACTGCATACTAGAATAGCTGTATTGAACATGCAATGAACTTGCGATATTAGTATTGATTCCAATGTTGTATTTCATTTAGAAACAATTGGTTTTGTATCATAAATCATAACAGATTTCTTAATTTGTTAATTTTTGTTATGAGAATTTTATTACCAAGCTGTTTTCGCTTTCATTTCAGCTCGTATACGTAATATATGAGTAAAGATAAACAAATCTTTCTGTATATATTCGGAAGCTTTAGATAAAGCCCAGTAATAAATTTAGACGAACATTTACCACATAAATAACCCCAATAAACGCACCACATACGACTGAACAAACCAAAATATAACATATAGGTACGTAATAAATATTTCTGGAGTATTTCTATAGTACACGTTATTTTAGATAATGTATTTAACAATTTAACAGGAACCAATTTTTATTTTATTTACTAACTGATAATAGGTCACTGATTAGTAGAGCCCGGTAACAGGGAGCCGTGCCATAGCCGTACCTGCGCAGTATACAAAAACAATAGTAAGAAAATAGAAAAAAAATAACAGAACTAATACATAATTATAATATGTGAAAAGTAGTGAAACACTCACCGTTTTAAGCAGCCATGGCTACGGAACAGTAAAACTAGAAGCACCATTATCAGTATTAACATCATATGGATAAGAGTGGCAAAAAGTTGACACCATTAGATGTGTTTCCACAGTTGTCTCGGTGAGCGATGTTCGCCGTGGTGAGAAAATGAGTTTATATTTTGAAAAAGAGCGTTCAACATCTACCGATGTTATACATGCATGATTAAAATACTCTTTGTACCTAGTCAGTGGATTATTCGATACACCATCACAAATTTGTTTTAGTGTGCTAAAATCGGGATCTTTCTGTAGCACACTCTCGAACTTTTCTAAACCGCGATTATATTTTGCATCATGTATAGTCAGTAGCTGTGTATGCACTCCGTCCATAATTTGCAGAGACTCCAATAATGATAACGATTTATTTTGTAATTGGTCAATTGCGTCAGCTAATCCTTTATAGTAGCTACGAATATTTTTTAAATCTGTTTCAACGGAAATATCTTGAAATTTCGGCTGGCTCTCCTTAATAGCTGCAGTTTCGGCAGGATCGAATTGTGTAACAACAGCTTTTACTATTTTGAAATGTTCAGCATAATAAAAAGCTGCCTGCAACCATGTTCCTCAACGTGTAAGAATTTACTCCGGTGGTTGACGAATACCAGGACACTCTGTGTGAAATGATCGTAGGCGTTTGGGAGATTTCAGAAATACTTTTTTTGTGCTTGCTAAAAATGCATCTACCTCGGGAGAGCATTGTCGAATGGTTTCTGCCACAAGATGTAAAGCATGCACTTTACACGTAACATGTAAACACTTGCAACCATGTTCACGAAGAGAATGGCCTACCGAACGCATTATCGCTGCGCTATCGCTCATAAACATCAACACTTTATCTTTTGAAATTTGAAATTTTTCCAACGTACTAAGTACAACCTTCGTAATTGTTGCAGCAGTACATTCTTGTAGTCTTCGGCTAGCTAGTAACAGTGGTAATATAGGTTTACTAGGGTCTAGTATGCGTACCATAATATTTACAATTGAATTTTTTTTACAGTCTGTTGTCTCGTCAACACATAACCAAAGAAACTGTTTTTTCAATATGCGTTTCATTTTCTTTTCCACGTCATCGCGTGCAAATGCAACATGCTTACGTTCCGTTTTCTCCCTTGGCAACCGGAACTCGGGATTGTATTTGTCCCAAAAGTCCTTAAACGGCTGTTTATCGAGTAAGCCTAGTGGCAAATTACAGTTTATCAACATAAGAATTACATAAAAAAAATGCACTTCTCGGTGGCATGCCCAATTTTCGTTTTCTATGCTGTGCGGAATTTACGTGTCTGGTACAGTTCCACTTCTTATTTGATATCAAATGTATTTTGCACACTTTACAAACTATCTAACTCCCGTTGTAAAACAAATCGGGAAAGTCGGAAACTTATTTACTATATCTTGAAATGGTCGTTTTTTAGCCTTCGGCATGTTCACTAAAAACTACAATTAATAACTACGTCTGTATCAATAAAATCAAAACGCACTACACTAAATAATAACTACAATTAATAACTACGTCTATATCAATAAAATCAACACGCCCTATCCGCTATCCAATGCTAAACTGAACTGAGTGATGATGATTTGCCGTGTCGTATCGTAATCGACCAACCCTCCCCGCCCACCTAAACACAGTCACACCGCCGCTGCGATTACTCTCCAGTTACCGGGCTCTAGTTATCATGTATTTTTTACTTTAACTTATATATTTTCTGAAGTTGCACAAATAAGAAAATCAACAAATATTGAAAGTTTTCTTGCAAACAATTGAACATTTGAAATTAGGTTTTAGCATATGAAATTGTGAAAATTCTATTAAAATTTGAAATTTCCTAAACCGAGCATTTTCGGCTTTATTCAATCCTAAAACTAAACACTACGTTCAAAAGAAAAAAACTCACTAGAAGCTAACTTACATCTTGAAAAAGTACTTTATTGGGTTTCTATAGCTTATAAAAATAAAACTTCTTTCGTGTCAATTTTCTATAAAACGTGAAATCTATAATCACAATAGTGCGGTAAGTTGCAAAAGCTTATTTTGTAATGCTGCAAAAATGATTTGCAGTAAAATTTGTGCAAAATGTGAACATTTATGAACTGTCAGATAATTTATCAAACTCTTTCTTGTCGCCACAACAGTATTTTGCAGTATTAACGAACTCCTTTGATAAATATCTAAGTTTGGAAAATCATAAAAAGAGAATTTGATAAACACTGCATTTATAAGACCTCTGTACTATTACAACTTAAAAAGTTGAGATGTAAACAAGTGCTCTTCTTTTTTAGTGTTTCTAATTCAGGCTGTGTGTCAAGGAAAATATAATACATATTCATTTTTGAAACAGATTTGAAGGCAGCATCATGAAAGTCCTTGATTTTGTTTTCGCATTGTTTACTGCCCATAAAATCTCTTTCAGATGATAAAAGTAAAATCTCCCACGTCAGTAAAGTTAAATCAGCATGTAAAAATTTAAAAATGTGGAACATGTCACTATAAAAATGCAGATTGTAAAGAAAATATGTTTAAAGAAAAGCAATTGGAGTGACCAGACGTGACCGTATAAGAAATGAGGAAATACGCGAAAGGTGTGGTATCGAAATGTGGTTAGAAAGACTTGAAAGAAGACAATTATTGTAGTTTGGACATATGGTTCGAATAAATGACTGCAGAATGGTAAAGAAAATATGGAAAATTACAACAGACAAGAAACGGAGAAGAGGTAGACCGGCAAAGACATGGAATGCTGAAGTTGGAAAGGCATTAGCAAAGAAGAATATTAACTGGAAAAATGCAGAGGGAATAGCTTCCGACCGAAAGGCATGGAGACGTCTGATATCTCTAAATACCTCAATACCGTAAGGTACAAGAGGATGGATTAAGTAAGTAAGTATGTTTAAAGAAAAACTGATTTAATACATTATGAAATTTTAAGCGCATATGGATAGTAAACAATTAATAAAAAATATCTATTTTAAGCAATAAATTGTATGATTCGCTTCGGTTGTATTACAAAAAGAAATATAATTCAGAGACTCGAACAACACCAAGTGATAGTTGCTCTCTGAAAGGACCATATTTTCATATATACCAGCATCGATGACTACAATTTAAAGAATGTCGCAATTTTCATTACACGCATAACTAATTTTTTGTAAATACTTCCGTACTACCTCCTGCTTTCTTCACGTAATCACTAATAAATATTCATTGCTGTATCGTTTTACTAATTTGTTAACACCGAAAGTGTGTAGTTCATGACATACGCCTACTACGAAACGTGTAACAAGAAAACTAATTCGATCTATTTAGGGAAAGACCACTACCAACGTACCTGCATGTTTTTAAACCCATTGCTCTCCAAGATGAACCTGTTGCAGTGCTGCACCTGCACCAGCAGAATGCTCGCCGATAGATTCGTGAAGGCCTGCCGGTGTATGACGAAATTTTTAGTACCGTCTATTCTCAATAGATTAAATCCCACCATGCTATCGAACGCTGAGGGTTTAACAGTCAATGTTTCGCCTCCTATTATGGATATTTCCATGGCTTGCTTTGGCACTGTACCTGGCACCAGTTCAACTTCCTGTAAAAGAAACGCCTCCATTAATATTTTATTTTTATTAATTGAAATATCATTTCGCGTCATAATAAAAGGCAATAAAAATAAAGCGCACCGTTATTTGGCCTCGTTACGCGCACGGTTTCAGTTTTGTACTTTTAATAATTTTCAATAAATAACCAGCGATGCTGCTTGTTTGTTTTGTGAACATAAATTACGATGGTAATTTCGACGCAAACGAAAGAGGTTACTTGGATATAACGAACGCATAAGTTGCAATTCACTTCATTATATGGATGTTGTTTATATGCTATCAAACTGTGGACGGAAAATATGGTAATTGCAACAGGAATACTTGATCATCGCAATATAGAACCGCATTCAACACAATTTATTTCTGAATTTTTAATTCTCAATTTTTAATTTACAAGTACCTATATATCCTTAACATTTCTGATAATAATAAAATTGTAACATCGTCTAAATTCTGAAAAGGAGGAAGATAGAAGATATATGAAACGAGTTGCCACCAACAGAGCCAGCTCACCTAAAATATTCCAGTTTGTCGCTTTCGTTTATAACGAAAATTAGTACCAACTTGTTTATTATGAATTATGAACCGGTACACCTTATGATACAGTGTGTTCAGCGAGGAATAGCACAGCGTGATATCTCAGGGGCGAATAAAGGTTTTAAAACTTTGAGAACTGTCAGCTGGGAGCCCATATTCTCGGGTAATTTTTGACAAATTACAAATGCATAACCGCTAGATGGTACTACCGCACTTATTTTTTAAAAATGGAATACCCTTCTTTTTATCGATTTTTGGAATCTGCGACATATTTGTGATAATTTTCCTTATAACAGTTGCCAACCTATCTGTTGCAGTTATCAAGTGAATGATAACTTTTATAAATTTAAGACCAAGGTACCTAACTAATCAGACAAAAACATTTGGTAATGAAAGTAAATTAAATGAAATCTTCAAAACACATTTTTGATAATGCTTAACTAAGACTACAATTGTTAAGTTTCATAAGGTTTCTGGTGTTATGCTGGCACAAGCAAGTTATCAGTTATCATTAGAGTTTGTTAAAAAGGTGGTACCGGATGGCAGTAGCGTAACGGTAGCAGTATGGGTGGGGGTAATTTTCAACTCGTCGATCTCAACAGTACCGCGAGCGAGTTCAAAGCGACAGTACGTTGCACGCATGACGCCAAATAAGTACGCGGAGACGGGACGCCCAAAAGGTGTAACGTTCCCTTCGAATGTGAATAAATATCTCAGGCATTTCCCTGGATTAGAATATAGAAGTCTGCATATTTATTGCACAATATGCAATAGCGGACTGCTAAGTCGCGATAGGTTTGAACGTAGAAAACATTGTAAAAGTAAACGTCGTGTATTGAATTTAAGCAACAGTATTCCATACTAGCAATTTTTATATGATTTTATTTTTATGTTAAGTGTGTGCAACATCCCACAACATCTAGTATCTAATGAACACTTTCGTCTTTTTTGGATTAAGTACGTTCCCTCATGGAAGCTGCCAACATCTATGCAATTACGATACAATTTGTCACGTGTGCAAGGTACAATAAAGGAATGTATAAAAGACGAGTTGAGAAATAAGAAAATCTGCCTGTGTGGATGAAACAACTGATGCTCAGAAACACAGCGTCATTCATGTTGTAGCGCGTCCTTTAAAACGTGATGGTCCACCAGCTTCATTGTTGTTATCCTGTAAAAAGATTCAGAAAACTAATGCAGAAACCGTTGTCAAGATAATAAAAGATTCGTTGAGAGAATTTTGTATCACAGGAACCCAAATCATAATGTTCGTTACTGACGGAGCCGCAACAGTGCTGAGAATTGATAGGATGTTGAAAATATGCTTTCCGACTCTTCTTCACATAACATGCCTCATACACGCATGTCACCTCGTAGCAGGAACTATTCGAAGGAAGTATCCGATGGTGGATAAGTTAATAGCATCATAGCCTGTAATAACACGATGGGGAACATGGCTCGAGGCAGTATCTTACTATCAGAAATATTTTTCACAAGTGAAAAATGTCATCTTGAAACTTGATTCAAATGATTCTGCAGCAGTTCGAGATAGTCAGCAACTTTTTTCCAATTCGGACGTTCAACAACAAATAGATGAAATTTCCATGAGCTATTCTGAAGTTGCACGAGCTATTGGGCAATTAGAAAACAGCCACTTATCTGCACGAGACGCATTAGATTGCATAAACAATTTACAAGCCGCTCTAGAAAACTTGACGAACACTATAGGGGTCGATGTTGCTCAAAAATTTGGTGCAATTTTAACGAAAAATCTCGATTTACAAAAGGTTCGGTCTATAACTGAAAATCAAGAGTGCCCAGGTGAGAAAAAGAAATATCTGACATTTGCAAATCTTACTTCACTGGATGTCGAACGATCATTTTCGAAGTATACGACAACGTATTTACAACACCATCGACGGCTGAATGAATCAACAATGGAAGCGTTGCTGAAATAATTTTCTAGAAATTTTATTGGATTAAATAAATATTTTCTTAGGGTTAGAAAATCAAGGAGATTCAAAGTAGAAAAATATTTCTTCCAAGTAAATCATTTAGTTTATTATTAAGAAAATATTCATATTAAATGTAGGAATGAAAAAATGGTCCAGATCTTAACAATAAAACAAAAGAGATTTTATCTAATATTTCAAAATCGTGCCAGTAAAAATTAGATCAAGGAAAGCATAATGGTAGACGTAAAAAATAATCGTTTTGTTAGAAATACAAGACAGATAAACAAGTACAGCAATTGTAATTTTTTTGCCATACTTGTAAAGTACCTAGAAAAACGTGCCTGCTACACTTATCTCCACACAGTCACCTTTCTAATAACAATAACACACTGGTGCCTATGTTATGTTTAAAAAAAAACGAGCGTCAAGAAAATCATAAAAACGTTTTAAGTATTGTTCTTAAACCGGTTAAAATGTCAAACGCTTCTTTAGATGTATGTAGAAAGATTTCTAAAAACAAATTATGAAAGTAGTAAGATTTGATTATTTTTATACTTAACGAGAATTTTGGCCTGAATGCATTTAAAAGTAATTCTATTGGTGTAAACACGTATCCCGATAGCGAGAAGTAGAGATGCAATTAGTTATGCATAAAAAACAAGTGATAATGTTTCAAATTCAATTTACATTTACTTTAGTTGTCAATTCAATGCTCGCGTATCGTATATGTAATCCATTCAACTTCATTGAAGAAGTAGATGATACGCCACTGCCTCCATTTAATCTCCCCCACTACTCGCAAGTGCCCGGTCGAAAGCCTTGCCGTAAACAGATACGCGATGAATGAGAAAGGATGTAATGCTTGTTATAGGAGCCCGATCTCGACTGCTGCATACAATAATAATCCGCTATCGACACAAATCCAAAAAAAAAAAACAAAATCGGATACCCATCGAGCCAACAACCCGTCATTATTGTGTCTGAATGAGTTATTTTATAGCTTAGGAGCGTCCTCTTTTTCGGAATTCATTGAGATAAGCGTAATTTAGGATATCTGCGTACAAGATGTATAATATTGTTGAAATGAAGGAGATGAAGGAGGATTTTAGTACAAGAGAAAATTCAATCTTTCTTGGAAGTTCTGTTCGATAAATATGACGAATGTATGTAGTAGTTTAGGAAAATTTAACATTCTTTACCTTTACAATATTCTTATTATCTCCTTTTTACAATGTAATCTCATATATAAAGTTAAAATATTCTTTTTGGTCTCAAATTCCTGAACTATTGTAAAAGAAGTTCATTGTGATTACCATGCATATGAAATTGTAATTGTGCGTCGAACTACGTAGACATCTGGCATTTCCTAGACTGAGTAGGATATTATGGATACTTTTTTTATTATCAAATAGACATTTGTATAAATTTCGTTGAGAACAATTTAAAATTTTAATTTCCAAATTTCAGAAATGATTAAAAACGAAAAATTGAAAGTCGCTATTTTTTTTATAGTAAAATATCTAATCTCGTAATTATATTTTCCAAAATAAGTGGGTTATTTTCGATTTTTATATTTTCAAAATTTTCCAAAATAAGTCATTAAAAAAACATTCCGACATTTCTTATGTATTTCTTTAATTTATAAATTGTACCTAAAACTAAATATTAGTACTAAGTTGCAAAATGTTAATATAAACGAACAGTAGGCGAGCGATTCTCCCTACGAAGCTTTGCTTTGCTAATATGTTTAAGCTTATAATTATTGTTTCCGTCACAATCTGTAATCGATTTCACAACTATTTGTAAACTTATGAACACGTTATCTAATGTATGTCTAGTCTCCGCTTCGAGAGATTCTTCGACAACCTTTATTAGATAGTCCATATTGCGCGATGAACGTTGGTGTTGTAAGGATTGAATAGACGCAAAGAAGCCAATAGCGAGCACATTCAAATCGGAACTATTAGCCAGTTGGAAAAGTAAACGAAATGTTCCAACCGTCTCTCTTACACTCTGTCCTTAGTTGCTCATCTTCAAAATTGCAATGTGGCCTTGCATTATTATGCTGTATGATCATATTTTGGAGGAACTCCTTGGCCACTTTTCTTTAATTGCCGGTATCAATTTATCCACTAACATACCTTTGTAAACATCTTTACAGATATCAATAGGTTTGATAACAATTGCACCTCTAGGTCGATTTTTGCTATTTCGCGAGGCTGGTTCTTGTACTTATAAATGGCCATATTCTAATTTTGCCATTAAAGTGCTGGTTACGGTAACGATCATACCACGGTCGGGCAGCAGCTGCTAAAAACACCAATTTGGTCATGTTTAACTTACTTGGAACTTGGCGACATAGTTGAACTTCATCAGGTAGGAGATTTTCTGGTTCACGTTATTGATATAAAACCACTTTTTATCAATGTGGATGTGATTAATTAAATCCTCAAAGTCGCCATTCTCTTTCACAAACGACAGATAATAATCCAGACGTGCTACTTTATTGTCCTTCTTTAAAAGCGGTTTCAAGGAATGCCTCTTAATTTCACAATTTTTTAGCAACCTCCATAGCGAGGTAGGCGGAATTTCAACATCACATGATAACTAACCATATATTGGCAATTTTTTGTGTTCTGTCAATTTTTTTCCCACCACACATTCCTTGTTTTTTAGAATTAACAGTCATAGACTTATTCTCATTAAAACCCCGAACAGAATCCTTACCTTCTTCCCATTTTCTTTTTCTAGTGACTCTTGATGTTCTGAATTTTTCAGTTGCCACAATTACCATTCCCTTCTTCAGTCGTCCATTTGTTTGATTTTTCAATGAAAAGTGAAGTATAGCCGTTCGCTTTTCGTCTGTTAAATTCGGTTTTCTCATCGTTTTAACATTTTCGGTGTTAGAACACTTTGACTTAATTATTCGATTCTTAAGTGCTGTTTGTGACAACTTAAACTGTCAAATATTTTGAAGGTTACGGCATATCGTCAACTATTAATAAAATTCCTATCAAACACTATACTCTTGGTTTCCGAGTGGTAGCTTTTGCCGACGTTTCGTCCACAAAAGCTACAACAACGACGCGGTTCCAACCCGGAAACCAAGAGCATAGTGTTATTGACGACCGCGAAAGCCTACGTACCAGATTTCTATCAAACATTTTGTTTGATAGGAATTTAAAATTTTCCTAAGAGTAACTGCAGAACTTTTGCCTGTTTTAACAAATCTCCATACTTCATAATAAGAAATCTACCGAATATAATCAATTGGAATTGCAATTTGAATACATCATACAAATTTTAGTTATTATTCTGACCATTTTGTATTGCAGCAAAATGGGCAACAAACAATAAGTAGTGCCAAAATTGTAAACTTGTTGTAGTTTTGGTTGGGGTTTGAATAGTTAAAAATGAACAATTGAAAACTAACAAGTATTATAACATTGTTGACTAAACAAGGAAGTGGGCCAAATAAAATTTTGGTAGGAATAATTTCGTTGGGATTGGGAATCCATTGAGGTTGATCCAAAATTTTATAGACCTCTTGAAGCAAGAATACAGGAAACAAAGAGTTGAAGGTATGCAGATGGCGGTTCGAAGAATTGAAGTCGTGGCTGTTGCAAAGGAAATTCAGATATCAGAGGCAATAGTTTAGGGGTTTAGGGGTAAACAAAGTATCAGCGAGATGGAGGTTCTTCACTCTTAACGTTGCAATCCGGTCGAAAAGACCTCAACATTTTCTTTAAAAAAAAACAAACTGCTGTATGACAATTGCAGGATTCATAGGACTCAATAAACAAATTATCGATAAATGCAGTTTCCAGGAGTTAAGACATCCTCAATATAGTCTGGGTCTAGCAGAGATTTTCTTCTGATTACCTGTATTTTCTAATGATTATTTTGAGAAGTAACCCAAAGAATTTTTTTTTTTTTGAAGGGACGTCGTTATTGCAGAAACGTTAGAATAAGTGTGCAAATGTTGGTGAAACATATATTGAGAAATATTTTTTTTCATTGCTCTCTGTTTCTTCTTTCATGACTGGGTAAAATTGATAAAAACTCTACGTACAGCAACGCTATGTCTAGTATAAGTTCTGTATAATACAAATTATATTGGTAACCAACATTTCCACGATTGTAGCTCTCTTTCGGTAATAATTTAACTTATGTGCAACAGTTTCTTATGAAGTAGAACACTTAATAATAACTAATAATTTTGTCGCAATACACAACAAATTAGGTTAGCATTCCACTAAATGTAATTACGAAACCGGCTGCCGCATAAAACCGCAAAAAAAGCAAGCTAATTACAAGTTATGCACAACGTAAATATTGACCAGTCATGAGAACAACCGCAGCGGAGAAGGTTAGCCGAGACCGTCTTTAATAACAACATTCATCAGTTTTAACGTAATAAATGTTAACAATGAAGGTAAATTGAAAATAACAACGCATACAAGAATATTTCAACATGCAGTTGAAATGTTAGAAATTCTTCTCAAATTCTCAACTGTAAATTATTTACTCGTGATCTGCAATGAGAAATCGACAAACGTGTTAATAGGTGCAAAAATGTGTATACAAAGCATAGTCTGGTCACTTCTAAATGCTCATTCTTAGAAATACAGATTTAATAACACGGAAATTTCCATTTACTTGTGAAGTCCTAATTCTGGTGTATTAGAGCATTTTTTTTACAATTTAAAGTTAAGGTCATAAAATACTACACAATCAGTGAGTTAGTGTTTGCTTATTTACCATTTTGTCAAATAATCGTTTCAAATTGCGCAAATTGTATATTCAACGTGGTGTAAATTTGTAAAGATTTCGGTAAACAGGTACTAAGATTGCTTTTTCATATTAACTTGGATAAATTTTTAAATTGGTTTGTTAAACATGATCTCAGCGGATTGTTAAAAATAAGCATTGTTAAGCAAATTAAGTTGTACGAACAGTGCCTAGACAGGTTTTTTTTTTCCAGTTTGAGACGTAGAAACGTTTCCATACGGTTTGTAAAATGTTTTTCAAATATGTAAGTCAGTGTGCTTCCAGGCCATTTGAATAAAATGATGGTTATAGTTCATTTCAAATTATTAAGGAATAATTTACAATGCGAACAATACAGAGTATCGGCACACTCCTCACCACACAAAATATTAATTAATTCGGAACAGCTGTTTCAAAGGCTCGTTTTTTTTTGTTTTTCGCACAGATTTATTCGGTAACTCGATTGAGAATGGAGGCCCATCGAGCCTTTGAAACAGCTGTTCCGAATTAATTAATATTTTGTGTGGTGAGGAGTGTACCGATACTCTGTGTTGTTTGCCATACTATCCCACAGTCTTTGCTATCACTATTAATTTATAATGCTTTTATCAGGCTTTTATAACATTCCATTAATTAATCTTGATAATTTTATTCACCTGCTCCGTTTAAGCGGATCCATATTTTTCACAATAGGGGGCCAATAAAACTATTTAGAAAGTTGTAAGTCGTTTTCTTTTATTTTGAACTATAGATACTATGAATGTTTTGAATTATAAATACTTCCTATTAATTAATGAATTGTTTAGGATTACACTTGTGTAACACTCAGAATTAATTTAAAAATTGCGAAATTTTCCTCAAATCTATCCATTTTGAATCTAAACTTATTTCATAGCTTTCAAAAACTTATTACTTGATACATACAGAATATGTCTTTAAATAAAACTACATTTGCATAAACGTTTGCCAATCACTTGTCAATTACATGTTTTAATGTTACTTCTTTTGTCATGCAAAAGACTATTTATTTATAGACAAAAGGAAAAATATAAATGATGTTTTAAGCCTACTATTCTGTTCAAATCTACTATGTAACTGCTATGTTCAAATTATTCCAATTACTACACAAAATATGCCACTCTTACGTTAGATCTAGGAAACAAACTCAATCAAAACCAATTCGTTTAATTGTTACGTGCACGCCTAAAAAGGAATGAAAGATTATATTCATTTATTTTATAAAAGCCAAAAAAGACTTTGCAAGTCCTATACAGATTTGGCGGAAATTCCGCGCGACCCGTGTACATATCAGAAAGAAAAAGTTACATGTAACTAAGTGCAATCGTTTATGTGGATATCGTCCCACTATTCCACTGCTTTACGTCTGACTTTATATAGTTAATATTATTGAGACTGTGCAACATTTCTTTCACAGTTTTGCCAAATCTACTTCTTTTCCAAATCACAAAGCCGAAAGTTATATTAACCATAAATCAAAATAAAAAGTGCTTTGATGCGTCATCCGTTCGTAAGCAATTCTACACGATAGCCTGTTTATTCCACACACGGGTTGTGGGTGTCGCAAGTTTCATCCGCCAGATCTGTATGTCGTCAGTATCCCGATTATCGCAGTAAGGTGATAAAATTTCTAGAACTGCTTGAAATGACATACTTAAATTTCCGGCTTCTATACAAAACCATTTCGGTAAATGCTAAAATTTGATAATTGATAAAAGCCATAACAGTTAGAATGATCATATAATTAGTTTCATAAAATTACGCAAGATAAATGACTTTTCAAGTATTTAAAAACTTTAAACGAGCAATTGGTGTTGTTAGATATTGGCGTTTATTAAAATGATTTGATGAAAGTCCAAAACAAAAGTGCTTGCAAATATTCTTCAGACTTTCTCCATCTTAGTATGGAAAATGTAGGGATCTACACGCAAAACCTAGAATTTACCAGTCTTCACGCTTTTTCAGTACCACAATTGTATAATTCCTCACACTTTATTGTATTGATATTTTGGTTTTATTACACTGTACAGGGTGTCTCACCGGGAACTGCATCGATCGATATATGAAAGAGTATACATTGGAAAATTCTGAAAACTTGGCAATATACTATAGGCTACATGTACTATTAAACTAAAATATTTTTAATAATCTGACACATCCCGTTATACCGGAAATATCTGTCAATTTTGTTATTTTAAATGGAGCACCCTATATTTTATTACGTTTTTGAATTATTCATTCAATTTTAAGGTTTGTTTGATAAAACGACTGTGTTGCTATTTCTAACCATATGCATTTTTTGAAAATTTTTGACAGATGGACGAGTGCATGTGAACTATTATAACTGTGAAAGTGTTTACCTTGGAAAATTAAAATTTTGCAGAACTATTGACAGTATAGAGTAGTATTGCAATTCGAATCAATTTTTCGAAAACATTATACAGCGTGTCCGACAATTACGATTAAAATTTCATATGGAAAATGTGTCAAAACTCAATTTTTTAAAATACGACTACCTACTTTTTATCTGTCCTGTCAAATTGCTCTTTCAAAAGTACAAAAAAAATGTCATATTTATTACGCATTTAAAATTGATACTTTTCAAGATATTTAGGAAAATGTATAGAACTTACGGATATTTTCTTCGGTTATGTTCTCCCATTCTTAGATTAGGACATTTGTTGGCTGTTGGAGAGCCTTAGGTGGATCTGGACGCCTCTAAATACGTCTGTCCAACAAATACCAAGGGTGTTCATTTGGGTTCGTATAGGGACATGAAGGCCAGGGGAGGGAGGTTTTTGACGATGGGCGCAGTATGGAACCTAGCGTTAGCTTGCATTAACACAAAATTTGGACCCATACCATAAGCGGCTTGTGCAACACAATCCTCCAGAATGAGATTAATCTATTTTCAAGCGATTAGTGTTCCTCTAATTATTCTGAGGAGGCTACAAGAATTAGGTACTAGATGGACAATGAAGCACCCAATAAATCATCCATCGTTATTAAAGTCGTCATCAAAAGTATCATATCATTCTCAAACCTACTACTACTATATAAAAAGGGAACACAGAGACTTAATAATACGATCAACACACTTCACCTCATAATCTATTACAAAGGAATACTCAATAATACCATTTAAACGTCTGACAATATAAAGAATCTCCCACGCACTACAAGTGATATTTGTTCATCATTACGACATTCGACTTACCAGTCAAATACGTTGTTGCTACTGTCCTACTCTGTCCCGCATGCTTTACGTTCATGCCTCGCTCGGTACATCCATTTATACATACCGCAACTACTACACGCATCACTAATTTACAAAGGTTAGTTTTAATTAGGGTCGTTACGGGAGAGAAACGTCATCCGATCAAATGGGTTTATAAGGAAAGTAACAGACGGTTGTAAAATTAAGCAGCACCAAAATTTGGTCTTTTTGTGAAGTAGCTAGCTAATAGTCAGGAACATGTCTAAAATGTAATCATTTTTACGCAAAATAACTTATTGTAGGGGTGCATAGAGCAACATATAAATTCATTTTTATCCAAACAAATAATTTTCGTAGGAAATCCTATGATAACTTGATTTCTGTTTTTAATTTATCGTTTTTCACAAGTAACTTTTAATGTATTGGAGTAATAGCGTTATTCGTTCGAAAACACCTTATATTTGGTTTCTCCTTTAACATTCCCATTTGGTTTTACAATTTATACAGAATTTAATTTTAATAAAACACAAAACAAATTATTTTTGTTTGCAATCGTTGCAATTAAGCAATAATCTCAATTAAAGAAAGGCTTTAAAATCTCAGGAATAGGGATCTTTTTAAATGCTGGGAAAATAAGCATTCTACATCCAATGATAAGGAAGCGCTTTACATCCGTTTATTTGAGGAAAGTATCACGTTGAAAAGAAAACCTGTAAGGGGATTTTCCATGAAAATCAAAATAAAAGTATGCGTTACTTTATGGACACGTAGTATACCTACACTATCGGCCACTGAAGTTAGGACTATTCGAATTTTAAACGATCGATTTTTTTCAATTTACTATAAAAACTTCTACAACAAAGTTGAGATAACAATAAAGTATTTAGTAAACCAATTTGGATACGGATGTTCGGTTTCAATATTTGGGAAAGTAATATTTAAAAAATGCTGGAAAGAAAGCCTACAACTGTAGAAAAGCGTTCGGCTGTTCTCACATTACACGAGGAAGGATATTCCGTGCGTGTGACTACGAAAAAATTGCAGAATACAAAATTAACTGTGCATTATGCCTTTCGCCGGTACCAAACCACCTGGACATTAGATCGTAATCGCCCAGGTCGATCAAGAAACGCGTGCTGAAGATCGACGCCTTACAGTGCTAAGCAAACGAAACCGGCCCCCGAAATTGCAGCAAAAATCAACGATTTCTGTAACCACCACTAAACCCCGCTTAAAAGAAGCTGACCTTTACGGTCGCGTTGCGGTAAGACAACCGTTGCTGCATCGTGGAAATCGCCAAAAACGACAACACTGAGCCGAAAATTATGGGAATTGGACAAAATTGGAGAAATGTTCTTTGGATTGATGAATCCAAGTTCGAAGTGTTTGGTCAGAAACGCAGAGTTTTCGTGAGGCGAACGAAAGACGAAAGGATGTTGTGCGATTGCGTCGTTCCCACAGTAAAACACGCTGGTGGTTTACTGAAGGTTCGGGGTTGTTTTAGCAGTCCGGGGACCGAAGATCTAGTAAAAATCGACGATATTATGTGCAAAGAAAATTATAAAGGAATACTAGAAGAGAACGCTGTGACATTCGGACTGCGGTTAATTGGGGATAATTTCGTGTTTGCGCATGATAATGATCCCAAACATACTACATGAATCTATAAAGATTATTTAGCATCTTAAGCAGAAGAGAACATTTTACGAATCATGCCCTGACCCCCGCAGGGTCCGGATTTGAACCCCATCGAATTACTGTGGGATGAACTCGACAGACGAATACAAAAAGGCTGTCCAACTTCGAAAGAGCTCCTGTGGCGACTTCTCCAAACTGAGTGGAACAACATTTCCAGTGAAACTCTAACCAAACTTACAGAATGCATGCCGCGGGTAGTCCGGGGAGTATTACATACCAAAGGAGGCTATTTCGATGAGCAAAAGATGTAGTCTAATATTTTAATGAGAATGTTTTGCTTTATTTTGTTTATTTCTTCTTCTTAGTTGTTTATGTTATAATTTTTCGCAAGAAATGTTTATTTTAATTTTGCATTATTACTGTTTCTATTCGCGTTTGCAATAATTCACTAGTTGTCCTAACTTCAATGGTCGATAGTGTACATAGACAAATTTCTTGTTATTCTGGAAATTCTGCAGTTATGGTCTATTTTATTCAAATGTTCAATATGGATACAATCATAATTATTTTGCTCTAAATTAAGTCTTTCACTCAGAGTTATTTTAGTTAATTTTGCTAGAATTTTCATCAAGCTCTTAACATTTCATAACCATATCTAAGTAATACTATTCAGATATTTACACTTCCTTCAAGTTATAAGTCAACAAACAAGCTCAGTATACAAACTGATTTAGCAATACAGTTTCATATTCAAAACAATACATAACAATCCGCATTGTAGCGATAAAGGATGAAAGAAAATTATCTATTTCTATCAATAAAATACATAAAAAGAACAAAATTGAAGGTAGAATTAGCTAAATACGTAGGTGTGTACATTGTCAAATATAATCCAGATTTCATTCAAACGGTCTCAAAAATGCCTAGTAACAAAAACCAAAAATAATACTAATATAGCTCATGGTATTGGTGGAATCATTCCCGACAAAAACAATGCGAGCAATGAAAAAAACACTAATGCACGGACATGTTTCTGCCTACCCGGCGTAGGCAGAAGGATGTCCGTGTGTTAGTGCTTTTTTCTCTGCTCGCAGTGTTTTTGCCGGAAATGATTCCCCCAATACCATGAACTATATTAGTATTATTTTTGGTTTTTGTTACTAGGCATTTTTTCATGTGTACCCTTCGTGTTCTTTAATTTTAACAGAAAGGTGTCCCCGAATTCTGGGATTACGTCCCTTTAACGCGGTGGCTTGCGATCTGAAATCAATTTCAAATGTAAAATGTTTTTAGAGGAGTATTGAAGCTTTTCTTGTACATCACTGTACATATTCACTAAACAATTATTCGAATTCGGTTGCGCATCCAGCAATACCTAAAAATTATAAATTATAAAAGAAAAATGAATTGAAAGTAGAATGGAAAATATCAAAAGATAGAAAATTTCAAATTACAAAATTCAATAACTTCGGAATAAAGGAAGCAATAATAATTTTTGCTACACTAAATTGCAAAATTACAATGATAAATCCATTAAACGTAAATTAATATAGTACTGAATATTATCTTCCTCTTTGAAACCTAATTGCTATCATATCAAATTATCAAAGGTTTGCCGAGTTATTTACTTTTAATTTTCCAAGACTTTTATGTATAAATCAATGCTTTTTAGAAAATGGAAACACCTGTCATAGGAATTTCTACATACACAGACCGATGTTATTCTAACAAACCCGAACAGGCCAATCACGTTCTCGTTCTTGTCTATGCTGTGGCTACCGTTGTTTTCGACCCGCCACTTTCATTATGTAGGCGCACCCACGGCCTGAAAATACTATACTATCGTGTAGCGTCCAGTGCTACCATTTACAACGGACATTAGCGTCACGTAACCGAAGCGCAGACATTTCAATCTTAAAACGTTTACAATGGCATTGTTTTGACAGCGCATCCACCCTTCATTTATTCAGGCGTTCCGAACGGGTGTGTAAAAGATACTGGCACAGAGATACACTTACGCATAGCCGCAAGACAAAGAAAAAAGTATAAAAATAACCAATAGAGCGGAAACGACCCCGTTTTTATCCCCATGTGTATTATTTCTTTAATCCAAAATAGTAAATCGGGATACGTTTTGAGTCGCGTATTTGCTTAGTCTTTAATGATGAATCAATAAAGAAAGGAAAAAATAAGACCGGATTCTTAATCGTGATCCATCTATAGCTTGAACAGTGTTTTAAGGAGGAAAAGGTTCGTTACAAGAATAGTCCATTATCCCCTAGTGATACCCTTTGTGGCCTGGTGGTCTGGTTTCCTTGTGCAGTAGTTTTATTTGGGAGTGCCCTTCCGTTCTTCAGAAGCAAACGTCAATAAACAGATGACCTAAAAACGATTTTCTGCCTTTCATGTCATGTCTGGGATCAAAGCATGAGAAAGTGTATTTCAGATTGAATAGTTTTTTACATTACCAACTAATTTAGTTCCATTTTTAAATTTAAATTGCGACTTAGATAAACATCTTTCTTATCCAGAACGTTTTATGTTAATGTATCCCATTATTTTGTCATTAGTTTATAAAGCTAAGGTATACCCCTAATATGATACTACCTTTAACAACATAAAAATAAAAACAACATTTCTAGTATTTTACCCAAAATTTCCAACAAGAAAATATCTTGCGATTTTCCATGATATACGATCAAAAGTTAAACTACTTTGGTTTAAACTAGTTCGTCAAGTGTTTTAAAAAGTTTATCAGTTGGTTAGATAATCCTTTGCTTATGCAGCCAGCGTATTAAAATTAACTGAGAATCAAGAATGTATAAGGTCCGGTTAGCAAACCGACTAATTTCATATTCTCTTGGCACTACTTGCGGTAAATTTTGGCAATTTTCTATATTAATGATTTATTATTACCTACCTTCTGCTCATGCTGCTCCTATTTTATTCATTAGTAATGAATAAAATAGGAGCAGCACATGTTACGTGTAATGAACCATTACACGTGACAGTCCACACCTAAGTCTCCATCAGCATTAATTTGAAAAGATCCAGTAAAAAATTATCTAAGACATAGTAACACTTGATCAGTTTTTTAAACTGAATGGTTTCTGTTATTATGCAATTCATAATTGTCTGACAGTAGTTCAACAAATGCTTAATACCACGTTTGCTCAATCAATTTTTTTTTAATTTCAATATCGTCCACCTCGAATAAATTTATTCTTTTTAAATTACGTGATTTACGATCATCTTTGGAGTCATTGCAAGATAAATTTATAAATCCCTCCGTAGGGAAATTTAATATGTCCACAGCAACCAGTAATTTATTAGTTACTACTTAACTTCTGCAAATAATGTGTCAAATCATTACTTATTACTGTAGAAATAATGCATGTTTTGATTTTGTTAGCATTTGGATAGGTTATCATATTATCATTAAATCGCTAGCCGACTAATGTACATACATCATTTAATTTAGCAAACTAGTTAATCGACAGCTAATACTAATTACACTGAGCAATTTTGACTAGTTTTATCATGCTAAACTCGAAAATGATGACAACAAATCTCTATTGGTTACAGTTTTTGAGATGCATAAATATGCTTTTTCGTAATTTTACTTGTAACTTAGCATTGTGACACATACTGCAAAGATCAGATAGGCTTAGGAGACAATTAATCGACATGGTTTTGTCATTAATACCTTTAGAGTAATGTCACAGCTGTCATAAGTTGCACAGTTGCAGTTAATTTGTAAGGTTAAATTAGGGTGTTCACTGTCAAAAGAACATGTCACGCAAATGCAAAAACAAAACTGACTATATTTGCGGTGAATTTACGTTCGCTAAATAGAGACGTTATTTAACTCTTCTAACCCAAAAAGCATATGAATTATATTTCGGCATAAAAGTAAAAAATCAAGACAAAGTTTGGGTGCCGCATATATGTTGCAAGACATGCACCTCCAAACTCCAGAGCTGCCTAAGGGTAAAAATCGTGCAATGAATGTTGCTGTTCCTGTATTGCGCAAAGAGTATAATCGATTGCTATTTCTGTCTGACACCACCGATGTTAGGAATGACATCAAAGGAGAGGAACTCTGTTTCCTATCCCACTTCATCTTCAGCGGTTCGTCCTGTACCACATTCAGTGGATTTTCCCATTCCAAAACCTCAACGGAATTCCAATTTGGAAAAATACGATGATTCGGAAGTGGGAAGCGTTTTCCCAACTTCTGCAGAGGGACCTGACCTTGATTATAACTGCAATGCTAAATGCTAAAGGCTAAAGCAGAGTTGTAGGCTTTTCGTCTACATGGATGGAATCTTGTGTCTTTTCTACACCGACATAGAACCATATGTAGACTTTTTTCAATGACAAAATACCAATGGCATCAGTGTGGGGATTTGAAAGTAGTTGCGCTGTTGCTTGGATTACAATTTGAATACACGAAGTTTTGATGATTGTTATGCAGGTAGGACATCCGAGCAGGAGAGTTGCATTCTAAAGTAAAAGACTGTCCTAAACGTCAGTCACTAACACCTGGAATAAAGAATTTGAATTTTGAACCATTAGTAGATCCAGACCTACACAGGAATAGCAGGCCTGTCAGTGTGATGGAGAATTTGCTATAGAAACACCTTTAAAAGGTGCCCTATGCCCGGTAAGCGCGACAGGTGGAAGAAGAAGAAGTAGATCCAGATAGAGTATATTTGCCTCCATTACATATAAAATTAGGGCTAATGAAAAATCTTGTGAAGAAGATGAATCGAGAGGGTAATACATTTAAATATATTCGCCAGAAATTCCCTACAATCAGCGAGGCAAAAATAGAAGGGATTTTCATAGGCCCTCAAATTAGAGAATTGATGAAAGGTGAAATCTTCGATGGAATTGTTGAAGGCACTGAGAAGATTGCTTGAATTGTGTTTAAAGGAGTGCTTACTAAATTTCTGGGTATCCATGGAGCAGAAGATTATAAAGATTTAGTGAAAAATCTGCTATTAGCCTACAAAGATAACGGATAAACCGAAACAACAAGATGGTCGTTACATTTTTTGGAATTGCAGGACATGTTTCCACTGTAGCGCTGAAGTATTGTCGTACTGTTAATGCTGAATGGTACACCACAGTTTGTTTGCCTCAAGTCCTCCAAAATGTTCGCGAAAAACGTTCAAGATAACGCTCGGGCGCACACTGCTGCTCGAACGACTGGGTGTATGAATACTCAAAACATTGAAACAATGGGTCATTCGCCGTATAATCCAGACCTAACACCTAATGATTTCTTTTTATTTCCGCGTGTACAGAATAAGTTACGGGGTTTACGTTTTACATCGATTGAAAAAGGGGTTGACGCATATAAAAAGGAAATAACCTAACGCGTGAAGATTGGAGAAAATATTTTGAAGTTTTCACGGATATAATGTGGAGGGAAATACTTTGGAAAATTATAAATAAATATGTTTTGTCAATAAATTGTGTATTACTTTACTATGCTCAACAGAAAGAGAACAGCCCTCGTATTTTGGTATGCTGATTATGGTTTCGGTGCATGATCGTTTGTAAAATTATTATTTTCTCCTTTAGAGACTTGTTATGAGACCAACATGTAGGAAATTGTAAAATGTCCTTTATTTTTTATCTTTCTTTGGTGTTTTGTTTCTGCCAAAGCATTCTAAAATTAAGTACCTAGTTCTGAACAAATTACATACAAAAAAAGTAAAAAAATTAGAATCTCAAAGGGATAAATTATTCCTGGGATATATTGAACGCAGTAATGGATTGATACATCCTTATTTGTTACTTATATATAGAGAATATGCACTTTAACCAAAAATCAATTACATTTCTAAATATTGTTTTTTAGTTTTTTGACCATCCGTGTGAACAAAACCGTTTTTGTACTAAAATGTGACTACTCTTCGTGCCTATTTTCAATGAAAATATGTTTATTTCATTTGTGTTCACAATTAATACTGTCTTAATGCTCTTTCTAAACTTGGCTTTCTTCGTTGAAAAGTGAAACAAGCTATCCTTAGTATTAATTAATTAATTAGTTTGCTGATAACAAAATGCAGCATTTCATATTCAATGTGGTTAGCTACATGCTCAGCATGGGATATGTAAGAACACTTGGCAAGACATTATCTAATATTATTCTCCATATCTGGAACGCAATCTTAATAAGCTGTGTTTTAAGTGCCTAGTCAACACTATTATCGTAAAGTAACCGTACCCAATTTGCATTTATCATGCAATGGTGCATTGTTAATTTGACTTTAATTCGAGTTAGTTCATCTTTTAAAATCCATTCAATTTAAAATGCGCCGCCATTTCCCCCGAGCTAGTTCTTTCTCCATTCAAAATATTATTATAGATGTGTGTGTTGCAACACGCGGATGATGCGACTTCACTTTCGTCTCCAAATAGTCCGGATGAATCACAGATCGCGATGGCAGACTATTTATAATTTGCAGAAAATATAGATGGTGACTTTGTCTGTGTAGCCTTCTCGGTCTCGCGGAGTACAACTGGAATTAACGTTGTGGGGATACGTGTGTACTATCTTAGAATGTTTACACTCCATTGCATATTTTAGCGCTGAGATTTGAACGCTTACACGTTTGTATGTACTTCACGCTTTTGGATAATCATAACAGAAATTTCGTTAACCTGCCAACAAGGTCAAGCACTTCTGTTGAAATAGTATCAATTGAAATAGTTTCCAACGTTAGTCTCCGTGCCTGCTTATCATCGTTAATCCGGAAATGATTGTGTGGAGTATGATGGTGTTTAGCTAGAATTGCTATAAACTGAGAATAAAAGTTATCAAATTTTAAGATGAGGTCATTGTTTATAGCATATTTATTTAGTCATGATATTCAGTTTCGATGAAACAGAGAAAGAATGGGAGAAGTTGAATCAACATGTGGAGGAAGTCCCACAAATTCACTAATTATCATAATATAATTCATGTAATTGCATGATTAGAACACATAAACCGACTAATTAAGGCGCTTATATGACATACTAGATATTAAGACATACTTTCCAAAAAAGCAAAAATATCTCACGTAATCTAAAATAGCTACAGTACATCATATAGAGGAAATTTTTTATTTTTGCTTAAAAAAATGATGTGAGCTATCATGTGACCTTTCCAATGGTCAAATTTAACACTCCATTCTGAAAAATTATAAAATATTGAATTATTTTTGAAATTCTTGTAAAATTAATAAGGAAGAAGTTGCTTTGACCTATGAATTATCACACTTATGATAACGTTTACATCTGCGCCCCCGCGAATACCTCCCCGTCTTGTAGCACCTCAAATGAAAGCTTATCTTCTTATGATTATGTTCGTGTTCGATTTGCTCATTTTCTAATTTAGCATCTTAAAAATTACCAAGGTAGAACAATAAATTCGTAAACAGCTCACGTAGGCTTTGAAATAAAATAAAACAAAGTTTTGACATGATTTTGACGTTTTGCCATAAATGTTGTCAATAGTTTTTCTCCATTTCCTCAACTTCACTTGCATTGTTATCCGTAAAAATGGTGTTCACTGTTTCTGAATGTTTAGAAATTATTTTAATTTATGGTGCTGAGCAACGTGCTCGTGTCACAGCAAGAGTTTTTAATGAAAGACACCCGGATAAGGATATGGAGCATGAACGTACGAGAACTTGTGCAAAAATTTGAAGCATCTAGATCGGTACCGAACAGTAAAGGGCATAATAATAATGTAGAAGAAATGGCGGAAATTGGAGTCGTTAGCAACAGGTTGCAGCATTTGCGGGACTTTCTTGCTCATCCATACGCAAAGCCGCAAAGCTGCATAAATTTCACTCATGCGAAATGAAAGTGCAAGAGCTTAATGAAGCCGATTACAACCGATGACTAGGATTTCGAATTTTACGAAGTTATGACAGACATAATTAATACAAATCAATTTTTCTGTAAAAACCTTTGCCTTACTTTCTACTTATATGGACAAGTGATCAAACGCAATATACGATACTGGAGCGATGAAAATCCCCACATTACAAGAGAATGACATACACAGAAGCCATAAAGAATTAATGTTTGAACAGGAATACTAGGTGACTCACTAGTTGGGCCCAGATTCATTAATGAAACGTTAAATGGTAACGTCTATTTAAATATATTCTGGAACTTTACTAATCCTATTATAACTAAAGAAGTTGAAAATCAATGTGATGAAGAAGGAAACTAAATGCGCGACGAACATCCACCGTATTACATTGTAAATGTTTGTAACTGGTTTAACTGAAGATCTGCAAACCACGTGGAGCGAAGGAGTGATCATGGGGCCATTCAAAATCGGTAGTTAAGCCTCAATCAATAAATTTAAACGACCTATGCCAACGAATTATCAACAGGTGTAGAAACATTCTACAAGGAACAAGTCTTCAAGCGATTGCGCGTCTAATTATTTCACCAAGTTACAGTTAAAAAAATGTCCCGGTGAGGAATCGAACCTCACATCATCCTAGTTGTTGTATACCCGGCAAGCAGGAGATGTGAGGTTTGATTCCTCACCGGGACATTTTTTTAGTAATCAATTTACATCGGAAATTCCAAGGAAAATTATAGATTTTCATAATTCACCAACAGAAGCCAAAATATACTCAGTGACATAGAAATTGCAACAGCTAGAAGGGGTTGGAATTTCCGGATGAAATCTAGTAGGAATATTCACCTATGTAAAAGTAATAAATGATCAAAATTTTGGAGGAAAATCTTTATTAGTTAAACAAAATTTTATAATAATTGTTAATAATGTGTGGGGCCGCCTCTCTACTTTACACATTGATTTACACGCTGTGGCATTGATTGAATAAGGTGGTTTATCTCGTCTTGGGGTATTGCCTCCCATGCAAGTTGCACCTCATGTCTTAAAGCCTCCAAAGTCAAAGGAGGACGCTGCAAGTTTCGCAACCTTCTACCCATTATGTCCCATACATGTTCGATGGGGGAAAGATCTGGAGATCTTGGAGGCCGGGGCAAAAGATTAATCTGAGCCTGTTCAAAGAAGTTCAAGGAAAACCCTGCTTATAGGAGGACGTGCATTATCTTGCTGGAATAATGGATCTTCAAGCCCTTGTAAGTATGGCAGAAGATGTGTTCCAACCACCTCCGTAATGTACCGTTGTGCTGTCATATTGCCTCGAATGAACACCAAGGGACACCTGCTGCCACAAGTAATCGCACCTCAAACCAGAACACCCACAGTGCCTCTCAACAGTAAATCGAAGATTCCGTCGTTCATCCCGTCTTCTTCTGACTCTCTGATGACCGTCGTGCATGGCTAAACAAAATCTTGATTCGTCACTAAACACAACACGACGCCATTCAAGATTCCAATGAGATCTTTCATTGCACCATTGTAACCGTTGCTGATAATGTTCCGCAGTCAAAGGAAGCACAAGTTGCGGACAACATGATGTTAACCCAAAACTTCGGATTCGGCGATAAACTGTTCTAAGGGTTACATGGCGACCTTCTTCACCAAACCATTGGTCACCAATTGCCCGAGTAGAAGAAAATCGGTTTTTAAATGCCAGTTGTCTTAAGCGACGATCTTGACGCTCATTCGTTCTTCTTGCAGCCCCGGTTCCTTTTCTACAACGTTTCTGGCCATCTTCAAACTATGCACGACGCACTCGCATTACAGTAGATCGATTTTGATTTACACGGTTAGCAATTTCCCCAAATGAAAAACCAGCTTCACGCAAACCAATAATTCGACCTCTGTCGAATTCGCTTAATTGTCGATACATTGCTCGTCTTCTTACTCTAGACATAGCTACACTTAACTGAACTGCAGTTCAATGAGAACAACAGCACAAATCGAGAAAGTTATAAAAAACACCGCAAAAAAAACATTCAATGTCAGTGCTGAGAGAGAGGCAAAAACCTCAATAACAACTTTATTGCTTTACTGAGAGGATTCATTTATTACTATTACATAGGTGAATATCCCTACCAAATTTCATCCAGAAATTCCAACCCCTTCTAGCTGTTGCAATTTCTATGTCACTGAGTATATATTAATGTATGTAGTTTAGTTTTTAATCTTTATCTTTGTAAAAAGCAACGGGAAAAGGTGATACCTCAAAAATATAAAAAAGGAAATCTTTTAAGGGAAATATAAAAAGGGACTTAATCCATTAATGCCTGAGTAACCTTTTTTCTTGCAAAATAAAAAAAAAATTTAGAAACTAATTCATGAATGTTTTGTAGATATCCTAATGAGACTTTTTTATTTATATTTTCGTATTTTCACTACTTTTTTAAATATATGCGTAATATGCCATACGGTAGGCAATTACACACTGCATGCTTAACAATTCTATGTGTATGTTAAATCATACTTTAGGAATTAATGGATTAGTCGCATAAGAAATAACAATACAATAAAACCAAGAGGTGTTAGTTGTCACTATACAGGTATTTAAGAGAAAACCACTGAAAACTTGTGAAAGCGTATCAACCAGATTTCTACAAAATGTTTCTAAATTTGAATCGTAATCTCCGACATCATTTTGTGTATTTTGTATTACACGTATTAAAAATAGCAATAAAAACAAATTGTTTTGAATGAAATAGTCTTGTTTTGCAACATGATGATAAGTAATTAAATAAATTGAATAGTGCACATTAGATCTGCTCTGATTTATAACTACGAACATTCTAGTCAGTTAATGTTGGGGTTTCAATAATTGCCATGGAAATATATTCAAAGCATTTCAATTTGCAACAATCAGATTTCTATAGATTCATATTGCCATCTACATAAATGTTTCTAGTAAGCTAACTTAATAAATTTTCTATTTACTATAGTTGAGGAGCAGATTTTCTAAATGCATTTTGTCCATTTTTTAATAATAGAAATAGAGAAAAATTGCTACACGTTTGTGGATAAATTTATCAAGAAAGTAATTTTGACAGAAATTGTGACTAAAATCACGTAATCATCGTGTCTACATGCCAAAAATCTGTTTTTGATATTTTTCAAAACAAACTTAAAAACGTGCTGAACAAACTGTACTTCGTTTATCTACAAAGTAAACTTGAGTGACCTGCTATTATGGAGGTGTTAAAATCACATAATTAGAAAGAAAAATACTTTATTTGACGAAAAAAAAGTAGAACTACTGGTAGTAATGTTACACATTCTCTAAGTCGTTTTTATCGTTGTTACAATCTCATAACATGTCGCCTTCTTCGAAATTGTCATCTTGATCAATGTTATTTTAGTCATTTTTTCCTGCAACCATGTGAGCTGAGAATCCCAATTTGGTCCTCAAAGTTCAATGAGTAGTTTAAAAAGACTGTTAATTTTTTTGTTTCATAAGATTTTAGAGTGCATATTAGGTAACATTACAGTTCCAAGTTCTTTTTCTCGTTTTAGTAATATTGGTGGAGTCGACACAAACAAGTGCTAAAAATAATTTCCTGGTCGCTCCAAATCAATGTGTAAAAACCTATTGTGAATCCTGCAGGAAATAATAGAATAAAACTTAAATTTACATGATATTTTAGATCAAAATCACGGGAATTTCCTTGAGGTTTTTGATTTCTGCTTGTAACTGTTTTTTCGACATCGATAAAATTCCTGGACGTGTTTATTCCTTTTGTTAAAAGATTATTGCCTAATTGCTTTTATTTTGTTTTCGGATAGCTCATCGCAGCGGAAATTCTTACGTTTATGATTGCAAGTAAATCATTATAAATGTTTCAAGTATGGATAATGATCTGAGTGCCTTAATAAGAGAAGAGAAACGAATTATAAGAACATTACCTCCAAAACTTTCAAACTTACCTAACTTCACCTTTGCGCACTTTTGAAGTAGCATTTCTCTTTATTTTCTTACTACCATGGTCAACAACCCCAAGCGCATGTTCCCCTTTAGCTATATTAATAATATTAATGATCTTTTTGCATTCACTGGACAAAATGCTGTTAGTTTGTCTTTAAAGTAGCATTCACATAGGGCAGCGAGAAATTATCTTAGGAATTAGCGTGAAATTATTTTCAATATTGTACCTTAATTTTTAGAATAATTTCGTAATAATTGACAACTGACACTTCGGTTTACTTTTTTGTAATATAAGATTAATTTATCTGTTAATAACAGTTAATAATTTCTTTTATAATGAATAAAATAACGCGGAAACGTTATATGTTCTATTTATTAGCAGCTTTTGCAATACTCATCACGTATAAATTTAAAAATAATTGTAAAAAGAGAAGACGTTGGTGGGTACGTCCTATCAACAGTCAAAAAGAACAAGGAGACTACTTAAACTTAATTCAGCAAATGTTAAATCATGATCCTGATTCCTTTTTTATATATACAAGAATGAGTGTTAATTTATTTGAAAAATTATTTAAAATTTTGGGACCCCTACTAAAAAAGAATTGAAATAGGCCATATATTACACCTAAATGTGGTAGTAGTGGTAGGTATTTGGAGGTCGATAAGATAATATTTAATTATCGTCTAAGTCGTGCAAAGAAGATGTATTGAAAATACATTTGGGATATTGTGCGCACGATGGAGAATTTTTTTTAAAACAATAAATGCTTTTCCTGAAACGGTAAACCAGAGAAATCCCAAGACGTTTGGAAATGTCGTAGAGTTACTGTATCCAAGTTCGAGTATGATACAACATTGCTAAAGAGAGTACTTGGTGTTCGTTTAGGTGTATGGCTTGAGTGATCAACTCTGATCCATTCCACGTGCTCTTTACTCTTGATCTGCTCCGATCAAATATCGGAACGCAGTTATTGTATATGGAAGAATAACAGATTTAAGTGAAACTCCAGATTCAAGTAATTAAAACTACAAAAATCACATAACCACACAATTCAATACATATTATTTATTCCGCTATTATACACAATGTTGTTTATGAGATGACTATGTCCTACTATATTAAATCCAGACGTATTTTTCGCTGCATTTCGTTTTACAATTAAATATATCATAACCTCAAAAGTAACAATGACACGAGCCTGATAAACTGACATGAATTAGCAATAGCCGGTTGCATTAATATAACGCCGTGGTAGTGAAATAATTTGGCGTGTGTATAGTTTTGCGGTACACCAATTTTTAATTCTGCGGTACATCGCTATGTGAACGGTCGTATTTAATTACATGGTCCGAACTGTCGTAATTCCTACTTTAGCGTTGGACGTGCTCAAGTAGAATGTCCAAGAGTTTTTCGTGATTTCTTTTAGATGGTAAAAAATGTGTCTAGAGCGCATTTTACTACATAAGATTATAGCTTTTCATTGATAGATTATCGTCCCACCTTTGGTTGAAAATGTTTGATCTTGGACAAAGTGCATTTAGGACGTCTGCTCCTCAATTATAGTAATTTCGTAAAAATACGGCCAACCAACTAAGATTTTTCAGTTGGTATGCTACTATTTACAATTTTTAAATGATATTCTAAAAAATGTCATGCATACCGAACCGTTTTCTTTATTCATACAATTCCCATCATTTGCTGATAAGTAGTAACTCTCACATTTCCCAAAAAAAAATACAATATTGCTATAAAAATATACAAAGTTATAGCCGAGGTCAGCCAATTCATCATAATTCTCAGTCAATTTGTAAAATAAAGTAGACACAGGTAATATCCCCGTTTCATTCGTTTTTATATAGTTCTCAGGTTACTTCTTTACTTTTTAAAAGAAACTATGTACATAAACCGTCGTAAACGAACTAACTACATTCCGTTTTCTAATTGACGTCAACTTCCCTCATTACAGGTTTCTAGAGTCCCAATGTAAACGCTGCTTATCTACGCTGAAAATATATTCGAAATTAACGGTGAACTTGCGACTAGAGTTAAATCTAAGCGAACGATTCTGCGTCCGTCTGGATGTAATAGAAGAAAATTAGCAAGCGATTGCTCCCATTCGAGGATTTATTTAGAGATATTACGTTGGTAGTACAGGATGTAGTATAAATGCTGTTTAATGTACGATCATTAGGGTATTTCAACTATTATGGTCTGGCGCGTCGAAAGGAAGCATTTAAAGTTAAGTAAATACCAATCGATATTAACATTGACTTGGTGAAAACGGCTAGACATGGTCGTATTCTATTTATTGCTAAATATGAATTCTACCAGAAAATAACTAATAGACTAATGGCCAGTTGCATCGACAGGAATTAAAATTGAATCTTGCGTTAAGCTAAAATGACAGGTAGAATGTGACAGTCTTTCTACTTAATTGACTGAATTTGTCATATTCCACCTGTCATTTTAACTTAACTTAAGATAAAATGTTAATTCTTGTCGGTACAGCTGGTCATTATTATAGTATTTTAGCACGAATCATTTTTTTTGCGATTATAAAAGTTCAAAGCATCTTCTGTTCGCTTGATGTTAAATAGTTTCAGTTTTTGGCAATATTGTAATAACAATATTAAGAGCAGAAACTAATTAAAAGGTAATGGTACATATATACTACCGTGTTAAGACCAAAAGTCTTATGGCATATCGTTCCGTTGATAAAAAGTGACACAAGTCAAAAGATACCATTTTCGAGATAATTAGTCAATGAACCCAAAAAGCCTATATATTTATATGGAAAAATTACAGGACATTTTAAGAATGTATACGAGGAGTGGCAATTATATAACTGGACTGGTGCTACTATCGGCAAACAGCGAGCACGCAGCGGCAGGTTTGAATATGTCTGTGCTTGTACCCTGAGCTCGATGGGCACGGTTGTACGTCGCTCAGTCTCGCTGTAGCAATCGTCCGTTCAAGTCCTTGCACTAGCGTCGCGTCGGAAAAATGCAGAGTGTTCAGATCGAGCAACGAGTTAACCTCAAGTTTCTTGTGAAACACGAGGTTCTAACTACCCTTCGTAAACGAATGAAAAGACGAAGACCCGATTTATGGAAGGGCAAATCCTGGATGCGACAGACAATGCGCCAGCCCATTCCGCCTTGTCTGTGAAGGCGTTCTTTGCGAAATCCGGCATCACCGTGTTGGACCACCCACCCTACTCGCCCGACCTGGCCCCCTGTGACTTTTTTTTTATTTCCTAAGGTAAAATCGGTGCTTAAGAGATTTGACAGTGTGGAAATGATGAAAGCGAAAGCGATGGAGATTCTCAACAAGCTGACAGAAACGGACTTCCAGCACTGCCTTCGACAGTGGAAAATTCGTATGGAGCGTTGTAGGGATCGGCAAGAAGAATACATTGAAGGGGATAAACTTTGTAATGTAATTGGTGATCAATAAAACGTTTTGTAGTACCAGTCCGGTTATTTAATTGCCATATCTTTAAAATGGCTCTACTGAAAAATTAATGATTTTGACATGTATCACTTTTCCGTCAACAGAACGAATTATACAGCGTGTCTACCTAGAGCGTAGACGGATGATAATTCCCTTCTTACCTTAGAGTCTAAGGCGTTTAAGATATCGGCCGTTAAGGAAACAGCAGCATTTCGTAAAAATCTCAAATTGTGTAAATTATCTCAAAAACTAAAATAGATAAGTATAGGGATTATTGATGAAAGTTACCAAGAATTGAAGAGAGGTATCTAAAGTGGCAATAATAAACAGAATGCTCCATTTCAAAAACTACACTTGTATCATGCGCAGCGGAAACTGAAGACCATATATACTTGAATATAAATTTATATCGTGCAGAGCTTATCTCGAATATTTTTGATTTGAAAACTTTTTCTCTAAATTGCTCAGGAAAAGAATTATCTGCCGTCCGCGCAGTAGGTGGACACTCTGTATTAGTGGATACGACTTCTTGTCATAATACAGCAACATAGTAGAAACAGTGCCTTAAATTATCAACAGAAAAAGAGTATTTGATGTATAGTATTACTTTCTTCACTTTTACATATATCTGAGATAAATCTTGTGTTGTGACTATTAGAAGCTAAAAATTTAAGTTGAAATAAAAGTCTAGAGAGTACAGTTTAAACTGAAGCAGTTGATACCAGAATTTGTAAAATTTGGTCAAATAATTGTTGTTGGGAAATGTATAATGGATACCACAACATATATTCCAGCTTACCTTTTACTAACGAACAACATACTTAGATTAGTAAAATACGTCCCATGAGGTAACAAGATAAATAGCGTAGAAACAGGAAAACGTTTTGGTTATGTTTGGCACTAGGTCCAAATTTGGTCATTGATTCCAATAATTCTAATATGATACATCGTAGTGATTTTGCAGTAGTTTAAAACTTCTAAAAAAATTGCTTTTAAACGACTCGGTGGCACAGTGGTAACAGGACCTGCTCCTAACTGTAACAAGGATAGAAGATGTGCGTCTGTGTCCTACCAAGGACTCTAGCAGATTTTTTGGTTCGATGCAATTTCGAGTCACCGTTCATTTGGTGACTCTTTACCCTTTATGGCGAGGAGCTAACAATAATACCATTTGGGCCATCATTAACATATGAAAAACACGATCAAACTATTTTCTAACTCAGACTATTAGAAGAATACCGTTTTAAAAAATGAAAACGGTTCATTGTAAGGACAGTAAGTATATGTAATAATGATGGCAGTCGTCAGGAGAATATAAAGGTCTTATCCTATCATTGGTTTAGGCGTTATCAAGATGGTAATTGACTTTGCTAGCAAATTACTAACTTCTACTAAAATATAATACTTATTGTTATCAGCTATTGCAACCAGAGTTCAGTTTTATGTACAGACATAAACAGTTTAAGCCTGATAATAAACTATTTACTGTAAGTTGGCTATTAATCGATTTCAAATTCATTGACCCCCTATAACAGAAGCACAGTTGGGCGTCTGACTTTTGATTAAACTAACAGTTGAAATCAATAATGTATTTGAAAAGATAAAGTTTGAGTAAACGGTTATACATCTATGTATATCTCAAATCTTAATAAGTGCAGATTGCAATCATTAAATTTAAAAGGATGGAAGGTGCCGTAATGTAGTGGTCAATAAAATAAATCAGCACTGTCGCAAAATTTGTCTGCCATAAAAGTGCGTAGGCATAAGGGCGGGGAGTCGTCCAATAGTCGACATGGGAATCAATCAAAGGATCCCACTAGACTCTAGTCGTTCATAATACCCCGAGTCTTTAATTGTTTGTTATTGCCTCCTTCGATCTTTTAGTCCTTTGTTATTTTTGATTTGCTTTGTATCTTGTAGTTATACTCTGAAATAGTTTTCTTTTTAATTATGTTCTTATAAACTAACAAACTTCGGTTGAATTTTTGCACATACAGATACGATCCATTTTGACATTTATATTTTATAATGAGAGGTTCTATTTATTTTAGGAATTCATCATTTTTTCTTTTAAATTGAACACGGTTTCTTTGCCACATATAGGTTCGACAATCTTACGAATATTATCGAATAGGGTGTATTACGTACTTCCTAAAATCTGCGCTACTGTCAAGCACGTATAGTAGTCGACTAATCGTGATTTGTAAGAGTGTAAAGTGTATAAGGGAAGCTGAGGGGAGAGCGCGGGTGTACACAATATTCATTATATGTATGGGAATAGCGCTTTTAGGTGGGCACTTTCCAACATGGTGTAAGTAAACCTCAAACGTTAGAAGAGTTTCAAACTCTCATGTGCTCCGATACATTTACTCGGCCCTATATAACCACCCACGAAAATACATATTTACTGAATATCTAATTATAAAGTCTACATATTACCATTTACTAATAAAGGATAATTGTGAAAAGAATAAAAATAGATTTCATAAATTTTCAGAAAAAAATTCAGTTAATTCAACAAAGATGCCTTTGTTTATCTTTATGTAAACCCAGACGGTGTTATTGGAGAGCTTCTCGGAAAGGAAAGATCTCCTTCATCCAGTTCTTAACGCGGCACCTACTTTTATATTTCTGTTGATTCCGACGTTGCACGTTGCTATATGCAAGTGTAAAACGTCGCGCTGCTCGTTAGAAAAGCCTTGGAAAAGATAGTTATCTGATTTTGTTCGTTATAACGCGTTCTACTATATAGAAAATATTACCATAATCCCGTTTATGCAATGCGTAACTTCTTTGGCATTTAATTAGCGTGAAGTCAACTTATACGGCGTATGTCGTAATTTCACCGTCCATAATATACAGCAAGTGGGCTTTTTGTATCGGGAATAGAGCATTATTAAAATTCAAATTCTATGAGAAGTACCTAATTGAAATCAAGTTATGGAAAATATTACATGGAACGTTATTTTCTGCTTGTGAACTACGTAATATGTAGGTTGTTGTTGCAAATCGATGTAATAAGAAATTATTTATGACGGTAGAGTGTACAGATTCAATTGTTAGTGTTTATTAGGTTCTTGATTTCGTCCTCAGAAGCGGTATTGTAAAAATAAAAATAGAAATTGGAGTATATTAAACACTAGAAAAGAAGGCATTGGAGAGAATAAGGGCATAACTAATCAAATTGTTAATAAATCAAAACATATTGAGAAGCTATGAAAAAATGCTGTGCTTTTCAGGATGACACGATGATCTAATATATAAACATTTAATTGAAACGTTATATCTATAGCAGAGATGGTGAAGCGAGGTCTAACCTCAACGTATATCTTATAGAATGACAAATACTACGAACAGAAGTATGGAAAGTATTTTATCAGCAGGATAATCGCCTGTTACTGATGACATTCAAAGTACATAAATCTCTAACCACGGGTGGAAACCTCGATTATTGATTAGGTTATGTGGATGGCACTTTCGTCACATAAGACGGAGAAGGGAAACTACCTAGTCTGGCCATAGGTTCTGTCCCTATTTTTAAAAATCGAATAACAGAAAGTCGAGGGTCAAATAATCTTCGTTTCTTTTTGTGTCATATAAACAAGCTCTTAGGTCTCAGGAAATTCTCACTTTTCTTCTATAGAACCTATTGTGAACATGGAATGGGGCTTGAAAGAAAACCGTGTCGCTGTTATTGCGCTACATAAGTGCAACAAGGCACCAGTCGAAATTTTCAGTCTCCTGAAACCGCTAGGTATTACGAAGAAATTCGTTTACCGATCCATCAAACGGTACACCGAGATGTCCTCAGTCGATGACAGATCAAGGAGTGGGCGGCCACGAGTTTCAAGGACACCAACAGCCATCAAAGCCGTGGCTCAGCGAATTCGACGAAATCCTCCGATAACAGAAAATCATGGCAAGAGAAATGAAAATCCCATCTAGAACCATGTCCCGCTTATCAAACAAGACCTGAGACTCCGAACTTATCATCGAAGCACAGGACATCGCTTGACAGCAGCTCTGCATTCCATTAGAGCAACAAAAGCGAAGAGGTCGTGGTAGCGACACGCTGGGAGGGGATATCGACAAATTCTGTTCACCGGCGAAAACATTTTAACGGTAGAAGAAAAATTCAACCGCCAAAATGAGTCTTAACGCACATACTTCTCGAGAAGCTTCTGAAAAAATCCCGAGGGTGGAAAAAGGCCATCATCTAGCTTCAGTAATGGTCAAAGCTTCATTTTTGTGAACAGGGACAAGATGGATATTTTGGAACAGGTTGTCAAACCCTTAAGTGATACTTTCTTTGTCCATAAACACTGGGTATTTCAATAAAACTCTGCGCCCGCATGCTAAGCAAAGACGACGCAACGCTGGTTAGAGACGAATTTACCGAAGTTTATCGCGGCCGACGATTGGTCTTCTGGAAGCCCCGACCTTAACCCCCTGGACTATCGATTGTGGGATGTGTTAGAGCAAAGAGCCTAACACATCCCTCATCGCAATATCGAAGCTGTGAAGGCTGATTTAGTGGCGGTAGGAGCTTCGATACCTCTCGAAACAGTGGGTGCAGCGCTAGATGAGTGGCCGGATAGTTTGAAAAAGTGTGAAGGCAAGTGGTGGACATTTTAAATAGTTCTTATTTTTTTATACATTTATATTCATAGCTTAATTCAATACATTAAGTTGTTCAAGCTTTTCTTTCTTTTTCTGGCAAATTAACTCCACTTTATGAGAGACATAAATTATGGTATGACTAGGCACAAGAGCTGCCAGAATACATCACCTAACAGCACCCACACATGAAGTTTCCAGTGAAGAAAAAGGAAAGGAAACTTTGCCATTCCTAGACCTAGTAAGCCGGTCCGCCGCACATGAACAAATATTTACACAAATGTCAAAATTATCAACAATAGAAGTTACTAATCAATAATAATTTTACTCGATAGAGCCACTGTCGTTGGTAACGCAAAATATCTAAAGAAAAAGCTTTAAAGAAGGATGGTTACACCAGTAAAGATATTTACTGTGCTACAAGAGAATCTAATAAACCCGGATGTACAACTCCATTGTGCATGAATGGAGTGATTAACAGAATAGGAAAATTCTGAAAAAGAGCAACTTAGAAGTCAGACTCGGAACGGTGACAAAGATCCAACAAGCCCTATCAACAGTACAAACTATACAGAACGAGGATGGAAGGCGTGTACAAACTGGAATGCGAATGTGAGAAGTGGTACATAGGACAGATAATATTATGTTATTATGCACAACAGGCCTTGTAGGCCTAGGGCAAAAGTTAATTTCAAAATTCATTGATTTTATTACAACGTTTTTTTTATAATATTTCTCCATGGTCTTCTATCCATTGCTTCTCTTTTCCAGTCCACAACACCTGCCTCAGATTGTTCTCTGTCCTTTCCATGCATCTCGCTCTCGGTCTTCCTCTTCGCCTTCTTCCGATGGGTTTTCTACGTATAACCATCTTACTCATTCTTCCACCTAACATTCGTTTTATATGTTTTAGCCATTTCAATCTCTGCGCCTTGGCTCCGCAGACAGCTCATACACTTCCTGGTTCGTTCTAATTTTGCGCTCCCACCTTTCTAGTAGTTCCTCCTCCATTTTGTTGAGCACCTAGGTTTCACATGCATATGTAGCTGTTGGCCTTATGATCGCTCAGTATATTCTTAGTTTTGTTTTTCTGGATATGTAGTTGGATTTCATTAGGGTTTTCAAGTTTCCGTATGTTTGGTTTCCTTTAGCAATTCCTGCTTGTATCTCCTATCTTTCGTGTCCATTCTCCTCCAGTAAAACCCCCAAATATGCGAACTCATCCACTCCCTCGAATTCGTAGTTTTTACCTCCTCTGGTTCATGTTCTTCTCTGTTCCTTCCCATTACCATATATTTCGTCTTCTTAGCATTTATTTCCAGACCATAGTTTCTTGCTTCTTCTTCTACCTTCTTTGTTATTCTTATTAATTCTTTCTTTGTTTTGGTTACTAGCGTAACGTCGTCCGCGAAGGCTTGATTGATGCTCGTTACTAAAAATGCCTTACCATTCCACTGTTTCTTGTTATCGCCTTCAGAACAAGATTACATAGCGACATAGGATAAATGCAGGAAGCATGGAATACGGTAGAATATGACAATCGGCCGTAGCAACATATAATTCATATCACGACCACAAAATTGATTTTAAGAACGTCTGTCCTTGCCATAACAAAGCGTTGATTGAAGATTAATCAGAGAAGCAGTGGAGATAAAAATGTAGAATAATTTCAACATAGGAGGTGTAATCACTCTACAGGAAGAACGTCTTAAAATTCTCGTGTGAGCACCTTTTACAAAATAAATTATTTAAATTTATTTACATTCATTATGGAAGAACAAATAAGTTTGTGATTTAATAACCAAATACCATTTAGTAATTAAAATATTTTTGCATCTTACGTAGTCTCCTGAATGGCAACGATTTGTAATAACAAACACCAGGTATTATTGTGATCTCATTTTAATTCAACTAAATTAATTCTTTCCAACGCCATAATTTTATTGCTTCCCATGAAACATCATTTAATTTCTTATGCACATAAATGCATGCCTAGATTGGAATACCACGCAAGGTATTAACCTACTGACTCATTTATGTCGTTGCAAAACATTATAGTATAGTAGCGTTCAATGGGACAATAACCGCAATTGACTTGAATAAGTAATAGCTTATTCGAAGCTTAATAGCATAGAAAGTACAAAAGTTGAATGAAAAAACGCTGGGAACACATGAACAAAAGGAGAATTGGATTTTCTCATTTGTTGGCAGGCAATCGTGAAATTAGTGGTTGGAGACCCCTATAAATAAAACGAACGCCTTTCCGTACCCTGTGACCTTCCGAGCGCTCTTTAAATTGTTCCAACTTCCACTCTGTGGACGCATTCTTTCATTACATGTGGAGACGCGACAAACGGTGCGCGATATTCTGCTTTTCAAAAGAACGTACAGTTCCTAGGCAAAACGATAAGACCACATTGATAGGGTGAAATTTTTAACAGATTTTTTGACTTCTTTTGCATCTTTAAGTTATAAAGGGTGCGGTAATAGAATACGATGGATTTTATTGTGATTGGAGGTATTTCTTGGCCACTGAGGTTTCCAGATCTAATGCGCCCATTACTTTCTGAGAGGATACCTTAAGTTCAAGATGTATATTAAACACTTTCAGAACATTATTTTAAAGAAATGGGTAATATTAAATTGAATTACATTTTTTTTCTTTGAGTTTGTTTTATTATAAATCAATTCCGGTATCCCACAATAGAACTATAAAATCACATTCTATTGCCACATTCGTTATTTGAATGCAGACTTTCACAGAATGCAGGCTTTCACATGCTGTCACCTTCATAGGTCTTAGAAAGAGTTTGGGAAATTTCTGGCGAAGTTCTGTACTTGGTCAGGTTATTGAAAAAGTTTATTGAATTTAATTCCAGTAAGTTGTCTTACCAAAAATCTGCTTGAGAAGTTTTAGACATAGATACATTCAATGTTACTATTGTTATCTTCAAATGTGGAATTATAGCAAAAATCTGGACAAGAGAATATAAGATGGTTGGGACACACGGAAAATCAAAAAATACTCCTAGCCATATAGCACTTCAATAGAATCCATGGGAAAGGTGGACCACGCAGCACCTGGAACTTCGTCAATGCCGTAATTCAGACAAATCATACAGGGCCAAAGGAAGTGAAATGTGTTTGTCGAAATACCCTGATTTGGCGGATGAAATTTGCGACACCCAAAACCAGTCTGGGGAATAAGGAGGTTCCGATGTTGTGTAGAATTGCTGACGAACGAATGATGCATTCAATTTTTTGTTTTGATTTATGGTTTTCTTGTTTACGTTGCAATGTTAACGGTGCAACAAATAAAAAAATTGTTTGATAGTAATTGTAGAACATTCGGCTTTATAATTTGAAACAGATTTCACAATAGTATGAAAGAATTTTCCCGTAAAGTATGGATACGATTAACTATGAATTGAAGTCAGACGCAAAGCGGTGAAATAGTGGGACAGTAACCACACAAACAGTGACATTAAACATTTCGTTATATGCAACTATCTCTTCCTGACCTGTACATCGTTGTATATCTTTTGGGGAAATAATGAGATCTAATCAAAATAATAATAATTGCTGACTTCGTTACTTCTCGTTACTAAAACAACTGAAAGGTGCTGGTAACAGCGAAACACTTAAAACATTTTACTGTTCAAGTTTTGTTGCATGTATGCGTTATGGTATTGGGGTATGTGTCCTGCTTCCAATAGAACTTCATTAATTCAAAAACGTGCAATTAGAACTATTTTTAATTTTAATTATTTGGATTCGATTTTCCAACTTCATAATCGTCTTCTTAGCAACATAAAGTGCCACTACTTTTAATCTGTTTAAAAAGTTGTTTAAGTGATACTTGTTAAGTATGTACCATATATCCTGTTATAGCAGAAATTACTTTTGGTCGGCATAGTATCATAACAGGTCGATTGTAATGTATAGTTTGGGCAAACAGCGGTAACAGTCAGTGTAGTAGATATGTGGTGCGGAGTCGGCGATTATTTATTTCACGCGTTCACAGCGTCAGTACTAAATCGATGCTGTATGAGAGTAGTTCTGTGTATATGTAGGCTGTCGTAATTTATTTCGTAATTGTACGCTTATGTTTGCTTTAAAAATGTCGCAGTTAGGTACGTCGCGAAAACGACCAATGGCAGACATAGTTAAAAACTTTATAGTGGACATACCGGACTTAATTTTTGATGGCGCCAAAATTCAATGTTAAGTTTGTAAAATCCCTTTAATATGTTGGTCCATAAACCATTGTCAACGTCACATCGAAAGCAAACAGCATTCTTCTGCAAAAAATGGCATACGAGACCAAGAAAAATTTACATTTGATTTATGTGTTACTCTTATTTTATGTAATCTATCGTTTCGTTTACTAGACAAAGAAGCATTTGTCTCCTTCTGGAATAAATATGCGGATTGAAAATTACCTAGTCGGACATCGATACGATATGTAGTGCCATTTGCTCGAGAACATATAGAAAAAAAAATGAAAACGGAATTGAAAGATAAAAAACTGTGGTTGTGTGTGAACGAAATAACAGATCGTCAAAAACATTCTGTGGTTAATGTAATGGTACGTACAATGGAGCCACATCGACCGTCATCCTCCTTACTTGCTTCCAAAAGAGTTATAAATTGTACTGCCGATGAGATTTTAAAGGTGGTGTTGAACTCATTGAACAAATTTGAAGTTTCAACTAAGCAACTTTTAATGTTTATGAGTGATGGTGCCGCAAACATGCGTTCTTTGGGCCGATATCTTAAAGAACACAGCGGTAACATCTTACATGTAACGTGTAAAATCCATACTCTAAATCTTGCGGCACAAACGATTCCTATATGTTTTCCACTAATAAATACATTGATTGCTAGTACAAAGGCAGTGTTTCTAAAGTCCCCGAAACGTACCCGACTATTTAACAAACTGTGTCCTGATTTACCTGAACCACCACAGCCGATTGTTACAAGTTGGGGAACATGGTTGCAGGCTGCGTTTTACTACAACAAATATTTTGATCAAGTAAAGAAGGTAGTTTTAAAATTCAATCCGACAGAAGCTGCAGCAATCAGGAAAAGCCAGGAAATATTTCAAGATAGTCAGGTTAAAAGAGATTTACAAACTATCTACAACTATTACTTCGGACTAGTGCAGGGAATAGAAAAATTACAAAATGTTTCGATGTCGCTAGTGGATTCTGTTCAAATTGTGAATGATGTTCACGCACAGTTATGCGCTGTAGAAGGCGAAACAAATTGGTGTGTAATACGAAAATTTGAAAGTGTTTTGGAGAAAGACTCCGATTTTCTTATATTAAGACAACTTTGTGAAGGTGCGTGTGGAGATGCATTAAGTGGTTTCAAAGATTATTTTAAATATGTAAATATAACATCGCTAGATGTCAAACGGTCGTTTTCGGCATTAGAAAACATTTATTCCGCACGTCGTACTCACTGAAACAGCTGTGGAAACATATCTAATGATTCAAATATTTAACAGATGTTACCCAGTTTGTGATTTCACGGAAGACTTTTAAAACGGTAAGTGTTTCAGCATGTTTTATAATTTATTTCTTACCTTCTATTTTATGTGTAAACTTTCATGCGCTCGCCACGCCTCTGTCTGTTACCGCATATTTGCCCAGGTTAGAATAAATTATAAATCAATGGTAGTCACGTCTGTTCTATCTTCTAAGTAAAATTAATGTTAAATATTCAAGTTAAACACATTTATGTAAGTGTAACCACATGTTAGCTTTGCTTCTATTGAAAGATAACCTTCAACGTCAAATAACTATTTCTTTTTCTTTATTCTAAGAAACCTGTTTACATTTTTCATAGGCAATATCTTTAAATCTGAGATGCAGCTTTGTTCGTTAATAAGTAGGAGTATTAGGTTTCATCTTAGTTGGGGTTATTGGACTGACAAACTTTTTTTCGTTTAGTTTTAACTCTTTTGACAATTAGTTTCTATAATGAAATCCTCAGTGAAGAAAATTATTATTAAACTAAGCTACTACATAGGTATGTACCTATGTAAATTGTTAAGCTAAAATCTCCCTTTACGCACGTTTAACCCGACTTTTTCAAAAAATTCTTCCAAGACTGTAGATCTGTTGACATTTCGTGGATGTATGCGTGTAAATATAATTTTAGACGCAGCTATTTCCTGTGTATGTGTGCGCTTCTACGGCATCTACGAGCGTGTGAGAGAGAATGATGGCATAAAAAATTCTTCGAGTCTTTATTTCTGATCCCTATGCTAGTGTATGCAGTACGACTTGCCATCGTCACCCGACTAAAGCAGCGTAAAACGCTTCTCTCGTAAAATTAATATCATGTCGGCCTGGACTGAAGCGATGCGCTTGTGTGAATAGACGTTCTCTGAATTCTTAAGCGTTTCAGAAAGTGCTCCTAACTAGCGAAGCCCGTTTCCCGATCTTATCGTTCTTTTCTCCAAAATGATTTACCGGGATTCGCTCACTTAGGCGTGCACGTTAGGTTGTCGTGTATGGAATCCATGACAAATAGATTGTGAATGCGAGGAAGAATATTTACTGCTTGAATCTTAATTGATAATCTCGGTTTCGTTTAATTGGGTACGAAAGAATACCATCTTTAAAACATAAAATGAGTCTACAGGGTCATGGTCATAGCGCGTTGTGGTTGATTGTGTATGTTACGACGCTGTTCAAGTAGAATGGTTCTTAGAATTTTATTATCTAGTATAATGGATAGTATGGAGCGTTTTGATTTTATTTGTTATGTGCATATCTATCAATTCTTTAAAAGAACATTAATGTTTATTGCAACATAAATTTCCAACGATTTTAAAATTCTTGATAATACGTATACCTAACTTTAATATTTATTTTAATCTATCTCTGACATAAATACATATAAAGATGAATAATAAATTCATTCTTAGAACAAATAATTTTCATTAAAAATACCGAAGTAAATCGATCCGTGAGTCATATTGTAGTAATAACGTGTTCTAACTAATTCACCCACTTCTCAAGCATGGCAACAACAGAATTTATGATAACTACAGAGGTATACCTTTAACAGATGTAGCATGCAAAGTTTTAGCAAGCTTAATTAAAGAATGGGGAAAACGATAGTTGACTATCAAGCTGATTTCAGGAAGGGAAAGTCAACTGTAGACCAAGTTCACATTTTGACAAGATTCCAAGAAATGTGGATCACCAAACGAAACTATATACAGTGAGAACCTAAAGTATCCCCCGCCCCACTAACTTTTGAACAAATAGGTCGATTTTTCTGAGCTAACTTTTGGTATTATCATGAATTCAACTGCATTTCCGGTTTCGCCGGAAGTGACGTCAACTTTTTTATTTTAAATAGAACATCCTGTATATTTTTACATTTTTGGAAAGGCAATAGAAAGACGAATTCAGCGATACCACATTCGCCATACTTTTCATTAAAAAATATCCCGATATACATCGATAAATTGTACTTGTGTGAGCAAAGTAGGCTAAAAGAAAAACTGCAAATTGTCCCCTAAGATTCTATGTTCATGTAAAAATGTTGTTACTAGGCAATTAGAATAATTTGCGCTTATAGAACTGAGATTTGACAGCGACAATTGGTGTCACAAGAGACATTCATAATAACAAAAATAGATTACTACCAACTTTATTGCTCCATATCGTAATATTTCTTAAGCTAAAGTATAATAAATGTGGTATGGTTGAATTCGTCTTTCTATTGCCCTTCCAAAAATGTAAAAATATACAGGATGTTCTATTTAAAATAAAAAAGTTGACGTCACTTCCGGTGAAACCGGAAATAAAGTTGAACTCTCGATAATACCAAAAGTTAGCTTAGAAAAAATAAAAATCGACCTATTTTTCCCGAAAACGCTAACCTCAGTTGTTCAAAAGTTAAATGGGGGGGTGGGATACTTTACTAAAGCCTATGACAATATATGGAAAACAATACTATATAAGATCCTTGATTATTTTGGTGCACAGAATATAGAATAGAATTTGTAAGATTCACTAAAATGACATTAGGTAATATTCAATATAAAGTAGGAGCATGGGCAAGACTGACAGAAAGTTTTAATGCGAACAAAAGACTAAGGCAGGGCGATTTCCTCTCAACCATTCTATTTAACTTTGTTCTTGCACATGTTATGAGAAAAAGTCACATTCAAACTAGCAAATCCGTTTATAAAAGAGGTCATCGGTATCTTGTATATGCTGATGATGTTAGCATTATAGCATAAACCAAAAAAGAATGATTAATAAATGCTTTCAGAAACTTTCAACTAGAGGCGAACACAGCGGAATTAAAAATCAATGACAAAAAGTCAAAGTTCATGGAAATGGGAAAACGACCGGTTAAAAAGAAAATCGATGAATTGAGATTAGAGGGGGGTGAGGAAGTGAACACCCTGGAAATATAAAAGGTAGATAATATTAAGTATTTGGGGTCTATTATTCATGAAAATGGCGGAAATGATGAAGAAATAAATGCGAAGATAAAGGCTTATGAAAGTACTTAGAACGAAAAACATATCACGATCTTCAAAGCTAAGAATATATAAAATAGTTATACGGCCAGCAGTGAAATGCGGACAAAACGTATGGAAAGTAAATTGGAGAATGCTTCGAAAAATTTTCAGAGGAATATGGCATAGGAGAACAAATGACTTGCTGTCCACAATTGGATGGGATGTCCTGTTTTAAAAAATTTCGGTTACGTTATTACTCCAAAACGAATCTCTACATTGAAAATTATATTAAGTCTTAGATTGAAAACGAGCATCGACCTGTACTGAGATTTTTGATGATTAAGGAAGGAACTTTTTCAACAGATTTTTTCGTTTCACTTTAAACTAAACCACAACAACAAGGACAGAAGTATTGAAACTTTTATTCTTTTGCAAGCAGTTTTTAGTGATCTCTAAATGTACAATGAACTTCGAGGTATCCTCTCAGTATAGGCAAATCGACAATAGTCCATATAGACAAAATCAGATTGAGTTAATAGATACGTTATATAAGATTTGATTGAATTCTCCTCGCAAAAATAGTACATTTTTCGTATTTTAAATTGCGATGGCAATAAATGCAATTATAAAAACTATGTTGAGAGAGTGACCTTTTGTATTTGCGCAATTGGCAAGAAATAACCCGAACTTAAAATATTGTAGAACGCTGTGTTCCAAACACGTTCTAAAAAGTGCATAACATCGTACTTTTTCATGCCTTATGTATATATGTTATAAAGAGGGAAAAGAGAAAATTATTCAAATGCGCGAAGCACTAGGTGAAATTATGCAAATGTTTTCAAAAGTACTCCAGAACGCAGACCGTATTGAAAAGATGAATGTCTCGATTCTGCGCATTGCAGCAAAAAATAGGTACTAAATTGTGAGTTTGCACTTCGATAGCCACAAAAATATATTTTATGCATACTCTAGAAAGGTCGTCTAATAACCCTTATTGTTTTTTGTATATCGACTTTATTGAAAATAAATTCAATTAACTTTACGTTTCGACAACATAGTTGTCTTCATCAGAAGCTGAAAAGAATTATATAAGAAACAGAGTCAAAATGAGACAATACTAACATACTCAAATTAATTGAAAGGATTTTTATAAAGTCATAAAAAATTTACTTACCATTTGTTGATAGAAATCATTGTCAAAAATGGAACAATGAAAATTCGAAAATCATATATATTGTGTAAAATATTAAAAAATATATTTATGACAAATAAAACAATCGTATACTTGCAGAGTGGGGCAATAGTGCGAGATTCTTCGACAGCACCTTTACTATTACAATACAAAAAAGAGATATTATAAAAGCTTAATATTCCTTTTTAGTGTACGATTGCTTAAACAGCAATGCACTTTTGTTAAAATTTTTTGTGTCTAATTATCGCAGGTCGGGACAGTAAGATAAAAATGCAAAATATCTCAAAAACGACAGACTTTAGGTATAGGGAAAACTTTACCTAATTAAGGCAAAATATCACGAGCAATTCAAAATTCAAAAAATATACTATACCCATTTGAAACAACGACGAAACCATCACTCGAAAATAAAATTTTGTGCATGTTGTCAGAGATGGTCTGTGATAAAGATGTTCTTTTATTTTAACTGAAAATATTCCTAGCTTTATAGTAGTAGATACCCATTGTGAAAAACAAAAAGTCAAATATTCAAATTATAGTTATTTCTGCAGTCCAGCAAAAACTATTTTTCGTAAATATTTTGAAAGCATTTGACTATCAGTAGAGGTAATCCTATACAAAGTAAGCCTAGATTCTTCGGCGGAAACCATATATGTACTAACATACAAGGTATTTCATTTAAAACATATTTTTTTAATTCCCTGTATATAACATGTATCAGAACTGCTTGGCCAAACTTTACCAACGTGATGTATGGAACAAAACTGTAAAAAAGGTTACTATAAACATATGTCCAAAAATGCTTCCTTAAAAAGTTACGCGGGTAGAAACAAAATTTAATAAGGTTATTTCAGCCATTTGTCCGAGTTTTTCATGTTTGCTAAAGTCGAATTAGATATTAACTTTTTATATCTCACCAATTTAGTGACAGACATAAACAAAATTTCACATTTTTTAAATTATGTTAGCAACAAATCGTATACGATATAAAATTTGTTCTTGCTGTTTTAACAAAAATTGTTACTGATTAATGTATTTCGTTCGTCGAAATTTCTTGAAATTTCCGACGTAATTAATTAATGAATATAATGTCCACGACAAGCGCCACGCCCACCCGGAAAGCGGGAGATATGAGATTCGATTCCTTGCCGTGGACATTGTTTTCACTAATTAATTATGTCGGAAATTCCAGCGAAAGTTATAGATGTTGTTCCTGATTATTTGTAATTTTGAAGTTCACGCGTAACTTTTTATGGTAGCATTTTGGACACATGTTTATAGGAACTTTTTTTATAGTTTCGGTGCGTACGTCACGTTGGTAAAATTTGGCCAACCAATTCAGATACACCCTGTATACCTAAATAATTTTCGATTATTCTACTAATTCATATCTATGTTTGTTGCATAGGAAGTTTTTTCCTATTACCAATAGTAAAGGTGCTATCAAAGAATCTCACACTATTGCCCCTTCTGGATGCTAGATTTTCAATAATTCTTATTTTTTATATATCCTTTAACATTGTCGTGCAAACAATGGAGGTGTATTATTATTACTCCTATTGTGTTCAAGCTTAAATGACAACTTTGACCGAGAAAATCATTGCGTGAATGTTATCAACAAACTTCAGAATTTATCACCTAGATTAGTTGTCTGGGAATTGTACATAATGTCAATAAACTAAAACACAAGTCAAATCAAATTGTACATCCGAAATAAATGTATCTATTTCATTCATATATTGCCAAATGCACCGATACATTGTTACTGCATTATTAACTCAGAATTTTATTAAACAATACATAAGTACTTCAATAAGATAAAATTTAATCAGCTGTTCATTCTCAGGATATTCTAATTAATAAGTTAGAACGATGCTTCGGTTACATATAACAGACATATAACAAACAAGACTTCAACAAATCTTTCGACATATAAAAATAGCGGACGACCACACCATGCGAATTAAAATTAATGCCACGATGATGCTATCGAGGTCGCCGTGAAACTAGTGTAACGACTCTTTAATAAACTTAGCCACACCCTACGAAGACATTACTGGGTCCCATTAATTATATTAATAAAATAACAACCAGTATATGTGATACATCGTTATGCTTTCCGGCGTTGACCCTCCGTTTTATCCGATCTGCTGATGGCACATTATTTTTCGTGCTATTAAATTATCCCAGTGGAGTGGAGAACCTAAGAAAGATATTGATTGATGTATCCGTATAATATACATACATGCGTTAATAAGTACGAGACGTTTATTTCAATACTTAAAGAAGGATATGTGGGTCGTTCCAACGAAACTCTGCATATTGCGGTCCTTGTTTAAATTTTTGGAATTAAAGCTACTTTAGAGACAGTTCTTGTAGGAAATTTACAGAATACTTCCTATTAATTACGTTTGTATGGAATTTTATTATATTAAAAAAAAATATCACCTCCATTAACTGTCCCAGGTACTGAAATCTAAACTTTAAATACAAATTGTATCTACATATTACAGTTAAAGGTTTATAATTTAAAAACCAAACTCAAAAAATTAACATCCCCACAATGTTATTTTAAATTCCAAAACAAATCTTTCCCAAAATTAACTAAAAGTCACTGTCCTCACTAATTTCCTCACCTCCGTTAATAAAACGTCTAAATTCACAATAAACTCGCTGGTTAGCGCTAGAAAAGTATTCAAATTGTCGTCATTCATTTTAATGGTAAAGTGATAGTGCCCGTCTCTGTTCAAGTTTTAAACGTGAAAATTTATTAGTTTTATCGTGTTTTAAACATTTCATACCAGATAAAGCATAATTCTCACTCCGAAAAATGTTATTAATTACGTCATTGAGAAATTAAAACTTCTTAAGATGGTTTGGTCAACAACCACACCAGCAAATGTAAGGCAGCGAATTTGAATTAAAGTCTCACTTCCATTAACCTCACTGCCGTTAATAAGTTTTATTAACGTAGGTGAGAATAAATTAACAGAAGTGAGAAGAATCTGAGATTTAAGGGAAATTTCAGTAAATTACATCAGGAATTAGAAAATGGCTAATACCAAGGAAAACTATAAAAAGAAAATCCAGAAAATTACAAAATCAGCAATCAAAGAATTGCATGAAAAAATTACGTGACCGAATTAGAAACGATCCAGTTTTACATGAACAATAAAAAAGACAGGAACGAGAGAGTTATTTGGCTAGAAAAGAAGCTGGGAAGATTAAAAGTATAGGTGAGATGAATGATAGAGAAAAGTAAGAAAACAACGGAGACTCCGAAGCAAAAAATCATATGATGAAAAAAAGAAGAGAATTGTTTGAACGGACGTTAGAAGAAAATACCCCTCCTGCCAGTCCAGTTTCATTTGAAGAGCCTATGATACCTCAAGAAGCTGTACCAGTACTTCGTCCCATTTCAAGACAAGCCATTCAGGGCAAGCGAAAGAACAGAGAAGAGCTTAAGAATGAGAAAAAAAAGAAAACCCCTACACCACGGAGTCCTTGATGCCAGGAACGCTCACTTTTGAATACCTGGTTATTATTTTTATTTGCATATATATCATAATATTTTGACAGACAATTTTTAATTTTAGATTTTTCCAAATATTTAATTACGTCGGAAATTCCAAGAAAATTACAGATTTTCACAATTCACCGACGGCTAAATTTAAAAACTCGGAGTTTCTAATAATAATAATAATAATAATATGGTTTATTTACATCTGCACCAAAAATTACAATATATGAGTAGTAAAAGTATCTTTGTAGCATTCTCTGTAGTATACACCAAAAGAACAGTATACGTTCTTATAACCGTTACGTTAACCTCTACAGACCTGGTGTACACTATGGAAAACATAAAAAAATGGCTTCATTAGAGACCCGGTAATATATAATTTACAAAAAAAAAATATTTCTCACCACCAACGTGCTTTTATGGAATTCACTGCCGTCAGTCTATAGGTAACTTATAAAACGCTTTTTCAGTTAAAAGTAATTTATGTACCATGTGTACACTAGCCGATAAGTAAAATGGCCGCCATTCCGAACACCTGATCACCGTCTACTGCTGCGACATGTGCGCATATTCCCGCGTAGTAGATTGTGATAAGGGCCGTTACCTACAATATAACAAGGCCTGAGCGCTCTTCGATGACGTCACGCTGGGTTGGTGATGTATCGCCATGCACGATATTAGCCTAAGCGGTAAAGGAATCGTTTTTTGCATTTCTTTTTTAAGTTTTGAAGGGCTTCCGGTTTAAAGAGGATGCCAGTCGTCAACTAAGCCCTTCTTCGCATCTCATTCGATTTTATTTTGAAAAAATTAAGTTTCAAAGCAAAACCCAAACACGTAACCGGGCACCGTTTTCCTGAAAGATGTATTTGTGGTTGATATTTAATCGACTAATTATTATTATTTGTAATTGTACATGTATTTGGAGGAAACTAAGGTTAAAATGATACGGTAATTGCAATTTTTTTTGAAATTTTGTTCAATTTCGCGAGAAAATTTACAGACGTGCTATTTAACCAGGGTCTTTAATTTCCTATTATGTGGTGTTTTACCTAATCTATCATTACTTTTCCCACAATCATTTTTAAGTAGGGTATTTGTAGAACAAATTGTTATAATTGTTGCAGTATGTTCACTGCTGTGTATTTACATATATCAGTATCCAAAATGGCTACGTTCGGTGATATAATTTAAAATATATTGTATTAAAACAGAACGTTTATTACACACATTTAAAAACATCTCTTCGTGTTCAAAAATAATTTTGTTAAATATAACGTAAGAATATAAAACTATTTGAACAATAAAACCTTCACGTTTTTTGTCAAATACAACAGACAGTTAGGGAATTGAGTTGGAATAGCTTTTTTTTAAGCCTAGGATTTTTTAAACTTACAGTTATAGTTTCACCGGTCCTTGAATCTGTAGCTATTGAAAAATAAATAATATATTCTTTTACAAAGTGAAACTCACAAACAAAACATACAAAATAGCCGACGCTAGGTTAGGTTACCTCTTTTTATACAGCACTAGAAAAACATTACAGGTATCATCAACAAAGTACGGAAATATCGCTACACAGTATTTTTTTTTTTAAATGAAACCAATATTACCATTATGGCTGATCGACGACCTACTGCAAAATACGTCACAGCCTGCTGACGTCAAAGCCATTTGGCCTTCTAGTATCGTAGGTAACGTAAAGGCTCGGATGAACGGTCTTATGAGGGCATATGATGTACAAATCGTGCCAACAGTTGTTGAAAGCTTTAAAAATGTCAGGTCTGTAGAGGTTAAAGGAACTACCGTAACGCATATAAGACAAATATACATTTTAACTTCCAAACCAGCATTATTACTAAATAGTTGTTACTCTTTTTAATATTGGTAATGGTAATAATAAGTTCATAAATCTAATCAATATTTTAAATCCGCAAATCCAAGTTATCATTTATTCGTGAAACTTTTGGAGCAAATTATGATTTAGAATCATTTCCAATCATATTTGAAACGAGTAGCCTGAAGACCAATATCTCAGATTTCATTGACAATCATTATCAAACGAAGATGTATCTTCACCGACTGCATACGACGCAGACATAATATTAAATTTTCACGCGAATCCAGCCGAAACATAAAACCGTGCGTGATATATGCGGTATTGGCGGGTTATTGAACCGTGCTATACTTATTTAAAGTTTTATTAGTCAGGACGTCCACGCAAACCTAGCACGAGAAATGACAGCGGCAGGCGAGGTATCCGTGATCCCTCTTTATACGTTTCTAAAAGTACTGCACGAAGGCATAGCCCGTTTAATAATCGGTCGGTGTTAGAGGTCAGAAGCGATTAGAGCCGTGACCTAATGCAGAGCTCATTCGATCCAATTAAACCGTCACCGTGTAGCTTGGTGAAGAGCCAAAACTAGAAGTGTTAGAATTCTAATACATACGTTATTGGAATTGAAGCCCGAAATATGTTTTTGGCTAAAAAAGAATAAATAAGCAAGTACTATAGTAGGAATATTTCTAATTTACGAGAACATATTTTAATTTGGATACATTTTAGAAAAAAATATATAAAATAAAAGTTGCTTGGTGTCAAAGTGACAAGATTATAAAAGTGAACTTGTAACTAGGTTATTTTTTTTTAATTTTTGAGTTTTCAAATGGAAGCCAATTTATTTTTTTACGGAATCTCCAGTCTATGGAATAAAAGAAGTGACTTTTATCTAAAACTTTCCTTATTACGTACGATCACAATATTAATTGAAGTTAGTTGAGAGTCTTAATAATAATGTTTGTTCTTCCTTTCAATCATTGATTTACAAATGAAGTCATAATTTTTTCCGTACAAGAAGTAAAAATCCTATTTTATATGCGAAATCCTTTATAAAAAAGAAACAACTTAAAATAGTACGAGAATAGAAAATCTTTACCCCCTCTTTTGTTAGTTAGGTAATTTTAATGTTCTCAAATTGATTGCAAGATTAAGGAAACAGCTAATAGCTAAAATTGATGTTACTCTATATCTTGCAATACTGTAGTCGCATAGAAATTTTTTTAGACAAAACTTATGCCTTTTATTCCATAAACTAAGATCGTAAAGAAAGAATGTCAGTTTCCTGTTTCGATTGGTAAAAACAGAGTTGATTGCAGAATAAATTTGGAAACAAGATCAAAGTCACCTTATATTTTGTTTCCTCCTCTACCCCAAAAAATTTTTATTCTACACATTTATTTTTTAAATTCATCGTTTTCGAGATATACCGGGTGTCCGCCTGCAAGGTATACTATTTTGTTTTGCCGTCATTTTGGTAAATATTAGTTTTGACAGTTCATATTTGGCAGTCGTGAAGTAAAGACGTGGCAAATTTATTAAGGGAAAATATTCGATAAACCAACGTGTTTTAATCGTTAAAACATTTTATGCAAATCAATCATCGATTACTGTGACGATGAGAAAGTTACGTGTAATTTTTGGGAGAAATAACGTGCCAACAAAACGCACTATTTATCGTGTAGTGAATGATTTCGAAGAAAGAAGATCTGTAGCTGATAGGCCCAAGCGTGAACTACAACGTACTGCCAGATCGGCTGAGAACATTGCTGCTGTTCAAGAAAGTATTCAAAACAATCCACCAACCTCAATTCGGCACCGTGCTCAGGAACTTGGTGTACGAAGAGCAACTTTGGCCACAATTATGCACAAGAATTTGCATTTGTTTCCATTTAAGATTCAATTAACACAAAAGCTTCATCCACAAGACCATTTATGCCGCCGTACATATGCCAATAGGATGTTGCAGCTCGCCCATGACAACCCTAAGTGACGATGCGCATTTTCATTTGAATGGATATGTGAATAAACAGAATAGTCGGTTCTGGGCAATGGAAAACCCACACATTATTCATGAGTCACCTTTGCATCTATTAACAGTGACCGTCTGGTGTGCAATTTGGTCAGGAGGAATCATTGGACCTTACTTCTTTAAGAGATATCGTAACAATTGAAAACTTTTTGACGCCAGAACTGCATGCTTCGGGCTTGATTAACATGTGGTTGCAACAAGGCGGTGCCACATCGCATACAGCTAGGATTACAATGGAATTACTGCGAGACGTCTTTCCACAGCAAGTTATCTCAAGAAATGGCGATGTTGATTGGCCTCTACGGTCGCCAGATTTGACTGCCCCGGACTTTTTTTGTGGGGGTATCTAAAGGGCAAGGTTTCTGCAAACAAACCAGAAACCCTTGAGCAACTCAAACAAAATATTCGTGGTGAGATTAATGAAATACTGGTTGAAATGTGTGAAAATGTAATGAAAAATGTGCTCAAAAGAGCTCGCATTTGTGAGGCTAACAGAGGCGGACACTTATCTGATATTGTATTCCATACATAATGCGCCAACATTAAATAAACTATTTATCGACATTAGATCCATTCTCTTTCATTTAACCAAAATTTATAATCAAACAAAGTAGTATACTTTCCAGGTGGACACCCGGTAGATTTGTCTCGAGTATCAGCCGGTATACATGTAAAGGTAGACTATAAAACGAATGTACGAGGGGTATTTTTTTAATTAAGGTCCGTCCAATGACCATACTTTTTAGCAAACTCCAGGCGTGTTTTGCGATTCCTCTGAGTTATTAATGGCTTCTTCCGGGCAATCCGTCCAAATAAACCTGCTTCTCTTAATCTGCGTTTTACAGTATCTACTGAAGGTCCACGTTCATTTTCTCTAAATACGGAGGCTCTAAATTCATTTGCAGTTTTTTGCGGAGACTTTTTTGATTGTCGGACAATTAGGCTGTCTTCACGAGCAGTTGTTTTTCTGGGTCTACGCTTCCGTGGAACATTACATGTTAGTGAATGTCTTTTATACTGTTGGACAGCATTAAATACCATCTTACCCATATTTTGTTATCTACAGTATTAAAACTAAATATTAAACACACGCAAAAAAATACAATTTTCACTTTACCGCGTTTTTAATTACATGCACGACCTCCCTCCTCAACGAGCACAAACAAACTAGCGAAATCTGTTTTGTATGCAAAAAAATTAAAATCCTCTCAAGGTTAGTTGTTTACATGTAATTCAATTATTTTGACAGCAGAAAATCAAAGCCTATTAGGATAACCGTTTATTTGTTTTAAAGAGTTTAATTTTGAATGCATCGTTTCTAATTAGCTGCACGCAACTCTATGTATATTATCAGCACAATCAATTTTAATTTTTAAAGTGTATAGAATGAATATTTCAGTAAATACCATAAAAAACAAGTATGGTACGTAATACGAGAATTTTGTAGGATTAGTATTACACTACACTTACCTGAAAGTTTCATCCCGATAAGTATCTTATAAACCAATTACCAACAACAAATTTTGTTACATTATCATCAAAGTAATCAACATACATTGCCTTGAATTATATTTGTTATCGTTTTCCAAAATATTTCAGAAAATATTAAACGAAACCATCAAAGATTGATATTCTCCTTGTTTGAATTAAAATAGAAATGTTTTGGACAAATTGAATTTATTATCACATTCAGTTAACGCAGCTGCAAGTTACTCATTCTACGAAATAGTTAACGTCAATCTATTAAAATACAAATGTGCTTATCGAAAATATTCTAAGGATCTCACGATCTATCAATTAACATTAAGGAAAAAATTTGGTTTAATTCGACTTGTTCACTTGTGACTTCTCAACCTGGTTAGTTGCTCGTTTTATTTTTGGATCACAAGAAAAAATCGAGTGAGTCCAAATCAGGGGACCGGACTGGCCATTCAATGATACCTCTTCTGCCAATCCAGCTATTTTCAAAAACTCTATTTCAATACTACCGTACCCGAATGCCATAATGAGCTGGAGCCCCATGTCATTGAAACCAGCTGGTTTTGTTGGGAATATCTGGATTTACCACATTTGGAAACATTATCGCTAATGCAGGAATGAGTTGTAGAAAATGTAAATATCTTTCTGGCGTAGGTATATTCAAGATTCTTAAAATCAGTGCAGCACTTCACGGAAAACCAATTTAAGATATGGTAACGGTTTTTCATAGATCACGTAGAACATTTACTCTCACCTTTAGTAAATGAACACCTACAGAAGAGGATTATTTTGTAAAAAAGATTATATCCACTGGATTTCGGTCTGATATTAAGGACGTATGTGCGTAACACAAACTTGTACAATGACACAGAAGTGAACCTGGACGGTACGCAGTCAACTTGTACGAAAGTGGCCTTTATCTTTACGCAAATGTATTTAATAGAATTTCTATTCAATTATACCTTTATTGAGAGTGCATCACTATGAAACAAGAAAGAATCTTAAGGTAAAGATTAACTTACGAGGGGCACACTGTATGTTTCTGAATACAGGATAAGAAATAATATAAAAACGAACAACATTTATTCTTTTTCTAAGTGTTTTCCTTTACATTTAACGCACTTCGACATCCTCAAACCATTCTGTAGAACAAGTGGCCCAGGTTTCCTTGGACACTTCACTAACATGCTCTTCAAATGCATTAACAGCTTCCTGTGGTGTTAGAGAATGGATTCCTCATAATTTCTTCTTAATAGTTGGAAAGAGGAAGAAATCACACGGAGCTAGATCCGAGCTATAAGGTAGATGTGACATTAATTTTATCCCAGCAGAGCGAAGAAACTCCGTTGTCAACTTGGCAGAGTATGCAGGGGCGTTGTCATGGTGTAACACAATTTGTTTTTTCTGAACATTTGACAACAATGTTGGCAAGCAAATGGTGGTATACCATTCTGCATTAACTATTTTCCTATTCTCTAGAAGAACAGAACAAATGTAACCAGTACGGCTGAAGAAAGAGGCAATCATTTGTTTAGCACAACTTCGTGATTGTTTTATTTTTGTGGATCGCATTTCATTTTGAAAGATCCATTGGGTAGATTGCTGCCTTGTTAATGAATCATTGCAGTAGACCCATGTTTCATCACCTGTAACGATACTATAAACGGCTTTAGACGTACCTTCATGATAATGTTCAAGGTTTTCTAGGCACCAGTCGACCCTTGCTTTTTTTTTAATCAGCTGTTAAACAATGTGGTATCCAACGACAACACACTTTTTCACATTTAAATGTGTGTTAAGAATTGTCTGAATTACAGTCATTCCAATGCCAAGAGTTGCCCGAATTTCCTCGAGAGATGATCTTCCCCGTTGGAATTCTTTGAACCAGTTAAACACGATTGTCCGACTTGGGGCTTCTCCAGGAAACGCATTTTGCATTAAAGGTTAAACCTGAACGAAAATCATACAAAATCATTGCACGAAAATGTTCTCGGGTCACTTCCATTTCACACTGACCGTTTAACTTTTCAAGAAATTCTGTAAGCTTTTTGAAAAAAGATATCGAATTCAAATAAGCTGCGACTTATTCACAAACACTTGCTACATTAAACTAACCTCAAATTTTTTGACGATTACTGTCAGTGTTGCTATATTCACAAATATACAGTACGCTACTCGTATATAAAGGTATACTTTTCCTGCATCTTAGCGTATAACTATGAATACCAAGCTGCAACTGTGCAGAACTTAAAGTAATATAAGATTCAAGACACAAAATGTCATCAAAATCTATAATGAAGACAATTTAAGTTGGTAATTCCGGCAATAATGGAGATGTTCACTTATTTCTTGGTATACTACACGAGAGTTTCATCTTGATTGCCGGAATTGCCAACTTAATTTGTTCGCTAATTTTTTAAATTTCTGCTTGGGTATATACTCACCTAGTAGGACAAATATTTGATATTATTTAAGGTAGCAGCAGATTTCCCATTTTCTGTTTTATTATCTTTTATTATTAAATTCATTAGCTGCTACAGGAGATGATCAGTACTGATACTAGACGTAAAAGTCCACGGAATAATATTGTAATGTTTTCAAATTTTAAAATAAAAACACTGCTGTGAAAACCATCATAAATTCATTATTGATAATTTCAAAGGAGAACATATAATTCGTAAAAATTAAAACAGTGTTGTCATAAAGAAGGAGAAATTTCTTCGTGTTTTAATATATTCATATTACTTGTTCGGATTAGATAAGTAGTTGAAATTATTGTTAATTTTTTAATACTGATAATAATACAATATAAATGAAATTTTCTTTGAGAATGCATTTTTTGAAGTCAGACAAAACGAGCTTGTTGATGGGCGGGCCGGGTTGGGGAACGTGAGGGGTCAAGCTAACAAACATGTCGGGCCGAGCTGACAAACGCGTCGGGTCGGTCTAATAAGCGTGTCTGGCCGTTCCTACATAAATCTCAAAATGCGCACCTCTATTAACAACCATTTCAGTTTCTTACAGGAATTAATACAACTCTTTTACATGATTTTAGTTGTTATTGTATTGGGCGAATCGTCGGGTTACGAAATGCAACTCGCACTTCTAGACATCGATTACTATGATCATTAGCCGACCCCACTATAGTTTTGCCGCATCTAGAAGTGTTCCAACCTTTGGTAGGGATTTTTAACGTGCCAAACATTGTATTGACACGGGGCCTACGATTTTACTTCTTTATCCGAGAAGAAGGCATACTTCGATTTTTATCCGTAAGTAAAAAGCAACCGTCTCGACCGGAATATGAACCCGCATTCGGATCGAATGGCAAGTATGCTAACCGTTCGACCACCTATAGACGAAAATGTGCGTGAATATAATTTAAAGTATTTAAAAAGTCTTGTCCAGCTGAGAAGTGCTAGGGTATCAAAAAGTTATGCCAAGTCAGCAGAAACTTGTCAGTGAAGTGTTTGAATACATTGCCGAAGAGCTCAATGATAACGAAGATAACAAGCAAAATCTATTGTTCTTCCTTTCAACGACCTCGAATGAAATAATTCCATATAATCATCGAACTCTGTCCTCTGTATACCAAATTTCCTTTGCTTTTTTCCTTGTAATATTGTTTGTTTGTGATTATTCTTTAAAATTGCCTGATGCATACTGCTGAGTTGGCAAAGATTTGCCATCTTAAACATGAACGTAAGCCTTTCTGTCTGCTTCTACCCTTATAAAACCTTTATTTCGACGTATCCTGGTTTTATACCGCTGCCACTACTTAGCGGATGAGCTACCGCGTGATAACAACGTAACATCGAGTCGACAGCCGGCAGCAGCAACAATGATTACTCTGTATGTGTTACACATGGCGAGATATCGTGTTGAAAAAAGACAGAACTCGAAAAAAAGGAGTGACGTTAAACAGTAAAGAAGTACACGCTACCCGTTTCAGCTCCGACGTTTTAAATTCCAGCGCTTTTTTAAAGACATTTTCATCGCGTTTTTGGCAGGAACGTTCGCTTTGATCTAAACGCGGCGAATTTTCAATTTTACGTCGTAATCGCTCTCGAACGCATAACAATCGAGGAATTTCAATCGAAATGATAACAACCACTCCGGCTTCTTAAGTGCGGAACGTCTGACATTTCACAAGAGACGTCGATCTCTGCGACAAACAGTTGCGCTAGCTATTCATTAAGTGGATTCGCTTTTGTGACAAATTCAAGCTCTTAAAGCGTGAAGCTCGTATAATTTCTTTGGTTCAGTTCAATAACTCATACCTGCAGATTACCATCAAGTAGTCGTTACTCGTTTTAAAATGTGCAATTAAAATTAAAAAGCACAATTTTTAGTAATAGAGCGTCTGATGGTCAGAAAATAAGACAATTGAATAGAAAATACTGCAAATGGACCGCGACGAATTGGTATTGATAGGATTCCCACTAAAAACTTAAGAGAGCGCGTTACTCGCTGTAAATAGTGATTTCTCCGATGCGAAAGCAAATTACTACTGTCTGAAACTAATTAGCATTCTGTTCAGTTTCTTTCAATTACGGTTATTGTTACGCTAAGTTTGTCATCAAAATTTATTGTTTTGGAACGTGGTGTTAGTATGTGGTTATAAAATTAAATAGTGACGAAATATAGAGATAATTAAGCAACTGAATCACTTAGTAGCTGTTTGCTATTATTTCCATAATAATATTCTTTTAATGGAACTTATATGCCTGTCGAATTTCTAAAAATTCGTTTCTTGTTTTTAACATGTGTTTTCGAACATGGGAAGCAGGTATTTCTATAAAAGATTAAAACAACACGGTCTCGAATTTATTTAAACGGATACTTATTTTAATACAGCGTGAGTACACAGTAAGGAACATCGATGCTGGGCCTTTATTATTAGTTTTATGAGAAAATGGTCCAATCAGTTGAACTAATTATTTGCCATAATTACCTTTCAATCTTTTTGACGTTATCGGCTCAGTTTATGATGTCATTTTCAACTTTTTGAAGTAGCAATCCACACACAGAGAAATGGTTTCTTGCATCAAGAAAATACTTTTATTTTAAAACTATAAAAATGTATAATTATTTATTTAGTTCTACATGTCTTGAATGCCTAGGGCTTTAAGGTTACCATTTGGTTTAAATATAACTTAAATATTACAAAATATCACAAAACGTTTTATAACTCTTCCCTGCATTTTCTAATTACTTCTTTCCATTTTCTTCTATCATGTGCTTCTTTTCTCCAATCCTCCACCTTTATACTTTTTAGGACTTCTAGCACATTGTTTCTACATCTTTGTCGTGGCCTCCCTTTTCCTCTTTTCTGTACTGGTTTTTTTGTGCTTTTTGTGCTTTAACAAAGCTTGTTATTTTTGGTTCGTCATATAACATTCTAGTTCCTCGTTTGTTCTTCTTCTCCATCCTGTTTCTGTACTAATACCTCCGTAAATTGATCTTAGGATTTTTCGTTCCCATCTTTCCAACCTGTCCATTTCCGCTTTTCTCAATACCCAGGTTTCGCATTAGTATGTAACTGTTGGTCTAATTACTGTCTTATATGTTCTTATTTTTGTCTTTTGTGGTACATACTTGGATTTCATTAGCCTTCTTACCATTCCATACTTTTGGTTTCCTTTGTAATTCTGGCCTTTATTTCGTATTCTTCTTGTGCGTTCTCCTCTATTTTCACTCCTAAATACGTGAAATTCTTCACCCTTTCAAATCTGTAGCCGGCACCTTCTTTTACATTCACTTTTAAGTAACTTTCTACTGTCTGCTGCGTATCCCCCATAACCATATATTTGGCTTCTCTTGATTTATCCTCAGACTAAATTTCTCCGCCTCCTGTATTATCCTTCTTGTGACTCTTTAAAGTTCCCTTTTTTGAGTCGTTAAAATCGTTAAGTCATCGGCGAAAGCCAAACACTGATAATTGTTTTTAAAAATTGTTTCTTTTGTTTTTATCTTGCATCTTCTTACTATTACTTCTAATATTAGGTTAAAAAGTGCCGTAGACAGGGGGTCCCCTTGCTCTACTTCGAATTCCTCTGAGCTAAAACCTTTCCATACGATTTCGTTTTTTGTTGTTTCCAACGTTATTTTTACTAACTTGTTCATCTTACTTGATATTCCTAATTCCTTCATTGCCTGGTACATTTGGTTTCTTTTTATCCTAGGCTTACTTGAAATCTATGAAGATTGCATACAGTACGGTTTTATGCTCGTAACAGGTCATCTGTATTTCCCATAGCGTAAAAATTTGGTCGGTGACTGGTCTATTACTTTGAAACCCTGCTTGGCATTCCCCTATTTCTTTCTCCGCATATTTGTTTAGTCTTTTTCTTATACATTCCGCTAGTATTTTATAGCATACTTCCAACAATGCTATTCCTCTGTAATTCTCACATTGCATTTTGCTTCCTTTTTTATTAAATGGGCATATTCTCGCCTTAGACCAATCCTCTGGTAGTTGTTCGTTTTTCCATATTTTCTTAGTTAGCTCATATATTTGTTCTTGCAATGGCTCCCCTCCTGCTTTTATCATCTCTGATGTTATTTCCGTTAACCCAGAACTTTTGTTGTTCCATAAATTCGTTATTATATTGCCTACTTCTTCTTCTGTTGGAGGTTCTATTATTTCATCTTCCTCTCTTATGTCTTGCATTTCACCCACACTTTCCTCTTCCTCACTGTTCAGTAACCTTTCGAAATAACTTTGCCATATTTCCATTGTTTCTCTTGATTCACTAATTAATCCCCCCCCCTATTTTTTATATACACACTGTGCGTTTGATATCCCTTTTCCATTTTTTTAATTTCTTGGTAGGAGGACCTTATTTCCTTCTTCTGGAATTTTTCTTCCACCTCTTTTAGTTTATTTTCATTGTAATCTCTCTTTTTTCTTCTACGTGTTCTTTTCAAAATTTCCCTGAGCTCTTTATACTTTTGTACCTGGCTATTTCTGCTCTCTCTCAAATTTTGTTCTCTTACTTTCCTTATTTCTTCTACTAAGTTGCCGCATTTTTCGCCAAACTGTTCCTTTCTCATATTATTATTTTTTGATGTGTCCTTTATTATTGCTCGATTTGTCTCCATTATTGCTATTTTTATGTCTCCCCACCTTTTTTCACCCCGTTTCTTGTTTTTGTAAATTCACTTTGCCTGCTATTCCTTTTCTATATTGTTGTTTAGTTTCTTCGTCTTTCAGGAGGTCTCTGTAAAATTGTTTCCTGATTCTTTTGGTTGCTTTTTGTTTAGTGGATTCCTGCAAATTTTCTTTGCATGTAACTTATACCAAATAGTGATCTGAGTTGCAGTCCGCCCCTCTCATACATAAAAATGTATAATATAAGAAAATAATTTTCTTGAAATTTAATTTGGATTAAATAAATATTTTCTTACGGTTAGAAAATCAAAAAAAATCCAAGACAGAAAAATGTTTCTTCCAAGTAAATCATTTAGTTTAAAGTTAAGAAAATATTCATACTAAAGGTGGGAATGAAAAAATGGTCCCGATCTCACAAAGTTCTATTGAGAAATTAGGCGACTGGTTTCAAAAAACACATCAGGACAGCTACAAGGATATCCGATAAAAGAAAAATTACAATAACCCAAAAGAAAACCTAAAGTTAATAATTAAAATTAGGAGCAAGTGAATGAGCTAATGAAAAAGTTCTTTTTTATAGGTTATAGTATAATTAAATTATTTCTTTAATAATGTAATTAAATAGGGATTATTTTTATGTAGTTTAATTAATGAGTTTTTATTTAAGTTTACTAATCCCTTTTTCTACTATTATTAATTATATATTTAAAGAAACTGTAGTTAAATTAGTACACATGGCAAACAGATATAAAAAGAAAAAATATTACATTATCCGGTATCTTTTGAAAATGTTTATGAAACGTTGTACGTTAAAAGTTATATCATTGTATGGGTAAGTATGGCATCTGTATTCTGGTTTCTATCGCTGCTATCTCGGATGGCGTGACTATACTTCTTGGGAGTAGGTGGCACCAAGAAACATTTCAGTGCTGTTTTTGAAGATTAGTGACATAAACTAAGAGATGAACAAAAATATGGGCAGGAGCAAAAAGCATTAGTGCTTTTTTCTTCTCACATTGTTTTTGCCGGGAGCGATTCCATCAATACCATGAACTATTTATTAGCATTATCTTAGTTATTGTTTCTATGCACTTTTCCATGTGTACTTCTACGTTAAATAAGATGATGCATAAAAATGTTTTTTTTTATATTTTCAACTTTATGGAGCTCTTGATTAAACCAGAAACAAATGTGAAGCTGTTGAAATGTACTGAATTCAAGTACAGCGTCACTGTATGAACTTTATCATAAGTGAAATTGTTGTTATATGTCATTTAATAATTAGAATGTTGTTATATATCATTTAATAATTAGAATGAATAAAAACTTCCTTACTACAAAACAAAGGGATATTTTTGTTTTCTAGATTAATTTGGTTTCCAGGATTGGAACTATGTAAAATTTAAAAATCGTACAAGATTCCCTCTGATATGGTTTCAGTCCTGAAACGAGGCTAAAAAATGTTTACGAATGAAAGAGGAGGAGATTTCATTCAATGTGCTTTGCCTTCAAAAAGTATGAAATCTTAAAATAGCCTCATTACACCAAGCCCTACTTAAAAATAGCACGTAATGCGTAAGCTATTTTACTTCACCTATTGTTTACAAATTCCAAATACCTACTGGCGTCTTCTTCATCAGCTGCAAGAACCCGTTCACCGATCCAATCAATACCCATTCAAGTTACCTGTCTGTATGCGGCAAAGATCTATTTTAGATGATCGCCAGATACGCGGGCCACTTCCGCTTGTCGATTTTGGTGTTTTTTGTCTCGTATGGGCTTTTATGAGTGCACCGTTCACAAAATCTAAACTACGTGCGAAGAATACTGATCATCAAGAATCCGCATCCTGTTTAGAGAAGGACCGCCGCACCGTATCGTGTTTATGTATACATGTATATGGTGCTCTTCGTAAATAATTTTCATTGAGACAGATCCATATTGCTCGCCTATTCGAAAAGATATATCAGCGCGATTTTCTTTTCGCCTACTTTTCGTGTGTTTATTTTAATTCGATGACACTTTAATTACTTCGTAATTGCGTGCTTATATGTTGATTCTAGGAATTTAAATATGAAAATTATTTATAATGTTCTGAGAAGATGGTGTCATCTATCAAACGAAAATCGTAGCCGAAAATTCTTTTAAAAAAGATTTTACAGCTAACCCGTGCCACTAAAAATATTAACAATCCTTAGTCATTGTTAATATTTATAAGAATTGCATAAAGTTTATAATAGGCGCCATGTAGGCTATCGTTCTTCAGGGCTTTCAGCTTTTGTATAATTTGCATACTTCTCAAAAAGTACTACATAACTACAAAATTCACAATCAAACAGATATCAAACGAACTTGAAATTCATAAAAGTACAAATTCGTCAGCTTGAGAATACAATCTGTTTGGAATCTATAAACAAGCATTAACTAAAGAAAAAAAATTGTAATTGTCTCCCCCGATAGGGCTCGAACGGAAATAATATTTACCTATTGTCGCTTTGGATCCATTTTGTGGATAAAGGGACATGTATGTGAAAGCTGTCAATGGTAGGTAATTTTCAACTAGTGCAATTGATTAACGAAGATATGTTATGGATGTATCTTTTTTTATTTTGTTTAATTTCTTTCTTTCCATTTTCCACTATTTGCAACTAGCAATATGTCAATTATCCTTTCTCTTTGGGTGCAAGCTCTATTTGTAGAGGGTGATAGTTAAATAACACATGAGTAATGTAAAAATAATGTGTAGTACCTAACATCAAAGTTAGCCTTGTTTTGCTAGAAGGATACTATTTACAAATTCAAATCGGGCATAGTGAGATTTACAAAATCATTTAAAGTTGATCTTATAACTAACAAGGGAACGTTCCAAGGTGACAATCACCGATCGGATTCGGCCAATTTGTAGGACCCATTAAGTCTTGTAAAACGTCACTTTCTCCTTTGGGCTCCTTCGGATTTTTGGTGCAATTTACACCATTATTGCGAAAGAAAAAAAATGAAATTATATATCTCTAAATGCGTCTTCTATGTGTAGGTCTATCAAACTAGCGCAGATTAAATTTTTTTGTCGCCTCTACCACTATCCCCCCACCACCTTTTGGAGTGGGGGTTAAACGAAAAAGTGCAAAAGTATACGCAAAAGCGATCCCTTGGAAATACCATTTATGCCTATATAAAGGGTAGCTCATCGGGTACGCCCGATTTAAATTTCCCTCCTTTTTTTATATTTAAGTTGGCAACCCTAATGTTTGACATGTGTCATCTGTAGTCATTGAAGTTATTGAAAATGAATCGCTACGAAAAACAACAACGTATTGTTACTGTTAAAACACATTACAAATTTGGCGAAAATCTTGCGGAGACTGTTCGAAAAGTCCGTGGAATTGTTGGTACCCATATTTCACTTAATTAAAAAATGTGAGGAAACTGGTTTGGTTATGGACAAAAAAACTCTACCGCGTCCTCGTCTTTTGCAGTCGACCGAAAATATTGCGGTCACCAATGAGAGTATCGATGAGAATCCAGGAACATCAACACGTCATCGTTCTCAACAATTAAACATTAGCAGAACTAGTTTGCTACAAATTCTCACTAAACACCCTCACCTCCACCCTTACAAAGTTCAATTAGCTCAGGAGCTCAAGCCACGAGACTATTTGCAACGGAAACAGTTCGCTAATTGGGTGATGAAAAATCAAACGGTGAATGACAATTTTTTTAAAAACATCATCTTTAACGATGAAGCTCATTTTCATTTGGAAGGTTTTATTAATAAACAGAATTGTCGGATTTGGGGCAATGAAGATCCTCGTGCTATACTTGAAAAACCGATGCATCCATAAAGAGTCACTGTTTGGTGTGGATTATGGGCTGGAAGTGTAATTGGACTGTGCTTTTTTGAGAATGAGTTTGGTCAAGCTTTAACTGTAAATGGAGTACGATATCATGACGTGATATCGAACTTTTGTGAGATCAATTGGACAATACGGACCTCGAAGGAATATGGTTTCAACAGGATGGCGCCACATGCCATACAGCAAGAAAAACCATCGATTTGTTAAGACAACGTTTTCCTGGTCGTGTGATTTCCAAAAATGCTGACGTTAATTGGCCGTCCAGATCTTGCGACATGACGCCATGCGATTTTTTCCTCTGGGGTTTTGTAAAGTCCAAGGTCTATGCTAACAAACCACAAACAATTCCTGAACTGAAAACAGAAATCCAATGCGTTATTGCACACCCGCGGCGACATTATATTCCATAATTAATCTCAACATGTCTACTTTATAAATCAGTAGAAATCGCCCAATTAAATAATAATTGACTGTGTTTCATTTTAAAATTAAATCCGGTGTACCCGATGAGCCACCCTTTACATACTTGCTGCCACCTTACTCCTAACTACCCCGAAAAAAAATTGTAAAAATTGTAAGTAATAAAACTACGCGTTATGTTATATTTATTTTGATAGATTTATTATTGTCGTAGCAACTTTATTTCTTTTGTTTTCTTTTTTTTAACGAAATACTATGTATATACAGAATTACCACCTTTCCTTTCGAAAAGTTATTTTAAAGATTTATTAGAACGTCAGCTACGTTATTGTCAGGTTATTCATAGTTATTCACCTGTATATTTATTTCTATAATTTTTAATATTCTTACGAACTTAGTTTCAAAAAATATACAATTGCAAGTATTTAAAATTGTTCTGGTATTTTTTGTAAATCAAAAATAATATAAATGTGTGTTGCCGAATAGCCGGATAGGCGTCATAAGGGCAAAAACTTTTTTACTATTGATTTTTAAACTATTCGTTCCTTGTTGTTGACCAGTTTAGTACCTGATCAAAGGTATGTAAGTTTTTGATCAGGTACTAAACTGGTTAACAACAGCGAATGAGTAGCTTTAAATACATTAAGTGAGGCACCTGCGTGACTACTGATTAACTTGAATAACAATTGCAATCTTTCAATAACAACAAAAAATCAGATTAGATTACGTCACTACAGAACAATTTCACAACGTTACAGCACTTGTCCGCGCCCTTTCCCCAATTACAAACACCACCGGGGCTACACCTCTAGTACACCTGGGGGTACACTTCTTAGAGCCTCTGGTCATTGCCGATTTCACCTGGGCCACCCCGAACCACCACTTCCTCACGGTCACCGTGTACACCGGGATAGTTGATTTAGAACTCTCATAGCTATACTACTGTAGGCGATTGAGGACGAAATTATGCATATCCCGAAATCTGTTAGAAATAGTCACATGGAACCCAGATTATATTGGTTTATTTTTAGATGAAGAAACCAAAAACGTGATCATATGCAAGGCGTTCTATTTGAAACAACAAAGCACTTTTGAAAGCTACTCTATGAGGTCTATTATGCCATCAGAAAATTTTAGTTTCCTACTATCGACACAACAGACGCCATTTTACAATTCTGAATGGTTAGAACACCCTGTATGTATAATTACAAGTATAGTAGGGATAATTGTGGGGCATTTCTTTGGCAATTTGTAATAATTTTTTGAAATATATTTTTTCATAATTTATCAGCAATGAACATCATTTAATTTAACGGCGATTTTCTTGCTCTTTTTAACTTGAATTAAGGACGTTGTGAGATCATTTCTCAAAGTGCACTTCTGCGTTAAGCGCTTTTAAACGGTGAAGTATACAATTTATAATTATAGCGCGGACCTTGTCGCCTCCATAAATGAATTCCCGTTACTGAAAACGTGCGACAAGATTATAAATTTCCTTCAAATGTTAAATCGCGACTTTACATCGGCATTGCGAAATCGCATTATACGCAACCTATCCCTGATTTATCTGGCCGAAAGAAAAAAAAGCCGAGAAATATACGTTTATCGTAAATCCATATAGAGAAACGATATCTCTCATACCAGCCGCTTTCAAAAACATTACTGAATATGGATACGCTTGAGTTAAAACGGCCCCGATTAGTATGTTAATCTTTGTCTCTTTCTCCGCGAAGCTATCGTAAACGAACACGGCAACGCCGCAACAAACCTGTTTTCAGTACGCCGCGAATAAAAAAAAATGTTCATTACCGGCGGCTATTAAGAAAATGGTTGATTCAGCATTTATTTACTATATATAGAGCAGAGGCAAAGCGAGAGACATTTAATAGTCCTTAAATTTGAATTTTACTTAATGGAAAAAGGGTAGTCATGAAATAGAACGTGATGAATTCGATTTTATGATCGATTTCTAACACAAATTATCCACAAGTGAAGCTGTTAATCTCTATTGGTGTTAGTAGCAATAAAAGTAGTAACTTATCTACTCACTCATGACGAGTCTCATATTACACGATAGCGTTATCAATAAGGCAAAGTCTGTCGTGCTTTTAATACGCATTCTCTTCGGCTTGACGGACTGCATGATAAAAGAAAAATTATATATTAAGTACTTACAGTGATGGGCAAAAGTTTGGAAACAACTAAATATCTCCAATAATGCAGATATTGATATGAAATTCAATACCTGTAGGTGATTAACTATGAGGATTCAAATAGAAATATCGGCATTGTAATCTGACTTCTGATTTAATTGGAAATCACCTTCAAATTTTAAATGAAACGTCTTGTATATTTCCTATGGAAATATTAATTTAAATTTGCAAGATGTGGACAACAATCTCAAGTTCTCGGGTGAAGCATAAGAAAGACAACGATTAAACTGAAGTTGTAGCTGCCAAATCGTATTTTTGCTTATCGTATTTTTGCTTAAAAATTGACGAACTGAGTGAAAGCGAACGAATTGAAATTTTCATGGTAATTGGCTATGGAAATAGACGACGAAATTAACCGTGAAGTGAGTGATTTATTTAATTATCTACATCCAAATCGACAACCAATAACGCGCTCCTTAATTTGCAAAACGTTAAAAAGACATCATTTGCGCAAAACAGCCCGTAATTTATCCAAAACTGGATAGCCAAAAGTAGCAACAGATGACAATTGCAATTTTGTTAGAAGAAGTACTGAAAACATCTACAACAAATCTTGCATATATCCACAATATCAATCGCGACGCCCAGTAGGAAAAGTTTGAAAAAAGGAAAAGTATCACCAATATAAACATCGTCTCGTGGAAGATCTTTCTGATGACGATTTCGACAGAATATTTGAATTTTGTGAAGTTGTGATGAAGATTTGTCACCGTAATGACGAGACAACATTTTGTTTAAGTGTCAGGGTTCATCGGCACACAGAGTGCGGAAAAAGCTCTCGGAATTTTATTTTTGTGAGTACGTGGTATTGCCGTTGTGATTTTTCTTTATTAATTCTGATACCTTTATTGCATTTTTCGTGTAATTTTGGTCAAGATTCTTACGTCACGTCGCGTGAAAAGGAACGTGCCACTGTCGTCGAGTTTCATAAGGGCGAGATGTGACTGCCGACATTGTTCGCACCACCGGTTTTAGGCAAAGCACTGTTTACGATGCCGTAAAATGGTTCAAAGAAACTGGAGGGACTGCGGATTGTCCTCAAAGTGGCCGTCCAATCACTGCAACTCCGGAGAAGGTCAATAAGGTCCGCTGCTGAATTCGTCAGAATCAGGAAGTATCGATGCGCAAAATGGTGAACGAGCTCGATGTCGATGAAAAAACTTTTCGCAACATCGTCAAAAGGAAGCTGGACCTGCGTAGCTACAAGATCACCCGCGTCCATTTCTTCAACGATGCAATGAAGGTAAAACGGCTGCAGAAATCTCGCCGAATGATTGACTTGGTGGGTGGTGGTTTCCGGAAAGTGCTCTTCACCGAGCCGTATCACAATCGCCAGGATCATCGCCAACTGCTCCGGAAGGACGAGCAAAAGACCACATCTGCGAAAACCATTGGCTGCAGCCTCGATGATGGTCTAGGCAGGTATCTGCGCCACCGGGAAGACGTCGCTGGTCTTCATCGACTGCAATGTAAAAATCAACGCCGCCAACTACCAGCAGTGGGTTCTTCAGAACGTGCTTAAGCCGTGAGCGACACCGCATTTTAGCGCTGGCGGATTCACGCTTCAGCAGGACTGGGCACCAGCGCATTCCGCCCAATCCACATCGCTGTCTGTGAAGAGTTGTTTCTGGGATTTTGGAGCAAGGACGTTTGCCCGCCAAACTCGCCCGATTTGAACCCAATGGACTCCCGGTATAGTCCACCTTGGCACATCACCGTTGACGTGCTCAAAGTAGCTCTGATGCGCACCTGGGACGAGATTACGGTGGAAGAGTGCACGACCATCATTGTCAATTTTCGAAAGCGACTCCGAAAATGTATTGAAGCCAAAGGAAGCAATTTTGAATCTTTGTTGTAAATGTTTTTGTTTTAATATATTGTGATTCATTTGTTTATGCAATGTTTTTATACCATTGAATACTTTTTAAAATTCCGGGAACTTTCCACACCGTCTAATTGTTGCTATTGTTCCCAAAATAATCCACATTGGGTACAGGAATCCCCCACTCAATTAAATGTTTGGGCTGGTGTTTACAGAAACAGGATTATCGGACTCTATTGTTTTGAATGGTAACTTAACAGATGAAACCTTTTTGAACCTCTTAAATATGCAAATTATCCCCGCCTTCATAGAAGAGGGGCAGTTACCAGTTGCTACATGGTTTCAGCAAGACGGGGCTTCATCCCATTATGCGTTAGAAGTACGACAACTATTAAATTTTGGATTCCCTCAGAATGGATTGGACGAAGGGGTACCATTACATAGCCTGCCAGATCTCCGGATCTTAGTCCATTGGATTAGTTCTTGTGGGGCTATCTAAACTCAAAACTCAAAAGTTCATTTCGATCCACTTAATACTTTAGATGATTTGAGGGCTAGAATCATGAAAGATTCCACCACAAATTAGCGTACTGTCAGGAAGTGGATGGTCACCAGTTGGAACATTGATACATTAATGCTACGGGAAGCTAGAAATAGAAAGGAATTGAGAAAAACTACTGCCTCTACACCGATGGTAGAAGAGGACAGAGATAAGTAAATAAATACATTAATGTTACTTGTTTATACATTTTTCTATATAAAATCGCTCTTTCATTTCCTTCTTCCTATGTTAATGTATTGTAATTATAGCTAATATCTTAGTACACTATTAAAGGAAGTATATAAAACTAAACATTTTAAAAATTGGAATCTTATGCTCTAGCAGAACATATACAAAAATATACATTTAAAATGTCAAAGTTGAAAATAACTTCCAGTTAAATTGGAGGTCAGATCACCAGATTTCCATTTTAGTCATCATAATCAGTTACCTACAAGTACTGAATTTCATAGCAATACCTGCATTATTATTGGAAATATTTAGGTGTTTCCGGACTTTTGTCCATCACTGTAGAATATTATACGGTGAAAGTAGTTCTTAAATTGCTGCGTAATTAAGCACTTCAAATAAGAAACATATTTGTATACTCAATTAATATTTGCATTCGTTTAATGTATCTCTAAGTGAAAAAAATATAAACATTTTCCTATATTATCTCCATATTGCTTAACATAGACGATATGCCATATAATTCACCAAGTCGTAGTACCAACGTAAATCTAATCTTTATTTAGAAATTGGTAATGGTCCGTTTTAGATAGATTCTAGTAACTGTGTATTAATACAGAATACAATAATTTATTACAATAGCCTATTTCGAAAACAACTTTCAAAATTATATCGCTCGTTGAGTATATTCACAGCAATCTACTATTTTGATCAGCCTGTTTACATAGTTTATGATGTTTAGTCAATAATTCTAAGCTTGGCCAACTAATAATAATAAAGCTTTTTCTCTATAAAGTTTTATGCATGTGCAGAGTATGACTCAGATCTTTGTTGGGCAAGAAACTTATTCTAGGAAGCACATCATTCCATAAATCCTGAAGTTTACAATATGAATCCAGCTAGATTCGGCAATACTTTTTGTATTGTTTTGAGAAGAAAATGTTGTTACCCTGGTTGTAACTTAATGGATGTAATAATTAGTAATTGAAAATTCAAATAAGAATAGATCCACTAAAAATATATACAAAATTTTCAAAGCAATAAGTTTAACGCTACCAATATTCTAAGAAGAAATCAACTCCGATAACTACTAGGTATTTTATTTGACGTCTAATGGCCCATTCGACTACATCATTACAATTAAGTACGTAGAACAAGCTATGGCATCCTGTTTTAAGTTGAATCACATGCGAAATTTGAATTGAAAAAGTATTCAAAGCCCAGAGACTGAATGAAATCTGACGTAAATCCAAAGAAGCAAATACGGTAAATGCTTTGCCAGATCAAAAATTTCCTTATAACACTTTTTAGATTAAACACAAATTTAACATTAATGAAATTATGTAACTGGAATAAGGTTAGCATTTCTTTTAGTAAGCCATTTGTATAGGGTTTTCAAATTGTATTTCCCGATAAAATGTCTTTATTGGTTGGCAACCCTTAGCCTTTTCTTTAACATTTGATTTGACAAAAATAATCGGTAGTATTTGACAATTAAGCTGCGTTCTCGTAAGCTAGTACGAAATTAGAGTAAGAATTAGTGTGAGATTATTGCAATGTTTCATAACGAAACCTAATTTATTTTTTTTGTTTTGTAATGCACGTTATGTATGGTATGTTTATTAGCAATTTCTGCAATAATGATGACCAAAGACGAAAGTCAGTTAGGATCGAGGCGTGACTTAGTAATACGTCAGCATTAGAAGGAGCAGAGAGACGCCATCGCATATACATTCTAAGGTGTGACCCACAAAATCTTTCTCCTGAGTTGGCCATTAATAAGAATGGTAGACATAGCAGTCATGTTTGAGTTTAATTCATCTTTATAGATTAATAGAAATTGAAGTGATAGAGTTGTTTAGACATACAGGAAGTGTCAATCGTAAAGAAGGTAGTGGTAGATCAAAAGTCAGAAGTGAAGAAAATATTGAAGCAGTGAGACAAGTAAGGGAGGAACGTGCACAGACTTCTGTGCGACATTTACAACAAGAACTAGATCTTTCTTATGGCACTTTTAGACGTATTCTTAAAAATGATCTACATTTATACCCTTATCGATCGACAAGCAACTCATGAAATACTTCCTGCAGACATTCACAAAAAATTGGTGTTTGGGCAGCTGTTACTCAGAGAAGGATTATTGGATCCATATTTTTCGAAGGTATGTTAAAAATATTAAATTTCTAAGATGTATTAACTTTATAGTACCGGCATATTCTGACTTTTTATATAATAATTGAAATCTCATAAAAGCTTCGCTACTTTTAGGAATATTAATTTAGGAATACTAAGTGCTGTGCGATATCGAATGGAAATTTTAACACCATTTGTAAATATGGTACATAATGACGAACTACAGGAAGGTCATCTTCAACAAGATGGAGCTTGTATACATACTACCAATGAAAACAGCTTTCCTAAGGGAATTCTTTGAAAAACGGATAATTAGTTTAAATACTGAGATGATGTGGCCACTACGGTCTTGCGATCTGACACCATATGATTTCTTTTTATGGCCATTCAAAAAATTCCATTTTAAGAACCCCCTTGTTGATCTTCACGACTTACAACAAAGGATTATAAACAAGATCGAAGAGACTATTAACACACATTGGATTCTTCGAAATGCTATTGATTCCGCTAAAAGAAGAATTGCGCGCTGTAGAGAAATAGGTGGTAGACACATACAATATTTGTCTTCAGCGAAAATCTTTTTTTTCATTATTATTGATATAGATATAGTTTTAAAGCATTTAATACGTATCCTAACCTATATTCTATCTGCCATGGAATGACATTAGTTCATTAGTTCAAATCAGTTGTTGATTTAAAGTTAATATAATTAGGTTAAGACATGAGTGATTTATCTCATGGCCAATTGAGGAGAACAATTTTTTGGCTCACACATTATCGTTAATCTAAGACAACGATAGAATAATGTACGTGACCTAGCAATGCATATGTGATGCCGCCTCTCTGCCCCTACTAATACATATTGCTGTGGCGCTCTCAGTCACGCCTCGTTCCTAACTAACTTTCGTCTTTGATCATGACATACAAATTAAAAAATAAATGTAGAAAGTATCGATGCAACATGACAACAAAGTTTGACGTGTGTATAGTTTCGCACTGCACTAATTCTTAATTCTGCACAATTTGCATTATGCAAACTTTCTAAATTACACCTTAATTTTTACATTAATTTCGCACTACCTTATGTGAACGAGGCTTTATTCATGGTGAGACATACACAAACACAGTCCAGCAACTTTGCGGATTCAGCGCAAAGACTAACATTTCCGTCTGTATAAAATCTAATTAATACAGAAGCTTAAACCAAGTGATTATCGGTTGCGCTAAATGTTTGCTGACTAGACTTTGAAGCACCTCAAAGTTGATACAAATTTCAGGCAAAAAATCGTTTTCAACGATTGGGCATATTTTATGGCTGAACAGCTTTGTTAACAAACAGATTTGTAGTACATGGGCTGAAAATAATCTATAAATATCTTGGAGCGCCTGTTACGTCCGAAGAAAGTCCATGTTAGGTACAGTGGTTTAGAGACGTCATAGTCCTTCACCATTTTGGGGCCATTGAGTGTTGAGTATTAACTGTCATTGTAGAGATAGCGAGATGTTTTTTTTTGTGGTCTAATTCGCTTGGTACGCGTGCCACACAAAAATGTATAATTTCTCGAAATGGCAACGTGAACTGGCCCCCAAGATCGTAGGATTTAACTAACACCTCTAGACTTCTTTTTTGGAATTATTTAGTCATTGTGCCAAAATATGCAAAAATTTCATAGAAAATTGAACTTGAATGTTGTATTTCATTTTTAATGTAACCGATTGTACATTCACTAGATGGTAAAACCTCATCGACATTCGAATTGGTTTGACTTTTATTCAACAAAGAAAAACCGATAGAAAGCTGATTTAATTAACGTTAAATACATTTAACATATAATTAATATAATTTCCAATTTTAAATCTTAGGACCTTGAAAACACGTCTATAAAAAAGTTAAAATCCTCAGCAATACTTCCAACTGCAGACTTTGCTACTTACATTGCAAACACATGTGCAATTAAACAAGGTTGACACATCCCCGTCAACGTTTAAAAAAACTCAATAGAATTAAGCCGGTTCACGGATAGGTTTCCTAAACTTGCATCTGATACATACATATATCAGGCTTCAAACGAGTAAATGACTCATTTCGAACAAAGAGAATGTAATCCACGTGCAGTGCGATAATTTTTATGGGCCGAACACCCTGTCGTCTTCACATTGAAACCGAAATAATTTTATGAATCATAGAAACGTTAAAGTCTTATCTCAAATCATTCTTGTTGTATATGTTATGCCGTTATGTTTACATAAACTTTCAACGTAATGCTTTTATATACACGCATTTAAACTTATTCTTGTTTATACTATGTTATGGTTTATGCAAATATGATGGATGGGGAGAAATAAAGAAGGAATCGATTTTTGGGTAAGTTATTTAACAGAGCTATCAGCAATCACTTCACTGCGATTGTATTTACATTTGAAATGATCTTTCAATCAAGACTGCTTTTAAATCTTTAATTTTCTAACTTAAAGTATATAAAAAATATAAAAAAAACCTTTTTATTCTTTATTGCTTTCATTTATTGGCTCTAGGACTAGTTTCAGCTAAAGCCATCATCAACTAGGATCTATTCGTAAAAAAACACTTCCAGTAAACATATATGTATATAGGGCAGTAAAATAGTATTGTTATACAGGGTGTTAAAAACACAGTGTCTTAAGCCTGGAAGGGAAGTATGGCCCAAAATATGCAGAAAAGTCTTAATGAACATGGGCCCGCAAATGGACGGTTTCGGAGTTACGAAAGATTATTCCTTTGTAGCATTTTTGCATTTTTTCACTTGTACTTTATTTCGTTCGTAAAAACTTTCTTTTTCTCTTCGTAGTTGACATAGGTTTGTGTCAAACATACAGTTTGTAGTTAATATTGAATAGTTCGTTCACAATTTGACCAATTTTCGCTATCTCTATACTTTAATGTTGAATGAGCCGCTAATGTTGAATGAGCCGCTAATAAGGTTGGGCTCCTTAGCGCAACATCTTTATATTGACGCTAATACCAATTGCCAGATCCCTTCAGTTCGCGCTTTTGTAAAACTGCAGCAAAGATTGCGTGATACAGGTTCATTTGGGAGACAGTACCATGGTTCCAGGAGATCAAAGTGGTTATCCACCCCCGAGGTAGAAGAAGCAATTATTTTACCAAATCGATTAATAGGGGCTGCTTACCTGAACTTTCTGCGGAACACAATGAGTGATCTTTTAGACGACATTCCTTTTAACCAAACGCAACAAATATAGTTCCATCACCATTTTATACTTAAAATCGTGATAAACCTTTATAAAATGATAAAATTATATTCTCAAGAGTTATATGTTAATTGAAATGTTGAAATTGAAAAAAATTAAAGGGAAAATAAAATAAAAGCATGGATTAGTTTTGCACTCTACTAACTTTGAGAAAGAGAAAAAGCATCTACGGTAAACTGAAAATTACAGAATGTTTATTTGTTGCAAGTTGAGGAGGAACAGGAAGACGATCTGTCAACTCGCGACAAACCTTACAGCCAGTGACGGCTGGTGGTGACGTAAATGGGAGGTCAAGGACAAGGCTTCGATTCCCTCGTGTATTTCCGTTGCATATCGTGTACATTGTACTTGACAAAAAATCCACGATGAAATCGAATCGTTGTCCTTGACCTCCCATTTACGTCACCACCAGCTGTCACTGCTTACAACGTGGACGATGTGCAATTAAAACACATATATGACCTTTTGTGATATAACTTTCTCTTCTACTGTAAATTTTAAAAAGCTTTGCGTGCTATCGTAACAATACAAAAAGATATTCGTTTTCTACCTTCTCCTTTACGAACAATAATTTCTAACAGCAGCATGTTTCATTTGGAAAAGGATTAAGAATTTGAATGAACATAGGTAAGTTTGTTAGTTAATTTCAGTACAATAACAATACAAACTAGCATAAAATAAGCGAAAATAATTTGTATAAGCCGACAAAGCTAAATTTGGCTGGTATTTTATTGCTGTATTGTATGGTTGTACTCAGTAATGAAATGAAATAATAATCAATACAATTTACACTAGATAAGCTGCACTATAGAATGAAGTTATTTATTTAAAACAATTGTTACAATTATTTAAAGATCAACTACTGGAAATATTACGATAAGATATGGTAACGAACAAAGCTATTTGATATGCTAAATCAATTTGCACTTCCACTTATATACCTTACATTGCCTAATACATTTACAGAAGTCAAATGGCTTGTCCATGTATCTGTTTTGCTTTTCTTCTAACCTTACCAATAAAACTTTATTAACACAAAAACCGCTTGCAGATTCAACAACTTGCTGATAAAGATTATAAATTATATTTAAGGAAATTCTATATTGATTTACACAATGCTACCGGTTTCGTGCATTAAACACATCCTCAGGCAAGCTAGAAGCCATCCAAAACATAAATTACAATGTTATACAATGAATCTTTTTTTTGTTGTAAAATGCATACAATTTATATTAAATTTTCGTACGTTACTTAATGTTAGATTATAGACTGGATTAAGTAACGTACGAAAATTTAATATAAATTATATGTATTTTACAACAAAAAATAGATTCATTGTACAACATTGTAATTTATGTTTTAGATGGCTTCTAGCTTGCCTGAGGATGTGCTTAATGCACGAAACCGGTAGCATTGTGTAAACCAATATAGAATTTTGTGAGCGAAGAGCACTTTTATTTCTTCCCTTATTATGAAGAACTCACACAGAGTCACCATGGAACGTTTAAATTATACGCAGTCCGACAAATAAGTTCCGAGACTCGAACCATATCTGAGTAACTAGTAGCACCATCTATGTGTTCAGATGGGCGTTTGAAAGCTGTGATATTCCTCTTTCTAGTAATACCAATTTTGCTTCAATCGGTTGACAAATAGCAAAGTTATGACAGTTCTCCCAAAACAATTTTGTTGTCGATGTTGAAATACTAACATAGAACAAAGAGCAATTATCAAATTTCACGCAAAACTTTGCAAAAATGCATCAGAAACATTCCGGTTGATGCAGCAAGTGTACGGCGATGATTGTTTGAGTAGAGCAAATGTTTTTCTGTGGCATAGACGTTTTTTGGAAGACAGAGAGACGTTAGAAGGTGATAAACGTGAAGGAAGGCCAATTTCAGCTCGGACACCCGAAATGATCGAAAAAGTACGTGATTTCATTGCAAATGATTGCAATGCTTCGCTGAAAATGATAGAAGAGGCTTTAAACATCAGCAGAGAAACGATCCGAACCATTTTTCACGAGGATTTGGGCAACCCAACCCGAATATCGTGATCCAGAGACCTGGTCTCTGTGGCACGATAATGCACCGAGTCACAGTTCACTCATTATTCGTCAATTTTTGGCTCAAAAGCAAGTCTGTGTGTTAAATCATTCACCGTATTCACCTGATTTGGCCCCGTGCGACTTCTCTCTATTCCAAAAATTAAAATTGAAGTTGAAAGGATGTTTTTTTAGTGACATTTCGACCATCAAAACAGCTACAACGCGAGCACTAGATGCAATTCCACAAAATGAGCTAGAACACGCATTTGAATCACTGTTGAATCGCTGTAACAAGTGTATTGAAACTAGAGGAGAATATTTTGAATAAAAAAATCGAAAAATATTCAGATATCTTGTTTCAATGATGTTTTCCACGGCCAGTCTCGAAACTTATTTGTCGCACTGTGTATTTGAAAGCAAGTACTCTTTCTTAATATTTTTCTCTTTGGACCAGATACATTTCTGTATTTTCTTTAAAGGTAATTTAAACTTTTATTTACTAATACAGCAATTGATAATTGGAAGTGAAGCACATAAGTATTACTATTATTATAACTTTCTCAACTTTGATGATTTGAGAATGTGTAAGATAAAAAAATGTTTGCTTCAAAGTTCCCGCTAAGTATTTGCAAGAGAGTAGTGTAAACAATTTCTTATCATATAAAATATTTGTACTAGAAGGTACTAAACACTATGAACCTCATCCTATGGACTTTCTTACACTTCGTGACTTTACAATTCTTAGATCAAAAGTTCAACTCTTGGATCTAAGTCTGCTATATTGCTCATTATTTCTTGAAGATTGAATGGCCAAGTAACCACAAAAAATTAATTTATTGCTTTTTTATTCAAACTATTAGTCAAAAAAAAGGACGGTAATAGATTTTCATTAGTAAATGTCGTCTATAATTCTATAATGTTATTTCTGCAGAGGTATGCTAAATTTTTCTTGCAGATCATAGAAGGAAAAGAAGAAAATTCAACCCAGTCAGCCACGTAGCGAGCAAAATACCAATAGCTCGATAGTTTCTATAACACCTGTATCGAAACAATAACCAAAATAATGCTAATATAGCTCAATGTGAGGAGAGGAAACACTAGCCAGCGGACATGTTTCTGCCTACCAGGCGTCATAATCGTGGCTCCGAGTGCTTTTCTCTTCATCTCGCCGCTGTCTGCCTCTCAACAGTGTGTCTCCTGCGCCATCTAGTATCAAGAGATACACGCCTGCCGTCTAGAAAGCAGCTACAAAAAAGCGAGTATAGTTCCCCAACCAACTCTCGAACTTAAAATAATTCCTCAGGCTTACCATGATGTATTAAAATACATCAAAAAATGCCTAGAAACAATAACCAAAATAATGCTAATATAGCTCCTGATCGTATTGATGAAATTACTCACGGCAAAACCAATGTGAGGAAAAAAACACTAGCCAACGGACACGTTTCTGCCGACCCGGCGTTATCAGCGTGGCCCCGCGTGCTTTTCTCTACCTCGCACCGCTATTTGCCTCTCGGTTTATATCACTACCCTCCAATATAGCAAACAGTTTATCTTCGGCACCATCTAGCGCTAAGAGATATACGGCTGCCGTCTAGAAAGCAGCGACAAAAAAGCGAGTACGGTTCCCCAACCAATTTTCGAGCAGTTCTTGAACTGCTGAATTCGAGATAGCGTGCACGCGTGTGCGCTGGGTATCTATACATATAAATCATTCCTCAGGCTTACCTGTATGATCTACAAAAAACGGTTTGCGTAGCTTTTGAGAGCAAAATATTCATGACGTTACTACTCCTGGATTAATCGTATTATAGATTGCAACTAATTGCTAGGACAGATTGAAGTCAAATTATTGTTCTTTCTCATTATGAGGCCCCTACATATTCTTTAATAATAAAGTATATAACCGATCAAGTATTCTAAATCGTACTGCCAGTCGTTAAGACCACTTTTTACTTCTCGGTATATTGTACTTCCTTCCCTACATAAACATATGCACAAGCATACCCTAACATAAAACAAGTTCATCTGCTTCAATTAAACAGTAGGATGTACATATATTAACGTAATAGGACCGCCACCACATGTTTCTTTATATCACTCAGATCAAACCCACTTCCTCAAAACCATTTCCCTAATATGTAACACAAGTTAGAGAGATGCATTCGCGTCTCCCTTCTATGGTTGCGTAGAAAACCCACAAACAAATTATCTATAATCCGTAACCTAATACTCCGATTTCTTTAACTATGTTAACATTTACCACCTTAACTGGAACGTATCTGCTCTAGAAATGATAATTTTACGGAAAGTTTAAGCCGACATTTCTAAAGTTCACCGCCTGTTACCATCAGCAAGTTCAAAGAACTAAATCCAAAACACAACACTTCATCGCGAGATCGGAGTGTGCTATTAATAGTGGTTGGATTACAGCATTATTTAATTCCAATAGATTATTCGCATATTCCATAAACAAGTCAAGGAGCACCAGTGTTATGTATACCGTATAAATCATTGTCTGGATAAGATCGATACCCAGCCGTCACGATTGAATGTTCGTGTAACGATACCACGTACAAACGTAGAATTATGTGCTAGGGCTAGTAGGATTTCAGCACGCAATTCATTGGAGAGTAGATTACTATTTACGTTATTTCATTCATAGAAGTACTCAAGCCTATTTTTAACTTGCAGAGTAATATTTTTTAGTCTTACCTCCTGCTTATGCTATGTTTAACATTGTATCGTTCTCAATCATTAAATGGTAGCTTTTATAAGAATAATTTGAAGAGTATTATGGTACCTCATGTTCATTAACAACATGGCATGCTAATCCAAAACGATGTATCTACAGGCTCCTTTCTTGAAGATGTCTATGCCCAGAAGATTGCAATAGACTAAATAAATGAGTTTTCATAATAAGAATAGGAAGAAAAACTTTCCCTTGCTGTATTTTAAGATCCACAGTTATAAATCTTGAAGCAATATAAGAAAGCTTTTGACATTTGCTAGCCGTTGCTTTTAAAAAAGTCATCATAAGTGAGAAAATCTACATCCATATGATAAAGTATATGTATAGTGAAACTACAATCCATAATGAACCTGAAAGGATTTAATCCGCTTCAAATACAACAACTATTACTTATGTTAGTTAAACAAAGCTGGTTTCACGTTTATTTAAATCAGCTTTAAAAAACTGGATTCCCTTTGGCCTTTCCCCAACAAAGATATTTGACAAAAAAAAGTGCATTGTTTTTTTTTTTACTGTGACGTACCACTCGGATCTTCTAGAAAAAAATTGTGATAGTAGGGAGAAGGGAGAGAAGATTTATAAACAACTTGGTGATTATACCAAAGCGGCTACGTCATAAAAAAAAGAAAAATGAAAAGTAAAAAAAATAATTGAGCACTATCGATTTGTGGTTCCTTCAGTTTTGAGGTATAGGCATTTGACTTTGGTTGAAGTGGCAAATCGACTGAGCAAAGGAAGAAATGTGCATGTAAGCAGATGGGCAGTTCGTCAACAACTAGCCGAAGCTAATTTAATGTGGAGATGACCAGACCACAGCTATCTGTGGAACATCGTAGAGCTCGACTAGCTTCTGCACAAGATCACGAAAAGTGGAATCACGCCGATTAAAGCAACATATTCTCGGATGAATCCAGATTTTGCTAAGATTAATTAACTGCCGGAGAGGCTCCGTTATGGTTTGGGCTTTTGCTTCATTTATAAGACCTAATTTCATTTTATGGATGATAACGCGCTTCGCACCGTGCTCGGATCGTTAACAAATATTTAGGTGAGGTCGGGATTGTGCGTATGAATTGACCAGCTTGCAGTTGCGACCTCATCCAATAGAACATTTTTTGGACAAACTAGGAAGACAGATTCGAGCACGTGTACCCCGCCAAAACAACTTGGCTGAACTTGCTTGTTTGGATCGAAATAATGTTCAAAATTTAATTAACCCCGTGCCGAGACGTATGCAAGCTGTCAGAAGAGTCCAAGGTGGAAATACCTGATATTAGTTGCAATAGATACACTAAAATTTCGTTATTATTGTTTTCTATTTATTAATGAAACCCTTAATTTTCTGAATTCCCAAATCTAATATAATTCAATAAATTAATTTGTTTTTTCTTGGAAATGTGTTTTATCAAATTTTATTTTTTCTTCTTACATTTATCGCTAAGGTTTGACAAACAAGCGTAACGTCAGAGGCGTATCGCGCAAAAGTAGGTACGCGAGATACAGTATTATTAAAAAATAATATATTGTTACCTTTTATTGACGTCTTGAGGCAATAGTATTTTGTCGCAGTGGACATCAAGACGTCAATAAAAGGTAACAATATATTATTTTTTAATAATACTGTATCTCGCGTACCTACTTTTGCGCGATACGTCTCTGACGTTGCACTCGTTTGTCGAACCTTATTTATCACCAACCTTAAGATTATATCTCAAAACATTTTTTCTTTACGAAGAAAAATTCAAATGGATCGAATATTCTGCATCTGAGTGTAGTTTTCCAAAATAATTTTGGTTTTCATTATTTTACTCCTCGAACACCGGTCAATATTCAGAGCTGAAAATTGGACAGTAGGCCACTTCCGGGGAGTCAAATATATGCCCCAATTTTCGACGAAAAATTCCTTGGAGCCGGCAACCCGTGCTTAGCCGGCTACGGCCTTTCTGGTGTTAATTCATACCAGCATTTCCTTAACTTTCGCCTATTACGACAGAGTCTTGTTTAGTAAAAGAAACAACGCAATAACTTAGACAATGGCAGATATTTAAAACTTTATGGCTGGCGCATAAAGTATTAAAGTTTACTATTTTCCAATCACGCACATTATACACGTGGAGATTTATTTATAAATTACGCCACGCTGCAACTATACCGTTATCTTCAATCGCCTGTTGAAAAAATCGTAGAATCTAACAAAACGTGACGGTACTGTCTTACTTCCGGTGTAAGATATACACAATTTAATGAACAGGGCATATTTTTACGTTCGTGTCATATTTCCTTCACTTATAAACGATGTATCTTCAACAATGTCCTAAAAAAAATAATGTGCTATTATTTCCAACTGGCAAGAAACCAGATTCTTTTTTGAAATTACGTTTTTCATGTACTACCGCATTGTTTTTAATATTTTCTATTTTGAATCGCTTCCTTGATAATAAAACTTAAAAAATATCTTGCTAGCCAAAAATAAGGTCTCTGTCCCTGTGATAGAAATTCCAACATCATAAATTTGACGGTTTATTAGATTCAAACCAATGTATCCAACTTCATAATACACCCCCACAGTTTACTTACGTGTGCTAAGGGTGGTGTTTATTTATGACCCCTAGTGCTTGGGAACTAATATCTCCATTTTCGTCTTCTCATTCGATATTCCGAAAATGATTTATGTTCACGGTCAGTTATGCCCCGACCTCAGACTAAACTCACAAAAAAGGAACGATCCCTCAGCATACGCCCGACATAGTCGCCCCTTTTATTTAGATAAAGTACTTGGTAGCAGTTACAGAACAGGCATAAACCGATAACCTTGATATTTTTTCCATTTCAGAAACGTAGTAATTTGCTTTGTCGATGCTTTCGTGCAGTAGAAGAGTTGTTAAATCGAAGGAAATAGGGTCGTGAATCAATTAACTTGTCTTTCTAATTGCTGTCCGTGAGTCTTAGCAATCTCGGCTGCGAGATTGGTATGTAAAATATCTTTAGAACTACGAGAGAGAAGTGTGCTCTTTATAGTGTAATTACTGTTATTAGCGTTGCGGTTTATTTGAAAAGCGGATTGAATGCCTTAGAATTAACGTGCATACCCATGGAAGTTAGTAATTTGCGGAGATAAGTTAAATGAACTGGGGCAGTAATTTGATGAAGCATAATTTAAGGTATTGATAAGGATCCTATAAGTACTTTGGAAGCTGACAATATCAGGATTTAATTGATTCTAGACATTTTCTCTAATTACTTACTAGTTAATTTTAGTTCTTCATTCTTTCTGCGCGTAACTTATTAGGAAAGTTTTGTTACTAGAAATAAATCTTCTAGCTGAATCCTGACCATCATGTTTAAGGATTGAGTGGGAATTAATATATCTATTTCTTGGCCCGATTTTTGTTTTCAAGCGATTTCGAGCTAAAAATAATTACACTAATGCTTTTATTCAATTGCCAAAAATCATAAAAGTCCTGGAGGAAGTAAAATAAATAATTTTACAACTTAATAGATTACTCTTGTTTTATTCTCGTTGTTTATGTTTGATAATAAAGGTATGAAAAAAAATATGAAAAGCAATGGTGGAAAACTAACTAAAACAAAATTTGGTTGGATAGATTTAGTAAATTGCTCTTTTGGCATCTGTACACTAATTGTTAGGGCGATGTATGGTCCAGGTCACAAATCACTTTATAACCTGGACGTTACCCAGAAACGCTTTGAATCTCAATTTTAGGGATTTAATTCAGATATTCACTGTTTGGATTTAAAAAGCATTTCGAGTCCATGGATAACCATCTAAAAAAATTAATTAAAATAATTTAATTACATTAAAGCATACGTAGGAAGAATACGTCAAAATAAAGTTGATTATGGTGGGTGATTTAAATCACCTTATTTTAGCATGCCGCGTCTATGAGCACCAAAGACGAAATCTGTTTGAGAATTTAGTAGCACATAAAGTAGCCTTACCCACTTCTATAGTACTACTACTAAGGTCAAACAACATTGAAATTTACAGAGTTCTTATTAAGTTTCTCGTTGACTGTCGAATTACAATTTAATAGGTGAAGTTTTTATAATTTGATACATTGCGATGGTAATGTGACTGATGGGCTTTGATCCCTAAATGCCAAAAAAAAAGTTGATTATGTTTCCTTACACTTTCTGAACAAGAAACCTAAGGATACAGTTTTTCACTCACGAGACAAAGAACAAAGGAAAATAATCTTGGCATCGGTGTTTGCATTGCACCTGTTTTGATGAATAGCTGCTTTAATGAATAGGTACCTAAATTAAAATGTAACTTCCAATGAAAACCTCTTGCTCAGCATTCGTTCACCAACAGTTTGAAGTAAATTAGCTTAGTTGATCTGCAATAATAAAAATCGAGGATAAATGTGAGTTTTCATTCCAAACCTTTTTAACTAAATCCCTCATATGTTTAGTACAATGTCTTGTCACTAAACCATGTAAGTTGGAAAAGGTACAATATCATAGAAAAAACGTCATCGAGAGGGACATTTTTTTTATGTTGGTTACAACCACATCTGACAGTTAAATCCAATATTGAAGCTTCAAATTACGTATGACATTTATTGACAAGTTTGACAGTTCAAATTACATTTGATGTTTGTTGACGTACATATTTTGTAAATTTTAAAGCATGTTTACTGCAGATCACCAAACATCAATCATTGAAAGCTGTTTTCGTGTGCATGATACAAAAGCAACAGAATGAGAAATGGTCTTACTCTATGCAACTTATGTATGGATGAATTTCGCCTTCAGTTTCCACATTTCGCAGTACAATATCTTGATTTAAATCAACAAATTGTTCGCTGTATTTCGTAAAACTGGTGCAGTTAGTAAGTGCGTTACAAAAGATTCTTCATGTAGATTTATACCGCATTCCATAGCTTCCTACGTTGTACTAACAATAAAACCGAAAATAAATAGCACGACGAATCTTAAACAATAGCTATTCACACGTACTACATTGTAAATAATCAAAGGTTGCGTTTAGTAACGCATGATGGATCGTTTTGACTGACTGAAACAAAGCATCTTATCTGCGGCTCAAAAATTACCCAAAACGTATATGATTCACGTAGAATATGAACGATTACACGATATAATCATATCCAAATTGACAAGAAAACGGATATGATTTAATTCCAATTCTTTTAGTTTAGGTGCGGAATAGAGTACCGCGTCATCGTTTTCATTGAAATGATGTCAGGTTATAAATTATCTGGAAGTATAGGTGCATGCAACGTACTTATGTAATTAGTAGAGTAACCTAAACTTGCGGACTCGCATAGGCGTCTGTATTACGGGTTAATATAAGAATACGAAAAATTCATAAATAAACTAAACCGGTAGAGAAGCAGGCATGTAGTGTCGACCTTGAATATAAATCATGTTAAACCGCGCTGAGAGAGATTTCGTTTTAGTACCGGTTGAGCTGTTGCAGAGATTAGTCGAACGGTCAAGGTTATGTACTTACGTGTCGCTTTTGAAAATATAGCTGGTGTTTTTTGTGTGTGGTAGTATTATACCAAGTACATAATTAGTGTATCGTTTCATATAGAACTAATATTTACATACCTAAGAAAACAATGCCTCGTAATAGATTTGCTACTAATATACATAAGTATGTGTCACTTTTTCCCCATTTAAAATATGACGGTAGTGCAGTTTTTTGCTTAATATGCAATATGGCTGCATTGGACAGAACTGATTGCCAGAGGCATGTCAATGGTATTAAGCATATGAGAAATGCGAGAACTGAAATACCTTATACACTATTCCTCATACATTTATTAATTATGTTTACCTCTTGTAATCTTCCGTTGTCGTTGGTGAGAAAAGCAGCTTTTAAAACGTTTTGGCGACAATACGTTCCAAAGTACCCATTACCCTCACAAACACAATTACAGAATCATTTGCCGCGAATGAAAGAGATGCTATAAAATGTGTGTAAACGTGATTTGTGTTCCAAAAAAATATGGATTACCGCGGATGAGACGACCGATATAAAGAAAAACAGTATTGTGAATGTAATAGCTCGCGTTTTATCTAGCGAGAACACAGCATCTCGATATTTGTTAGCTTGCAAACGTGTTCAACAATGTACCGCGGAAAATATTCAAAAAGTGATAATGAACGCTTTGAAAAAATTTAAAATTGCCCAAGATCAAGTTGTGATGATTGTGACAGATAGTGCAGCAACGATGTTAAGTGTTGGGCGATCCTTAAAACATATATTTCCTAACTTAATACATATAACTTGCGTGCTGCATGCTTTGCATTTAGTTGGTGAAGTTGTTCGACAACATTACGGAAACCTTGATCGGATGATTGGAAGTACTAAAGCAGTGTTTCGTAAATCTCCTAAACGTTTAAAAGAATTTCGTAAATTTTGTCCAGGTATTCCAGAACCTCCTGAACCAATTTGAACGCGATGGGGTACTTGGCTAATAGCAGCTTCTTACTATTTGATCCATTTTCAACAAATTCAATCAGTTATAATGCGATTTAATTGGAATGAATCCAAAGCAATTAGAGAAAGTCAAAGAGAATTTAAAATTCCTCAACTTTTAGAAGATTTAACAACAATATGTACCAATTATACAGTATTACTAGATGCCATCAGGAAACTACAATGTATTGAATTGTCATTGCAGGAATCATTAGACATAGTGGAGAGTGTAAAAAGTAAATTACACACATTAAATGATACGCCAGGATTATGCGCTAGTCAAAAGTTGGCAGATGTTTTAAGGAAAATCCCGATTTTAATACTTTAGAGGCCGTTTATAATAAGTGTAAGAATAGTGAACTTTTAAGTGATTTTGAAAAACAGTTTCTACATGCAAATGTAACTTCCTTAGATGTGGAGAGATCGTTTTCTATGTATAAGAATATTTTTTCTTGTCGACGCACAAGCTTTAACGAAGTAACTGTGGAAACATATGCAATGATGCAAGTTTACAGTAGTTCACATCCTGATGCGTCTAATTTGTTGAATAATTAGCAAGTAAGTTTATTTATGAATTTTTCGTATTCTTATATTAACCCGTAATACCGACGCCTATGCGAGTTCGCAAGTTTTGGTTACTCTAGTAATTAAACAGACAAGTCGAAAAATCTCGTCTAGAAATTTATTTAAGGCGAAATAACATTATCATGGATACTTTGATCAATTCAACACAATCAAGAAGTCGATTACTCGCTACACGAAGCAGTAAATATTTAAGTCAATCTAATCTAATACTAAAGAATAATCAACAACGAAGTTATGTTTATTATATAAGATGTTTGTTAAAGGACGGCGCAAGCTATAACTCCTTTATTCCTTATCCGATTTTGATAAAAAATACTTCTTTTCTACATTCAATTATGTTTAACAGGTTCCGTTCAATATACATTTATTAAAAACATTTAAAAAACAATAAACAATCCAGTAATTTATCAGAAAAATGTATTTGTTCAGACGTTATTTAGTAAATGTTTGGATTCAAAGTAAGTTTCCAGTAATATCGATAAGCTAGTTACACATTTCCAGAAAAAATACATAAATTAGAACGAAAAATACTGAGCCATAATTTCACTGATACTTAATATTGGGTGACCATTTTTTAAATTTTTCAAATAAATCTTACGTTAAATCAAAGCTGTTAAACATCACTGACTTAGAAAAAATCTTTATCAAACATATAAAAAGGTATTATTTAAGAAAAAAGAGTTGACTATCGTTAGCCTCAAATCTGACATTGATAAAGAATTGTAGTAGGCTCTGCTTATAGTCCTCGTAACATCGTCTCGTTTATCGAGATCAGATAACAAAATAAAAGAGTTAAGGATTAGAACGTTTTTTTGGGGTATACCCGGAATAATTAAGCTGATTGGTAGAATCATTTATGTATTAATTTTGAAAGCATAAAGTTACAAAAGATGTTTTGTAAGTTTTGATGATTTCAACAGTTTATTGAAAATATATATGGCGTTTTTGTAGAATATCTCGAAAACCGCAACAAATATCAACAATCTAATAAAGATGTTTGTTGCATTTAGATTTTTGTCAGTTACAATATTTTTAAAATACTCAAATGCGAAGTTTTTGCTGTAGATTTCTTTACCTAGTCTGTAGTTGTCAAAGAGCTGTAAATAAACAGAATAAATTAGATTAATTTCTGAAACTATCATTTAGTTCAAATCTTTGCAATTAGAAGTTTGTAATTAGAAAGTCATGAAATCTATCAGGTTGATTGTTTGCTAAAGTGTTTCAAACTAGTCAAAGGTTTGAAGTCTAGCAAAATAAAAAAATATTAAAATCTCTCGAAATATATCTTAAAAAAGTACAAAAATGTTTTCCGTGAAAGTATTCTTTGATGTTATAAACAATTTTGTGTTTTGGCGTTTTAGTAGAATATCTCAGGATGTTTTTCTAAAATATCAAAGATGTGATAAGGGTGTTGTTAGCTTTTCTTTCGAGAAAATGACATTAGGTTTATTGGATTAGTTGTGTTTTTAGAATTTGTGGTATCTTGATTTTTGCTGGCAACAAAATCTTTAAATACTCAAATACGAAGCCTTTCTTCTTTAATTCTTTATCTAGTTTCTAGCCGTCAAAAGAGCTGTAAATAAATAGAATAAACTCTAGTAATTTATAAAACTATCAAATAATTTAAATCTTCGCTTTTAATTGAAAGATCATGAATTCTATCATTATGATTCTTTGCTAAAGTGTTTCAGACTAGTCAAAGGTTTTAAGCTTAGCAGAATTAAAAATTATTAAAATCTCTAGAAATATATAATATTAAAAGTTAGAAATATATCTTAATAAATATTTTATTGGGTGTTATACGTAGAAACAGCCAAGCTGCATTTGACACCTTTTCAACGATTCCATACGGGGTAAACAACTACGGCCTTCAATTTTGCGAAAGCTTGACGAGTGCTTCATTAACCAATATAGTTTATTCAGTAAAACAGAAGTTGTTGTTTTTATTTATTTATTTTATTTGACACCTACAAGTGTATATAATTAAGGCGAAAAAAGGATAAAACAGGAAAAAAGTCAATAACATAAGAAATAATAATAAAGAAAAATCAAATCAAGGTACATAACAATGCTACGTAAATTGAAAAATTAAAATTGCGTACAAGGTGTTGCATTAAACAGCAAAGTATTCGTCAATCGAATAGAACATACTGTCTACTAAATAATATTTGAGGCTTTTACGGAATGATTTGAATGTCAATGCAGTTTTAATGGAAACAGCTAGGTGATTGAATATTTTTATTCCCAGATGGTAGGCACTACGAGTCGCAACACAAAGCGCGCTTACAGGTAAATGTAAATCGCCCATACTTCGAGTGTTATAGCTGTGGAAATCCATGTTTGTAGGTATAGTTCCTCTTTCCTTGAAAATATAGCAGCCACACTCCAATATATATAAACAGGCCCAAGGCAGTATGCCAAGTCTTTTAAAGATAGGTCTGCATGATTCAGCGTATCGCTGAGAGAACGTACAATAGCTTTTTGCACTAGAAAGACTTGTTGCGCGCCAGATGATGAACCCCACAATAGTATACCGTATTGTAGCCTTGTCTGTATTTCAGCATAGTACAAAGACCTCATGCAAGAAGCTGAAATCTCGGAGCGTAAGATTTTAAATAAATAGGCTTTACTATGCAATTTGCACGCTAAGTTGTTACAGTGCTGAGTCCATCCTAACGTTTTCTCAAGCGGCACACCAAGAAACTTTACACTTTGTGAACCATTAACGAATGATTGTCTAACTGCATATTTAACGGTGTAATAGGTGTCTGACGATTATGGAAAACGATGTACTTTGTTTTTTCGAGCCTAAGAGCAAGGTACTCAAGACAACCATTAGTCTTTTACACAAGTCATCAATGTTGCTAGTAGTTACAGGAGGTACAAATGTCATCTGCGTATAGAGTTACATAGAACTCTGATAAAAATAAAACAATGTCATTAATATATAGGCTAAAAAGTACAAGCCCCAGGATAGATCCCGGAGGAACACCGTGCAGTACTGGAAGACGGGAAGATTTTATGGTTTTTGTCTCACCATTCGGATCTGTGGACATCATCTTCACAAATTGAGTTCTACCAGTGAAATATGTCGGAAACCACTAAGCCACGTTCCGCCTGGTGCCGTACAGATTTAATTTATCTATTAAATTGTCGTGTTGCACCCGTGTTGTTAAAGTATTGGCTGTACAAAGTCGGGACAAATGAGAATGAAGATAGAACAAATAATAAAGACAGCAACCGATCACAAACATTAAAGACTCCCTTTTATGGAATTCTATAGTTTAGGAATAGTTTATTCATATCAAGTAAAGGGAATTGAAAGAGTAAAATAAGTAAATAAACTGACTATGCCAATGGATCCCACACAAACTAAACATTTATTTTATCTTACCGAAATAAAGAAAATTTGGAAACCAACCGAAACGTGAATACCACTATGTACATAGTTCCCACACGATTGCAATACCCATTACGTCTATAGTTATTTAATCGAAAAATGTACTTTGGACATTTTTACCGGATTCTTTATATCTTGTTGTTGCCTTTGCGACAAGAATTATTTATGATACTTTACACAATTACCTACAGTATTTGCATTAATCCTAATACCTCGCACACGCAGAGAAATAGTTTTTTGCATCAAGAAAATTGATTTCCTTGCAAAAATCAGTCTCTATTCAAGAAAATATTTGTATTTCAGGACTATAAACGTATAATATAAGAAAATAATTTTCTTTAAATTTTATTTGGATTAAATGAATATTTTCTAAAGGTTAGAGAATCAAGAAAATCCAAAACAGAAAATTTTTTCTTCCAAGTAAATCATTTAGTTTTAAGTTAAGAAAAGATTCATATTAAAGGTAGGAGTGAAAAGATGGTCCAGATCTCACAATGTTCTATTGAGAAATTAAGCGACCGCTTTCATGTTCAAAAAATACATCAGGCCAGGATATCCAATAAAAGAGAAATTACAATAACGGAAAAAAAGCTAAAGTTAATAATTAAAATTAGGAGCTAGTGAATGAACTAATGAAAAAGTTTTTTTTTATGTTACAGTATAATTCAATTATGTCTATAACAATGCAATTAAATAGCAATTATTTTTATGTAGTTTAATAATTAATGAGTTAATATTTAAGTTTCTTTATCCCTTTTTTTATTATTATTATTTATTTAAAAAACTATAGTTAAATTAGTACACATGATAAAAAGAAAAAATATTACATTAACCGGTATCTTTTGAAAATAGGTCATCACAAGAAAATAATTCTTTTGATTTAAAACAGTTATTGCATTGTGGACAATAGAGAACTTGACAAAAATTTTAAATTGGGAGAAGTTACTACAAATCATAAGTACATAATCTATCAAAACATGTATCATCAAAGAAATTATCTTTTTTTGTCCCAAACAGCCACTATAAAGGATTGAAAATGCAGTAAAATTCAAGTTATTCCAAGCGGCCTCAAACGCGCTGCTATTGGTCGTTACGTCACATAGTATGATCTGTCTTATGTGACAAGCTTGACTTGTGGTTAACTTATCTGTTTATGTTAACTTAGCTGGACTTATCACACCTACTATGATTGAAGAAGGATATTGCAAAGGTCAGGCCGACAATCTACCCTTTGTTGACATGTTTATAGTAGTAAATTTTATTGCGAGGGATGATCGTAAAATAAGCTTCCCATATATATTTTTTTTTAATATACAACATTCTTTATTTCCTTAAACTTACATATCATTTTAAAGGTAAAAACTTAAGCTATTTTTCGATATAATCGCCACTTCTATCCAAGCATTTTTGTAGACGGTGCTCCAACTTGTGTATCCCCTTGTCGTAAAATTCTGCCGCCAGTCAAAATCTTTTCAATTGTGGTGTTGGAAATCTCAGGAATTCGAAGAGCGAATTGACGAATGGTGACCCTCCGATCTTCAAGCAGTATGCTCTCGACCTTTTCAACGATTTCCTCTGAAACTGATGGTCTTCCGCTCCGCTCTTCAGCGTGAATTTCTATCCGACCTCCAGTGAATTCCCTACACCATTTGCGGACGTGTTGATCAGCTATACACTATTCTCCATAAACTTCGGTTAATTGACGATGAATGCCTATAGGTGAAACCCCTTTCACGTTTAAAAACGTATCACAGCGCGCATTTCACACCTGGCAGTAGCGGCGATCGGGAATTCCATCTCAGACGGCTGCGTAGCCAACACTGAGCGGCGTAGCGAGACGGGAGTGGTACATATATTGAGTGGGGGAGCTGCTGCACACACCAATGTTGTCGGATTTCGCCTAACACGTCTTATTGCTGCTGTAGGGCTTTGGGAACCTTATTTTACGATCATCCCTCGTAAAAATAGTTTCTATCTTAGAGAAGCTTGTGGTGTTAAAGCAAATAAGTAAGTACAAAAGTTGTAAAACTCTTTTTAAAATTAAATGAATTGAATCTCATATAGTTTTCCATATCTTCTTCTAGCTAAAGCAAAATAAAAAAACTATTACTATGTGGAATATTTAAATTATGGCATGTAGTATTCGATACTTACATTAAAATGATCCTCGCAGACATGAAGAGCATTGGACTCTGGTGAAATATGTATATCTCTTCGACAGGCTTTGAGTCATTTTGTTCGACGACTGCCATCAAATGGCAATCTAATAAATATTTTATTAGGAATTTTTATCGTCGTACTTTTACAAAGTGGCACCACGCAGTATTCTTGATTGTTTTTTTCCATAATAAAAGCTTAAAATTTACAATATGTCACAAAACAACTGTCAATAACAACCGTACGTCGTCGGACAGTTGTCAGGAAATATCATACTATATGACGTCAGCCGACTTGGCGCGCTTTGGAAGTCGTTTGAAATACTATCGGAACGCGCGAAGCTTTAAACATTTTTTACCAAGTTATTATTGGTTTTTAAGGGATAATACTTGGGGAATACTTATTTTAGACAGAGCAAAATGATGTTATTGATACAAAAAAAATAATTGGAAAGTATTGAAACAGTAATTGTCTTGAAATGAGGCGAACAGTCTTAATACAAGTAAACGTTTCTTTGCGTGTAACAGGCCTATAGTTATTTTCTGGAATAAAAGACCTTGGCCATCTTTACCGGATTTTTCATATCTATTATTGCTCTGGATATTGGCTAAACTGTAAGGAAATAGCCTTTGCAACAGAATTACTTATGATCCTTTACACAGTTACCTACAGCGTTTTCATTCATCCAAGTGCCTTCCACGTACGGAGGAATAGGTAGCTAACTTCAAAACCTTTTCAAGCAACGCTTATATATACTCATTTATAAATAATAGTAAGAAGGCGGTACGTACACAATACACTTCCAGGTGATAAATGTTTCCGCTGAACATAAATTTTGAAAAGAACCTTTAAGTAAAAGAAAAAAAGATTATTGAAATATGTATACTCCACATCGAGTAAAGGGATATCATTATAACGCCATAAAAAAATCAGTATTCATAGAGCATAAAATCCTTCACTAAACATCGAACAAACGCTACGCCACGGCTTCAAAGCCAGTTGAACAAGATGTACTGCTACGTTAATAGTACTGTCGTATCATAAGGAATAGGAATAATGAATCACTGCCTCGATATTAAATACTTCCTTTACATTTACAACCTTATGTTTAAACGGCGCCGTTAATGAGAAAACGTAATTAGAAAATTATTTGACCTAGAAATCTCAGCTACTCGTAGAACAAAACTCGCTTGGTTAAATGTATTTAAACAAAAGACGTATAAAGTTATTACTTTAATTACATTACGTATATAACGTTTACGTTACGACTAAATGATTTTATTAAGATTAATAAGTTTATTTAATGGTCTACTTAGATACGTACAGGAGAACAGTTGATTAATAATAGGTTGTTTAACGCTTAAAGAATACATCATTAATATAGCTAATTTTAAACAAAATACTCGTATTAACAAAAATGGTTTTCGGCAACTACCTTGGATGGGTGCATGTCCCCAGCCCCGCCATTCCCGAATTTTAAAATTTCCTATACGTTATCATTTTGTGCCGTAAAGAGAAAATTTTGTGCTTTAATATTAACAGTGTTATAACGCTTTCGTTTTGGCGGGGCTGGGAACATGCCAGCCCCGCCACCTCGGCATTCTGAAATTTCGTATACGCTATAATTTTGTGCCGTTTTGTGCCGCAAAAAGAAAATGTTGTGCTTTAATATTAGCGGAATTATAACGGTTTCTTTTTGGTGGCGCTGGGGACATGCCAGCCCCGCCACCTCGGCATTTTGAAATTTCTTATACGCCATTATTTTGTACTGTTTTGTGCTGCAAAAAGAAAATGTACTTTAATATTAACGGAGTTATAAAAGTTTCTTTTTGGCGGGGCTGGGGACATGTTAGTCCCGCCATCTCGGCATTTTGAAATTTCGTATACCCTATAATTTTGTGCTCATTTTGTACCGTTTTGTGCCGCAAAAAGAAAATTTTGTGCTTCAATATTAAGGGAGTTATAACGTTTAGAATTTTGGGCATGGCATATCCCCAGCCCCCACCATTGAATTTTGAAATTTCGTATACGCTATCATTTTGTGCCACAAGAAGACAATTTTGTGTTTGAATATTAACCGAGTTACAACGTTTTGAATTTCGGGCTTGGCGTGTCCCCGGCCTCACTGTCACTGAATTTGAAGTTTCGTATACACTATGGTTTTGTGTCACGAAATACTTGTGGATATATAAGGAAGGTGTAATTTAAAAGTAAGAATCGTACGAAGTGGGCGCATTTCGCAGTAACAGTCAAACGTTCACGGGATATTTCTTTAAAATGAATTTACTCCATTTGCTTCCAATGACCAAATTTTGTAGCTGATTGGCTACCATTTACTTTTGTTTTTGTTTCGTCAAATAACGATATTTTCTCTATACACTCTAGACCCCTAAAATATTTGTATTGCTGAAAATGCGTTTTACTAGAAATATATCAACCAAACACATATTAAATTGACATTTTTTGTTTGGAAATTCAGCCAGTAACTAGTAAGGTATGTAACTAGTACAATGGATTTGAGTTTCTAACGCAATTACTATTAAAATAATAGGAAAAATAACAATTTTCCGGCTCGGTTTTAGATATACTCCTAACATAGTAGACATGATTTGTATCTCATTTATATATATATATTTCATAAAAAAATTGTTTATCGCTAATTCTGTTCGAAAAAACTACAAATATAATAAATTCGATGGATTCTTTGGTTAGCACTTGGTGAAACATTGTAAATAGAAAATAAAAACACAATCCATTCACTGTAAAGGTCGGAGCAGCAGCATTTTCGAAAAAGTATAGCCCGATTACACTGCCAGCCCAAAAACCGCACCAAACCGTCTCTCGTTGTGGTTGGAGAGGTTGTTCGACTATTTCTCTTGGGTTTTCGGAGCCCCAGACGCGACAGTTTTGCTTGTTTACGTACCCACACAGATGAAAATGAACCTCATCACTCAGAATAATTTTGTTGAAAAGATCATGATCTTGTTCATGTATTCCCAGCACCCAATCAACGAATGTACGGCGTTGTGCGTGCTCTGCCGACTTCAATTCTTGTGTCAACAGCAACTTATACGCATATAGGCCAAGATCTTTGTGCAAAATACGCTGCAAACTGGCTTGTGATATCCCCAATTCCTGTGATTGTCTCGAAATGGACAAACCTCGGTTTTCAGCCACACTCTCAGCTACAGCTGCGTCACTAACTTTTCCGAGACGTTCGAATTTATTGATTAAATTCACTATAGCTGTGCGAGAAGGTGCTTGATGATGATCAAAAGCAGTACGAACTTTACACACCGTTTCCGCGATGTTTTCACTATTTTTGTAGTGAATTTTCACTATTTCAATGCGTTGTGCGAGTGCGTATCGATCCATATCTGAAAATCTCCTAGTTTTTACTCGTCAAATGCCATCGCAATTACAGTTGTATGTTAACAGTTCCAAAATGGCGCGACATTTAAAATGACTCTTGTTGAAAGACCCATTATATTGCTTTCACATTCTTCTACTGAGTGCCATTCCAATTCTTGTTTAATAAGAAATTTGAGAAAGCGGATTCTTAGAAAAACGTAGAAAAGCTAGTAACGTGCAAAGAAAAAGATTCTGGTTATCCCAAAATGTGATCATAGCCTTCTGTAACCAAATTTATTTTTCCTTGCATATAAGATTTTAATATATCTTCATTTATCCTCCAATTAATATTTTTCAAATTCTCTTTTGTTTAAAATATAGGTGTTAACATTTTATAATCTAAATTCCCATCAGTCGCAAGTATACTACGATATTCGTCATCAATATTTCTGTTTCGTAGAAAATTTACATCAACTTACCAGGTTAACCAACCAACAGTAAATGTGGAAATGTGAAACCGAAATTCGAACTGCCCGCTAAATATAGGTCCTGGTAAAACGTGTTCATGAAATATTTAGTACGTTCCGTTATTTTACACAGGTCGTAACTTAAGTCCGCTAATTTTATAACCTAAATACGAAACGTTTACAAGTCACACCATTAGATCCTTCATGCAGACGTTTCAGCCAGACGATCGTAATACATTTTTTGAAGAGGATAGCGCATGCTTTTATAGTGCGGTTTCGTGATTTCAGAATTATATGTTTAAATCAAAAGAAAAACGTTTAAAACCTAGACTACGTAGGTTTTAAACGTTTTTCTTACCCAAACATTAATGCAAAACTTATTTTTAGATGGACGTATATTTTCACGAGATACATCCCGTCATATCTGATGAGATTTCGAAAATAATGCTTTAGCAATAATAACATTCATGTATCTATACCTACATACGTATGCTTCGTTTCAAATGACGAACGATCCCATCATATTTTGTAATGCTCATAACTCGTTGAACACTGTTTGCATTTAGGTTATTATTACACCAACGCTAATCGTGTTTATTTTAACAAAGCAGTGTTATTTTCATATTTTTCACATGCATGTATCCGCCTTACTGATCTCATAGTGTTACGTAACAATCTTTTATACAAGCTACATATGTACATGTGTCCATAAGAAAAGTAGAACGAAAGCCCAAATTTTAACACTTGTTTAAAGATATCTGCCAAAGGAAAAAATAAACAAATTATTAATCTAATGGGGTTGCAACGACAGGATGCAATAAAACATCTAACACGTTGTAATCTCCAAAATATATAAAGTTGTGGGAAACAACAGAATCTGAAATATTACAATAGTCTCGTTATGATGTTGACAAATGCTTTGGACTAGAATTTTATAAATTCCAAACATTGTGTTATAATAAGATTTACGATTTTAGGTTTTATTTCTTCAAGCTTAACTATTTTATTTTTTCCACTAAATTCGTTTTTGCTTAGAAGAACTAACATTGCCATGTTTTACCATATGTCACATGTTGATTTTAATCCTTTACCATACTGCCAATCTTTTTCAGGAATTGTCACATGACACTAAATATTTATTGTTAAGTAACGGCACTGAAAGTCTACATACTGCATTTCATAAATTTTCTGTTTCTTAAAAAATGTAAATCAATTCTTTTAGATTGATGAACTTTCCAAATCTATTGTGGCTCCTGAATTATTAGATCGTCTATATTAGCTTTGCCTTTTTCACCAAATCTAACAGCCTTGAGAGCGAGTCCCTGGCGAAGCTTTCGGTTTTTGAATATTCCGAGCCCATTTCTGAGAGCCACATTTTTGCCAGTCCTGTCTAGTACTACTGCATATGAGCAAAGGTACCCATTGTTTCCTCTCTTCTTAAATCTGTTTAGGAACTGCTTACTTGGAATACTTTTCCATTAGCTTGAGACTTCTTTTATTTCCATTGCTTGGGTTTTCGTGTTCTTTAATACCCAGAGTCACCTTGACACGACCACCCAATCTATCGAGGACCCCGGTACCCAGCACTGCTTAACTATCTGAATAGACAGCAACTTTTTACGACTTTTTATCAGTGGGTGATAATACTGATAATGGTGCTTCTACTTTTAATACTGATAATACTGCTTAAGAGGGTGAGTGTTTCACAATTTTTCAGATATTATAATTCTTGATTGGTTCTGCTATTATTATTCGATTTATCACTTACTTTTTGGTATTGTACTTACTGAAGGAAGCGGATGCCTATGCTGCGCGAAGACATTACTTCGGTTTAGTCATGAGTTATTATTACACATGCGCCCGTAGAACGTCTTAGGATGTTCACCCTCAGCATTTGCCAAATTTGGAGCAAGGAAAACTACGGAACACCTTACCATGAGAGTTGCGAGCCCGGGGTGCGAATCCGGTACCCCGAAACTATGGCAAATGGATAAGATATTTGAACTAATTTATCCCACTGCTAGCAGGAGATAATTTGGACACACTTTAAGTAATTTTTTTACAATAATGAATATTTGTTTAATAGAAGGGTTATCTATTCTTGTAAATAAATTGTCATATAACCATAATGAGCGCGCCATAATAAAAATAAATTACCAAGTACACAAACGTACAAGAATTCCTAATTTGTTCCTCAGCCAAAATAAGGTCCTATTGACCTTTTCTTCTACCTGTTTCAGAAGTGCGGGCTTTAAAATATTTTCCCAAAATTTTAAATCTTTTAGGTATCTAAGTTGTACAATCTAAAAAGCGTAATAGGATTCATACACCCAGATCCAGTTCCAGCGTTTAATATTTACGTTTCCTTCAAAATTTTACACCTGAATCTTGCGTCTCGCTGTGCAGGTAGATAACATATTAAACATAAATTTCCCAAGCACAAAGGATATGTGCCCTACTCAAGTTGCACTGACCGAAACTCTGAACTAGTTGCGTTTCACTTCAACAGGTGCAGTTCAGATGTGTTAAGAAAACAAAGAAGTTTTCTAGGATCCGACTAACAACCAGTGCGGCACAAGGTTAAAAATACACCACGGCTTTTCGTGGATAGAAATAAAAGATGTTGTTTTATGTTTCTAAACAACACAAATAGGTAACACGATGGGCTAGGATGCGGTTAGTTTATTCTTCTGAAATTCGTGGACGCATTTAAAAAAATCCATCTCCCGATTCATGAAACAGTCTGTACGAGAGTTATTTTTAAGGCAGCTTAGAATTTTCGGTTTGTTTTGAAGGCGCTTGTAATTTTAACTGGATTTATTGGTACAAAATGGGTATTTTGAGAAGGGTCTTAAAAATAGAATGTAAAACGAGATTCTTATCTCGAAGAGAACTATTAGTGTAAATAATGTAAGTATCTATTTGTTAGATCATTTCACGTATCGAATTACTTTCGAATAATTAGAAAATGCTCATTAATTATTCATTGTGAATCCCTATATGTGTTCAATAAACTGTTTTGTTTTTTAGTAATTGATAAAAACCTCTTATATATTGAAATTTCCATACATTACAACGATTATCATAAATTTCGAATTTATTTTATAATGACTAAAGCGAGGTAATGTCTCCGCGCGGCATAAGCGTGCGTTTCCCTCAGCAGTACAATACCAAAAAGTAAGTAATAAATCAAATAATAATAACAGAACCAACCAAGAATTATAGTATCTGAAAAATTGTGGAACACTCACCCTCCTAAGCAGCGTTATCAAGTAGGTTGGCGGGCTGCATCGGAATTACCGAACATTAAAAGTAGTAGCACCATTATCAGTATTATCACCCACTAGTGAAAAAATGTATTTGTATTTTGAAAAAGATCATTCGACATCTACGGATATAATACATGCATGATTAAAACACTCTTTGAATTAAGTTAATGGATTAGCCGATGCACCACCACAATTTTTTTTAATGCGATAAAATCGGGATCTTTTTTAAACACGCTCTCGAACTTTCCTAAAACGCGATTATATTTTGCGTCATGTCTTATGCGTAGCAGTGTATGTACTTCGTCCACTATTTGCAATGACTCCACTAACGACAACGCTCTATTTTGTAATTGTTCTATTGCGTCATATAATCTTTTATAGTTGTTACGAATAATTACTAACTCTGTTTCAACGGAAATATCTTGAAATTTTGTCTGGCTCTCCTTAATAGCTGCAGCTTCGGCAGGATTGAATTGTAGAATAACAGCTTTTACTTGTTTGAAATATTCAACATAATAAAGAGCTGTCTGCAACCATATTCCCCAACGTGTAAGAATCGGCTGTGGTGGTTTACGAATACCAGGACACTGTGCGTGGAATGATCGAAGACGTTTTGGAGATTTAGGAAACATTTTTTGTACTTGCTATTAATGCATCTACCTTGAGAACATTGTCGAACAATTTCTACCACAAGGTGTAAACCATGCACACGTAACATGAAAACACTTGCAACCGTATTCAAGAAGAGAACGGCCTACCGAACGCATTGTCGCGGCAGCATCGCTCATAAACATCAACACGTGACGAGGTGAGATTTAAGGGTTTTCTAACGTACTAAGTATCGTCCTCACAATTGCTGCAGCAGTACACTTTCCCAGTCTTTTGCTAGCTAGTAACAGTGAAAATGTCGGTTTATGGGGGTTCAGTACACATACTATAACATTTAGAACAGAATTTCGTTTACAATCTGTTGTTTCGTCAAGGCGTAACCAAAGCAACTGATTTTGTAATGTAGAATTGATTTTCTTTTCCACGTCCTCGCAATTGGCAACTTCAACTCGGAGTTGTACTTATACCAAAAGTTCTGGAACGGTTCTTTTTCGAGTACAAATTACAGATTATAATCATGACAAGTAAATCGAAAATAAAGGCAATTCTCTTTGGCACTCCCTTTTTTTAGATTTCTGCATTCTTCGGTATTTACATGCTTGTTACAGTCCACCTTGTCCCAGCACATCAAATGTTTCTTGCACACTACAAATTATTTTAGTACCGTCGTAGAACAAAACTTATTTACTGTGACAGCAAATGGTCGTTTTTTACCCTTCTTCACATTGCACATTTTAAATTAATAATCATATATTTATAGCAAATAACACGTAACACAAAACACAGCGCACGCTCTCGTTTTATAAACTGAACGAAAAATAAAGAAGCGGACAAAGCGAAAATCGATTTTTGCACACAGCCCGCTACTCCGGTGAAACGCCTATGTATCACAGAGACGACTACCTCGCTCTAATAATGACAAATATGTAACTTGTGAATTATTGTGAAAGATTAGAGAAGAAGGAAATTATGAAATAACCAATTAGCAATAGCTCATGAATAGTATAATATCCCGAACCTCAAAGTTTGAGTATGCAATTCTAAGCATGTCGAAATTGAGAAGAAATGGGGATATAAAACTGGGGGACTGATTTGTATATTTTCCTTAACTTTTCACTTTTCACTGTAAACGGAATATAAATGTCTTAGCATTGATAAAAAGAATTATAGATGTATTTTTGTTGAATAGTAGGACTGTAACGTTGACTAAAATCAGCATCATCTTAGTCCAGTCCTCTTGTTGCCTTAAGGCGTCGAGCTTTCCTTCTCTCGCTTTACACGCTGTATAATGGCAAGATGTTTTATGTACATTGTATTTGAAATTAATTACCTTACCTCTGCAAAGTCCTCATGTTTCACCTGTGTAAGGGGTAGAGGTGATAAAATCTAGATTAATTTTTTAGCTTTAAGCTACAGCTGCATATTGCAACCTGTGGCTTATTTTTTGAAACTTGCCCTTCATTAGGACCCACATACACTTATGCAATTCTGTAGGTCTCATAGGTTATGGAATGCAGTTTGACCAAAAAATAAATTAATAGATATTGACGTAATGAAAACATCTTCAACAAAAGGAAATCTTGTGCAGATTAAGTTGAGCATTATTGTCACTAAAGATGGACCAACTCCTCAAAGTTCTATGATATTCTACGCTGCATTAACACCAGTGGAACAATTAGTTATGTACTTATTTTTAAAGTGAAAGTGTTCTCGTACAGGCACTAGCTTTTGGCATCCATTCTGACCAGCGTGAAGTCCTATTTAAAAGTTCAATTTCTATTTCTAAAAAGATTACTTTGTATATAGTTATGATTAAGAATTTCAAAAAGTTTAGAAAGAATAATTTTGGACAATTTGCTTGAAAGCATTTTGAAAATCTATTAAACTTATCTGAATTTTCTGCCATTTTAGTAGAAACTGTACTTGTATGTAATTGAAATGCGTTATTTCAGAAAAATTTTTGCTTTTCAGGATATAAATTGTACAATTACCTATCAATTTTAAGCCCTTAAATAATTTTAGAAAATTTAAATATTAATTTAACAGTATTTATTAGAATTAAGCTGTTATTCCATGGAGGATTTATCTAGCGTTATAGTTTGTTATTGTTTTTCTTTGTTGACGTTATTTTGTATGCTTATGTATACATCGAAACAAAAATAAGTATATTGTTATTAAAAATAGTAGACCATAAATGGTAACTACATGGGAAGGCCAAATAAAAGAAAAAGAAAGAGGCAAAAATTTCTTTCATTTCTAATTATCTGGAAATGGTCTAGAATGTACACTGTGTAAGATAAGTCCCGGAACATCTGAATATCGCCGGATCTACATGCTGTATTTGTTAAAACCTTTCACTCTGAACACTTTAAATTGGTTTAATCAAAACAATTTAATTATAGTGTTTTAAATTAAATGCAACGAAATAGTTTGAATGCAGAATAACTACGCACTGCTAACACCTTCGTAATGCGCAAGTTTATGATAGGAAGATGAAATAACGTTAATCTATATATCTTTAAAAAAAAATTATTATTTTTATTTGTTTTTTAAATTTCACATTGAAACTATTTAATTGTATTTAATTTTTTTAAGGTTATGTTTCATTTGAACATCCTGAATAATTGATTCAGTTCGAAATACCACAATTAAATTGTTTTGATTCAACGAATTTCAAGTGTACAAAGTGAAATTTTTTAACCAATGTAGATATTCAGCTGTTCCGGGACTTATGTTACGCAGTGTATAGTTAAGAGCTTTACAATACTGATAGCTTTCCTTAGCCATATGAAGTCATAGTGACCGGTATAGATATGAGAGCATTACCTTTTTAAAATCGGCACCAAACAAAATTCCTAGAAATATTTTGATTTCTTGGTTGCATTTTGTGACGAATTCTATGTTTTGTGGTTAAAAATTAGGTTCTTCTCATAACACACTACTCTGCGGTGAATATTCTACGTAATACACAGAAATAAGAAATATAAAATATTACAGTTCATATCAGAAGTTGTGAGTACAGGTAAAACAGGCAAAATACACTCTTGTATATTTTATTTAGCAATTGCTTTTATTAGTTTAGTAGATTAGTCAAATTATAATTAAAAAAATTTATTTTAATGTTAGTTTTATTTATTTTATTAGCAAATTTTGTAGCAACAAATTAGCCGATGCTACTTTTCTTGTATAACTTGCCTGAGTGCTGTTAAATGTACAATTGATAATTTTCCAAGTCTTGGCCGTATCCGAACAGTTACATCCCGGTATATCACAGACACCGGTCACTGACTTTTCAACGGCGGCCCTTTCCACGCGACCCGCACTGGACACCAGGCAGAAACAACAACCCCCTAGCAATAGGCGCACCAACACCGCAGAAGAATACCACCACAACACCCCCATGTCGATCGCGCATCATATCTCGCGTGATCAGGCTCCGCAGAGGATCGACGACGCGTATTTCCGCACTCTTATCTCGAAGAGGACTGAACGCCGCGCGCAAGCATCGTCGCACATCTCAATCGGAGAGCTTCTTCTATAGCCGCGCTAGGAACACATGCACACCGTGAAAAACTGATCGAGTGCACTATGATGTGACAGTGTAAGTACCAGCGGGTTCCCTCTCAAATACGTCAGACCAAAAAGAATGTATACAACCTTCCGCTCGTCCGAACACGATCTGGACAGCGAACTGCCGCGACCGGTGAATGGTTCTCCGGTTGTTCAGGCTGTTCGAGGCGACAACGACGACCAGACATGGGATGGTGGGGGTGAAATCAGCGTGCAGAAGAGATGCTGGTGCTAACAGTGGCGGCGCGACAGAGGACGTTGACTTTATTGTTTATTCTTGTTAGAATTGCGTTTGGTGTTTTATGTTGTTACTCTATAAAAGAATCTCCAACTGATTATGAGAGGGAAAAATGGGAGAAAAGAGAAGCGCAATCATTGTTCGTGAAAGAGGAATTACGTTCGTATTTTCTTCGCAATTCCAGTGGGATTAACTTCTCTTGTCTGCCCATGGCATTTTCTTTGATAATACTCTTGAAGGAACTTTCGGAGTTGTAAAAAGAAAGGTTCTAGTATCAGAGGAAACAAATCCACATCTTTCATTTATTTCTATAGCAGAAAAGTATAGGGTATTGCGGAGTAATTAGAAATCGTAAACGATTTTGGATAAATCAAATTTCTACTTTAAATAACTTCTTCATTAATAATCATAGGAAAATTTTAATCAATCATTTGTTTCACTGTACAGTTGGGTATGTAATGTTGTATTTTTTGCTCACTTAAACATACCCAAAAAGAAAATTTCTCTTGTCCGTTTACAATTACCCCGTTGCTTTATGGTATAACCCTCGAAAAGGTGTATTTCCGTGCCTCCAACTAGGACAGGGCTCAGGGCGGGGTATGACGGAGGTCAATTTTATTAGAAAGGAGAAACTTTATATATACATATATAAAATAATGAAATCTAAGTTGTGTGTGTTTTTTTTTCTTTTTATATATCAAAATCAAAATAATACTGTCGTTAGGGAGACGTTTTTGTCTTTAAACATGGATCCTGTCTGGCTAGGTCCAGGAGTGTCCCCTTCCAGGGGTTGCTCTCAGGTCGCCTGGATCGTCACACTCAGTCGCCGGCTCACTGGTCCATTCCTTTAATGTTCCGCCAAAATAGAGTAATTCGAAGTTTTTTTTTCTATTGGTTCTTTTTGTAAAATACCTCGAAGTACAAAAGATCCAGCAAAAAGGGACGCTAAAACTGGAAAAATCAAGGAAAAACAAAATAAAAAGTTACCGCGTTTAATGAATATCAAACAAAGGTTATTAAATGGCGATCAAACCAAAAGCAAAATTATTTAACTGGTAATTTATTTAATGCAAGTCAAAAGAAGCTCTTAAAACCAGCCGTTAATATGAGACAATACAGGAAGCAATATCATAACTTCCAAAAGATCAATTCTCTAACAATTAAATGTCTAAAAATCACATGCACGAGGCTCAACAAGATGGCTGTGCATGGCTGTAATAAAATATTACCACAAATATAGTTGAATTAAATATGTAAGAAAGAGATTGCTCAAACGTACTTACCCATTTAAGCACCTTGTTTTAAAAGAAAAATCAAAACTGTAGCTTACGTGTTAACGTTGTTGATCGTAAGCAACGAGAAGAAGGAAAATTTAATTTAGTCGAGGATTCGCGTAAAAATCGTACGCAAATAAAAAAACAAAAGAAATTCAACGTTGCAACAAATCGAAATAAATATTCGAGGGCATACAGCACCGATCAAAATAAACAGACCGCGTAACAATAAAGTTGTTACACACTTCTACTTGAAAAGAAAAAATTTTCGATAAGAAAACTTAAGTTCAAAAACTCTAAAAGAAAAATTACAATCAACCGAATGATGGTGAGGAGGGAGGAATACAAATAAAGAAAAAGTTCAGTGGCGATGCAGTTGTAAAGCATGACCAACGCAAGGTCTTCAAAAAGAAGAAAAATATCGAAAATACAAACATTGTGTGAAGATAATAAGTTTAAATGTACGAATTGGTGTTGAAACAATGGAAACATAATAATTCTCGAAAGTAAAATGTAATAAAGAAAAATAAACACGAGAACGCAAATTTGCTACTCAAAATAAACACATTCTATTAAAAGTTACAGAAATTGGAAGTCCATATCCTTCTTCTACTTGGCTATAAGTCAAGCTTCGCTTTTCCACGTCTCTAACTACTTGGGCAGTGTAGCTGGACTAATTACGTTTTCAAACGTGATTTCTTGGCACATTAATTGGTCTGTAAATAAAATGTGCTGTTTACAAATACCCTCTGGTTTTCTTGACAATCAACCCGCTGGCAACGTTTATAGGGGTGAACTACATTTGAATCGTTTTACCCTTCACCAAATTTTGACTCAAGATTTGGACATGAAAAAGGTGTATGCCAAGATGGTGCCAAAAAACATGAATTTTTTAGTACGATCCCCAAACAAAACGTCAAAGTGCAGAGTGGCACACCAAGAAATCTCCTCGATCGAAGAAAACTGGTAAAAGCAAATCTAAAATCAAATCCATGCTCTTTTGTTTTTTTGACAGTAAGAGGATTGTTCACAAAGAATTTATGACTCCAGAACAAACTGTCGACCAAATGCTTTATAAAGAAGTATTTGAAAAGCTCAGAAATAGGGTGCTTCGTGTCAGACCGGACATTGCGGGCTCTTGAATGTTCCACAGTGGCAATGCACCCTGTCTCACACCCGTCTTCATCACCCAGTTTTTGACCAAAAAAAGGTGGTTCTTCTGCCCCCTGTTTGCCCGATTTCGATTCGTGTCACTTTTTTTGTTCTTCAAGATCAAAAACCACTTGAGGTTTTTGAGGACGTCATCTTATTGGCAGTATCTATAACATCCAAGGAAGCGCAACCAAGGAGCTGCAGTCGATTACAGTTGAAGCCTTCTACTACAAAGAATGGAAAACCACCCCCGCCGATGTCTAGCTGCTCAAGGGAACTAGTTTGAACGGGGTAACATCGATATACCAAAATAAAATAAAATTATTGCAAAAAAAAGTCGATCTAATTTTCTTTTTTCCACACCTCGTATATGCTCTCAATTTTCACTTAACGAGCGAAAATATGGGAATTTATCTCCACCTCCTTCAAATGAAGACGAACCTCAGTTATTATCAGTAAATTATGCGATAAAGGTGGATTAACCTTCTGGCATAATATTGTACTAACCACATCGCAACAAAATCACGACATGGAAGTACTTGACGGCTGTTTCTAAATACCCCGTGTTAACAATTACCCTACAATATTTTCAAATTAATTTGCTCAAATAATCATTTCAGGTTTTCGAACATTTTCGTCACTGACACCAGTATATCCACAAATTGAAGTATGTATTTAATTGCGGCCAACGGATTTGAACAAAAATCAGAAACATACTTCATTGAAAGGCGGGAAGATCTACCCTTTGAAATAAATGCAGAATTGTGAAAAAAATTATTAACTCGCCACAATGTGCAAGTACAACGTACTCAGCTAGTGCTTGGATGGAACATAATTACATCTCTAAGTAATTGAGAGAACAAATTTTCAAATAAGCATTATTCAGAGACAAGCCCTGTGCAGCAAAATATAATACAGGAAAATGGTGATTATTTTAAGTATGTTATACGCGTAAAATAACTTTATTGCACATTATTTCTAAGGAATATCTTTAAAGAAACAAATGGTTATATGTAGTATTTCATCGCAACACACACAGTTTCTTTATCAGAATCTGGGAGAATACGCAGAATGTTCTATTAAAAAATTAAATAACATGAATCAAAGAAAATGTTCAATGTACTGCTGAAAGCTTCAAGAAATGCTTAAATTTGAATCACTGCTCTAACACATAAGATGTTTCAGCCATCGCCGTTTCACAAAAACCTCAAATTATCTCAATTATTTCAAAAGTTAGGCTAGACAGATATAGGAAATATTGAAGTAACTCGAAATGAATTGAAGGACATTCGAGTATAATTTTATGTTGTACAAGATTTGTCTCCAAGGGAAGGAATTACTCTTCCACCCACTCGATAGATACACACAAACGCGGCTAGTGCACTGTGCTTCCGGAGCTGCATCACAAAGCTTCGATTCCCTCGTGTATTTCCGTTGCATGTCATGTTCTATTATACAACTGAAATATACGAGGAAATCGAAGCGTTGTAAGTGACCTCCCCTTTACGTCACTGGGTGTGCACACAGAAAAAAATTGTAAAGAATCAAATAATTGTAGAACAATTTACTACAACTTGTTTGAGAATTTACGACTGGCTACAACTTGCGTAAATACCTATACTCGATTTTGGTTAATGGATTGTATTTCTATTAAATACATTATTATTGTAAAAATGTAGTCAATGATCTGTTACAAAGGTTGCTACAATACTGTACAATTTTTAGTTATACTCGTAAAAAATGCAGCAATATTGTTCTAAAGATTGTATTGCTTAATGCAATATGTGTGCAGTGTTCTTATAGTTATAAAGGTTGAAAAAACAAGTAAAACGCAATAACAATAACTATTCTTATGTTTTCGTATCTCCAACAGCTTCCCAATTTACAGGTAGCATTGGTCAGCCAAGAGAATGTTACCAACACCTATGCTGGTTTGCAGGTATGTGATATCATCCCTCCAAACATTCGACAAATTTGGAGTAAAGAGATGAACTACGGAAGACTTCATTCCGAAAGCATTGTGAACCCGGTGAAAATGATTTGACTATATAAAACCAGATGATTTATTAGAAAAAAATTAGTTTTCGTTGCGACATCTATTGGTGGATAACCAATACTATCTGGGTGTAATCCTAAGGCAGGAAACATTTGGTTCATGCATTTGGGTAGGCTTCGATAATAAAGTCGCCTGTACAGATAAATGATGATCTATTTAAAGACTCACTCATTTTTTATTATTTATTTTGAAAAAATTAGGAAGCATGTCAAGCACGTCTCGGTACAAAGATTGTTGGAAAAAATGATAATAATGATAATAATAGTAAAAAATGAATAGAACCTTGAAGTATTACCTGTGACAACAACATGTAATGTAACAAAAATCTACGGTTGGGTTACATAATTGTGTTAACGACTGCTATAATATTGTAGTACATTCTATCAAGTATTTTTTTCCATGCACACTGTATATTTCTTCCTGTATAATGCTTTTACTAAAATAACTCACACAATGAAATGCCAACAGTGAACCAAAGTTCATCTGGCAATCGATCAGTCCCCAATTCATAACTTATTTATCGGAAAAAAATGTTTTGTTCGGTGGACTTGGGTCCTCTATTTAAAAATACCCAAGCTTCATCTAAAAATCACAAACTTTTAGGGATAATCGAAAATTATAAAGTACAGATCTTTCCTCGGTAATTTTTTTCAATGCTATTCAACACAAACTTCGGTTGCCGGGACGGCCAACAAAATTAATCAACTGAGATATTAAGAAGGAAACAGAAAAATATATCAAACGCAATGCCAAGCGGGAGAGTTTATTTATTAGCTTGTCAAAGAGGATATACAGAAAAGTGGTTAGATTAGTTACATTTTCCAAATTTTTAATGTAATTTCACCTTTTTCAAAAAGGAAAGGAAAGTGAAATATCTTAAGAACGAATTCACGCCGACGTATAAATACAATGTAATTTTTATATTTGCTTGGCAAACAAAAATTTTTACATTTGAAAAAAATTAGAAAGGTGTGGCATTGTTCCCGCAAACTGGTACTAGTAAAACAGTTAAAAGGTTGTCCAAAGTATTTTTTATTACATCACATAGTTAGATTAGATTAGATTAGTATTCGAGGTGGTTCTTGACCTATCCCACTACGATCTTTTCAGATCTATTGCGGTTCCTCTATCATTAGATCAATTATGTTAGTTTCGCCTTCCTCACCAGATCCAGCAGCCTTGTAAGTGATCCCTCTACGTAGGTTTCGGCTTTTGAATATTCTGCGCTCATTCCTGAGAGCCGTCTTCTTGTCAATGTTGTACAATCGCACAGCACATGGACGACAGTCTCTTCTTCCGCCTGGCGGAATCTACATGCTGCTCCCTCTCTTAGGCATTTTAGCTAGCCTACTATTGTTCTAGCGGACTTTCTGTCCCTGCTTAGTAGGTCTGCTGTAAATTTAGGCCTGTCTCTGATCTGGAATACTCTTCCACCAGTCTTCAGATTTCTTATCTTTTCATTGTTTAGTAGTTGCTTTAACTACCGTATAAGCTACGCCTACAGAATGTTTTAGGTTTCTGTCAGCAGTTAACAAGCCTACTCGGGCTAATTCGTCTGCTCTGACATTCCCTCGATAACTTTCGTGTCCTGGTACCCATACCAGGGACACCTTAGTTCGACTACCCAGCCTATTGAGCGCATTCATGCAGTTCCACACCAGTTTTGACTTCCCCGATGTGGAATCCAGTGCTTTGATCACTGCTTGACTGTCGGAATAGATAGCAATACATAGATAATTGACTTTTTACTTATCTAATTCCTTAATACACCCCGGCACTGCTATTATTTTGGCTTGAAAGCGTGTGGACTCCAGTTTCCGTCTGTGTACCAGCTAGATTGGGTTTAATAGGCGGTCCTTTTTTCCATTCTTCTCTATCTGGTATTACTGTTTTATAGTTCTTGTCGAAGCTGTATTTGGGACTAATGGCGTCGTTGGGTCCGCTTGTTTTCGGCCCTGCCTCGAGTTCCTTTAACAGTTTCTGGTGATCTGCACCACGCAATCTAATTATGGGAGGTTGGCCAACTTATTAGCCTAACCTCTCCTTGAATTTGTACATGTAGGGGTTGTAGGTTAAGGATGATCTCCAAAGCAGCTGTTGGCGTGGTTTTCATGGCCCCCGTGGTACTTCCCATAGTTTGAGAGATATTAACGCAAAGGCGAGGAGTTGTGTTACGTTTAAGATGTCTGAATTTCTAATGCCCAGCACAAGCCGTAACATCATTTAGCTTCGAAAGAAGACATTTGTAAGGAAAAAGCTACTAAGAAAAGATTATTTTATAATTTTGTATCATTCTCAAAAGTTTGTCGATGGGATTTAATAGACTCTGTACTTTTATCAAAAAAAGAAAGATTTGCAACGCTTTAATCTAAAAATAAAGGTAAAAGTTTGTTGCGAATTTAAGATTCTGCTATATTTGTCATTGATTGCACTATTCCCCTTACAACCGTGTAAAGTAATGAAGATTTTATCTACCCTAGACTATTTCCTTTCTGCTAAATTAAAAGGGCTAGGAAATTCCGGTTTTCCTGACAGTTACATAAATAAAATTGAATTAAAAGTGTTGTTTCATAGTTACGCATTCGTATACGAGAAAATAAAATGTACGTATGTAGATAAAAATTAATTTGGATATCGATTTCGTAATTTTTTGTTTGAAGAAAGCGTTCTTATGGAATCCTTTCGATTACACTTTACTTCATGTCTAGAGTTGACCATCGCGATTTAAACACTTCTCAGTAAAGCTCAGACTGTTTTAGTATTTGTATTCTAAGACCTTCGTTCTTGTCTGTTGTCCGCGCATCTCTCCTCCACAATAACGGCGACAACAAATCTAAACGAAATCGCATTTAATATGGTCGCGTCTGTCTTGACATTTTATATCCTTACCTTCAAGCTAGACGACATTAATTCCGGCCATTGAATTGCCTGAAACCTTCACAGTTGGGAGCCATACCGATGTTGATACAACCCCGACGTAAACATATCAATGAACGCTAAGGTTAATGAACAATAACCCCCGTTATAACACGACTAAATTTCGAGAATTTTCATTATCTCCAAAGGCAAATACAGTTCCAAAAAAACTCTGTATAATTGAATTCCGACGCTTGAAACACAACGCCGCAAAAATGTTTCATAAATTGGAATGCACGTTCGAGAAAAATAACATTTTAGGATAAAAATTACTAAAAGAATTAATTTTAATTAATTCGTTTTTAATAATTTTTGTAGTACTTTCAGTTGAAGATAGGTAGAAGTTAAAACTATAAAAATATTACAACTAATTGCATCCATAAGTAATTACCCCATACAAAAGGGTTACTTACCTGATAATATTTAAACAATTAGATACATTATAAACAGCGATATAAAATATGCATAGCGGTTGTCAACCAAAACCGATTTAATAGCTACACTACTGCTTATAATTTCAGAGTAAATCATTAAATATTTAAATGGAAATATTAAAATATGCGGTTATTTGGTATTTAAGTATACACAAATATATAACTTTAACAATTAAAATTATTTATTTGACCTAAACTTTAGACTCGTCTATGTCACCCCCTTTACTTCTAATGATTGTGTTGCATAATTGGGGCATTCTTGCAATCAATTTTAACTATGTGTCGGGAGTTCTTCCAACCCAAGCTACCTGTAGTTTGTTCCACATGTCATCTGCTGAAGCTGGAGCAGTTTTTCTTACTTCCCGATCGAGTTCTTCTTAACTCGATGGGATTCAAGTCCATGCTTTGAGGTGGCCATTTCATGATTGTTAGTCTCCCTTCCTCTTCTAACTGTTCTAAATATTGCTTGCATAATTTTGAAGTAGGTTTTGGGTCATTGCCTTGTTGGAATACAAACTTCTGACCCAAAATTCTTACACCCGAGGATATTTCAGTTTCCTCTAAGATGCATTTGTATTGCTCTTTTCTCATTATGCCTTGAATTTTTACGAGATCACCTACAAATGTACCAGTAATACGACCCAAAATCATTACCGAACCACCGCTAGTGACGGTAGAGAATGTGCATTGCTCTAGTGCACGTTCACTTACGTGAAGGCCGGCTTTTTGCAGACGACGTTTAACCGTGGACACGCTAATCGGCTTCGGGAGTACAATATTGATTTCTGCGGCGATTTCTGGAGCTGTTTTTCTTCTATTTTGCTTACTGGACACCACGATTGCAATATCTTGAGCTGATGTCGCCCTTGGTCTATCATTTCATACTTTATTGAGAAAACTGCCACTTTCACTGTATTTTTTGATGTTATAATTAACAGTAGATGGATTTAAATGTAATTTTTATATAAATATAATAAAGCAATTTAACGATTGCTTATGCCTTAGTTATGTTGTGCTACTATCAGAGCACGCGTTTCAACACTAATTTCTTTCCTTTTCGGCATGTTTTAAAATTTTAATCGAAATTATAAACACTATTCGTTAAGAGATGTTGCCGCTACTAACATGGAACGATAACTGGCCGTAATTTAAAAATATTACTTCAAATGGCTTTATTATAACTTCATGATTCATAGTGAAATTACCAACTGTTACATTTTTTCTGGAATTTCAAGTAATACGCTCTTTATTGTCGCTACTACCTGTACTTTTATGACGGTATTACCTCTCATACAGAGAATTGAAGTAAACAGACCGATATTATTTAATGAATTTAAGTGAATCTTAGTGATTATTAGCATACTATTCAATAATGCTGGAATGTATTTCCTAAATACATTCGTTGTATACAAAATTCTAAAATCCAAGGGTGTCCAAATACTTATGGGCGGTAGTGTATATGTAAAATTATGTTCTTGAACACGGAATAATTGCGACAATTTTTGATTTACTCCCTTGCTTGTCCTCGTGTTTGTGCCTTTTTGAACAAGTTGTTGATAAAAGGGATAACTAAATCTAGTTATTCAAAAATATTTTTTAATTCTCTCACCAATATGTGCACATAGCCACATACCTTTTAAGAACTTAACCAATTAAGTACCACCTCTCTATAAAGCTTTTATTTTATTTATCTGTCTTCTAAATATAAAATGCGTATTTTCAGTTCCTTGTAACTAAAATCCTCTTTTCAGAAGATGCTTGGTCCTATAACTTATTGACCACTTACGCTGGCTAATAAACTAAATTATAAGCTAAAATTTTGACGTGCCACCAATGTTAAATAAGAACCATACAATGGAAAATATTGTTACAGAAGAAGAACAAATTATATTAGACAATTATAAATGAAGCGTTATATTGCCAATTTGTTTGGAGTAAACCATACTACAATATACTTTATTTCTTTTTAAGCCTGCCATCTATAGTAGAAGTTTTAGTATTCGTTATCATTTTCTCGCTTGAATTTGGCATCTTTCCCGCTAAATTAAAAGGTGATGCCTATTTTTAAGAAAGGAGGTCAGAATTACATGAGCAATTATCGTCCTACTTGCATTTTATCAGTCTTTTCGAATCTGAATCCGAGCATTTTTGAAGCGGACAAGCAGATAATTTCTATATGGTTAGAGAAGGATAAAGTTGGATCAAAAGTTACGCCTAGATCTTTGACTACATTTATTTTAGACAGAGTTTGTTTATCAATTGAGTAAGAAAATTGATAAGGCTTAGTTTTTCTTGTAAAGAACATCGTTTTTTATCTACTAAAGGTGTTCATAAAATTCTTAGTAGAGAAGGTATACAAATATCAGCCCGAATAGTCCGCAGACGTCTTCATGAAAGGTTTGAAATGCAGACGTCCGGCAAAGAAGCCAAGACTAACATCTAAAATAAAAGTGACACGATTTCAATGGGCTGAAGAACATAAAAAAATATACAGTTGAAAATTGGGGAAAGGTACGTATCATTTATCATCTGTATTTTTGGTCAAATTCATCCTCATGGTTCGCTTAATGGTTCTCTATATGTTTTACTTTTTCCTAGATTATTTATAACGACGAATCATGGCTAGAAGTGCTAACGGAGAGAAGCCAATTTGTTCGTGGACGCCCTTCAGAGCGTTATAAAGAAGCATGTACCATCAAATTTATTAAACACCTCCTATCTAATGGTTTGGTCGTGTATTACGGCAGAAGGACCGGGACCAGTATATTTCGTTAACGGAACAATGGAACAAAAACAATATAAAAAGTTTTACAAAACTATTTAATACCTTTTAATTGGATCCGACTCAAGAACCATATACTTTCATACAAGATAGTTAATGCACCGTGTCATAACGCAAAAAGTGTAATGCGATACCTTGAATCTAAAAATCTGCGTGTATTACCTTGGCCAGACATAAACCCAATTGAAAATGTGTGAAATGTCTTGAAAAACATCGTAAGCTGCATTGGCAGTATGTCAAAATGGATTGAAGAAATAATAAAACACAGAAGAGGAACAAGCAAATATTAGTAAATATATGTACAAATTATATGTTATATATAATTAAATAACAATATTGCCAATATTACCAACTGATTTTTTTTTTAATTTTACCCCGAAATCATATTTTTAAGTGGTCCTACTTCAATAGCCAGGGACTGTATATACAGCCTGATTTTGGGTTTATAACAATCACAAAATTTTGCAACTTTGTCAAATTTAAACCTACCCTCTACCTCCAATAATTAGCGAGATCCCATGGCGAGGGTTAAAAATGAGTCAGCCTGTATAGTTGAATTAAACTAAGATATGGAGACAGTGTAGCCTTCAAACTAAGAACAAGTTTCCAATTTGATCGGGTCATGATTTAACTTTTAAAACTCGTCACTTAATTTACGACACGCAAAGTTCTGTTGCGCGCTCAATAGGCTTATGATTTTATCTGATAACCATAAATACAGCTATTATCTTGTACATAAATTTACCTTATATAATTTACAGTGCTTAATTGTATATTCCAGAGGCGTGCTCTGAGAATTAATACACGGGTCCTTTATGGCTCCGTCTCGCTCGTACATATTCGCTTTGCGTACGTTCTGAAAGAGCCGAAAACACAACAATGACCTTTAATGAATTATGTCACCGCGTGGCTCCTATACAAATTACCGCAACAGCACCACACATACACGGCTTGTGGTACAAATACGGCTGTTCTCATCGGCCGAATACAATTACGGTAAAGTGACCGATTGGACGGAAATGCACGCCGCTTTTAAATCGACTCGCTTAAAGATTCACTTCCTGAATCTATGCATTTCGTATGTGCATCTGGTTTTGTTCCCCTTCTTTTTTAGAAAAAAGAAACAATACGTGCGTATAACTTCCTTTCCGACGGCGTATTCAGCATTATATGTATATTCTTAGTATTAAAATGTGGAAATTGAATCATTTTTATACCTCGCAGCGAGGTAAAATTATACAATGAGATCCTGTGTATCCCGACAGAAGCTAGCGTTTTTAGAAAAAATAGGCCGATTTCTATTTTTTGTGAAAAAACTTATCTCGTTATCGGCAGTTCAATTGTATTTCTGGTGTCACCGGAAGTGCCGTCAACCTTCTTATTTTAAACAGAACACTCTGTATATTTTTACGTTTTTGGGAAGGCAATCGAAAAGCGAATCCAACAATCCCACGTATGTTATACTTTAACTTAAGATATATGACGATATGCAGCAATAAAGGTTTTGGTAATCTGTTTTTGTTGTTACGCAAAATTGGCTAGGAAGGAGCGCCCAATTCTTTTTTGTAACGCTTAAATGATCTAACGGGATCGTTGCTAGGCAAAGTAATTATAACAATTGTCAAACTGTCAAATTTCAAATCCAAAACCGCAAATTATTCTTGTTGTTTATTGTTATATCCTGCATTTGTCATGCGTTCCTTCTTTGTTCTCGTTATTATTTTCTCTCATTTTAACTTATTTTGTTGATTGTTATTCTTTCCTTACTTTATTAAATTTTGTTGCAATTAATTAATTATGGAAGGTTTGTTTAAATTTGTTAGCGACTTTATGTGTACGAGTAGTACATTCTGCTTTAAATTTTGTAGGAACTAAAACATTTGACATTTCAGCGTTCACGTGAAAATAAAATTTTGGAATCAAAATGGTAGTTTTGGTGTTGTATTTTGTTTGATTCAAAGTAATACCAAAGCCAATCTAAAAAAATGTAAAAAATTTAACTCCCAAAAACAAGGAAGGTCAATAAAACCAAAAAAGAAATTAAGATTCTATTGACTCTCGACTTCGCTCCTTTGGCTGATCTTAAAATTAAGCTCGATGATCAAGCTTTTGTACTGGTGTGTTTGTAGATATGACAAAAACTTTCAACTGTGTCAACCGTCGAAGTTGCTGTATAAGTTAATCAACCGCTGTATATCGAAAGGTTGTTCAATTGAATCTAATGTTCTCCTGGGTTTATTGCTAGAACTAACACTTTTATATTTTTTACTTTCAATATATATATACACGTTAGCAACCCCCAGTACAGCATTCTTTTCCTTGTGAGATAATTTTGCTATAGAAGCGGTTTTGGTTGTCAACCTGAATATACATGTGTAAAGATTGTTGTTCAAACATTATGTACATTTAATACTATATTTAAGCGAGATTTGATATACAATACTGTCTGTTTTATGGTAAGTTGTAACATTGCCTGAAGAAATCCCTAATATTAATACATTTAAAGCGCATTTGAAATACTTTCTGTTCCTTTTCTTGATTCTTATAGAAAATGTCAGTGGCGCAGAAATCTTAGCCTACTTTCACATGAACGATTTTTTATCCTTGTTGTGCAGCGATCGTGTCGTGAAGAAAAGGGTGGTTGTATTCACACAGCACGGTTTTCTACCGCGGTCGTGTCGTGATAAAATTTGCCTTTATTTGGTGCGATTGTCTAGAATGACGCCGCATAGTTATAAATAAATTAATTTTGCTTGGCAAGTACGTGTACTACGATGGATGAAGGAAAATTACGAATATTGGTAATAATTAGTCTGGGCAAACAGCGGTAACAGTCAGTGTAGTAGATATGTGGTGCGGAGTCGGCAACTATTTATTTCACGCGTTCACAGCGTCAGTACTAAATCGATACTGTATGTGAGTAGTTCTGTGTATATGTTTGCTTTAAAAATGTCGCAGTTAGGTACGTCGCGAAAACGACCAATGGCAGACACAATTAAAAACGTTATAGTGAACATGCCGGACTTAATTTTTGATGGCGCTAAAATTCAATCTCTAGTTTGTAAAATCCCTTTAACGTGTTGGTCAACGTCACATCGAAAGCAAACAGCATTATTCTGCAAAAAGTGGCGTACGAGACCAAGAAAAATTTACATTTGATTTATGTGTTACTCTTATTTCATGTAATCTATTTCGTTTACTAGACAAAGTAGCATTTGTCTCCTTCTGGAATAAATATGCGGACTGTAAATTACCTAGTCGGACATCGATACGAAATGTAGTGCCATTTGCTCGTGAGCATATAGAAAAAAGAATGAAAACGGAATTGAAAGATAAAAAACTGTGGTTGTGTGTGGACGAAACAACAGATCGTCAAAAACATTCTGTGGTTAACGTAATGGTACGTACAATGGAACCACATCGACCGTCATCCTCCTTCTTACTTGCTTCCAAAAGAGTTATAAATTGTACTGCCGATGAGATTTTAAAGGTGGTGTTGAACTCACTGAATAAATTTGAAGTTTCAACTAAGCAACTTTTAATGTTTATGAGTGATGGTGCCGCAAACATGCGTTCTTTGGGCCGATCTCTTAAAGAAAACAGTGGTAACTTCTTACATGTAACGTGTAAAATCCATACTCTAATTCTTGCGGCACAAACGATTCCTACATGTTTTCCACTAGTAAATGCATTGATTGCTAGTACAAAGGCAGTGTTTCTAAAGTCCCCGAAACGTACCCGACTATTTCACAAACTGTGTCCTGATTTACCTGAATCAACACAGCCGATTGTTACACGTTGGGAACAAGGTTGCAGGCTGCGTTTTACTACAACAAATATTTTGATCAAGTAAAGAAGGTAGTTTTAAAATTCATCCGATAGAAGCTACAGCAATCAAGAAAAGCCAGGACATATTTCAAGATAGTCAGGTTAAAAGAGATTTACAAACTATTCACAACAATTACTTCGGACTAGCGGAGGGAATAGAAAAATTACAAAATGTTTCGATATCGCTAGTGGATTCTGTTTAAATTGTGAATGATGTTCACGCACAGTTATGCGCTGTAGAAGGCGAAACAAATTGGTGTGTAACACGAAAATTTGATAGTGTTTTAGAGAAAGACTCCGATTTTCTTATATTAAGACAAATTAGTGAAGGTGCGTGTGAAGATGCATTAAGTTGTTTCAAAGATTATTTTAAATATGCAAATATAACATCGCTAGATGTCTAACGGTCGTTTTCGGCATTAAAAAACATTTATTCCGCACGTCGTACTCACTTGACTGAAACAGCTGTGGAAACATATCTAATGATTCAAATATTTAACAGATGTTACCCAGTTTATGATTTCACGGAAGACTCTTAAAACCGTAAATGTTTCGGCACGTTTTATAATTTATTTCTTACCTTCTATTTTATGTGTAAACTTTTATGTGCTCGCCACGCCTCTGGCTGTTACCGCATATTTGCCCAGGTTACTAATAATGATATAGCATCTTCGTAAAAAATTAGGAAAAACAAGAAAATACTGGATAAATCCACTTGAACATTAAGTGAGCGAATTTGTAACACTATTTCACAACCTGCGAGAAGACCAATACCAATCTATTTATGTGGGCAGACATGTTCTATTCGATAGCCTATACTATTCACAGAAATGTACCTACTAAATTATAAACTTTTTGATTTTGTCCCATCAACGCACGACGCAACTTGAATAAAGTTGCTTAAATCACTGTTGTCATATACGACTCCGACATCGTGTCGTCGCAGTGTTCTTGCCTACGACAGTCGTGTACGGCTTCAATTAAAATCGTGTGGTGTAAAAGCTTGTATTTATAACAATGCGCAAACATTATAGACGATATCGTTGGCGTACGCGACCACGACATCGTTCCTGTGAAACAAATTTTTTCATAAACATAAATTTTAGTCCAAAAATAACAAATGCCATAACATTCGATACATGTATACATCCAGCAGGTGTTAATTAATTGTTATTCTTAAATAGGAAGGAATTCTGTTCTGGAAATAAACTTATTAGTTTCCTATGCAACAATAATATAATGTTAAAATTTGATGCAATTTTATTACAAAGTGAACTGATTGTGAGTAATATTCGAAACAGGTTAGATGATTTCAAAGATTTTGCATTTTTTTGCCTTTTCTTTACTTTAAAAATGCTTCTCAAGGAGTATGATAAATACTGTGTGTTAAGGTATTTGTATTGGCAGTATTATTATTCCAGAAATCAAAGTTAGTTAGTAGTAGTAGTAAAACGTTTATGTATTCATATATACAAATAATACCTTGTTAAACATTTAAACCATTAATTATTCAGACAATCCCCTTCAGAAGCTCACTATTATTATTTGCTTTCAGCGTCCATTCCAATGAAAGGCTATTTCTGAGGGATTTCGTCGGATGCGTTGCCGGTACCAGCGGCGGGCGTCTCGCCCAATGGCTACAGCCGGGCAGCAGAGTCGATCCTTCGAAATGTCACGTCCTGTACTCCAGAGACGACCTAAGATGCGGGTGGCCCGCTATCATAACGGTACTCACATGCGACCAGTATTCAGACGTTGTCAACGTCCCGAACATGAAGGTATTGTGTTTTGTTTTGTATACATCAGGAAGTAGCTGCTTATGCTAGTCTTTTGTCACTTAAGAACCGAAGAACTATCGGATTTTTCTTGTTACGTATCGATTTTATCTGATATTCAATTACTTGTAAGGAAGTCTTAACTTATCGTCTAAAAGCTTAGAAATCCAATATTATATCTTCTAAACAGAATACATTCTAAGTTAGTAGGGAGATGTTAGAGTTGATATAGTAAATGTCGGAAATTTAGAAGTTTCATATAAACTCCTTTGTAATTTATTTGTAGGATGTCAAGCTTAAGTGTGCTACATCAATTCATCATTTTAACAAAATTACAAAACGTATTTGACTTTAACAACATTACTGATAACGAATGACGTATTACTTGGTATTATACATGTAATTCAGGAACTGGCTCCTAATACCGGAACAATTTTTAGTATGAGAAACACCAAGCTTAGTAGAATATTTTCTTGGACAAAACACTTTTCATGGTACTGATGATAACGTTTTTGAAATCTCCATAAATACAATATGATCATAAAAAGAACGTCATCGAGAGGGGCATGTTTTTTGAAGGTTGGTGTTTGGATAGCAGCTTCATAGAGAAGACGTATTGGTCCATCATTTTTTCATGAAATGGTAAACGCAGAAAGATATCGTAATAACTCATTGTAACCTTTTTTAAACCAGTTACATGATGACGAACTAAGATTGAATACTTCCAACAAAACTCATAAAACATTACAAACAATGAACCTCTTGCATGAATATTTTGATGTCCGTCAGTCGACATCAAAATATTCACAGTGGACAAATCCTGTAGAAACCAAGCGTTAAACAGAATTCTATTGTGCACAGCCTCCCGCCCTTGGATATATTCGTACTACCATTTGAGTACTTATATCATAGTCCGAATTTGGTCTCATTTGGTGCACATTATGTATCTTATAATCCGAATCTTAGGTTTGATTCTTAATCAATCTAGTTCATTATGTTATAGCCGAGTCTAGGTTTTTACGGCGATCACCCATTGTAGAATAATCTTCCGGGTGTTGCCTTGTTGTTGAATTTCGCTGATCATACTAGTTTACTACCCGTCCCTACTCTACATGCTTATCAAATTTTTATTTGATAAAACACTACAACTTTTATTTAAAATATTTTTTGCAATAGTAACGAAAATAAGTAGTGGCCAAAATAAAATCAAAAACCCTATACATATGCACATGTTCGTAAACTCTAAATCACTTTCCTTTACAATTTAAATAATATCGAATTACAATTCATTTGCAGAATAAATACATCACGTCCGCATGAATTAAAATGCTTGAATCACTACTGTTTACAAAAATATCCACATCTTGCTGGCTTAGGTAACAATTTGAAATCTAATCCTCTGGCTAATGTTTGTATTATCTTCTATACAGTGCGGACATAAAGGGCCCCCTACCCCCTGCCGCCATGCTAACTTTTGAATGACAGAAGCTAGCGTTTTTAGAAAAAATAAGTCGATTTCTATTTTTTGTCGTTATCGGCAGTTAAATTGTATTTCCGGTGTCAACGGAAGTCACGTCAACTTTCTTATTTTAAACAGAATACCCTGAATATTTTTACATTTCTGGGAAGGTAATCAAAAGGTGAATCCAAAGATACCACATATGTTATACTTTAACTTACGAAACATGACAATATGCAGCAATAAAGGTTTTGGTAATCTGTTTTTGTTGTTACGCAAAGTTGGCTAGGAAAGAGCACCAAATTGTTTCTTGTGACGCCAGACTGATCTAAAGAGCTCGTTACTAAGCAAAGTAATCATAACAATTGCTAAACTGCCTTTCTTAAGTTAAAGTATAACATATGTGATATCGTTGAATTTGCCTTTCAATTACCTTACCAAAAACGTAAAAATTGCAGGATGTTCTATTTCAAATAAGAAAGTTGACGTCACTTCCGATGAAACCGGAAATACAATTGAGCTGCCGATAACGGAAAAAGTTAGTTCACAAAAAATATCGACCTATTTTTTCTAAGAACGCTAGCTTCTGTCGTTCAAAAGTTAGCATGGGGGAGGGGACACTTTAGGTCCGCACTGTATAGTAACAGCTCCAATAACATTCTTATCTGTTATTATGAATTAAACAAAGCAGTTTGTATTGATAAAAAGCATAACGTGAGAATTCTTGCATGAATTTAATTTTTACATGGATATATCACATATTAATCACTTCTTTATTTTGTAAATGTATTGAATTACACTAAATATATGAAATGCGATTAAACTGAGAGCACGTATAACACTCATGAAGTTATTTTGTTTATTAAAACAAAATTCTAAAGCTTTTCTCCTGCAGGTTGAAGTAAAAGCTCTGCCAATAGACAAGAAAGAGTTAGGCGACTCCGACGCAGGAAGAAAAATGCGTCGAGTAAGTCAAGCAGACCCGCTAACATTCGGAGGCCTGCCTCCGCCCCCCTTGCATCATCCATACGAGCATACCATTAAAGATAAGATGTGCTTCCATTCCATAACAGCAATGAAGGTAGCAATGCTCATCATTCCTCCTTCATCCATAAGCTTTTCACGGCCCCTTTTGTTCTCGCTTTCCAAAGGCTTATCAAAACTATTCTTTCGAGGAGTTACGCTACACGTCACCGCCAGTCAAAAGGTCCAGCGAGAACATGCTAGTGAGACCGAACGGCGATGGTTCCTACAGCGCTACTTGGACTCCTGCCTCCATCGGATGCTATTCGATGGTAGTTAACATCGATGGGTACGAGTTGGAAGAGATGTTTAAGGTGGAAGTGAAGGAACCACCTCAAGGATTGACGCCGCCCAGTCAGAACGTGGCTAAGAAGTATCCGAGTTTACCTCCCGTAAAACGAAGGAAATTCGTTGCTAAGAACTCTGCTGGTTTGCGAATTCGGACACTGCCTTCGTTGCAAAGTGACCAAATTGGTATTGTGCCTGTTAATGGAACTGTTTCGTTTACGGATGAGGTAATAATTTGATTATTTTATGAATACAGATTTTTTAAGGAAATTAAACTTTGAACAATCTATATATCGTTAAACGAGCTTTTTTATGTTTTTTTAATTTATATGTAGTTATAACATCAAAAGAAATATTTGTAGAATTACTTACCTAAACTGCCCTAGCACTGGAACACATTTGAACAAAAGATTTTTTTTGTAAGACTACGATGATAGTGCTGTCAATGTTTTGCAATTAGATAATTGTTCGGTTTAATACATTTTCGTCTCTAATTCACGAACCGCCCGGCCGATTTTAATTTTCTTTGATGTAAAAAATTGAGAATTTTATACTCTTTAATATATAGCACATGGGGCAGTGCCATTTAAAATTTAGGTTGTTAAATGTCCCCCTCCAAAACAAAATAGATGTGTAATAGTGATTCTTGATAAGAGAAAGTCCTGTATATTTTTTGTTGTTTTGGCCGACCTACAATAGCCGATGCCAATGGTTTTCATCTTCCAATTATGATATTGATGTTCATCCTTGGAATTTCTTTTAACCAAAGTTTTATTCTTTGCGTAAAAAATTTCAAGATCATAAAATGCACTGAACCAATAGGATCCAATCGTATCCATTGCTTATAATTTAGTCTCATCTAGTGCTCTAAAAACGCTTCATTTAGTATAAGATTTACAATAGCATTCTCACATTTTGATTTTAATAAAGATACATAATGATGATGGAGTATGGTTGCGATTAACATCAGAAACCATCACCCAGTATTGCCAACCAGGATGTGTTGAAGCATGGAGTCTGCAATACAATCAACATCTAGGAAAAACGTTATTACTCCCAGTGGAAGAACCAAAATCGATTTTAGATCAAGTTATTACGGAAACTATAATGAGGAAATTACCGGAAATACACGACAAGTAACAATTCAATAACTTTACAAGGTGATTTTTTCATTTAACAGCATGTATTTTACAATTTCAGGAAAGTATATCAGGTAATAAAATGCGGAGCCTCTGGACATAACGTGCGCTCCCGGCCAAGTCTAAAAGCACCGCCTGTTGGCATGTTAGTCCTCGGTAATCGCATTAGCGTTAGCGAATATGTCGTTAACAGCGATGGTTGTTGGGTTCTCTTAGATAACCACACTAGGGAGAAGTTTTGCTTCAATACGGATGGTGAAGCATGGTCTTTAGCAATCGGACAGAATAATACTTTATATTTAGGAATAGTTAATGATGATAAAGGTAATTAGTTGAACAAATTTTCTCTAAGATATTATCTAAATGACAAAACTCATACAGAATTGTGCCCTCAATTACCTGGGGAAACTGATCTATTCCGAACTATCCTTAATAAAAGAGGATTTGATTTCAATTCAGCTCCAAGTCCTCCGGAGCCTCCATTCACATTTTCACCGCAGCCTACTATAACTCCACCGGTTATTAAAACATCTGAGGTCGTAGGCGGGAATCCATTTGTTTTTGGAGATGGTGGTAGACCTGAATCACCAAAAATGCCACGCAGGGACAAGAAAGATTGCAAATTGACTAGTTTACCGAAATGGTTTAAAACTGAGGATTCTAAGAGGTAATTTCTATTCCTCCTATTATCTGAAGACTTTGCATTAATCAGATTGTTTTTATTTACAAATAGCGACTTGTCAGAATTTAGCGGAGTCTCCGTGAAAGATCTGGTAAAGGCCATTGGAGAATCACGAGCTAACGGGAATGGTGTTACTCCGCCTGATACACCAAAAAGATCCTGCAGCCCGAGAACTGGTCATTTCTCACCGAAGCCAATGAGTCGAAGCTCTAGTCCAGTAGCTATTCCACGTAAGATATTTTCTCATTTTAAAAATACTAGTATTCGTAAGCGTATACAAAGCTTGTTCTAGAAGATAAAAATTTGAATCGATATCTTAGTTTTACTACTAACTTTATTAACTTTGTTGTATTGTTTCTTTAATAGATTTTCTTCTATTTTACTTTTAAAATCTTTATCAGCACCTGTTTTTCTAAATTATCTTTTCCAGCGGGTAGAACTGTAATACTGCATGACAGCGGAAGCAGTAGTCCTCAGCCATTTGGTTCTCCCCGCAGCATCGGAATTTCACCTTTAGGTAGATAATTAACATTCTGCCTGTCTACTACTTCTTTTATGTATAATTTGCTCGTTTCTTTTCTATTTGTAAAACTAACGTAAATTGAATAAAGAAAATGTTGACGACAACCATTAACTATTGTGTGTTCATATTAATTATCTGGACATATAAATGATTTCGTGATAAAAACCGAAGAAAATGTTAGAAGATACATAGTTTTAATGTTTACAATCTAGTAAACTAAGTGTACAAGCCCTAACAATTATATGTTGGGACAATTAATGATTTTTTCAAAAATTCAGCATATATTTAAGACGGATACTAAGATATTTTGAAACTGGTTATAAAATCGAAAGAATCATTTTTTTTAACATCTATAAACGTTTGACAATTGTCAGCACTTTATTCTTTAATTGTACTTTTAATTGAACTTCCAAAAATATACGACTTAGACAACTAAATATTGAGACGATGGAAAAATTTGATCAACTAGTAATGGAAAACAGAATTGAACACTCACCTATCGCCTTTGTTGATTAGCTACTGTTAATATCTAAGCGAATAACAGTGTTATTTTTTTAATGGTTAAAGGTATTACTTCACAAAGATTGCGCAAAATTATTGTGCCCCAATATTGTCGAGGAAAGTCATTAAAGTAAATCGCCACCGAATTCAGAATGGTAATATCTTCACAGGGAAATATTATTAAACACTACAGACAAGCACCATCTAAATGAAATGAAAAAGTACTGGTAGACCTAGAAATATAACCGAACGAACCCAAAGAAACTTGGTCAATGTTTGCAAAGAAAATCGCAAGGAACATTACGGCCCTTTGGAATCAGTACAATGGTTTTAATGTTCCCAAGAGTGTTGTGGGAAATATATACATAAAATAATTAAGCTCGTAAAAGTAAATTAAATTAGACTTTTGACTGTTGAAACAGTTCACTAAAACCCTTACCACAACACTTAATTCGTACTGGACGCACGTTTCGATAGCCAAGCTATCATCAGCTGATGATGATAGCTGGCTGATAGTAAGGGTTTTAGTGAACTGTTTCAGTGTTCCAGTGCCACAGTTTTGAGTATCCGTTTAGTGTTTTGACTATTGGAAGAAAGATATTTTTAGTGATCTCTGAGTTTGACGTTTGTGTAGGGGATAATCGAAAACGGCCGATTAGAAATAAAAGAGAGACTTGTCATAAAGACTGTTTCAAGGACTGTTAAATTTCCAAATGGGGAAATGATATGTTTACCAATGGCTTTGGTCAATTGGAACTGATTTAGGGTAAAGTGGATGCTGCAAAGTATCAAGAAATTTTGCAGAATAGTTTTTCAATATTGGGCAACAGCCCAATATTGAAAAATTGTACGGCAGGGACGTCGATTTTGTTTTCCAACAAGATGGCGCCTCGTGTCATACCGCGCGTTCAACCTAACAATGGTTTGCCCCCAAAATATAAAAGTTTTGTTTCGATTCGCAAGTAACCCGGACTTAAATGTCATGGAAAATGTATGGCGAAATGAAAAAATATCTATGGAACAATCCTCAAAGAACAGTTGCTGATTTAAGAGCCGAATTAAGACATCTGGGACATGCATTGCGTGCCAACCTTTTGTTGTTCTTTTTTTTAATTGTTTATTGCTGGTTTAAAATATTTTTTTGAATCCTTACATATAAGAATTTATTAATTCTCGTGTTTCTTTCAAAATATAAGTAGATTCGCTTTTAAACAATCAAACATTAATAAAATAATGTAGAACTATTGCACTGCGTCCCAACATATAGTTGTTAGAGATCGTATTCAGTTAATAAAATGTGACTGCACATAGATAAGAGAACTATGCTTTAGGTGAAACGCAAATTTTTAAATAATGTCTAGAATTTTCTTCACAATTTAAATAAAACCTCCTCTTCTTTGTTAAGAAACAATTGTTACTATTGCAGATACTGGGTTCTTTTTTATACTTCTCATGGTCTTTTAACTTAAAGAAGACGCCAGTATCTGTAGATTTGTTTTTTTTTTATAGAATGCCAATAAATGAATAAACCATTGGCCAGAAAAATTGTGGCTCTTGCCCATGCTAAAAAATAGCTTAAAGCATGCTGCAATTGCTGCTATTTTGGTATTCTTAGTTATTTGATTTCTAGAATCCAGGTTCTGTTCTAATACTTTTTGCCACCTTTGTGTCAGCACCAAAAGCACCTACTTTTTGTCAAGTACATATGGGTTACAATATCTTGGCTCCTCACCCGTGGTTAATAGGATTAATAAGCGTTTTGTTAAAGATTAACTATTTTCTTTAAACTGAACCATTTAACTGACCTAACACTATATTTATTGTTTCTGAATTTCTTAATAATTCTACTGCTCAAAGTTAGGTTCACATATTGTGTTAAAATCATTTGCACATTTGCTCAAAAATGTAACATTAAAAAAAAGCCGTTTTTCTGAGTCAAAAAACAAATATCGGTTTTATTAGAATTTCGTCTTGTAGATAAGAATCTAAAAATAAAAAATAATATGTAAGGGCCATAAGTAGCATAAGCATATCTGTGGAGTTTAGTTCTCGGATACAAATTGTTGATGATTGTTGTGAACGATTATCTGTATAGATTGATATCACCCCTTGTATGTTGAGACACTATTTGACGAGTATATGGCTGTTTTGTGTTAGTCTAGTTATATTGCGTTAGATTTATTTTTATAACCGGACAAAATGAATGTATACAACTATTGTGAACAAAATGCAGTTTCGGGGACGGGACAAGAATCCTCAGCTAGGAGAGGTTCTAATCAATCAGATACAAGCGCTCTGGTGAGCAGTATTACTAGAGATATTTCGCAATCACCTAGTCAGGCGACGCAACCTAGAGATCTTTCGCCAAGTCCTAGTGGCAGCTCATTGCACACGAGATCAGAAACCAGCCCACCAAGAACTCCTCTTAAAAAGGACGTAATGGTAATGGGATGAAGTAAATGTCACTTAATATTCACAAGAACATTTTGCAGCAAGATCCTGAGACTAGTCCTAGAATACTTACCCAAACTGGAACACAAACTTCACCGGAAACTAGCAACATTACGCCTCCCGTGAAGGGCCATTTTTCTATAGGAACTGGGAATAAGGAAGAAAGAGTGTCACCAAAAATGACCAGAAAAGATCGTTCTAGCAGTAAGAGTAGGTCGAAAAGAGCTATCAGTCCAGCTAATGCGCAACAGTTCTCGACCAGCAGTAAAGTAAATTATCCTGGAAACGAACCTGTGAAGCAAGCTGTTAGTCCATCCGTTGCTGAAGCTATGAGAGCTGTATTTGCAGCATTTTTATGGCACGAAGGTACCTTGTAACAAATTTTGCATTTATATATAATGGTATTATGAGATATTGTCTATTCTAGGTATTGTTCATGACGCAATGGCATGCGCATCATTTTTAAAATTCCACCCGACCTTACCGAAACAAGGAGCGTTAGTAGTAACACGACATGGCCCTTCGGATACTCCAGTAGATAAACGCCGTCAAGAACTAACCAAAGAAGAAAGAGCTCGTCAGCGTCATTCCGTAGAAGTTGCAAACGCTGGTAGTTACCTCCATATCCAACCTTCTACGCTTGAATCTCTTACAAGATCAGCAGCCAATGCAAGCGCCAACAGAAATCGGAGTGGTAGGAAGGCACCAGATAATATTATTAAGGAGGATCAACTGCCTGATGGAAGCTTTGGTTATCACACAATATCAGTGCTGCCTCCTGCTTTGAAATGTTTAGTCTATCTATGGGAGGAATTGACTGGAAACTGCATTCAAGCGCTTACCCAACAATTAATGGCATCAAGTCCCGTCTATCCTAAAGCTAAGAGGTTTGATAAATCAATTGTGAAAAGTGAAGCCAAGGATAAAACAGTTACAGTTGATAAGGAAACTAAGAAGAGCAGGAAGAAAAAGGTTGTACCTAGGAATTATTTAGGTAAGCTCAAATGCCCATGCATATTACTACGTCCTTTTAGCCTACAAATAAAAATGTCTGTCTTAATTGTTTTGTTAAAAAAGTTTCTATCGCGATAATAGATCCATAAATACCTCATTAAATAATTATAAATGCTATACCATAATTTGAGATGAGCAATGAAGTAATCTTACAAGACGTATTTGCTTTCCCAAATTTTAAAAACATTTTATACTCTATAAATATATCAAACAAAACCAAAAGTATTTAATAGTCACTTTTACTAAAACTGCGGGCATAATGATCTACAGTCCCTGGCCATTGAATTAGGACTACTTAAAAATATTATCACTTTGGGGTAAAATTTAAAAAAAAACAGTTGGTAATGTTGGCAATATTATTATTTAATTACATACAGCATGCAGGTAAGTATAATTTGAACATACATTTACTAATATTTGCTTGTTCCTCCTCTATGCCATACATCTTCAATGTGTTGTTGTAATTCTTCCATTGTAGTTGAGTTTCGTGTACTTACGATGTTTTTCAAGACATCCCACACATTTTCAATTAGGTTTATGTCTTGTGAATTACCTGACCAAAGTATCGCATTACACTTTTTGCCTTATGACACGGTGCATTGTCTTGCATCAAAGTATAAACTTGTTTATATTGTTTTTGTTCCATTGCTCCGTTAACGAAATATAGTGGTCGCGGTCCTTCTGCCGTAATACACAACCAAACCATTCGAGATGGAGGGTATTTAATAGATTTGATCGTACATGCTTCTTTGTAACGCTCTGAAGGACGTCGAGGAACAAATTAGCTTCTCTCTGTTAGCACTTCTAGCCGTGATTCGTCGCTATAAATAAACTAGGAAAAAAATAAAAAATGTAGAGAACCATTAAGCGAACTATTAGGAAGAATTTGACCAAAAATACAGATGATAAATGAAGCTTACCTTTCCCCAATCTTTAACTGTATTCTTTAGCCCATTGAAATCATGTCACTTTCATTTTAGATGCTAGTCTTGGCTTCTATGCGAGACGTTTTCATTTCAAGCCTGCTGGCTTCATGAATAAAATTAAAACTTTGAAATATAATTAAAAATATGTGGAATGTCTTGAAAAACATCGTAAGTACACGAAACTCAACTACAAAAGAAGAATTACAACAACATATTAAAGATGCATGGCATAATAACGACGAAATTTAAAAAAAAACAATAAATATCTGCATTGGCAGTATGCCAGAAAGGATTGAGGAAATAATAAAACACAGAAGAGGAACAAGCAAATATGAGTAAATATATGTTCAAATTATATTTACTTGCATATTATATGTAATTAAATAATAATATTGCCAACATTACCAACTGTTTTTTTTTTATTTTACCTCAAAATCATAATATTTTTAAGTGGTAAGTAGAGTTGGCACTTTTTAAATTTCGCGGATGATTTAAGTGGGTAGTTCCAGCAATAAAGGACATATTCGTTTGTATTACCTTAAGAAATTGACGAATATGTCCTTTATTGCCGGAACTACCAACTTAAATCATCCGCGAAATATAAGAAGCTCTAGTTATGAGTATAGACGTAGATGTCGCTCTTCAAAAGTTACAAACTACCAAATGCATATTACAGGAAATCCATATAGAAAGATTTACGACCAAGACCCCTTGGACAAGGAAATATGAATAATAATCTTTGTAGCCCTTCTGATGCCTAAGTGTCTAGTGTCAAAATGCGTATCCGGCGCTGCTTTAATATTCCAAAATACGTTAATTGACATTAGTAACTTAAAAAAAAAGAATCCTAATTTGCGGAAGTTAATTACCTTATTTAAATTGTTTGGGGCCATTTCGTCATACATTTGTTTCCAGTATTAGTGGATACTTTTTCAATATTTTCATTTCTTTGTTGCTTCTCTACAAAGCTCTCACTATATTCTTTCCTTGATTAACTTCTCGTAGCAATGAAACACGCGATTGCAATCTAACAATTGTTGTAACATTTCTAAATAAAATGTATTATTGCTTATACTAGGCTATAATCATTAAGATGAACAATTCAATCCATATATGTCAAAAGGTCTAAAAAACGAAGTGATGGTTACGACCATCACTTAAAACTTCAATTCACTAATTGTATTTTTTTACCACTCGTTTGCGTTGCTGCTGAGAATAAGTGTAACAACCATAATTAAGGCTGATTTGAAAAAAGACGTCTCCATGTACAATTTGGCCAAGCGGTAAGTCAAGCGATCGAGTAGATCAGTGAACCAGCGAACTGGCCAATTGTCCGACTAAACCATCTGATCTCAAAAATTGGTCAGGTTTGAAATTGCTCACGGTGGTCAAAAGCGTCAAGTGACAAGTTGCGAGGGTAATCTAAAAAGTTCCAAGCCTCAACATGATGAACTTTGACTCGTGTAGAGACGTGAGCAATGCGGCGCGCTGAGGAATCACTAGCTGGAGAGAGGAGAGGGGGTAGTCATGCACACCGCCGACATACTCAAGTCCGCCATATCAGTATCGCTATGAATGAACAGGACCAGTGTCTATTGCGCAACGCTTTATAATTCGTTTTTTCGCCAACGAAGGCGTGAAATCAGGTGACATGTGTAAAACCCAGGTGTTCAATTGGGCAGTTTCGAAATGATCGTGATAAAGTGGAAAATCATAACTCATAAATGGCGTACGACGATCAGCGTCAATGAAGACAATATTCAAGCTACACTGGCAACCTCTTGAACGCCCACTTTATAGTCCAGACTTGTCCCCACGTGACTACCACATGTTTGGCCCACTGAAGAAGGCATTAGGAGGGGAACGTTATAAAGACGGTCGAATAGTCCGCCCTGTTAAACATTATCCTGTTAAACATTATATTCTCAAGAACCGGTTCAGTTCATTTTGTACCAACTCTACAAGTTAGGTCTAATCAGTTTCAAACCATAGATTAGATCTAACTAACGTACCTTAGATCATAGCTTAATTAAAACTGGAACAGTCAACTCATTCGCTTGACGTAGCCTTTGTTAGAGCTTGAGACAACACAAAAATATTGCATAGATTTACAAATTTATGCTTTTATATTAGGAAGGAACTTGTCCATACTTGTTCTGAGGTTCAAAAACCTAAATTTTAGCAAGCTTAGTTTGGAGGTGAAGAAGAAGGAAGTTATATTACCTAATTCTTAGTTCGAGCTTTCATATTAATGGTAGAAGAAATACAATTACAGCGTTAACTTATTGTCATAAGTATTAATTTCGCATTTTAGTGTAATTCAATAAAGGCAGACAATATCTGATTAAGTCATTAATTTTGCTACAGGGAAGTCTAGTTGGTTAACTTTGGCATTCTTAATTCATTTTATTAATATTTTTCTCTTATTACTTTTTTATAATTGGAACTAGGGCAATTTGATCTTAAAATATACACGATGTTTTATCACTGGATTCTATTTTTAACATAATATTTTTAAATTTACAATATATTTGAACCAATTTCAAAAGTTAATGGCCGTATAACAGTTGGATTGTCCTTGAAAATCTCGTAAACGATGTATCTAATGTAACAGTTTAACCTTGAATATTCCAAACTTGCATGCTCATTGATCAAACTGAGTTTAATTAAGACCTTGATCGGTTTGACCCCTAAAAGATAAACTAATTAGTTTTAATTAAATCTTCTTTTACGTAATTGGCGCATGTAGAAACCGGGGCTTAAATTCTTATTCAGTTTGAGCACATTATTCGCTAATCGTTTCTTGGAAATTGCATAGTATGGGTATGCATAATAAACTGTCCGGAGTCGCAGCTATTTCACGTCAATGAGGGCGCGTGCTCATCTATTAGTGTCAATACTGAACTATGTAAAACTTGTTTTGCGATTTTTTGGAGTCGTTTAAATCCTGTAATCAGTTTGTTTTATGCTATGCCATACATTGCGGATAAACTGGTACAGACTTCATTCATAAATTTCGTATCTTTTTTTATATAACTACACGATCTGACTGAAAATATCACGTACCTATATAACACCTTATAATTTAATGTAAGATCTGTAATTATTGGAAGTTATGAACAATAAGCAATCCGACAATGAGAAAGTACTTGGAGTAATAGCCCATATAAAACTAAAATATTTACATCCAATCCCCCCATTCTTTGGGGATTGGAATGTTCCTACACAATGGATACAGAATAAAAATATGGGTGCCATTTTAAAAAATTGGCAAAGTTTGGTGCTCAATACTAAACAGCCTGTGTATTTCGAAGGCGGGAAATTTACGTTAAAACGCACGCATTCCTCATTTTATGAAAGAAATGGATATATCTACATTTATAATCAGAATATATGATGATTTAGCTTAGGATAAATATGCACTAAAAAACTTCAAAATATGCATGCAAATATACACCAAAAATATAAAAAATATGCACAAAAAATCAACTTTTATGGAATAAATACCAATTGTTTATATAACACATATTTAGTTGTCCGTTAAAAAGCATAAACAATGTTTTAAATTCAAAGATATTTTATCAAAATTTATTAAAAACACAAAATTATTGAATTAAATCCAAAAAGTAATCCAAAATTTTATAGTGAGCCCACCACGGCGAATCCAAGCAGTTATCAGAACTAGGGGAGGTGTCACGCTTTATTAACTTTTATTCTTTTATTCCCTTTTTATTTGTTTACAGTTTTTTAAGATTTCCAATAATATCGTTTTGTTTCTGAATTTGTAATTAAATGGAATTAAAAAAGAAGTTACTTGTTGAACCGATATTTAATTATCTCCAGTTATATTGTTTTTTGATTATCTAAAAAGTAATTCAGCAGTTAAAAAAAATTGTGAAAATTATATAGAATTATTTGAGTGGTGCGTTAATTTTGAACATAAATTTATAAAACCCTTACTACGGTGGTTTATTTCTAGATAAAGAAACTAAAAATGTAATAAAATACAGGGTGCTTTATTTACGAGGGCAAGTCAAATATTATCTACACTTTCGCCATAACAAGCTTTGAAGGTTATCGTAGTGGCGGCCGCTTGCGCATCTGTTGAGTTGGCACCTCTGTGGTCACGTGTGCGGAATTTAATCACGATCGCGTCACTTGTCTGTTAGCTACAACAGCATAAGCATGTCAGTTCCGCTATTAGTTTGCACCAAAGACGAATAACGAGCAGTGATCCGATTTTTGTGGTCAGAGGGTGTGAAAGGTGCTAAAATTCACCGAAGATGCAACCTCACCTATGGTAACTCGCCTATTTGCTGTAACCATCTCTCGAGCTTGCTGAATGTTGTCGTCGGTGGCCGAGGTTGATGGCCGTCCAGCTCCCTCTTTTTGTGTTACGCTCGTGCGGCTACTTTGAAACATTTCAATCCACAAAAAAACGCTTTTACGAGATAAAGCACTGGCCTCGTATTGTGAGAAAAGTCTTCGGTGAATTTCAGCACCTTTCACACCCTCTGACCACAAAAATCGGATCACTGCTCGTTGTTCCTCTTTGATGCAAACTAATAGCGGAGCTGACATGCTTATGCTGTTGTAGCTAGCAGACAAGTAACGCGATCGTAATTAAATGCCGCACACGTGACCACAGAGGTGCCAACTCAACGGATGCGCAAGCGGCCGCCACTACGATAACCTTCAAAGCTTCTTATGGCGAAAGTGTAGCTAATATTTGACTTACCCTCGTAAAATAACGTTTGCTACCTATCTCTCACGTTGTATATCCAGAAATACTTTTGAAAGATAACCTATGGTGTCTATTACATTATCTGAAAATGTTGACCTTCTATCATTTACATATCGTAATAGGCACAATTCTACAATTCCAGCCTGTATAAACGTGCGATGTGTGTATAAAGTATTATAGCATCGTGTATCATTTGTAAGTGTTCATTTATATTAAAATATTGTTTTGTGTGTGTTTTTTTCCAACTCTATTAAGTACGTCACGCCGCTCATGAAATATCACATAATTTTATACCAAAGATGATACGCTGCCAAAAGATCACATTTGTGTAGAAAATTTACGCTATGTTGGCTTCACTGCAACATACGACTATTAATGTATGATGACGCTTCTATTATTCCAAGTTCTTTGACCAATCACGTCTAATATATTAATTTTCAACCAGTACCTAAGAGTCATAGACGAACATGAGATAACTTCTCTAAATAAAATATTCAAATTCCATACATATTTTAAATCTTACCAGGAGAGACAATCTGCGAACTTTGTGGTGTTACTTGCCCCCACCCAGTAACTTACCATATGCGTCAAGCACATCCTGGCTGTGGTCATCACGCTGGAAGTAAAGGCTATAGTCCTAGCGGTAATTATTGCAGAGGTTGGGCTGGTAACTGTGGCAACGGTGGAGTTCGTAAGTAGCTAATACCCCTTTTTTTATGGTGCAACATTTTCACACTTTTCAAATTAATTCATCAAGATGGCAGTACATGGTATTTACTATGCGAAAGCTGTCGAGAAAAATACGTGAAAACCAACAGAGGTGGCAAGGCATACGTTCCCAAAGCTGTCGATAAAACTATTTCCCGCCGAAAGACTACTATCCTTCTAAATTCTCCGATGAGTATCGAAGCCCATGGCATCTCCGAAGCGCACATCATCATGAAGAATAACGCCACGTTCCTACTGGATCTAGCAAGCGCTAGCGAAACAAATTTGAGTAGGCAAAGAAGACCATCTTCCAGTATCATGCCTTCCGTTTCCGAAAATAACTCTCCACCGGATTATGTCGGTCCTTTTAGCCCTGCACCACCTTTTCAATGTTTGCAAGCATTAGGAGCAGATCCGAACACTAACGAAGCACAATTCTACGAAGAAGTTCTAAGACGACAACGAGGTCCTGACGGAAATTTTTTAGGACCTACAAGTACCGGACCACGGGTGAGTACAATTATCTTAAAATTTAGGTGCAATTAACAATGTCTTTTTACAGCCTTTGTCTGAGGTATCCCTATCGGATGATACAGACAGCACTAAGGGTCTACGTTTCCATAGATCAATTTCTATGGGTACCAATGGTGTACCATGGTCGAAAACTGGTTTAGATGGGCGTATTATAATGCTGAGGAAAAGAAATAATAGCAGTAGTGAAATGGCCAACGGTATACTTCACAACATAGACGTGTTTCTTTAATTTTTTTATTGATATTTGTAGAGAGTGGTTCATCGTTGCTTTGCAATCCATCACCAACTTTACTTAAATTAGTACCGAAAATGGATAGCTCTGCGATTGTTTCAAATAACCAGTCTAATAATTCTTTGTGTTCTGAGGGTGTGGATGATTTTTCTTTAATGCAAAGGCCCACCATGCGATTCTTATTACAACAGCACGACCTGGAGTCTTTGCAACTAGCAATGAAGCAAGCGCTAAGGTATATATATATATATGAGGGTAGTCTGAAAAGTTTCCAGACTAACACAGAAACAAGTATTTTTAGTAATTCAGTTTTATTTCTGAAAATAGTCTCCTTGTAAGGTTATACACCTTTTTCCATCGATGTTGTTTAATCCATCCAAATATTAGTTGGCATTTTATTCTGCAAAATATGCGTTTATGATTGTAAAGATCTCCTCATTCGATGAAAATCCTTATCCTCCGAGCGAAACTTTGAGCCTAGGAAACAGATAAGAGTCGTTGAGAGCCAGGTCTGGTAAATGGGGTGAGTTGTCTATCAATTCGAACCTTAATTCGTAAATTTTTGCCATGATAACCACCGTAGTGTGAGACGGTGCCTTGTCTTGACGGAACAAAACTTTCCTTTTCTTCAAATGTGGCCGTTTTTTTATGAGACCTAGTATGCTCCCGTTATTCTTTTTCCTTTTTTCAAAATAGTCGATTAACACAACTCCATGACTATCCCAAGAACTGTAGCCATCACTTTCCCGGTCACTGTTCAGACTGTGCCTTGGCTTCAGATCCAGGCTTCACCTATAGTTATTAATCGACGCCAAACTCCAATTTCGGTTAATCTGCTTCAACATTGCTTTGGAAATGTTCGTTCAAATGCATTTTTGGTCCTGAGTGAGCAAGCGCGGCACCCAACGCGCGGTTAACTTTTTCATGCCGAAGTCTTCAGTCAATATATGACAGACGCGTTCTTTCGAGATACCTACTGCCTTTGCTATCTCTCTAACCTTGATTCGACAGTCGTCTAGCACTATTTGGTGAACTTTTCCGATGTTATCGGTAGTGGTTGTAGTTTTTGGACCTCCCGACCGTTCATCGATAACCAAGTTAATACGACCACGATTAAACGCGACTACCTAAAATTTCATTGGCAAATGATGGTGCAGAGTCTGCGTAAACAGCATCCATCTTACCTTTAATTTCCGTATGCGTATTGCCTTTCAAATGCAAAAATTTAATGATGGCTCGATATTCGATTGTTTCCATTTTTACAGAAACATTAACATCGACTGACACAAACGACTATTAAACAACAACTGAGCATTCAACATGGCTGAAATTGTCTAAAGTACCTTGTAAGGCATACGTATTTATATTACCAGAATATTTTTGACCAGTAACGCCATCTTTAAGTTGAAGCTTGAAACTTTTAAGACTATTCTCGTATAAATCAATGTTCATTATTATATACTGGGAAGTCTATTTATCTTGGCACATGCAAATACCTTAAAAGTAAAGTTATTACATATGAAAGGGGAGAATAATCCTACATATAATTTATTATTTTCGGAATTAAATATCAAACTTCCATGAAGGACGAATCTGTTTCTTCAAATGGAACATTTTTGTCTTGGAACTGAAATTTTAAAAGCCAAACGAAAAAAGCATTTGGTTTGATATTTATGCCGACAAAATACTATCATAAACGTTAAATATTGGTTGTGTTGGTACTGGTAGTGGTAAAGTTAAAAATATCTGCGAAACATTATCTAAACGCAAGATGGGATTAGTAGTGAAACTGGACTTGTAATTAACATGTAGTTAAAATCAAATTTGTCAAACATGTATTTCACTCTCCCTTTGTTAAATGGAAACAAAATGTTGTTTTGGAACAGAAACCGATGTGGTATCAGTATGATGATTGCGCAGTTTATCACTTCATTGTAGCTCACGAACATATTTCACTGGATGAATGAGAACATGAGAGCGTTGTTTTACAATTTCCTCGTTCTCCTGATCTACCGGTTTTGGAATGATTGCTAGCATTTATATCTATCACTATTTAGTTTTTTGTGTGGTTTAAAATGGCGGATTTTCAAGTAGTTGCAACTAAGAATATTTGCGATATTTTTGGTGGTGTTTTAAAAGTAAACAAATGTCAACGTTGGTTCAAACAATTTGCATCAGGTGATTTTGATCTCTCTGATAGACCTTGTAGTGGAAGACCTGTGGAATTTGATAATGAGGCTTTAAAAGCACTAGTCGAGACCGAACCAAAATGAAGTATACAGGAATTAGCGGATACGCTAGGCTCTACACAGTCGACAGTGCAAGAACATTTCCATGAAAGAAGTCTCCAGACAAGGTAAATGAGTTTTACACCAACTGTCAGATGCGAACAAGGATGAAAGGTCGCACAATCTGCAGTTCACTGTTTACTAAACTAAGAAATGATCCATTTCTTAGCAGGATTGTAACTAGAGATGAAAAATGGGTTCTTTATTCCAATCCACATCGCTCCAGACAGTGGCTCTCTGTAAATCAACCACCAGTTCCAACCCCTAAACCCATGTTAACGCTGAAAAAGGTCCCACTGTGCGTTTGGTGGGATTCCAATGGCGTAAACTTTATGAACTTTTACAACCAGGTAAAACGATTACTGCTGACATTTATTGTCAATAACTGCAAAGATTTAAATATTGAATTGTTGAAAAAGAGGCTTACTCTGATTAACAGAAAGAACGTGTTGTTTCAACAAGATAACCTTACGCAGCAAGTGTGACTCAGTCTCCGTATTCACCAGATATCGTCCCATCTGATTATCATCTATTCAGATCTCTAGATAAGTATAAGAAATAAAAATTTTCGATCACTTGACGTTCAATGCAACCTTGAAGAGTATTTTTCATCCCGGCCAGCGCAGTTCTCTAAAATCGGAATTGAAAATTTGCCAAAGTGTCTTAGATAATGATGGCGATTATATCTTAGATTGATAAATAAAACATATTTTGACAATTTAAAATTTGTATCTTATGGGTTACTTATGGGTAACCCCTGATATATAATCTCTTGTTGAGTTTAAGCCAAGTACATTTCCATACCTTTTCTGTTCAATATGGACCCTTTATGCGTTAAAAAATACCTTTAAGATATTTGCTTTTGCCAAGATAAATGGACCACTCGATATCCTATGGCCAAGAATAAATCCATATAGTTAATTGCATCATTTCAAATTAAATGCATATTGTTTTAGAAAAGCTATGTGTAGAGTATACGCCATGCAATCTCTAAACTGGCTCTTGAGATCCGTTACTCAACCAGTATGCCTCCACGATTTGCTATGGTGGTTTGTGACATCGCTAAGTCCAGTGGACATTGAACTGGAATCTGAAGAAGATAATAAACCACCAAGGAAATTGGAAGATCACGTACGTAAAGGACTTGGCAGCTTTTAACACCTAAGTACTATATTTTTCACTAGCAGGATATAAATGTTTGTGAACATCCACTTTCTGACATCACTATCGCTGGCGATGCAGTACACCCACTACCAAGCACCTTTCATACACTTTTGCAAACAATTGCCGATCTCATGGTACTTCTGCCAATGGGCTCCGCCTTACAGCAAATGGCTGTTCGATGTTGGGGTATTAAATTTTTACCCACCGATCATTCATTCCTCCATAGATCACAAGTAAACGAGTACTATTTGCATTTAAATCTTTAATTTTGTTTTAATTCAATTCAAGGTCTTCAGTAACATCAGCAAGATCTTATCACGAAGTGAAGAAATCGAAGACACTACGATTTCCATGCATGAAAGCGCTCTGAACCAGGTATTATTTGCCAATAGAAATGATGTAAGTATATAAGTACCGATCTAGTTACATATTATTATACCTTATTTAGGCAACATGTCTGGTTGAAAGTTTGAAAGATCTTACTCAGTACATCGAAATAAAAGCGTCAAGTCGTTTAGCGATGATAGGAAGCTTAACAGATGGATCAACGGAGACATTTTGGGAATCAGGCGATGAAGATAGGAATAAAACTAAGATTCTAACGATCATATGTGCTCATGGTCATCATCCTAGATTGATTTGTGTTCATATTGATAACTGTAGAGACCTGGCAGTAAGTATCAAGGAAATTATGTACAGGTATTTCACAATTATCTTGTTTTACAATTTATTCCTACTTTCAGAACAAAATTTCCACTATAACCTTTTTCTCTGGTCCCAATTCAGAGGAATTAGTCAAGTTAAGAACAGTAGAAGTGGAAACAAGGCTTCTTGGTGGATGGGTTAATTGTCCCATACAAGGTACAATTTTGTTTATCTCTATCTTCAGCTTTTCCAATGAAACTCTTAAGAAGTAAAATTAATTTTTATCGAATTTTAAAAGGACCCCAAGATTCAATAATTCGTCTAGAAATGAAGGGACCTGACAATTCTGTTCGTATTCGTCAAATTCGAGTTCTCGGAGAGATAGACGGGGAATCCCTTAAAGTTGGCAAACAATACAACGCCACAACAATCCAACAGAGGAATTGCGAAAGCGAAACCTTAAGAGTATTTAGGCTGATAACATCTCAAGTGTTTGGAAAACTGGTTTTAGTTGATCCAGACAGCCAAAACGTCAATATGAACAATCTGGATAGTGGTTCTGTTTCTGCTAGTGAAAGTCTTGAACCACTAGAAGAAAGTAATGACTTACGCGAACATATGGTTGGCATACTGTTTAGTAGGAGCAAGCTAACTCATTTACAAAAACAGGTATGATGTTGAAATTAACGTAATTCACGAAATTTGTTTAATTCATCCCATTTTCAGGTAATTGTTCACATCGTCCAAGCAATTAGAAAGGAGACCATGAGAGTCAAAGAAGATTGGGAAATGATGCTATGCTCTGGTACAGCCGGTTCGGCTAGTTCCGGACAAAGTCAAGACGCTACGAAAAGTACGGACACGTATTGTTTTGAAATGCTTTCGATGGTTCTAGCATTATCAGGTAAGAAAAATATTTTTGCAGTCATTAAAATACATGTCTTACTTCACGACATTTAATTTTAGGCAGCTCAGTTGGGAGAGCTTACTTGTCACATCAAGGAGGACTATTAAGTGATTTACTAAGTCTTTTACACACGGGAAGTGCTAGGGTGCAACGCCAAGTTACTGCGTTACTCAAACGGATGTTACCAGAAATTTCGCCGGAATCGTTTGCAAAGGCTATGAATATTGAGAGCCTTCCACCAAAAGACTTTAGCATTGTTGCTGCTACTAACAAAGGAGTGAATTTTGACACTCATCGGTAAGTTTTGAAACTAAATAATGTTTCCAACTAACAATTTTGAATCGTATATACCATATACAGGATATTTCAGGAGGAATAGTTAATATTGTAGAAGGTTATAGTGGGAATATTGCTAATACACTTGTAACACCAAACAGCTTACGATTATCAAATGCATTCGTAGATTTACGGTGCACACGCATCAAATCTTTACGCGCCAAGTTTAAACAGCTATATCTTTGAAACCATTGACAATTGAACACATTTATATAAACTGTTTTACTCGCATTAGCCATTATTATGACCTAAAGTATTTAAATTCTTCCTGAAACAACGTATAGAATCGTCATACCAATGATGCAATAAGCAAAATTATCAGTAATACTGCTATTTTGAGTATTTACTATTACCTTCTTTTATATGTCTTCGTACGATTATTGGATAGGCAGGTGCTGTGATTACTTACGTTTAACATAGTTGAGAGCTAACTTTGTATGACAGTTTTGTATTTAAGCGACTGAGCTACAAAGTATTGTGCATATTTGATTAAATCACTATTTTTCCTCTTACATTTACATTCATTTAAATTGATGTCAAATATACTTGCCCCAACATTAACAAGCGTGTCACTTCCATACAACTACAAAAATACAAACTCTGGGACTTTGGTTTTAGCAACCCCCTTGTTAAGTTGTTTCAATACTACGTTTATCAGCAACAATTTTTCGTAAACTATAACGGTTTTGCATCGGATATATGCCATGTTACTCCTGGTGTTTTAAGAGGCTCTAGTCTCGTTCCATTATTATTCCTAGTATTTATTAATGACTTGTGAAAATGTGTTGATTACAAGGCTTTAATGTTTGTCGACAATGTTAAACTATACCGATTTGTGGTTTTTCTGCAGGATGGCACTCAACTATAAGCGAATTTGATATTTGTCTGTAACTGGTGATTTTCTAATAAATTGGACTTAAATATATCTAAGTGTAAAGTCGTGTAGTTCACAAAACAACCAATAATTTTCGGCTATGCTGTGGATGTGGATGTCATTACTCGAAGTGATGCGTGACTTAGGTGTACATGGTGTGCGCCATAATATGCAGTACTGAATTTCGCGGAGTTCTCGTACGTTTGTTGATCATCTTGACAGAACTGTGACCAGAAGGTGTTATGTTGTGCAATTGCAGGAAGTTGTTTTGTGCAATTGCCATTGGAGATGGATCTCCCGACGGAGGAAAAGGTGTTCCTGATTACGTATTATTTTTGCTCATACGGAAGTGGTCACGTAGGTGGATCGAGTTTGAGAAAAGTACAGATCAATTTCGAGAGAGATTTTTTAAGCCGGCTTCTTGCCGGAGTCTGCAGTAACCTTTGTTCCGGGATATGTTTGAAAATCTGCGTAAACGATATGAACTCCATCTGCAGCGAGGCTGTGCACATTTGGAACACTTACATTACGCATAACAAACTAAATAAACATTTCAGTACTGTATATTTCGGCATATCCTGTACTTCAATTGCACTAATGATAGCAAGGACTATAATAACACTATAGTATCGCTACACTCCGCGCCACTTAAGTTATTATTTAATTCTTTCAGAACAGTTGTTTCGAGAATTCATGGATTTCCATTGTCAACCGTACGACGTGAGAAAAAATGTTTAATTCTAACATGCTTCTATCCCTACTCTAAAGATATTTACAAGTACCGACTTTTACCGCCTATATACCATAAAACTAAAACATACGAAATATACAGAAAATAAACGAAAAAGTATCTTGTCTATGTAGCACGAAACGTAAAACATGTGCCCGCTTTACTTTAATAAATCAATAAGAGTTGAGAGGGCCAGTGCTCCTTTCTCTTTATTCGTCAAATTTGGATTCATTTTCGCGATGTGATGTGTTCCTTGCGTCTAGTGCTTAAGGCCTGTTTCGTTTGTCCAATGTAGGCATTAGCACAGTCACTACATGCAATGGTTGTACGCTTGACAATGGGAATCCATGAATTGTCTAAACAGCTGTTCGAATTTAATCAAATAATAACTTGCGTGGTGCAGATTGTGCTAGTACTAGACTTTATCAATAACAAATATACATTCTTAACGTTTCGTCAACAGTGTTATCTTCATCAGAAGCGTCTTTGTTGATGGAGAACTGCCTTCACAGAATGTTAGGATTTATACTTCACAATACTCGGTCGTACATCCACCATAAAATTATTTTTTGCTTTAGTGCGTTCAAAACTCGAGTATGCATCCCTTGTATGCAATTCGTACTGTGTTATGTATACAAAAATATGATTGAGAAAGTTCAAAGACGATTTTTGAAACATCTTTGGTATGAAAAATACAATACGTATAGAAGACACCCTTACGAGATTTTACTTGCCGAGTTTCCTGTTACATCACTTGAAAAATACGTCGAGAGGAAATTGGCCTAACGTTTCTTTCTAAATTATTAGATAACCAAATAAATGCCGGTGTACTACGGTGTACTACTGCAAGACTTAATTTTCTCGCTCAGCTACTTCTTCTATGTGCTCTAGATGCAATAGTATTGGCTGTATAAGCGATATTTTTTTTTATATATATTCTAGAAATTGTATAGACATAGATTTTTTTCTTCTAGTATAGTTGTTTGCTAGTTAATTTTTTATTCTTATAACTGCGAGGCATAAAAGCTATTATTATTATTATTAAAACTGCTAGCTAGCGCATTCAAGTGTAATTCCTTTCAGTACAACACCAGAGTGTCTTGTGATTTATATAGCACTAATAAAAAGGTTTTTCTGCTTACACAATAGAAATGCATTTTTAATTGTGGTGGATGCAATTTTAAAAGTGATTTGGATAAACATGCACTTTTAGGCATGAATATATGCCCTGCTTCAAGTGAATGCAATGATAAAAAATAACAGTGTGACACGAACAAGATAAAAGTCGTTTTGTTTGTCACTATTTTTTTATTGCAGTATCCCCAACAAGCTGTTAGTTCAAAAAAGTTGCTTTTCATTGTGGTTATTGCACTCGTTGGGACAGGGAACGGAAAAGAATATATATACTAGCGCTAAAAAATTCTAATTAATACTGCTACTTATAGCAATCGAAAACGTAGGGCTCTCGTTATATACCAGTTCCGAAGCGATGACAAATAATTTGTCCTTAATACGGACATGCGCTTTGGGACAGCCTCAAAACCGAAACTTAAATAATCAAGTGATTACGCCATTATTTAAGTTTTGGTTTTTAGTTGAATAGGTTACTATTTCAGTTTTCTTTCTTTGAACTCACATAAACCAACGAGAAACAACATTTCATATTTTTTATTTCAACTCGAAACGATTTTCACATTGTGTTTCATTTTTGCTGCCTGTTATGTCATCCTACAGGCATACTTGACCCTCTAATACCCAAATCCGCTTTGAAGCGGATGGTTTTGTGTGCTAATAAATGATCCAAATTAAATAAAATGATCCTTAGATAGATAAAATTTTAGTAAACACATTTGTAATGGATCAAACACCTACCTAGTAGGGTTGCCTGTGATTATAGATACATCATGTGTCTAACAGAGGATAGGACATACTTATTATTTGATGCATTTTCCTTAAAGTAAAGCGACAAGTTAATAGATATGTACCAATGGTGTTAATTGATTTTTTATTAAAATCCACAGAACTGGTATACTGGATGTCCTCTTAAGTGTAATCGCAAAATCGCTAACCGTTCAAATTAAAGCAAAAGGAAAAACAAACAGTGGAGGTACATTGAAAGAATTGAACACAGTCAATTTAGCTACATCTATACATCCCAGAGATAACGTAGGATCTCGTTGGTGGCTACGTGGTTACGTCAGCAGGAAACTTGCAGAAGTAATAGTACATCTTATCAAAGACATGGCCTCTGTAAGTTTCCCTTAAAGCCAGTTAATTTATCTAAACCAAACGTTTCTCTAGGGCAAATTATCAGAAGCATGGGGAAACGTCACTAAAGCAGCGATTGCCCAAAATATTTTAAATTTAACGCAACTAGGAGAGGAGCAAAGGATACCTTCAATATGCTTAAGAACTCCAACCCTATGGTTAGCTTTGGCTTCACTATGTGTTTTGGACAAAGATCATGTCGAAAGACTATCCTCAGGTATGCTATTAAATTTTCTAGAGAATAGAATGTTACATTTAGTGTTTTTGGTTAATAGGTCAATGGACCAAAGCTGATGGACAACCAACGCCACCTAGGCCCACTTGCACTAATCACGACGATGGAGAAACTAACGCAGTAATTCAATGTTCCATCTGTGGAAACTTATGTGCTGATTGTGACAGATTCTTGCATTTACACAGAAAAACTCGTAACCATCAACGTCAAGTATGTTTCATCTTTAAATATTGTAGCCAATACCCATTTTTTTAAATTCATCTTAGGTATGTAAGGAAGAAGAGGAAGCAATTAAAGTGGAACTTCATGAAGGATGTGGTCGCACTAAATTGTTCTGGTTGCTAGCGGTAGCAGATGCTCGTACTTTAAAAGCATTAGTGGAATACAGGGAAGGAGGAGCACGTCATAGAGGCGTCGGAACAAGTGGTCAATGTAGATTCTGTGGAGCTGTCGGTAGTTCTGGTTTATTGGCAATAGGAAATGTTTGTGCTGATCAAGAATGCCAGGTTATTTTTATTATCAGTATTTCTCATTTTCAGACTTAAATGTATAGTAAAAGTAGTTGTAGAAATTAGCGAACTCACAAATTCTTTCTTCAATACTTGATATTCATATTATACTTTAGGAATATGCGCGTACAGCTTGTACTAAGTTACTGGCATGTGGTCACATGTGTGGAGGAGTCCAGGGGGAATTCGATTGTTTGCCATGTTTACATGGATGTTCGTCAGATGCCACTTTAAGACAGGATGCGGATGATATGTGCATGATTTGCTTCACGGAAGCACTTTCTTGTGCACCCGCTATACAAGTAATTATTTCTAAAAGTTATTGTAATTTTTTAACGGCATTGTTAATTTTAGCTAAAATGCGGACATGTATTCCATTTACATTGTTGCAAAACTGTATTGATGAAGCGTTGGGCAGGTCCTAGAATCACATTTTCTTTTTCATTATGCCCTATATGTAAGGTACGACTAATGACTAAGGTTTGCAAATCACGGTTCTCGATCATAGGCGTCCAACTGGGAAACGCGTAACTTTATTTAACTAAGAATTTATAAGCTATAATTTATAATTAACATAATACATATCGAGAATACGAATCATGGCGTACGTTTCCACTGACGTTTGCTTGAGCCTTATTCGCAGTAGTGAAAAAATATTTTTACATAATGAAAACGACTGTTCGACATGTAATGACGTAATGTTTGCGTAATTGTAATGATCTTTGAAACAAGCAAACGTATCTCTAGGAGCACTATTTTAAGACTGTTTTAATCTAGCCAAATATGTATTTTTTGTAGTACACTATTAAATTTTACTCTAACACAAAGGCTTTTTTCGTCACTTAGTTTCTTTATAGATTATCCACTATTCGATTAGCGATAATGAAGACCTTTATAATGCTGTGATGGAATTCGTTATTACTTGGTAGTTACTGAAAATAGTTTGTTAATCAATTTTAACTTGATAGTCTTGAAATTTCAATTGAGTTACTTTCATGACAGCAACTTCTTTTGTATCAAGTTGTAATATTATGGACCGGAGTGGATTTTTCCATATTCCCCATCGGGTCAAAACTGACTGTGGGGTTCTGGCATATTAGGAAATTGTTCTTGAAATTTCCGAATTCGTTTGGGAAATTTGACAAATACTGCTTTAGTCTGTGTTATTAGTTCATTTACGAGGGACGTTCAGTAATTAGCGAGACAAACTGCGTTAGCGGGAAAACTACTGAATATTATTAAATGAAATTTTCTGTGGATCAAGTTGGCAACCTTGGGGACAAATTAAGTCGGCTGATTGAAAGAAATAAAAGCAAACATAACCTCTTTTGTTCATTTCAAAATGTCCGCTCCTCTCGAAGCGTGTACGGTGGTAGAGCAACGTTCAGTGATAAGATTTTTGTTATCTGAAGGTGTGAAGCCGGCCGAAATTTATTCGGGAATGTTAAAACAGTGTGGTGAAAAGTGTTTAAGCCGCGAAAACGTGTATAATTGGATTGAACAGTTTAAATCGGGCAGAACAAGTGTCACCAATATTCATCGCTCCGGACAACCGGTTGAAATGTCGACCAACGCGCTACAAAATCGCATAAATGACCGTATTCTCTATGGCAGGCGTATAAAAATCGTGACAATAGCTGATTTGTGTAATATTAGTGTTGGAACTATGTATTCAATCATTCAGGACAAGCTGAATTATCGCAAAACGTGTTCGAGATGGGTTCCAAGACAGTTGACTCGAGTCCATAAAGACATCCGTGTTCGTATTTGTTCTGAACTCAAACATCGGTTTTTAACGGAAGGTAATGACTTTCTAGACTATGTTATAACCTGCGATGAAACGTGGGTTCACTACTATGAACCTGAATCCAAACGACAAGGCCTTGAATGGAAACATACGAATTCGCCCGTCAAAAAAAAATTTAAAACTCTCGCGTCTGCCGGTAAAGTGATGTTAACGGTCTTCTGAGACTGAAGGGCAACATACTGTGAACAGTGAGTACTATTGTAACTTGCTTCAACATAAAGTGAAACCTTTGATAAGAAGAAAACGCCAGGGTGCTCTTTCAAAAGGTGTGATTCTGCTGCATGATTACGCCCGCCCTCATACTGCCCAGAAAACGCGAGAGGTGATCAAAAATTTGGGTTTGGAGATGTTGCCATATCCCCCTTGCAGTCTCGACCTCGCACCATCCGATTTTCATCTGTTCGGCCCGCTCAAAGAGTTTTACGCGGCCCCAAGTTCGAAGACAACGAAGCGGTCAAACAAGCTGCACATAAGTGGCTCAGACACCAAGGTCAAGAATTCTTCAGCACTGGAATTAGAAAGCTCACAAAGCGATAAGAGAAGTGCTTAAATGTTGGTGGAGACTACATTGAAAAGTAGTGTAAATTCCATTGTCATTGAATCAATTGTCTTTTTTCCACAGACATTTGTCTCGTTAATTACTGAACGTCCCTCATACATATGCTTAGCAGTGGCGAATAGTTTATATATAGTGTGTCTCACTTTAGACGGCGCCACCCCAGTATTTTTTATATATTGTCGATTTAAAAAATTCAATTTAAAATAAATAGCAAAATTGAGAAAGTCGTATTAGGGATTTTTTTATTAAAAAATTTTGTGAATAAAAGTTGTTCAGAATGGTTCAAATAAGCTAAATCCGAAATGTCATTAAAAACAAAAAGTTTGGAAATCTCAAAAAAATCGAATTATAATAATAATAGTAATAATACATCTTTATTGTCCAACAGTCAAAAACAAATTACAGGACAAATATAATAGATACATTGAATTTTCAAAAGTACAGAGCTACTATTTGAATATACATATACATGAGTAACAAGAAAGTGTGAATAGGTAAAAGGAAAAGGAAAGAGCGAGTGAGGGAAAAACTGGAAGAAAGTATTAGTGGAAAGGATCAGAATAGTATTTATGAAGATTACGTGTAATAATAGACGTTATGTAGCAAATCATAATTTGTTGCTGATAGCTGATCAATGTGCAGGCCGCAAAAATTAATACTTGGGTTGCCGAAATTTCGAACTTTTGTAAACTGCTTAATATCTCGTTTTTAATGGTTTCACCAGTACACGATTAAAGTGTTGTACTGGCTATTAAATATGGAGGTAACGATCCACTTGGTTTTAATATTTGAACTGTATATATATGTACCAATGAATTTTTCTTTGAATCCATTGATTCATCTATGGTTAGCCACAATTTTTTACCTTGCACTTCACCCTGAATTATATTCTCTATTCTTTCACGTACACGTGGTTAATAATTTCGCAATGTTAATTCATTTGGCAATCTACAGTCGGAGTTATATTTATCCCAAAATTTACGAAATTCGTCTTTTTGGATGTTATTAAATGGAATGCTACAAACACTCATCATAAATATTAAACCCATGATAAATTCGGCATAAGGTTTTTAACCGCGCTTTTTCCATTTATGCTTTACGCTATTGATATGTTTTTCGCATTGTGATCGTTTCCAAATCAGTACATCCCTATTGGACGCCAAACACATCACACGAGATCCGTCGTATTTGAAATCTGGATATTTTGAAATAAACTTTCTAACACTGGTCACCAAGAAACAATTTTGACCAACTATTTCTTCGTTCATATTTGCTACTTGTTGTTTGTTCAACGTTACCGTGATCGAGTAAATCAAGCAAATAGAAATTATATCTGCAGACCTACCTCTCTACACGCCTGTGGTCTGGCACCGGCTTTGCGAACCTTACTAATGACACATACCATGAATTGGTAAGGAATCGATTTTATTTTATTCTTTTTCAGTCAAACATAGAACATGACGTTCTCAAAGAATTACTAGCACCAATACAAGAACTATTCAATGATGTACAAAGAAAAGCTCTTTTACGACTGGAATACGAAGGCCTTCTATCATCTGACGCAATAGCGACACCTGGCGGCCGTTTTTATAACAATGCAGCGGCGTACGCTATGGATAGATATGCTTACTATGTTTGTTATAAATGTAACAAGGTATTATTCATGTGGTTGATTACAATTACACCTTTATTTGTTACATATTTAATTATTTTAGGCATATTATGGCGGCGAAGCAAGATGTGACGCTGAAGTTAGCGAGAATTACGATCCAACGGAGTTAGTATGCGGCGGGTGCTCTGATGTTGCGAGGGCACAAATGTGTCCTAAACATGGAACCGATTTTCTGGAATATAAATGCCGTTACTGCTGTTCGGTGGCGGTCTTCTTCTGCTTTGGGACGACTCATTTTTGTAATCCATGTCATGACGATTTCCAGAGAGTGACTAACTTACCTAAGAATGAATTGCCGCAGTGCCCAGCAGGTTTGTATTAATAAGTTTTATTTTCTAGTCATTTAGATATTGATGATGATTTACAATATATGATCAATTATTGTGAGCTTCACTTTGAAAAGAAAGTAGTTTAATTATGCAGGATGCCCAATGATTTTAGTAATTTTTTATAGGAAAATCATTTACATACTTTTTATATCAATATATTTTATAAGAATCACATTTTGAGAACTGCACGCATAATTATTGAGGTTGAATTTAAATTCGCAGTGGACGGATCTGTGGGATGTCAACATGACATCGCATCATCGCTATTGCTTATTGGAGATTTACCGCTTAATTTAGAGTGAAACAGTATTTAAGTCTTCCGCAACGGAATAAAGGTATTCCTTTGACAAGTTTATCAAAATACCATTTGTGATGTTTAAATGATGTGTAATTTTTTTTCGTTTTACGAGTAAATCACGGCCATGGTATTGACGTTTACTACTTTTACTTTACTATTTTATCGTAGTGAATTGTTACTCTTCTAATATCCTATCGTTTATTTTTTCATTGTGTATTGTTTCTCACCCGATTTAAATCCAGTTAATCTAATAATTGTACAGACAGATGAAATTGTTTATGGTGGAGATGATATTAGGAAAAATAGTCTATATGAATTGCAAGGCATTGAAACGATGTAAGAGCCTTTAAGACGCGTGTGAATGTGTGAGGACATTTTAACATGCTTTAACGACACTCATCAACAGTGAACGTCAAAGTCGTAAGGGGTATTACTCAGGGCCGTGAATATTAAACAAGATACAGAGACGCACTAAGTGTATGTTGAACATCAATGAAGCTGGTGGACCATCACGCTTTAAAGGACGCGCCACAACATGAATGACGCTGTGTTTCTGAGCATCAGTTGTTTCATCCACACATAGGCAGATTTTCTTATTTCTCAACTCGTCTTTTATACATTCCTTTACTGTACCTTGCACGCGTGGCAAATTGTATCGTAATTGCATAAATATTGGCAGCTTCCATGAGGGAACGTACTTAGCCCAAAAAAGACGAAAGTGTTCATTAGATACTAGATGTTGTGGGATGTTGCACACACTTAACACAAAAATAAAATCATATAAAAATTGCCAGTATGGAATACTGTTTCTTAAATTCAATACATGACGTTTACTTTTACAATATTTTCTACATTCAAACCTATCGTGACTTAGTAATCCACTATTGCATATTGTGCAATAAATATGCCGACTTCTATATTCTAATCCAGGGAAATGCCTGAGATATTTATTCACATTCGAAGGGAACGTTACACCCTTTGAACGTTCCATCTCAGCGTGCTTATTTGGCGTGCAGCGTGCAACGTACGCTTTGAACTCTCTCGCGGTACTGTCGAGATCGACTACAAGTTGAAAATTACCCCTACCTACGCTAACTCTACTAATAACCTGATAACTAATAACAGTAATAATTGTAATAAGTGTAATAAATAATAAATAATTAATAAATCCCTATTTTTTTGCGCCTTTTTTTGTCTTTTTTATTGCCTTTTTGCCGCCTATTTCTATAATTTTATAGTGCCAAGTCCGGGCTTTATTCATCGCTTATAATTAGAGTAACCAAAACTTGCGGACTCGCATAGGCATCGGTATTACGGGTTAATATAAGAATACGAAAAATTCATAAATAAACTTACTTGCTAATTATTCAACAAATTAGACGCATCAGGATGTGAACTACTGTAAACTTGCATCATTGCATATGTTTCCACAGTTACTTCTTTAAACCTTGTGCGTCGACAAGAAAAAATATTCTTATACATAGAAAACGATCTCTCCACATCTAAGGAAGTTACATTTGCATGTAGAAACTGTTTTTCAAAATCACTTAAAAGTTCACTATTCTTACACTTATTATAAACGGCCTCTAAAGTATTAAAATCGGGATTTTTCCTTAAAACATCTGCCAACTTTTGACTAGCGCATAATCCTGGCGTATCATTTAATGTGTGTAATTTATTTTTTACACTCTCCACTATGTCTAATGATTCCTGCAATGACAATTCAGTGCATTGTAGTTTTTTGATGGCATCTAGTAATACTGTATAATTGGTACATATTGTTGTTAAACCTTCTAAAAGTTGAGGAATTTGAAATTCTCTTTGACTTTCTCTAATTGCTTTGGATTCATTCCGATTAAATCGCTTTATAACTGATTGAATTTGTTGAAAATGGATCAAATAGTAAGAAGCTGCTGTTAGCCAAGTACCCCATCGCGTAAAAATTGGTTCAGGAGGTTCTGGAATACCTGGACAAAATTAACGAAATTCTTTTAAACGTTTAGGAGATTTACGAAACACTGCTTTAGTACTTCCAATCATCCGATCAACGTTTCCGTAATGTTGTCGAACAACTTCATCAACTAAATGCAAAGCATGCAGCACGCAGGTTATATGTATTAAGTTAGGAAATATGTTTTAAGGGTCGCCCAACACTTAACATCGTTGCTGCACTATCTGTCACAATCATCACAACTTGATCTCGGGCAATTTTAAATTTTTTCAAAGCGTTCATTATCACTTTTCGAATATTTTCCGCGGTACATTGTTGAACACGTTTGCAAGTTAACAAATATCGAGATGCTGTGTTCTCGCTAGATAAAACGCGAGCTATTACATTCACAATACTGTTTTTCTTTATATCGGTCGTCTCATCCACGGTAATCCATATTTTTTTGGAACACAAATCACGTTTACACACATTTTCTAGCATCTCTTTCATTCGCGGCAAATGATTCTGTAATTGTGTTTGTGAGGGTAATGGGTACTTTGGAACGTATTGTCGCCAAAACGTTTTAAAAGCTGCTTTTCTCACCAACGACAACAGAAGATTACAAGAGGTAAACATAATTAATAAGTGTATGAGGAATAGTGTATACGGAATTTCAATTCTTGCATTTCTCATATGCTTAATACCATTGACATGCCTCTGGCAATAAGTTCTGTCCAATGCAGCCAAACGAACATTGCATATTAAGCAAAAAACTGCACTACCGTCATATTTTAAATGGGGAAAAAGTGACACATACTTATGTACATTAGTAGCAAATCTATTACGAGGCATTGTTTTCTTAGGTATGTAAATATTAGTTCTATATGAAACGATACACTAATTATGTACTTGGTGTAATACTACAACACACAAAAAACACCAGCTATATTTTCAAAAGCGACACGTAAGTACATAACCTTGACCGTTCGACTAATCTCTGCAACAGCTCAACCGGTACTAAAACAAAATCTCTCTCAGCGCGGTTTAACATGATTTATATTCAAGGTCGACACTACATGCCTGCTTCTCTACCGGTTTAGTTTATTTATGAATTTTTCGTATTCTTATATTAACCCGTTATACCGACGCCTATACGAGTCCGCAAGTTTAGGTTACTCTATTCATCACTTATAATACACTTTTAATACTTGCTTAAGATAATTTAATTTTTTTCCAAAGCTTGTCTTTCTGCCAAAAGTACTTTTCCTGTTTGTCCGCCTCCACAGGGATACCAACCCACGGACTTCCATATTTAAATGTTTGACTTTTTAATAATTGTATGTGTTGTTACAAACGATGTTATGAGTGTTCGTGACTTCATTCCAAAGTAGATTGTGTTTTACATAATTTTGTGTGTTTTTGACAAAAATTGTTCTTACAAAGTAAATTCTTGAAAATAAGTTATCACTTTCATTGTTTCCTGTAAGATGATTTTAGTGGACTCTTTTTTTCTTAAGATTAAAGAATTAATAATATACATCATTAAAATGCCAGAATTCAACTAACAATAAGGTTATTTAAGTTCTGTATATATAATGTGGAAATTGAAAATTTACATTATAATTATCTGAAGTAGTAGTGAATGCACGTACTTTATCCGATATCCCACTACAGTATATATTTTTTTTAGGCCCAAAAGCAAAACAATTGGATGGTGAAGAATGCCCATTACACGTGAAGCATCCGCCTACTGGTGAAGAATTTGCTTTGGGTTGCGGAGTATGTAGAAATGCCCATACATTTTAGATACTCTCCAAGTACTCCCTCTTATATATTCTACATTATATATATGTATATTATAGATTTGTGTAGTCAGACTCACTGATGCTGATTCACATCAATTGATATTCGATTTTTAGTGATATTTCGTGGTAGTATGAACGTGCCATTTATTTTCATAGTACTTTGTTGCTGCCTCTTAGGATATTATTGTTCCTTTAATATTTAAAACATTACTTCTTAATGTTACGCATACTAGTTAAGTATTGTGTTGTAATATGATAAGTGTAGTATGTTACATTTTAAATTGTAGTTGTATTCATTGACGACGTAATAAAATTTACTAATTTTAATACACTTTTAATTTTATTATAAAAACTATATCTCACTAGAGAACAAACATTACAAATAATATACAATCCAGTCTGTAAAAGCTTAGAAAATGGTAATTATTGTATTATACAAATAAGTTTACATTAAGTATGAATACATATAAAAAAAAACAGTCAAGGAGAATAATAATAGTTATAATAAATCATCGTAATAAATAATTTATGTAACAGTTTGAACACCAACATGTGTATATTTACAAAAAAAAAAAAAACAATATGTACAAAATAAATCGAACCTAGAAATAATGTAATAGATATCGCAAGAAAAATATACATTTACTTTCTAGTATATTTTCATTGTAATTACCCATAATTTTCCAAATTCAATCTTTACTATAAATATCTTATTGCTATGACTAAAGTTCTGTGGCTTCTTCGGAATACGCGCTATTTTTCCGGTGGCAAACATGTTCTACGTCTTCCCCTTCTATGATATACGGTCCGTTTCTAAACGTACCGTAACCTTCCGACGTTCCACCATCGCTATTTGGATCTGGCTTAGATTTATTTATATTGGCTAAGGGATTAATGCTAATCTTATAATCGTTTCCTCCGTAATACGGATAACTTCTTCGGTTGTCGTCATTCCTAGGCGGATCTAAAGTATCAACTAGAGACGTAACCCTCAAAGGTCTTGGTATGGTGGTAGCGGGCAAATGTTTATTATGAATATTATTCACCGGAAAGTATGGTTCGTTATACGTAGACATACTCATTATTGCTATATTATTTTGATTTTGATCGTTCTTTCTAAAAGCAATTGAGTCTGTGTTCACTGATGATTCGTTAGATGCAGGTACATATTTTCTTGGACTGTATTTGCTTCGATTTTTCACCGAATGAGTGTATTCTCTTGTTCCTCTTCTTCTCAAAGTAAAATCACGCTGACCGTCTTTAGCCTTGCTATGCCACTGGACCCAGTTGTATCGCATTATCGGATCGACTGGACCCCATTTCCTAGAGAATTTCAGAGCAGCCTTCAATTTCTGTAAAAAGAAGATAAATTGTCAGTAAGTATGCGGAATGTGGATTGTTTATAACTTACATCATTAAAAGTGTAATAATCATCTTGCTTAGATGCCTGGAAGAATCCCATAGCAAGGATAAAGACAATCGCTAGCAATACAATCGCCCATCCTGTAGCGTATAACCACACAGGATCTTCTGCCAAATATCCGGTTATGTGTACAATTTCTGCAACGGCCCAGAGGAAAATTCCGCAGAGTATGAATGGACATAGCCACCATAATGTAATGTAGATTATTGGCAGTCTTCTACCGAGTATAAATTCAAAATCGGATTGAATACGTTTGCTACCTGTAATTGATTAAAAAATTAACTTCAGCCTTCTAAAATGCAAGCGAGATTATATGCTTACCATAACAACCAATAACAGCTAAAATTTCCACAATAACGCTAATCAAAATTACATTTCCAACGATATAATGATCGAACATGTGGACTATTTGGAATTGCTTTCTTAATAGTATGAGACACGAACATATTAAGCCGAATATACCGCAAAACATGGATATCTGCCACCAATACCATCTCTTCCTGCTTTCCAATCTGATGGCCTTTATTATTGTGTATAGGAGGGTTATCTAAAATGAAATTACAGAAAATATAGAGTATAGTTATAAATTGTCTAAATATGAAACTTTGGAATTCAAATTTTTAAGCGCATGCTTTAACCGGCAATGTTATTAGTGGTGTCCACAACAAAAACATAACCAAATTGTTATATGTGCTTTTCATTTATGTGTTTGTTTCGAATTTGTATTTTTGAGGGTTGTCTTTTTATTTTTGCATAGGCGCGTAATGTGCGCCACCAACCAAACGTCGCCTGTCAAAATTAATTTCCACATTTACTGAATTTAGGTCCAAAGTTTTATCAAGATACGGCAAGTGTTTTAGCCAGAGCAAATTTTTAAAACTAATAAGCCACTCGAAAAATGGAATTGAGTCGAGAAAATGTTCGCGCAATAATTTTGGACCACTTTCGGAGAGAATTATCTCAACAACAATGTCTCGTTGTGTTAGTTTCTGTTTTTGATAATGAAGCACCACATCAGTCGACAATTTCTCGCTGGTACTGCGAATTCCAACGTGAACGCACCAGTCTCAACGTCGATCCCAGGATAGGACCACCAAAGACAGCAGTCACTTAAAAAAACATCACTCTTGTGCACCAACTGATCAAGGAAGATCAACATGTGACATATCGCGAGATTGAAGCATCTTTAGGCATTTCAAAGACCTCAATTAAAAAGATTCTGCGTGATGAATTGACTTTGAGAAATTTAGTTTCTAGTTGGATCCCACAACTTTTAACTGAAGAAGAAGGTGGCTCACGTTAATTGGTGTAGAAAAACTTTAAGCCGGTTCAACAAGGGAAATTCAAAAATGCGTATAGTATCGTGAGTGGTGACGAATCATGGATTTATTCCTATGAACCCGAAGCCAAACGTCAATGGGCGCTTCAAGATGAAAGGAAGGCAACAAAAGTTATCCGTTCCAGAAAACTGTCGAGGAAAATAGTCGCAACTTTTATGTCAATTTCAGGCTATGTTGCTACAATTCCTTTAAAAGGTGGAAGAACAGTTAATGCCGATTGGTATACAACTGTTTGTTTACCGAAAGTGATTGCCGTACTTCGAAAAATCAACCCTCAACGACGGATCATCCTCCACCATGGTAATGCGAGTTCAGATAGAGCTGGAAGGCGATTGAGTTTTTAGAGCAGTAAAACATTGAGTTATTAGATCATCCTCCGTGCAGTCCTAACCTAAGTCCAAACGATTTTTTTACGTTCCCTAAAATCTAGAATGGGCTGCGTAGTCAACGGTTCCAGTCGCCGGAAGAAGCAGTCGATGCCTTTAGAATGGTAATTTTAACTGTTCCAACTGATGATTAGCATAACTGCTTTAGCAGTTGGTTTCAAAGAATGAAAAAGTGTATCAATCTTTATAGAAAAACAATAAAGCACTTTAAATCGATATGCTTTTGCTGCCATGGCTATATGCAAAACTAAAAAGACAACCCTCGTATTATAGCAAGAGCTTATTTTCTGGGAATGTCTTGATAAACCCATTTTCTACACCAGGAAAATAAATCAAGATTGCATGGAAAACCTTTTTGGAAGTGTGAGGTAACAACGCGGAGATACAAGAAGTCGAACGCCAATTCAATTCCAGAGGGCTCTCGAAAATTATTTCATATTATACAAATTTCTTTATATATTTAGAAAATTTCAAATTTATATTCAAGCAAACTTGCAATTATTAAATAAATGTTCGACAAAGACATATTTGCATTGCATGTGTGTTATTTGCCAAAACGCTGACACAATTGGATATGTCATTTTTACACTCCTATATTCAAATATTTGATAAGAAAGATTCTGAATTGTTTGTGACCTGAATATTCCTATCCACGTGTTTGTTATATCAAACAATGTATTATGTATTTCTTAAAACCTATAATTCAGTTGTGAAGCCTCAACTAGTTTCTTTAAAATTGCTACTAATGAAATTTAATGTTTCTTGCAGTAATTTTCCACGGTAATCTTTATTAAATTTATATCTTCCATTTAGAATTGCTTCAACATTAAAATTTACTAATCAAACCTTAATTTCACAAAAGGAAAAGCAATCTAAGCTTTTAAGCTTAAAACATTTATAAATAAATAAATTCTTACCACTCTGTGTTTGATTTATTGGATACCCAAGGTGATAATCATTTATTGTTTTGGTCGGTAGGTACTTGTGTGTGTAAATTTTTGTGAAATGTGTCATTTCATTGAATTACCTGCTTTGTATGTACCTTTTTGTTTAATCGATTTTGTATGTAAATTATGAAACATTCGTAAACTAAAATAACGATATATTGTATATTGTAAATTTTAATTTCGCGCACATACACCACTAACATAGCGTTTTAATTTCAAAGCCATAAAATTTGAACCACAGAGATCAAAGCCGCTGCATACAAGTAAGTATCACTTACCATACTAATGAAACCTGCAAAGATGATAGCAAAACAGGCAACCAGCGGCCAAGCTATCCCATTTTCCGACGTTAGGGCTATGTCGTATATTAAGGTAAGCAAAGTTATCTGGGCTATGTCACTCTCTGGTGAAATCTTGTAGTCAATGCTGTGCAAAAACGTATAGCACAATAGAACAGACACAGTGCCGATAATCAGGTTGATAAGGATGTAACCAAATCCTGTCCTGTAATGGCATAAAATAGACTTAGTACAATGATATTGCGGTAAATGGTTAAAAAATATAATAAATAGCTTACATACAGAAAATACAGTTAATCTTTATTAAATTTGAGGAGTATTCAAGTAAAATTCAACAAACCGAATTTTCAGTCGAATATAGCTAACAATGAAACACCGGTAATTGATATTCACCGATTTAAATTAAACTTTGTGGGTTTATACACCAATTTACTGCAAGAACATTGGTAATAATTTTTTTTAGATGCCCAATCGCCCGTTTTCGGGGTCTAGGGTACCCTAAACGCAACACAACTCCGCGTTATTTGCGTTAATATCTCTGAAACTATTAAATTAAAACTATTACTGTATTCAAACTGGTTCTCTGCTATATTTCATTAAGCTAACAATGCTTTCTGTCAACTTTGAGGATAATGTACACATTGAGGTAAACATTAGTACATAAATATAAGATATGAATCTTTTTTTTATTAAATTAGTCGTACAGCACTAGAATTCATGTTAAATTAATAAAATACCGGCAGCAGATGAAATTAGAAATTATACATTATGTTTCCACTATTTAAAATACTAATTTGGATTCCGAGTTAGGAACTAGCCACAGTCTTTTTAAAAATGAGATCAAATGAAGGTTTGTTGAGATTTTTTTGACAATACTCCTCATGTTTGTTACCCTATCTAAATGGGAATTCAACTTACCAGACTGGATTAACTTTCTTCAGTACAATTCCAGCATTAGTAACAAAAATTCCAAATCCGACGTGTGTTGAAAAAAATAACTGAATTGTGGCATAGTACCATACCTTAAAAAATAGAAATAATGGTTAAATACAATGATATGCATTATAACAAAAATTAAAGGAAGACAACACCAAGCGACGATTTTTTTTATTTTTTGTGTAATTTTCTAGAGTAGATTTTAACAACTCAATTGTAATGAACGCATAAGTGTGCCTTTATGTTGACGCTGCGATAAATCATAAGAGCTCAGATACTCGATCCGTAGCCATGGTTACCGCGTTATTTAGCCAATTGGTGAGCGTTGCACCTCCGTGACCATGGTTGAGTGTCGCCGCTCTTACCTCTAATCGCATCTCTAATAGTAATGCAACCTAATGCGAAAAGTACAGAGCTGTATATGTTTAGAATAAACAACTTACAAGAATATTAGAAAAACGACTAAGAGAATATGTAGACCAAAAATTAGAAGAACAGACAGCCTTCAGACCAGAAAGACAAACGAATGATATCACATATGTATATAATGAAGAATTTAGTAGAACAAAAAATAGAAGAAAGAGAAGAAATGTTCCTGATATCCATTGATCTGCAATGGCGAAACGTTAATGGACTTCGGACTTAAGTACTTGCACATGACCGGCAAAACCGCCGGTAAAGCATCATAAACTTATATGTATTATAGCCTTTCCCGGCAGTTTCGCCGGTCGTGTGTAAATAGCCCTAGTCTCACCAGTCTCCATTAACACTTCGCCACTGTTGATCTGAAGGCCGCATTTGACATCGTAGAGAGAAGAGAAATATTGAAAGGTTTAGAGGAAATGGATGTACTAAAAATTCCAATAAATGCCATCAGAAGTACGTACGAGAGGGTAAGAGTTAGAATACAAGTTGAATAAAATAGTTAAGCGAATTAAAACACAAAGCGGGCATCTCAATACAATTGGATATAAAAAACCAAGAACCAATAAGAGTGAGTAGCTTGTTATATGCAGATGATGTGGTCCTGATAGCAAACTCCAAAAACAAAACACAAAAGCTAATGAACATCTGGGCAAAAGAAATAGAGAACTTAAAGATGGAAGTTAACAGAAGTAAAACTAAAGTAAAGAGCATAAATGAATACCAAGAAAATCAAGCTAACAAAGAGATTAAGTGCGGAGACAAGACATTGGAAAGGGTAACAACATATGATTACTTGGGGAACATAGCAACAGAAGATGGAAAATGGATAGAGAAATAACAAACAGAGGGAACAAATCAACGAATATACGTATTAAAAATACAATCCCAACAACAACATATGCGTGTGAAAATTGGACACTATGGAAGAAAGATAAAATGCGATGGAGATGAAGCACCTAAGAAAAATACCAGGGAATACAAAATGGGATAGGATTAAGAATGGAGACGTCAAACAATTAACAAAGCAAGAACCATTAATAATAAAAATAAAATCGAAATCACTTAATTGATACGGACATATAGCAATGATGGAGACAGATAAAATGACAAAAAAAAATAATGAAGCCAAGATATTCAAACAAGAAATGAAGAGAAAGACCAAGAAGAAAATGGTAGACCAGATAAAGGAAATGGGGAAGAAAAGGGAAAGACTTAGGAAGAAATGAAAGTAATGACAAAAAACAGAAGAGAGTGAAAACAATGGGTACAAGAGGAACCGGAATCCGCATCCAACACCTGAAAAGGTAAAAGGAAGGGAATGACATATCACAATAGTTACATTTTAATTAGATTTGCAAATATAGAGGACGTCGATTATCCGGGCGCGGTTAAACTGTGTCAGATGTTTGATTGCACGAATAATCAAAAATTGAATTATTAGTAGTATCCCTTTCATGTATCTTCGGAAAAGCTAGTAAAATACTGCATTTGAAATTAGTCACGTAGTCAGTTAATGACACGCAGTTGAATACAACATACAGTTTATTGTATCTGTTGGTATATGTGTGGAGCATTTAGTCATGTCTAACTTGATTGAAAAACGCAAATAAATTGTTCCTGAGATTGAGGAAAAACTAAACATTATAAAACGGCATAAAAAGGCGTGAACATATAACGTAGTTAAGCAAACAGTTGTAGATATTTTAAAAAATAAGCAAGAGCTAGAAACATGTGTTTCTAGAGTAAATAGTTTCAAATGTATCGCGAATCGTAAAAGTTTAAAACGTTGAATACAATATGATAGGAATGATGTGGGTTATCAAATGATCGAAGAAAACGTAATGGAGTAATGTTGTTTTGACAGCTGTCGAAAGTGAGTAAGTTTATGTATTGCTGGAATCATGGAAAAATAACAATGCCGGTCAGTGATTCTATTTCTTCTTTTGGATGGGAGAATGTGTGCAAAAATCAGAAAGAAGTTGGATGCAGTATATAAGGATCATGCACCTTCGATAACTACCATCAGATACTGATATAATGAATTTAAACGTGGTCGAACATCCGTCTTTAATGTAGTAGTCAGAAAAAAATTGAGTATGGGAAAGCTATCGGCGAGATGGGTGCCGCGTCTGCTGACGGTTGATCAAAAACGGAATCGCGTATAACTTCAGTGCAATGTTTGGACATGTTTAAGCGCAACACAAGTGAGTTTCCGCGGCGTTATCTGACTGTAGATGAGATACGGATATATCACTACAAGCCAGAAGCCAAAGGTCAGTCGGCAAAATGGGTTTTTCCCGGAGAAAGTGCACCAAAGAAGGCTATCTGTCGGAAAGGTTATGGCGACGATTTTTTGGAATTCGCAAGACGTAATCTTAATTGATTATTAGAGAAGGGAAGGAGAACCACGGCACACACTACAATGTTGATTTATTGGACCGATTCGACGTTGAAGTAAAGAGAAAAAGGACCCACCTAGTGAAGAAGAAAATTCTATATCATCATGATAACGCCACGGCCCACTCATTGACAATTACGACAGCAAAACTAGTCCAGTTACGGTGCGAACTGGTGCCCCATCCACCATATTCGGCAGATTTGGCCCGCTGTGACTTCTTTCTTTTTCCAAACTTGAAAAAATTAAAAAAGAAGATAGAACATCGCTGGACTAAGTGTATAGAGCTACAAGGAGATTATGTCGAGAAATAAATGTTCTATATAAATGCAAAACGATTGCATTGTATTCCTTAACACAGGTACATATCACACCATCCTCGTATAATAGGGTACTTGTCTTTAACTTTGTTATTATTCGTGTTTTTCAATTAAGCGTGTTAAGGTCAGTGCCGACTAGGCCGGATCATCAAGGTTCTACTGTATAATTTTTATGTTTTGTGAATGAAAACAGCAAAACTAAATACATAAACCTTGGCTATAAACGAACCATTTTTATTGGTCTCTTAAGGTTCGTTATAGTATGATACCACTGTACATAGTTTATTATGTTATACTCCTATTCTTAATTTAATCTGTTTGCACATCATTTATTATATTATTGTTTTGATAGATACTGACAGTAGGAAATTGAATTATATTGTGTCCTCTGGATTTACATTAATTACTTAGAAAGTACGAAACTGTATTTTGCGATCTAATTAAAATATCGCGGAAGAGTTCTTTTGCATAATATCTTTTAATTGCAAATATAGCTATTGGTATATACTAAATCAATTTTAGAATTCGATTATTAAATATTATCCAATGAATATTCATAAAACCGTAAAGATAGCGGCCATCGTCAATTAATTTTTACTATCCGGTATACAGCACAAGAACGGTAAGCACATCGTAAAATTTCCGGAACGTTGACTTGTTAACTCGCTAACAACATAAGTAATTAGGTAATTTGAGAGTTATCTTTTAAGTGGGGGCGCATACTGCCATTTTAATCAATTTGTTCTACCGGTAATATCAATTTAAATTCGATGATAAGTACCAATTCATATACATTTTGCGATTACATAAAAGTTATACACCTTGAAAAGAAGTTTCATACGCGAACTTAACGTAGCTACATAAATTGAAGTACCTTTACGTATTTATAATTGTTTTGTTTTTATTGTAATAGGTTGATTATGTAAACACCAACCTGTGATTTTCAATGTGTATTTAATTACGAGGGTGTATCAAATATAAACGGGACTGATTTTCTTAAAAATTCCGGAGGGCTTCTAGACCTGGAAGGGGTTGATGCGCAGGTAGCCTGTACCGTTAGGGAGAGGGGTGAACCGACCGCAAGCGGGGAGCGGCCATTACAGATACAGTTCAGGGACAATACCCTGCAAGAACTCGTGTGTTTGCATGGCACAAAACATTTTCTGGGGGGCGTGAAAAGGTCGAGAACGAGAGCCATGATCACCGCCCAAGGACAAGTGTGACCGAGGCCAGTTTTTTTTGACCGGCAAGGTGCTTTTCACGTTGATTTTCTCCACGATCGACGCACAATTAATGCGCGAATTACTGGATGCCACGAAATTGTCATTTCGGAGGAAAAGGAAGAAGCAATCGGCCTGGAGTGTCATTCTTCTGCATGACAACGCCAGGCTTAATGTGACGCCACGATGCAAAAAGTGGATGCATTAGGATGGGGAACGCTGGAACATTTACCCTATAGTACAGACTTGTCACCTTGTGACTTCCATCTTTTTGGACCTTTCAAAGAAGCGCTTGGAGGCCATCGTTTCGACGACAATGAAGCGGTGGAAGCGTTTGTGCTCTAACGGCTACACAAACGTCCGAAGGGTTTTTACGATGGTGGAATAAAAAAGGTCCCAATCCGATGGGAAAAATGTATTTCTAGGGTGAGAGAGTATGTAGAAAATAATAATATTAAGTAGAGTTAGAATTTTTTAAAAAAACGTCTCGTTGATATTTGATACACCCTCGTATCAATAGTTAAGTTTAACGTGAAAAAAGTCTTATTTAATTGCTTGTATTACGCAGATCCTGTTATGCTAATACATTGGATTGTATCTATTATCACTTTCGAGACATAAAAATGAAACCAATTTCAGGCTCAGCCGGCCAAGTATATCGCAATTAACGCGAAGCAAACAGAAATGCTAAGAAACCCATTTTGAATGCTAATCTAGCGATCATTTGAATAAACATCAGTTCCTATTTTATCCTAACAATAGTAGAAGAACCAAGATCCGTGTCAACCGCAAGAAGTGATGAAAGATAGATTAGTTGATTTTATTTTCGAACTTACATCAGGCTTTGCGAGAATTTCCCATTCTGCAGCTTTTCCGAATTTCGCTATTCCGTTATAATTGGTTTCTTCTTCAACCCCTCTGACGATTAAAGCTATTATACATCCGACGGTACAAAGAAGTAAAACGACTAGGGTTTTGACGTAAGCTTTCGTTCGTTTAAGTAAGCTGAAAAGATTATGTTGTTATTTAAAGGGCAAAGTTTTTTAAAGGAAGGTAGTTTACCATAAAATAGTTATGAACCAGACAAAGGCAACCAATCCAATAAAAACACCAAACCAGAATGTATCTTTGAAGGGAGACTCTAAGAACGTTTTCCTGAAAAAAAAAGAAGTCTATATTAATTGTATATTCAACAGAAACTAAAATACTACAAATACAAAGTAAACACCTTCAGTTTTATCTCTCAATACATATATATACAACTTTTAAAAAGTTGATTAAAATTTGTAAAAAGGTGTTAAAACAAAAGTTAACAATGACTAAATAATTTTAGCTTATATTGCATAAGTAAGACACAAGAATCAAAAAAAAAAGAATTGTTTATTAGCAAAAAGTCAAAAAGAAAATATCAAAAGACATTATAACAAATGTTTACATTTGATTACAACAATTAATATCTAGTGTTTCCTCCTCTTGCACGAATGACGAATTTCATCTTGGTCAATAGCTTCCCAAATTTCTCGTAGTGCCCGTGCTAGTTCCTGTTGGTTAATTGGACACCGAGGAAGTGCTCTAAGCCGTCTGCCCATTATGTCCCAAATGTGGTTGATTGGGTTTAGATCCGCACTTCTGGCTGGCCAGTGCATTGTGGTGATACCCACTACGGCAAGATAGTCCTGTACAACTCTGGCGGCATGCGGTCTCGCGTTACCATGCATAAAAATGAAATCGTGTGGTTCTAAAATGTTTGTAATGTAAGAATCTGCTGCTATAGTGCCTTTTGGTATTACCACCAACCCTGTACGAGCCTCTAAAGTAATGCCTCCCCATACCATTACAGAACCTTCACCAAACAGAACAGTTGGAATAATGTTACATTGCGCATAACGTTCACCCGGACGTCTGTACACACGCACTCGTCTGTCACTGCTATGAAGACAAAATCTAGACTCGTCACTAAACATAACGTTTGCCCAATCGGCCTCCAACCAATCGACATGTTCTCCAGTAAATGTTAACCTAGCTATGCGATGTTCTGCAGTTAAGTGTGGTCCTGTTGCAGGCGTTCTGGGAGCTAAATTAAAACCTCGTAAACGATTTCTTACGGTAACGCAGCTTACACGAACATTGTGGGTCTCTTCGAGCATATTTTGTCTTGCAGCCGTAATGAACTGTTCCCTTAGCGTTTGCATCAACAAAAAACGATCTTGGGACAGAATTTGTTGCTCGTCTTTTACCCTGCCCTGGTTTTCTTGAGTATGACTGAGTGTCCCGGTGCCGCTGCAACACTCGAGATACTGTTGATTGACTAACGCCAAGACGTTGAGCAATGTAACGCTGACTCATACCTTCTTCTGCAAGAGTGACTACATGCACAGCTTCTGCAACACTTAAATTGTGGTTGTCTCCCGTTGACATCCATGTTTATAATTTTGCACGTTCTGTCTCCAGGTAACGCGAAACAAACACATGAATGGATAATAAATCAAGCTCTGCTGCAGCCAAAATACTGATAAATCAGTTCTTTCATTTAGTGATAAACAATAACGCCGACAAAACATATCGAACACGTGTACAAACATCATTCCCGATAAGCAGTTTCGTTATCTACATTCATTCATTCCAACAAAAAAAGATTTCAAATTTTATTGCAGAATTTACAAGTGATGCGTTAATTTTTTTCGCCAGTGTATTATTGGTTAAAAATCGGAAGAAATTTATGAAGTTATAGATATATCTACAATTACATCATTTTCAGCAAAATATCGAATTGTTAAATGAGATGAAAGCAACAAGGCTCTTAGCAGACTTCAAAATTTTCTATCAGTAGCTTCTTCATATACAACCTTATTAACAGTTCGAAAAAGGAAAAACACATTTTGCGTTTTATGAAAAAATGTTAATCTTTGTAAAAGCTTACTCTTCTTACAATTAGTCCCAGAAATAATATAACAATGAGTGACGTACAATTTCTACTATGCATAAATTTAGAAAACAAGTGAGTGAATTGTTTGCTGTATGATTTTATTCAATAAATTCAGATTTACATGATATTTTTTAAGTGTGCTCCCCTGCGGGATATACCTTCAAAGTTTTTACAAAAATAATGAAAGAAAAAATATTTTGATACAAATCGTTTTAATGTTTTTCAAAATATTCGCCGTTGAGATTTATAGTTTTGCTTGCAACCGAACCAATTTTCGAAACATTTTCTCCACTCTGAAGGTGATGTTTCCAAAAAATTGTTTTTGAAAGCTTCAACGGCTCCTTGAGGTGTTAAAAATCGCTGTCCACGAATTTTTTGTTTCACAATTGGGAACAAAAAGAAGTCGTTAGGCGAAAAATCATGTGAATACAGGGAATGAGACATTATTCCATGTTTTTCTCCTTCAAATAATCACTTGTTTGACGTGCTGAGTGAGACCTGGTGTTGTCATAATGAAGGATGATGCGACGTTGTCGATTGTTTCTCCTGATTTCATTGATGACTTCTGGCAAACAAATTGTTGTATACCATTTAGCATTAACCGTTCTTAGATCCTTCAAGACAATGTTTGCAACATGTCCAGTACAACGAAAGAAACAAGTCATTTTCTTGGGAGTGCTTCATCCAAACAGTTGATTGTTGCTTAGTTTCCGTCTCGTACAAATATATCCAAGTTTCGTCACCTGTTACGATGTGTTACGGATTTTGAAATTCCTCAATTTGCACGATCCCTTTTTGTGCTTGGACCAAATTATGCAGAATCCATGGGCATCCATGGAATCCATTCGCACCTAAATGTTCATCCAAAATCGAATGTACTGCAGTCTTCGATATGCCTAAGGATGCCCATATCTCACGGTAAGTCACCTGCCGAGCCTCTTGAATTACGTTGCGCACAATATCGATGTTTTTTGGAACAACAACCGATTTTGGTCTACTTCCACGAAATGCATCACTATTGGAAGCACGACTACCACAAGATTCTGCATAGCAGTCTTTTATAATGGTACTTCTTTATCACGTTGAATGAAACGAGTCGAGGCATTGTTGTTGTATTAGGCTTTTACTAAAATCATAAAAAATTATCGAACGGAAACCACGTAAAATTTTCACTTTTTCACAAAATTGCCTTTTTTAAACGCTCACTGTTAACAAATTAGGGTGTGTTTATAATGAAGCTGTGATAGTCGATAAAGGCGACGATACTAGCTGTGATAAGAGCGACGATACTAGCGGCGATAAAAGCGTCGAAAACTATGCATCGAGGATTGCGTTTATGAAACTTGGACAAGCGCGTCATTTTGACAGTCGTCAACATATTTTTATTGTAGTCTTTCATTTTTGATTTTGGTGTTTGTGGCCCTGTATTGGGGGCCTCAGGTAAATTTCGCTTATTAAGTTCTTGATATACATTAAAACTAGAACTGATTAAAGCAGCTAAAATTTGACAGTTCGATTATAAATGCTCTCACCTTTGCTGACCATCGCTGTACACAGATGTCGCGTACTTCACTTCCAACATAAATACGCGCATACAAACAACGTATCTCACCGCTTCGCTAGTATCGACGCTGAGTATCACAGCTCGCCTCTGTAACCATGGTTACGGAAAGATACAACGCTCATTGATTGGCCCGTTTTGCTAACGCATCGTTCTTATCGACTATCATTGCTTCACAATAAACACACCTTTACTCGGCCAAGTTCTGTGCTGTCAGTGCTTCAACAATAACAAAGTCAGATTTTACAGAAATAGTAATGTCAAATCTAAATAGCGCCGCCTAGTGGTCTCAGAAGCCTTCAGTGTGTAAAGTGCTCCATGGCTTTGTTACTATCACCTCCTCGCCGTAAAAGGTGAAGAGCAGTTAATTATTTGGCTGAAGAATATCCGGATTTTAACTGCAATGTAATACTGTGGGCTGCTTCGTCGTGAACTAACACAAGGGTGAAACCTGACTAACGATCAGCCATTCTATTGGCCCGAATCACCCAATCCATTTTTAAGAAAAATGTTCATGAAGCTAGTTTCTAAACAGATTAATGGAATGTGCAGGGCATCCGTCTTGTTTAAAGTAAATTTCTTCTATAATAATATTCTTTAATGACGGTAAAACAACATTTTACAACACATCCAAATATCAATAATGATAGCAAGGACTGTGGGGTAGTTTGGCAAACAACAATATTCTCGGCACACTCAGCACTACACAGATTATAGGAATAGCCGTTTTTGCTTGAACTGGACGCCTATGAGACTGTTTACATAAATAAGAATGCAAACCTAATCAATAAAGAGAAGGAACCTTTACACTTTTCCTGACTTTTCGATTTATTACGGTAAAGGGGTCATTTGATTTATGGTATGTGCTATAACAAAAGACGTCGATCTTTCCGTATATTCCGCACGTATCTAGTCTTTAGTTCAGGGGTATAGAGGCGGAAAGAACACAAATTTGATGGATAGAAAGGGCCTACCGATGGCCACATGTCTTGCGTTTCATGGTGACAAGACCTTTTCCACCTTTTTCTCCTTATTTTAACTTGCTTTTTATTCTTAAGCGGCAATAGTAGGTACTTGTATATATTTTTATATTTTTCTTGAAGAGTAGGGATAGAGCGGGTTCTTTTGATTCAATATAGGTTCTTTCACATCAATCGGTACGGGGCTGAGGATGAAAACCCACGTGTCGAAACGGCTGTTCCCAGTTAATTAATAATTTGTGTGGTGCGGAGTGTGCCGAGAATATTGTTGTTGGACATCCAAATATCTTTTTCGTTTTGAATTACTCTCGAAGGAGGAAGGATAAAATCTCCACACCATACATTAACTCTTTTTATACCTTGTATTTGCTGGTCATATTAACTTTAAAACTTGAATTCTCATCTGCCCAGAATCTAGAGTTTTGAGAGGAAACAGTCTCAAAACTAATTTCATCCGAAAACAAATTTCAATGGCGGAATTATCTTCTAGTATTGAAAGAATTATCAGGGTGTGAATAAATAACGAAAAGCCGTAAAAAGATTGTTACTGAAGAATTGCTTATCTCAAATTTCAATTCCTTAGTTAGAAGTAGCTGGTGGTTAGAAGATTCTCCGGCCAATATCTGTCGAACCTTTCATTTTTATATGTAGGCGTAAAGAAAGTCATATTCATGGTTTTATATTTTTATCAATAATTACTTACTTCACACAGTCTTGGCCTCTAATTCCATATGTTCTGTATCCATTCTGCAAAAAAAAAAGAAAACGTATTAATTAAATACAAAAGCTATACATTCAACGACTATAATACATCTGTATCGTCCATTGAATGTGGATATAATAAGTTTTACTATTTACGTATTATAGTGCACTTTAGTGAAAGTATAAATCCAACAACAAGCAACAAACGACTTATTACAAGAGATTTGCACGTTTGTGATATTTTAAATAATAAAAATTGTTAATTGTTCAGGTTCATGTAAGCATAGATAATTATATGCATTCGCGCAGCAATATTCTATATTCTGCATTGCTCGATAATCACCAACTAATTGGCATACAAGAGAAGAAATAAAATGAAGTCGGTATATATAAAGAAGTAGGTAGTACGTGATTGACGGAAGTTTAAAAAAATTTATATGCATATATTAATAATGAATAAAATTAAAATAATAAAAATTGGTTACATTTAGTAATAAATATGAAAAAATATGGTAATACCTCGTATTTAGACCTGACCTTGTTGTTTGTTCAAGTACTGAAACTATGCGAAATCACTTTACATCATAACAATAATAAAGTTTGTTATGTAATATAATTCTATAGAATTTACTTGTATAACTTTAAGTGAACGAGTGGCTAAATAAAGCTTGTACTTGCAACCCTGGCCAATAAAACGGAGCACCTTAAATTTTGCAAGACTTAAAACTTTATTGCATATTTTCAGACTACATCATAAAATTCTACATGTAAATTAATATCGTGTATGACATCCGCGAGCTTCCATGACTGTCTGTATACGTTTAGCCATCGTACCCACTGATTTTTCGCAATGCACGGATGATGCATTTTTCTAAATTTCTTCTACAGTCCTTGGAAATAGGACCACTTAAGAAATATTAAATTTATAAGAAGATTTATTAAATATAATCTTAATTTCGAAAATCTATAAAAGCATGATTGTTGTTTGAGTAATATCCTAATACATTATGCCCACTGGTTATAAAAATAATGCTTAGGGGTGCAATAAACCGAACCGCCTGCTATGAATCACGCCTCTTACCATGACAGAACATACCGTGCTGGCAAACGTAAGAGATGATCGTCGTATAGTAAAAGTGGATACAAACATCAGCCAAAAAAGTGTTCATCAAATCTCCCAAACACATCCGTGTATTCAAACAATTGTGTCCGAAATTACCACCACCACCTCAGCCTGTAATAACGCGATGGGGAACATGACTCCAGGTAGTATCTTACTATCAGAAATATTTTTCACAAGTGAAAAATGTCATCTTGAAACTTGATTCACATGATTCTGCAGCAGTTCGAGATAGTCAGCAACTTTTTTCCAATTCGGACGTTCAACAACAAATAGATGAAATTTTCATGAACTATTCTGAAGTGGCACAAGCTATTGAGCAATTAATTTATCTGCACGAGACGCATTAAATTGCATACACAATTGACAAGCCGCTCTAGAGAACTTGACGAACACTATAGGAGTCGATGTTGCTAAAAAATTTGGTGCAATTTTAACGAAAAATCCCGATTTACAAAAGGTTCGGTCTATAATTGAAAATCAAGAGTGCCCAGATGAGAAAAAGGAATATCTGACATTCGCAAATCTTACTTCACTGGACGTAAAACGATTATTTTGGAAGTATACGACAACGTATTCACAACACCGTCGACGACTGAATGAATTGACAATGGAAGCGTGCGTTGCTGATGTTGCAATTCTACGCAGCTTACCAGGGCGGCTGCCAATAGCCACAGTGGACATCAAGACGACAGGAAAAGGTAACAATATTATTTTTCACTAATATTGTAAATTACGTACCTACTTTTATGCGGTGCGCCACTGCCGGTACCACCTTTTTAACAAACTCTAATTATAAAGAAGCATGTACGATCAAATCTATTATACACCCCTCAACTCCTCATAATGATTTGGTCGTGTATTGCAACAGGAGAACAGGGATCACTATATTTCGTTAACGGAACAATGGAACAAAAACAATATAAACAAGTTTTACAAAACTATTTAGTACCTTATATTGGTTTATTGGACCCGACTCGATGCAAGACAATGCACCGTGTCATAAGGCAAAAATTGTAATGCGATACCTTCAATCTAAACAAACATCGTAAGTACACGAAACTCAACTACAAAGGAAGAATTACAACAAGATATTGATGATGTATGGCATAATAGCGACGGAATTAAAAAACAATAAAAAGTTGCATTGGCAGTACGCCAAAAAGGATTGAGGAAATAATAAAACACAGAGGAGGAGCAAGCAAATATTAGTAAATATATGTTCAAATTATTATACTTACTTGCATGTTATATGTAATTAAATAATAATATTGCCAACATTAACAACTGTTTTTTTTTTAATTTCACTTCAAAATCATAATATTTTTAAGTTGTTCTAATTGGATGGCCAAGGACTGTATTTTGGCTTCAAGTAGTGTTTTTGAAGAATTACAGTTTGGGACTTTCTAGGTGAGTTTTCGCAAAGTTCCACAAATACTCGATTGGATTTAGGCAAGGTTCAGCTTTTACTTCAAGTAGTTACTTTAGTAAAAAATTTGGAATCAATAGTTTGAAAACGCCAACGTCAGTAACTTTTGTTTGCTGTTGTCATAGTAACTAAACAATAACACCAGAAACCACTTGAATGCAATATCCAAATGCAAGACTCGTATTTAACTGTAAATTCTCTATTACATTCAATATTAGACATATATGCATCATTTCATAAAAATGTTTCTACACGATGGATACGGAAAACATATGTGGAACTACATATTTCAGAAAATTACGTTTCTGGTTTTTGAAATTGGCAAAGTTTAGTGTTCAATACTGAACATCCTGTATATTCCGAAGGCGTTTTAATACCATATTTAGATGGCATAGAGTCAAGTATGTATTAATCTCAGAAAAATTTATTCTAGAATGTATTTGGATTTCGGATATTTTGAAGGAAATGGGTATATCTACATTTAGGCGATGAGCGTTATAAATATTTCGAAGTATATTAGAAATACACATAAAGCCAACTTCGAGTTGATTTATTTCTAGATGGAGAAACCAGAAACGTAATAATATATAGGGCATTCGTTTTAAAATAGCAAGGTAAGTGCCTCGTTCGCTATTTATTGATCGCTTTGTGTAAACCGAAATATTTTTGGGAGATACTCTACGGCTTATATTATGTTATCAGAATATTTTAACTTCGTACTGTACAATAGGCGCAATATTACAGAAGTTTGGGGCATCCTGTATATCAACGTAGTAGGCCTAGTGGGCCTTGGCTTCAAGATCTTTCACTCTTCTCTTCCATTTTGTTCTCTCCTTCGTTTCTACTTGCCACTCCTTGACTCCCACACACGTTAAGTCTTCCTTTGCCTCCGTTAAGCATTTCTCTCTGGGTTGCCCTCTTATTCTTTTTCCTCCTTCCCCTTCTATTAATATTATTTTAACCCATCTGTTATTCTGCGTGTTCCAGCCACCTGGCTCTCTGTGCCTTTGCTATTTAAACAACACCTGGTTGACTACGAGGATCGCTCGGAAACTACGCGGCCTAACAAAGAAAACGCATTTTTTTTTCGACAAAAAACAATTTCTTTTTCAATATAGTCTCCTGCTCGCTCAACACACTTATTTCAACGATATTCCAAATTAGCAATACCTTCCTTGTAAGTCGATGAATCCAAGTTCTCGAAATTGCAATTTACAGCAGCGATTACCTCGGAATTAGACGAAAATCTCTTACCGCCGAGCCATTTTTTCAGGTTTGGGAACAGATGATAATCGCTGGGAGCCAAATCTGGGGAATAGAACGAATGAGCCACTAATTCAAATCCCAATTCATGAATTTTGGTCATTGCAATCGCAGACGTATAGGCAGGTGCATTATCCTGATGGAAAAGCACTTTCTTTACCAAATGAGGCCGTTTCTCTTTGATTTTGTCGCTAAGTTGTTGCAACAAAGTGGTATAATACTCGCCATTTATTGTTTTCCCCTTTTCTAAGTAATCGACCAAGATAATTCCATGAAAATCCCAAAAAACAGTTGCCGCAACCTTTCCTGCTGACAAAACCGTTTTTGCCTTCTTTGGTGGCGGAGAACCTTTGTGTGTCCATTGTTTGGACTGTTCTTTGGTTTCGGGAGTATAATGGTGGACCCAGGTTTCATCGACGGTTATGAAACGGCGTAAAAAGTCCTTCAGATTATGGCGAAAACGTGCCAAAAGGTCACGGGAAACACTCAAACGATTCAGTTTTTGCTCCGGTGTGAGAAACCGCGGCACCCAACGCGCTGAGTATTTTTTCATTACCAATTCTTCAGTTAAAATTCTGTGCACACTGTCATTTGAGATACCCACTATGTCTGCTATTTCGGGTACTTTTACTCGACGGTCATCCAATACGATACGGTGGACTTTTTCAATCATATCCGAGGCAGTTGCAGTTTTAGGACGTCCACTACGGGGTTCATCATTTGTGCTCGTACGACCACGCTTCAATTCGGAAACGCAGTTTTTAACCATTGAAAACGAAGGAGCGGATTCCAATAGTGTTGAATCCAGCTCTGCTTTAATTTCGGTTGGTTTTAAGCCTTTCAAATGAAAGCACTTTATCACTGCTCTCAACTCATTTTTTCCATAGTTTACAAAATCACACGAGACGTTCATTTCGACGTACTGTCAAAAACATACTAATTGACAAATCGCTCTGTGCTGCCATATTTAATCTATTAAAAGATGATTCTACAGAATGGTAATGAAAATTCCTCCGAATTCGCGCCATATCTGTGTTAGGCCACGTAGTTTCCGAACAATCCTCGTATGTAACTCTTCAAAGTTTCTGTGTGTTCTTCTCCTGTATTCTCCATCTATTTTAATTCTTTTATACGTTATCCTTAATATTTTTCTTTCCCAGGTCTCAAGTTTGCTTTTATCTTTTTTGTTCATTGTCCATGTTTCACAAGTATAGGTTACTCTTGCCTTTACCCTTTTTGCAACCATTTTTGATCAACTGTGAAAAATATTAACACCATAGCTTGCTGAGCCATCAAATAAGGTCCAAAGCCAACGGAGCCCATTGCAATTAGTCACATTATTGACTTCTGTATTTCACATTTTTCATAAAAAGTCCTTAGAGGTGCTAATAGACACACACAAGAAATGAAAGTATGTACATTAAAACAAAATAGTTTAGTTTCTAGAATCAATTGCATATTTAAAATAAACTAAAACGCATATGCATCATTTTTTCGAATGTTTTAGTTCAAAACCGTACGTTATTGAAACTTGCTATTAAATTGTTTTTCAGACTTCTCAAAAATATACAGGAGTGCATTCTACAATTGGTTCGGTCTTAATCAGCATTAAAAGCACTACTAGTTTAGTAATTTAATCTTCGTTGTAGCATTGGTAATAACGGAGATAGTAATAGCGAACATTTAATTTGGATCAAGCTCTATTTTTTTAAAACTTAAAGGACAAGACACGACTTTGAAAAATGGAAATCGAAATCTAATGCCAAAATTCTCTTGCTAAGAAATTTAAACTTACTCCTTTCAAGGTTGCTATGAAAAAAATCGAACATCTTCTCTTCATTTAAAGTTATATGCCATAGCGCAACATCCGTTTAAATAGTTAATCTTAATTAATTACGCAAAATACAAAGTGACCAGATGTCCCGGATTGTGTGGAACTGTCCTGGATTTAAGTTGTTTGTTCTACATTGAATAATGTTCCGGAAAGCGTGCCGCATTGGACAATATTTTAACATTTTTAGAGCGATACAAAGTTGTTGTTTCCTTTACTTCACACTAGATGTCTTTACTTCACATTAGACGGTTCCCTAATATTCTGTGACGAGTTTGTAATGCAGGGAAGGCTAATATCGGAATGTGCAATATATTTAATTTGATTATTATAAATTCAAGGCATTTTTTCAAATTTTCTTCACTGACGCAGACAGCTTACACCAAAAAGAAAGCTTTATTGGAGTTTGGCAAAAAGGCTGAGGATTACTACTTAATATGAATATGTTACTTTTCAAAATACGTACCAAATAATTAACACCACGATTCTTATCCTTAAAAGTCTTCTATGTACGTTTAACTAAATTGAGTGAAAATTTAAGAATTTAGCACATCACTTATCTACACGAAACATTTTTAATTAGCCATACGAAAGTAATTTGCGTCCAATGATAATTAACCTAAGTTGTAAAGCGCTAGAACAAAATAAAATAATTACCTGCACCTCTATCCGTGTGGCGTTTCGGAACAACCGACATAATTAGACCTCTAGAGGTCATTTTTAGATAAGATCGTTGTACAACGTTATGCGTCCTGTGTAAGAAAGAAGAAAAAAAATAGAAGAGATAGAGGAACAATGCATTTCCTTGGTGGAAGAGGAAGATCGCTACAGATATAGGTCTATGTATTAGTCGCTCTAGCGATTTACTATCGTCTCACTGACCAACTTCGAGTAGCGGAAGGCGTTTGAACTTCCGTTGTATATACCGTACAGAGAAGCTTCGTTAATGCAAGACGCCAATGCATTACAAATTAGCAACTGTATACAGGTGCATCTGATGGTTGAGTAATAAAAAGAGGATGTAACGTAGATGGAATTGCTTACACACACATGATTTGGCAATACCGTTGCATGTAAGTTCTAATAATGAAGGTTGTAGTATATGTTTTGGAATGTTTTAAAAGTGGTGAATTGTTGAAAAAATTAAATTTTCGAAAATTAATTGATTAATCGGAAGTGTTCTAAAATATTTTTTTCCGCAAGTTAGATGAATTTTAATATCAGTTAATGAGATTTTAACGAAATTTAAAACCGAAAAATGAGAACTAACCTGAATTTTATGACGATGTCAAAATAAACTGAATGTTTATATTGCATTTACAGGAAAACAGCCTGTTCTTAACCACCAACTTTCACTTCTAGAATTTATATTACGATTCGAAATATTAACACTTTAAACTGGGAGCACAGCCAAAATACGAGTTGCCTCGTTGAAAATTTGACTCAAAGTGAGAAAATCAATTGGAGTCCCTCTACTACTTTATTTTAATCGCGATGGCGATTGTTTTATCTACAGCAAATTTTGATAATTCCTTTCCAAATATAAACTGATGTTGAATGTCCGATGAATAAAGTTATTTATTTTAAAGTAGCATAATGGAATGTGTAGTGACCCGACTAGATGATAAAAATAATTTACAATTTTATTTTTACAATTAATTTCAATGACTAGTACAAAGGTGAAATACGTTTGTTACATCTCAGACACGAGTGGAGCACGATAAGCGATGATGAATGCAGGAAACTCGTGGCATTTATGCCTAAAAGAATTGCTGCCGTTATAAAGGCAAAAGGTGGTTCAACAAAATATTAATTTTTATCGTTCAATAAACCTTTAATATCAACTAAAGCTGTTTTTATTGTACCCCAACCTTACGTACCGGTGATATTGACTAAAAGCATGGGTGCTCAATACTTTTGGTCAAGGCTGTATATAATAGAAGTCGACATCGTCTGTATAATATACTTGGAAGAAAAAATGTATCAAATACTTTATTACGTAATGTAATAAGCATGAAATAATTATTTCAACAGTTATTCCTTAAGTTGAGCGCATTTTTTAAACGCGTTGTAATTTAAGGACAGTATCAAACGGATCGCTATTATTTATCGAATTACAATTCCACAAACAATTACATGACAAGCGAAACGGCGGAACGAATCCGAGATAATTTATTAGGAGATCGTGTGACGACCGTTCGCCAAATTATCAAAGACATTTAAATAACGTCCGAGATTGCTTGTTGAACTCGATCAAATTGTTATTTGATCGTGTGACGAAGAGTACAACCGATTAACAACCGATCGCATCATCGACAAAAGTTCTTTAATGATCAATTATTGTCATTGGATGTAATTCGCTGTCATATGACATCCTGTTGCGTGCAGTTCGATGTTTACGGTCATAAGTCTGTGTCGTAATTATTTGTAGTTGCTATAGCTTAGATGTATATATTTTTGTGCATTATTTTACATTATTGTTTCCCTGTTTTGCTTGGATGTTGTTGCATGTCGCGCATCATTTACTTGTTCGCGTACAGATGCGGACCAATTAAATATGAAATGATTTGAAATAGTTTTATTATAATAAACAACAATTCAACATTTCAAGATTTTGAATGCAATACAATTGAATCGTTTATTTCAGAAAGGGACTAATTAACATTTTAGTGTTTTTGAAAAAAATGAAAATATTTAGTGTAGTGCGTTTTGATTTTATTGATACAGACGTAGTTATTAATTGTAGTTTTTAGTGAATATGTCGAAGGCTAAAAAACGACCCTTTCAAGACATAGTAAATAAGTTTATTTCTGACTTTCCCGATTTGTTTTACAACGGGAGTAAGATAGTTTGTAAAATGTGCAAAGTACATTTGATGTCAAATAAGAAGTGGAACTGTACAAGACACGTAAATTCCACATAGCATAGAAAACGAAAATTGGACATGCCACCGAGAAGTGCATTTTTTTATGTAATTCTTATGTTGATAAACTGTGATTTGCCACTAGGCTTACTCGATAAACAACCGTTTAAGGACTTTTAGGACAAATACAATCCCGAGTTGCGGTTGCCAACGGAGAAAACGGCATGTAAACATGTTGTATTTCTACGCGATGACGTGGAAAAGAAAATGAAACGCATATTGAAAAAACAGTTTCTTTGGTTATGTGTTGACGAGACAACAGACTATAAAAAAATTCAATTGTAAATATTGTGGTACGCATAGTATACCCTAGTGAACCTACATTACCACTGTTACCAGCTAGTCGAAGACTACAAGAGTGTACGTTGGAAAAATTTCAAATTTCAAAAGATAAAGTGTTGGTGTTCATGAGCGATGGCGTAGCGATAATGCGTTCGGTAGGCGGTTCTCTTCTTGAACATGGTTGCAAGTGTTTATATGTTACGTGTAAAGTGCATGCTTTACATCTTGCGGCAGAAACCATTCGACAATGCTCTCCCGCGGTAGATGCATTAATAGCAAGCACAAAAAAAGTATTTTTGAAATCTCCCAAACGCCTGCGATCATTTCAAACAAAGTGTCCTGGTATTCGTCAACCACCGGAGCCAATTCTTACACGTTGGGGAACATGGTTGCAGGCAGCTTTTTATTATGCTGAACATTTCAAAATAGTAAAAACTGTTGTTGCATAATTCAATCCTGTCGAAGCTGTAGCTATTATGGAGAGCCAGTCGAAATTTCAAGATATTTCCGTTGAAACAGATTTAAAAAATATTCGTAGCTACTATAAAGGATTAGCTGACGCAATAGACCAATTACAAAATAGATCATTATCATTATTGGAGTCTCTGCAAATTATGGAGGAGTGCATACACAGCTACTGACTATACATGACGCAAAATATAATCGCGTTTTAGAAAATTCGAGAATGTGCTACAGAAAGATCCCGATTTTAGCACACTAAAACAAATTTGTGATGGTGTATGGGAAATAATCCACTGACTAAGTACAAAGAGTATTTTAATCATGCATGTATAACATCGGTAGATGTTGAACGCTCTTTTTCAAAATATAAACTCATTTTCTCACCACGGCGAACATCGCTCACCGAGACAACTGTGGAAACACATCTAATGGTGTCAGCTTTTTGTCACTGTTATCCATATGATGTTAATACTGATAATGGTGCTTCTAGTTTTACTGTTCCGTACCCAATGCTGCTTAAAAGGGTGTGTTTCACTACTTTTCACATATTATAATTATGTATTAGTTCTGTTATTTTTTTTCTATTTTCTTATATGGGCGGTAGAGCTTCCCTAATTCCTTGCTTTAGGTGGTTCATGTCATTGTCCAAAGGTCTGCTGTAGAGAATCTGTTTGAGTCGACCCCACAAGTAAAAGTCCATGATCGTTAAATCTGGACTCCGCGGAGGCCATGGATGTGGACCATGTAGGCCAATCCAGCGATTAGGAAATGTATCCTATTACCAAGTCCTAACATTTACAGCAGTATACGCCGGACAACCGTCTTGCTGGAAATACAAAGAATTTCGGTAGGCCAATGGTAAATTTTCCAATTCGTCGGTGAAAAACGTTTGGAGCATATTCAAGTAGCTATTTCCGTTGCACGTATCCTGAAAAAAGTATGGTCCTATTATTCCGCAAAAGGAGACGGCACACCAAACATTTACTTTTTTGAAATATTGTCGCCTCGACGATATTCTAAAATGAGGATTCTCAGCTGCCCAATATCGTGAATGTTGCGATGCAACAATGCCATTTGTCGAAAAAGTGGTTTCATCCGAAAATATAATTTGTTGGTGAAAATTTCTTTCCATACCTCCGATCCACAGACAAAAATCGAGACGTTTTACTTCGCCGCCTGTCTCTAAACTATGATTAAATACTGGTTTGTATGGCACAATTTTATTTTATTTTAAAATTTTTTGTATTTGGGACTTTTTCACCACTCCTAAGTATTCCGAGCGTCTCCTCAATGACATCCTTGGATATTCATTCACTGACTGTAAGACTAGCACAGTAGCGGCATCTTCATCGTTATAATTTTTCTTTTGCTTCGGTATTTTCAATAGCGACCCTATCCTCAAAAATTTATGAACTATTTTATGTAATGACGACTGTGGCACATGCACACCGGGGTGTTTTTCATTAAATTCTTGAATTACTTGGCGATAACTGTTATCACCCTTACCGTAGCACTATATTAAATAAATTTTTTGCTGTAGAATTAGCATTTTTTGATAATTATTATTCTTGGGTATTTTTAACGATGTACAGTGACACAAGTGAAACATAAAATGTCATTTTCGTCACCATCTACTATTTGAAGTAAAATGAAATAACGCCAAGGATTAAATAATAATTATTTTAAATCACAAGCAAAATTTGCGATAAAAATATTTCTTTACGATAAAGGAGAAAAAGGCCATAAATTGAAAATCTGTCGTAACTTTTAATTCCAAAAAACTTTTCTAGGCCACTTTTTCGAAATAGTAAAAATAATGGTAGTTTACTCTTATGACATTTTCGAATTTTTTTAGTTTCCGGACACCCAGTATGTGGAACGTTAACGTTTTCCACGGCAATCTCATTTTAAATACAAGCAAAACTTTTTATCAAGTATGCTACTTTTCCCTAAAATGTAAAGTAAAAAAGTTTTTCCTCTTATTCACTCTAATCGTGGACATACGGTATATGTAGATAAAAATAAAAACAATTACATAACTACCAATATTGTTATTTCACCCGTTTAGAGGAGGTAGAAAAGTGGCTTCTTATTTTTGAAGTAATTTTCATTTATTTCTTTAGGGTATAGAAAATTTAAAAAACTCGCGCCTCCATTTAAAAGTGCTGTATAGTAGTAAGGATTCTCTGGCTGTAAAACTGCGTAAAACCCTTCGTGAGCTCTTATTTTATCTAGATTTAATTATTGCGATGTTATTTATGGTCCCTGTTTAGACTCGGAGGATATTCGCAGAATACCAAAAGTTCAAAAATGCTTGTCTAAGGTTTATCTATGACATCAGAAGAAGGCAGCATATCTCCCATACATTAGCTTGGGCGGGTTGCGAAGAAAACTACACCTTGTTTGTTTTTGTTACAATTTAATAAAGTATAAAATACCCCCCTATCTGCATCAGAGGTTGACTTTTAGAACTGACGTTCATAATATTAAGGTTAGATACAAGGGTACGCTTACACCTCCTTTATATAATACTGCTCTTTTCACGCGGTCTTTTTCCTATAAAATTGCTATTCTTTACAATTCTATCCATCCGAACTTCAAATCCTTGTCCGTTGCAGGATTTAAGCGTAAGTACAAGGAATATTTACTTCTTGGTCAGCAATGATTTTATTCTCACTAGACGTGCGTTATTTTGCTTTTTTCTTTCCCGGATGATTATTGGGGATGAGTGATCTTTCGGTGTTGCTCAGGCTCGGCATATGCTTTTTTTGTAGTGTAGGACTATTGTATGTTTTGAGGTCTCTACATTGATTGGAGTTATACTTTATCGGATTGCGTTGTTGCAGACATGACATGATTTTTGTATTACTGTCTATTTATACCGATGAACTTATGTACTATAATGATATATCTTCTGCACTTATGTCGATATTTTTTTATAGTTGACGGATCAGAAGGAAGAGCATCGCTAAGATGATTCTGATCTCTTTAAGCAGAGTTAATGTAGTAATATTTAGCGTTTTATGTATACTCCTATATGATATTTTTGTTTCTTTTCTGCTTAATAAAACATATTATTATCATTATTATTATTATTATTATTAAAATAACAAATTTGCTAACGTTAACGCTATTTTCGTACACTTTTAATGGACCAATTTCGTGAATCAACCTGTATACACAAGACTTAGCAAACATCGCTAAAGTAAAAATTTATATTAATTATAAACGTAGATAGTATATTAAATTATCTCGTTTAAAAAATCCAAAAAATGGTTAATGTCACATAGTAATTGAAATGACCAACAATCGTCAACGTAAGATTGACAATAGATAATCGTATCGTTTACCGGTATCGACAGCATAATAGTGTCATTGTATAGAAGAAGGTTCCGCAACGTAATTCTATAACTGTACGGTTCAAGATTGAATGATGAGAGCGAATGAACGATATAGCGATCGGCGATCGTAGCGCCGTTCCTATTGTATACCGATTTATTATGTATTAGCAGGCTGCGCTTGCGGTATTCGATAAATATTTGTTGGGCCCCAAGAGCGCCATTAAAAATTCATCGAGCGTCCTGTAACGACCGCACATCAACGGTTAGATGCCGGAGAAGATTACGCGTATTGCTTTTTTCTATTCGAAAAGGAAGGTGTTCGCTCTAATGGTACCGATTACGTTCAACGGTAATTACGGTTGCGAAGTCTTATCGCTGGAAGCTCAATCATTTTAATGAATTAAATTTCACTCGGGTTGTTATATCAATACGGATATTTCTTTTCGAAGCAGTCTTTCCTAATTTCCAATATATGAGAGTTTATCACGATTAACGTCTAGTGTTACACTGGCGAATAAGTTCCGATTTCATTAAGTATGATAAGTAGCGTATAATTTTCTTAACGAGGTATAAAACAATGTAATGCAAAATCTTATATTTGCATATAAATAATAATAAGTTGAAGAAATATATCAGGTGATGATGTTACGTTCTAGCATTTTAAAAACTACCATAATTATTAGTTTTTTTTTTTAATTTTTAGTATTTAATAAGTCTAGCAGTATTATTGTAAGAAGTATTAGAATTATTTATTTTTTTTAGCAGTGCTCTAATTATAGTTTTACAAAAGAAAAGCAGCACGTGTTATAATAAGCATGTGGGCGAAATGATCTCAGACTGTAGTGAAGAAATTGATAAGGACTGCAATGAGGACGTAGCATCCAAAGAGGAAAAATGTTTTTTTTCTTTTATGTTGTAAAAATTAAAATATTGTTTGTTAAAATGTAGTAGTTTAAATATGAGTTTATTTGTTCTATTAACTTTTATGGTTAAAAGCATTTGAATCGCCTTGGAAAAAGAATAAAATTTATGGTTCATTTTACACAAATCAGTTCCGTGTCGGTGCGTTACTACTGAAAACACAAGGCTAAACAGCTTTGACGTCAGCAGGCTGTGACGTGTTTTGAAGTAAGCCGTTTTGAATTGGTTTATTCAAATTATATTGGTTTTATTTAAAAAAATATTGTGTAGTGATATTTTTAAATAAAATTGCAATTACTGTATCATTTCAACCTTAGTTTCGTCCAAATACATGTTCAATTACAAATAATAATAATTAGTCGATTAAATATCAACCACAAATACATCTTTTACGAAAACGGTGCTCGGTTACGTGTTTGGTTTTTGCTTTGAAACTTCGTTTTTCCAAAATGAAGTCGAATAGGATGCGAAGAAAGGCTCAGTTGACGACTGGCATCCTCTTTAAACCGGAAGCCCTTCAAAACTTAAAAAAGAAATGCTTGGCGGTACATCACCTAAACAGCGTGACGTCATCGAAGAGCGGCGAGACCTTCTAGTTTCGTTGGTAAGGGTCAGTGCCGGTTCAGTTCAATATCAGTGACATCCGTTGAGTATCACTGACGCTTGTTCATACAAGGGGAGTTTTTTATGTTACCTACCTAGCTGTGAAAACAATAAGTTAGAGAACAAATAGCATTTTATTTTTCAACGTAAGAACCATTAACCCTAGCGCACTTATTTCAATGCTTTTCTAATAACGCTATGCATTCGAAAAAAAGAAACTTTTGGTAATTCTGCAAAATACGGCTCCGCAGCGTTTTCCAAGTCACCATTCGATAAAAAACGACGCCCTCTCAAGTGATTTTTGAGATTTGGAAAAAGATAATAGCCACAAGAGGCGAGGTCGGAACTATTAGGTGGACGTTGTTATTCCTCAAAGCTGCATTCATTGACTACTACTTGAAGAATTCGTGCTTTATGCATCTTACAGTTGTCGTGCAGATGCAGAGATTTCTGAGCATAATTGTAGGGTCTTTTTCACGTATAGCCGTTTTCAAGTTTCTAGTTGTGCCTTTGTAGACATTCCCCGTTATTGTAGTTTCTTTTGGCATATACTCAATTAGGAGAATCCTCTCCACATCCTAGAAAACTGTGGCCATCACTTTCCCCACAAAAAATTGCGTCTTCACCTTCTTGGGTGGTGGAAAGTCCTTATGAATCCATTGCAGGAACTCTTGTTTCATGGGGGTCCCATCCCTGGTTATAATTCTACCATATAGAACTTGGGATAATTCCCCTCTCAAATTTCTCGTCTTTAATTAATTAATTGGCGCCCCTTCACTCCATTATTTTAATCGCGATGGCGATTGTTTTGTCTATAGTAAATTTTGACAATTCCTTTCCAAATATAAGTTAACGATGAATTTCCGGTAAATAAACCTATTTGTTGATATGGCATAATGTAATTAATGCAGTGATGCGACCAGATGACTCAAATATGGTATTCTGTGATCCAGAATTTAAATGGCAACTGTCCGATAATAAATTACACTGACGTACTTGACAAAAACGTTACGAAAGATATTTAATTTATGAAATTATGCTCGAAATGCCTTTGAAGTTACCCTGTTGTTTGTTGTCGGAAGATGTTCCATTGATTTTCAAGAATCACGAAATGGAGAAATTGTACAGAAGAGGAGTTTCTTTTCGGATTCACCAAAATCGTCGTTGGCTGGGGAAGCCTCTGAAAAAGAGCTAATATCCGCCAGAGGGAATTTCATATTGACCAATTGGCCATACTGAATACTCTATACGTGCTCGAATGACAGCTGCGTTTGACGATGTAAGTATACACCACTACAATACATATGTGAATCTATCCAAATTTTGCTTTACTGTCTTATTGTAAGTTAAGAACTATATGCAAAAATAAAACAGTTGAGTTTTACCAACATGTCTGAAAGCAACCCACAACCTAACGGATCCCGCCACTGAAATTACTTATAACTTCATTAGAAAGATATTTCAAAAAGATGCAAATATACGTTTAAATAGAGAAAGCTTTCGGACATAGTTGAGTTCAAATAATTTTATTTTTAATTAATTTGAAATTTTTGAACTTTCCTTTGAACTTAAATATCCTTATTATTTGTAGAATTTATCAGAAATTTGTGGTTTTTACTGACGAATGAAGCGGATGACATATAAAAAAGTTTGCCTATATCGTACTGCACCAAAATTTTGATTTCAATATTTGTAGAAATTTTTTATGAGGGAACTTTTAGAACTAGAGTACATTAGAAATTTAAAATTTAACTTTTACAAATTGCCGCCATTCAAGTACATTTCATTGTATGTTACTTTCTTACAATAATATTTATCAGCAGCTTTCAAAACCGTATCGAGACGATGACGACAGCAGTTTGAAATCATCTCCGCTTCTTACATAAGAAACAAAATTTCATAAAATAAAAATTAATAATTTCAAAATGTTTCCTATATACGTATATTTATAAATATATTACTGTACCTCTGTAGTCTTGATAAAATAGATGCGTTTTGTCTGTCATTTAACAAAGAATTCCAAAGCATTTCAAATCAACACTTAATTACCTTACAAATGGATTGCCGAAATTTTAAATTTTTTGCATATTTCGCTTTCCTTTACTAATATACGTATTTTCTCGATAGCTTCTATGTACTCGTTTTTCCCGTTTCACTTCTTAAGTAATAGAACCGGTATTGTATTGAATTGACAAGAATTTCGACAAAAAAAGCCCAAGATTATCTGTAATTGCCCTATTTATGGCCACGCAATTTTATTGTTTAGTAACGCAAAAATAGCGGAAAATCAGTGAAACCACTTTCACTAAAATTATTACCTGCTGTAAACAGAGATAATGTAATCAATGTCGAATTTGAAACGCTTAATTCCATTTAAAATCGCAAGGTATTTATTAATTTTTTCTACTTATTAGCGGTTAATTTACTGGTCACTTTCCTTCGTTAACGTATCAATTACATATTTTATTAGGTGAATAACAATCAAAACTTGTATATTTAATTGACAGAGAATCAGATTTGTAGTTTACATCAGTATAATTGGCGTTAAATTTCTTACAAACGCAACACTTTCTACGGAAAGTAAAATTAATATCTCACGAAGTTATTAACCTTAAATGTATAGGTATTCGGACGAAACGTTAAAATTATGAAAGAAATGAATTTGCAAGTTATTAAGTATAAGATTTAATTGTTTCAAAAAAAGATATATGTAATTTTGTAAATGTTATTAATCAGTTCATAATGGATTGGTGTTTTTATACTGAAAGCGTTCTAGATTTTTTCAACTATAATCTGAGGTTTAGATCTACCATATATAGCGTTATTTCAAAATGTAGTTATCATAGAAGTGGGCTCTTGACCAAGAGGTATACATTCTGTAGAATAACTATCCTTCTCTTATAAATCACTTGCCAGTTAATTCAACTAATTGCGACAACTAATTCAGAAAATAAGAGTGACTGCCCAGTTTTTGTAATTGCGGTATAGTAGCGTGACATCAGCTGCATTCCACAAGGCGTCGAGTATCGTGTGCTACATTGTGTTTTGATCGTTTTATTTCCCTTTTTCTTGTTTAAACATATATTACTTAATAGGTTTCCACTCTCTGAATTCGTTATAACCTCTTATTTAACTAACTTTCTGTTAAAATGGATTATACCATGGCATAATAAATTGAAATAAAAAAGGTGCACTTAGACGTAAGAATCCATAATCTTAAATATAGTCCACTGGTAATCTGGTGATGGAAACATTTGCCAACGTTTTACCTTTGCTAGGTACAAAGGTGGGTCAATATGTCCGTGACTTTTTGAATGAGAGATAGTTTTTGGGGTAAAAGGAAGGAGAAGAAAAGTCTGTCTTAAATCATTCTCCATCAAAGGGAAAACCATTAGCTTCAGCGACGAAGTTAAATATTTGGGAGTTACGTTTGATAAAAAACTAATATAGAACTCCCACATCTCCAACTTACAGAAAAAAGCCATTACGGCATCACTAGTATGCCGAAGGATGCTTGGTAAGAACTGGGGTCTTAATATGACCTTCTGGTCCTATACCGCAATAATCAGACACATGATCACCTACGCCTCTCTGGTTTGGTGGCCAAAAACAACTCAGAAGACTGTGCAACAGCAGCTTCAACATATTCAAAGACTTCCATGTCTCAACACCACAGGAGTGATGCGTACCTGTCCCACAGCAGCTCTGGAAGTCTTGCTGACAACAACGCCGCTTCACATCTATATTCCGAAGCAGGCTATATCGAGTTGAAGAACCCAACGTAAATTATCTGATGTATATTGCAAAGCACACGATCCCTATGCAATATAATTTTGATCAACCTTATAGGGTGATCATTGAAAAAATCAATATAAAAGAGGTACCCTGGAATGGTATACGGACGACCCGAGAATATAGGGACAGAATATAGGGGAACAGGTATAGGCATTAGTGGTCCTAACTTCCACCTAAAAATGACTCGTCATCGGTTATTAATGGCGCAAAAACTCGTCCGGATTACGGTTAAACAACGTCAAACACTCCTTCAAAATTGTCCCACGATCGCGGATAGATTTCTCATACGCAAGTGATAATTCAAAATCGAAACCACTGAGGCATGATGATATGCCTATGGCTTCTACAATCTCACGAACTTTCAATCTCCAACCGGCCTACACCATATCGTGGATTTTTTAGATTGTTTCGCGTGTAGCGACCTCAACGTTCGGCGTCATTAGTGCTTGTATTACCACAACGAAATTCAGTAAACCACGTCTTTACCATTTATTCTGATGGTGCAAAGTCCCCATAGTATTTATCAAGCATAGCCTTAGTTTGAGTGATGGTTTTCATCCGCAAAAAATAATACTTTATGAGCACATTTTTTCCATTTTCGCCAAAATGCACGACGTTGTCTGCTTTCGATGGCTGTCAAACTTTAACCAAATGACGTAGCTTTCTGAAACTTTGAGAGTAGTGTATTGACAGATGGCGGTTGACAGGAGCAGTGTTGCTTTTCAATTTGAAACGCGACATATTGACCCCCCATATATTCGTTTTCAAGAATTTACTTTGTTAATATTTCCTTGCATAAATGAATACAACTTAGTACAAGAAGCTATTTGTATCTATATGGGTTACAGATAAATACAAAAACTGCTTTTAAAACATACTAATCTTACCTTGCCCATTCGAACTTCCTCGCATTTGCTAAATGGTAAAGGATCCTTCACAAACCATATGATGTAGTAGATGGCGAGACCAATGTACAGGGAGTAATACAAACTGAGTAGACATCCTGCCATGAATTTGACGTATCCAACACCTGAAAATGAATAAAATCTATTATAATATAACAACTAATGAATTAGGAAATAAAACACAATGAGCATTTGCTAAAAGGTATAACAGATATAACTTAATTTCAATCCAATTAAATTTAGCATGATAAAATTAGTTTTTGTCACTGTCACAAGATAACATAATGCACCAGATATTATTCTTATACCGTAAAGTATTTAACATGTTATGTATTACATGCTTAAGCAACGTATAGTTTTATTCAATACCTATAAATATCTACCTAAGGTCAGCACCAACCCTCAATCCTAATGATCTCGAAGACACGAGCACAAAACGATGTCGTTATTAAACTTTCAAAAACCGAAAAATTGGTGCGGGTGTTGTTGTGTAAGTGTTCGCATCAACACCCATTAAGAGTCCGCACCAACCCTCATTCTGAAATATCTCGAAGACGGTACGAGCATAAGATAAAATTTTCACAGCACAGATCAACACAAAACGATGACTATCAAATTTTCAAAAACCGAAAAATTGGTGGGGTTGCTATTGAGTAAGGGTTCGCATTGGCCCTCATTCCCAAACAACTAGAAGACAGTACGAGCACAAAATGAAATTTTCACGGCACAAATCTGCACAAAATGAGCACAAAACGATGTCAGTATCAAATTTTCAAAAGCCGAAAAACTCGTACGGGTGCTGTTGAATAGGGATCCGCACCAATCCTCATTCTAAAATATCTCGAAGACGGTACGAACAAAAAACAACATTTTCAGGGCACAAATCAGCACAAGGAGAGCACAAAACGATACCATTATCAAATTTTCAAAACCCGAAAATTTGGTGCGGGTGTTATTGATGTCCCAACAAAAAAAAAATATATCAAAAACGATGCGAACACAACGAATTTTTACAGCGCAAGTAAGCACATGGTGATTACAAACCGTTGCCATTATCAAATTTTCAAAAATCGAAAAGTTAGTGCGGTGGCTGCCACACAAGTGTCTGAGCAGCCCTCATTCCCATATATCTTGCTTTTGAATTATCTCGAGAAAAAAGTGAGCACAAAATAATTTTTTTACCGCACAAATCAACACAAAACGGGCACAAACCGATAGCCTGGTAAAATTTTTAAGAAGTGAACATGCAGAAGCTGTGTGAAGTTGGCTCCCGTCTTTCAATCTCGAATATTTTAAGAACGATGAGCGAAAAATGCTCAAATGAAAAAAAATCGAATGTGCGGGAGCCAACTTCACGGATCCACTGCGTTTTGGAATCAGTAGGTGTGAATCTGACGGTGCTCGATATGTTGATTAAATAAGCTACAGTTAGAAAATTAGATTTCGTCCATCCGTGAAACACGTGACATTTTCAATATTCGCTTAATGAGACATAGGGCGAAAAAAGAAAGAAAAATGCTACTTAACCATCTAAAAGTCCAATATGGCGTCTATTTAAAATGAAAAAAGAGCTATCTGTATTTAAGCAAAACAATTTTTATGTGACACATTTTTTCATATATGTATTTTATTATTACCAAGATATTTTACTTTAAAGAAATAACGATTTTGAGTTTTTTCCCAATAGTTTCTAAAAAAATTTTCTCAATGGAATCTAAGTTAGCTGATTGCTCAGTGATTGGTAGATAGGTTTTTGATAATATAAATAAATTTATTGTAATTTAATTCACGTTTATAACGGTAAGTGTTTTTCATTAGTTCACTCATGAAGAGTGGAAACTCACTCTGAAAGTTTTGAGGCTTTTCTAACTTTTTGACCTTTTAATTGGTGGAGTTCGTTGACTGGCGTTGCAATTTCTTAATTTAACTGTCAATGATTTGTAAGTGTAAATTAAAATGTCATCGTGTCTTCTGTCGGTCTATAAACAGAGCGGCAGAAGCAAACTTTGTAACATATGGTTACTGAATGAAATAGGTTTTAGCTATTCCATACTCTGCTAATGCTCACTTAACAAAAAGGTCAATACTATGAGACAACAAAATAATATCAAGTTCATTAACTTTATTACTTATACACTCCATAACACTCCTTGCTTCCTTAAACATTTTTGCATACCTTTACAATAAATTATTTAGTTTTGCTCTTTGAAAACGATAAAATCTGTTTTGCCATTCCGTTGAAAATCGTGGATCCGCAATTTGCAATATCTCAAGCGATATTACCTCTCGTTCTTTTTTTGGTTTTTCGATCATGGTATACGTATAGTTTCTGCTTACGCGTAGAGTAAATGACGGTTTAAAAATAGAACGCAATAGGGTTCTCCTTCTTCTTCGTAGAATGCATCGCTACAGACTACTTAACCCGCAAATAGGTAGTACGGGCGATAAAGTGAGATTTTAAATGGAGTAGACTAGTTACCCATGCGACGACCTCTTCGCGCAATCCGTAATGGGAAAACTAAATAACGACGGCTCGTTATTACGTGCGCAGCTTACCTTGTAATTACCTTTATTGCGGTGTCATTTTTGAGAGATCCCGACACGTTTGCGTGTGCGAGGAGATTTTAAATCTCGACCATCATTTGCGGTTGCTTGGGAATATGATGTAACGAAGACGAGATCGAAAAAACTAGCAATATACAAATAGAAGTACGATGATATACGAAAATTATCAAAATGCAGAATAGTAATTGAATCCAAGATGTATCGTTGAAGTAATTCGAGTTACCTACTTTAGAGGTATTCATATAGGTGCGAGTGATATGGTGATATCTTTTAAGTTTTAGAAAAACAATGACAGAAAAAAATGGTACAAATCATTTTATTGTTTTCATAATATTTGCCGTTGAGATTTATACACTTTTGCATGCATTAGGACCAATTCTCAAAACATTTTTTCCACTCTGATTGGTGTATCATCATCAGCAGTAAACAGCTCAGTTTTACTGTTGATGATGACAGCCTGGCTATTGAAACGTGCGTCCAGTGCGAGTGAAGTATTGTGGTAAGGATTTTAGTGAAGAGTACTTGATTCATTATCAAACTATCACAGGAAACCCAAGATCTGTTTCTGGTTCCAAATTCGCACATGCGTACACTACCACAACATAAAGCTTATGAACAAGATAGATAGCAAAGAACGTGAATACGTGTCTTCTGTGTTGACGTACACAGTCCGACAAATAAGTTCCGAGACTCGAACCATATCTGAGTAACTAGTACCGCCATCTATGTGTTCAGATCGGCGTTTGAAAGCTGTGATATTCCTCTTTCTAATAATACCAACTTTGCTTCAATTGGTTGACAAATAGCAAAGTTATGACAGTTCTCCCAAAACAACTTTGTTATCGATGTTGAAATACTAACATGGAACAAAGAGCAATTATCAAATTTCACGCAAAACTTTGCAAAAATGCATCAAAAACATTCCGGTTGATGCAGCAAGTGTACGACGATGATTGTTTGAGTAGAGCAAATGTTTTTCTGTGACATAGACGTTTTTTGGAAGGCAGGGAGACGTTAGAAGATGATAAACGTGAAGGAAGGCCAATTTCAGCTCGGACACCCGAAATGATCGAAAAAGTACGTGATTTTATTGCAAATGATCGCAATGCTTCGCTGAAAATGATAGAAGAGGCTTTAAACATCAGCAGAGAAACGACCCGAACCATTCTTCACGAGGATTTGGGCAACCCGACCTGAATATCGCGATCCAGAGACCTGGTCTCTGTTGCACGATAATGCACCGAATCACATCTCACTCATTATTCGTCAATTTTTGGCTCAAAAGCAAGTCTGTGTGTTGAATCATCCACCGTATTCACCTGATTTGTCCCCGTGCGACTTCTCTCTATTCCCAAAATTGAAATTGAAGTTGAAAGGATGTTTTTTTAACGACATTTCGACCATAAAAACAGCTACAACACGAGCACTAGATGCAATTCCACAAAATGAGCTAGATCACACATTTGAATCACTGTTGAATCACTGTAACAACTGTATTGAAACTAGAGGAGAATATTTTGAATAAAAAAATCGAAAAATATGCAGCTATCTTTTCCACGGCCAGTCTCGAAACTTATTTGTCGCACTGTGTATATTAGCAGATAATCTCACACATATTTGTTTATTTAGATAAATTAAATAAAGGTTTCAAAGGTAAGAAAAACAATTGATAACAAATCCATGTATATCATGAATACTTCTAGTAAAATTTTCGCTATAATGTTGCTATTAAATTGTGTTCGCAAAGATAGGACTGTACACATACAACACACCAAACTAATGTCAAACTGGGCACATGCGTGTCAAAAAAATCAGAAATCATCTCTATCATCAAAGACTTAAGTCTACAAACAAAGCTATTGTTTTCGTTATGTCATCTAGGTACAGTATGACCATAAAAAAATGTAATCGAGAGGGCCATGTTTTCTTGAATTATTTTTATGTTGGTTATAACTACATCTTACAGACAGCTAAATCTTATCTATCAAGATTGAAAATTCAAATTACACATTTGACAGTAATGATGCAAATAAGTTTCTGATTAAAGCGTAAATGGCTAATGCGGTAAGTCAATAATAATAAAGCTATCAGAATAAAAAAATTATTTCATAGAAAAAATGTAAAATTTAGCAAACAATTATAGTAAATGCCCAAACTGATCTATTCTATACAAAACAAATTTAGACCGTGTTATAGTTACTAGAAAGAAAATGGCATTGGACTGATCAATAACAAAAAATATTGGTATGGATATTAAAAAAGTGCGAACCAATTATATTGCCACTAAGATAATCCAGAAGCAATACAAAAATGCCACATGTTAAAGTGAAATGGAGTGAATAGTATAAAAACAAAAAATTTGAAGCGAATATTAGATTTGCAAGAGTTTAATACGAATTTAGTACGTCTAACTTCCACGGTTCAACGGTAAAAATGTAAATATGTATAACTATACTTGAGGAATGCAGTAAATACATTTTAATAAACAATAATACCAAGTAAGTACTTATATTATTTGAAAAATACCAACCATCAACTCGACTTCCATTAATAATTCTTAGAGTAACCTAAACTTGCGGACTCGCATAGGCGTCGGTATTACGGGTTAATATAAGAATACGAAAAATTCATAAATAAACTAAACCGGTAGAGAAGCAGGCATGTTGTGTCGACCTTGAATATAAATCATGTTAAACCGCGCTGAGAGAGATTTCGTTTTAGTACCGGTTGAGCTGTTGCAGAGATTAATCGAATGGTCAAGGTTATGTATTTACGTGTCGCTTTTGAAAATATAGCTGGTGTTTTTTGTGTGTTGTAGTATTATACCAAGTACATAATTAGTGTATCGTTTCATATAGAACTAATATTTACATACCTAAGAAAACAATACCTCGTAATAGATTTGCTACTAATGTACATAAGTATGTGTCACTTTTTCCCCATTTAAAATATGACGGTAGTGCAGTTTTTTGCTTAATATGCAATGTCCGTTTGGCTGCATTGGACAGAACTGATTGCCAGAGGCATGTCAATGGTATTAAGCATATGAGAAATGCAAGAACTGAAATACCTTATACAATATTCCTCATACATTTATTAATTATGTTTACCTCTTGTAATCTTCCGTTGTCGTTGGTGAGAAAAGCAGCTTTTAAAACGTTTTGGCGACAATACGTTCCAAAGTACCCATTACCCTCACAAACAAAATTACAGAATCATTTGCCGCGAATGAAAGAGATGCTAGAAAATGTGTGTAAACGTGATTTGTGTTCCAAAAAAATATGGATTACCGTGGATGAGACGACCGATATAAAGAAAAACAGTATTGTGAATGTAATAGCTCGCGTTTTATCTAGCGAGAACACAGCATCTCGATATTTGTTTGCTTGCAAACGTGTTCAACAATGTACCGCGGAAAATATTCAAAAAGTGATAATGAACGCTTTGAAAAAATTTAAAATTGCCCAAGATCAAGTTGTGATGATTGTGACAGATAGTGTAGCAACGATGTTAAGTGTTGGGCGATCCTTAAGACATATATTTCCTAACTTAATACATATAACCTGCGTGCAGCATGCTTTGCATTTAGTTGGTGAAGTTGTTCGACAACATTACGGAAACGTTGATCGGATGATTGGAAGTACTAGAGCAGTGTTTCGTAAATCTCCTAAACGTTTAAAAGAATTTCGTAAATTTTGTCCAGGTATTCCAGAACCTCCTGAACCAATTTTAACGCGATGGGGTACTTGGCTAACAGCAGCTTCTTACTATATGATCCATTTTCAACAAATTCAATCATTTATAATGCGATTTAATCGGAATGAATCCAAAGCAATTAGAGAAAGTCAAAGAGAATTTCAAATTCCTCAACTTTTAGAACATTTAACAACAATATGTACCAATTATACAGTATTACTAGATGCCATCAGAAAACTACAATGTACTGAATTGTCATTGCAAGAATCATTAGACATAGTGGAAAGTGTAAAAAATAAATTACACACATTAAATGATACGCCAGGAGTATGCGCTAGTCAAAAGTTGGCAGATGTTTTAAGGAAAAATTCCGATTTTAATACTTTAAAGGCCGTTTATAATAAGTGTAAGAATAGTGAACTTTTAAGTGATTTTGAAAAACAGTTTCTACATGCAAATGTAACTTCCTTAGATGTGAAGAGATCGTTTTCTATGTATAAGAATATTTTTTCTTGTCGACGCACAAGGTTTAAAGAAGTAACTGTGGAAACATATGCAATGATGCAAGTTTACAGTAGTTCACATTCTGATGCCTCTAATTTGTTGAATAATTAGCAAGTAAATTTATTTATGAATTTTTCGTATTTTTATATTAACCCGTAATACCAACGCCTATGCGAGTCCGCAAGTTTTGGTTACTCTAATAATTCTCTTTACTAATTAAAATGCTACTAGAATTCTTGCAGTAACTCATTATTGATGTATAGACTTACTTTACAGAAATAGCCTTACAAATCTTGTGGTATACATATACCGTCTATAAAGGTTTCATCACTTTATCTACCATTAAAAGCACCTAACTTAATTGTCATATTTTGTATACACATGCAAATACAAACCTCTAAATTACTCAGTATTATTTTCTGAGTAGAATAATACGGTATCTCACATCACAATTGTTCTTTCTCGTTATAGAAATATATAAGAATTGAATTAAATTGATTGAGATGCAATAATGTTGTAGGTACTTATAAATTTAACTACATACATTATGTACACATGTACACTTCCTTCGATATAAGTTATTACACGAACAGACTGACTACAAGGTTACACAAATAAAATGCATGCAAATAAAACTTACCTTACACACAAATATAATACATATGAACGATCAAGTAAATCCGCTCCATAAATGATTTTTATTGAATTTACTACTAGTAGCAGTTGTAGCAGAAATATTCACATACCATAAATGCTAATAGATCCAATCAACCTGATAAGAATCAAGTATTTTCTGCGGCATAAATAAGCATTCTACGAAGTCTAGTTTTAGCCTATAGCGAAATAACAGTTTAAATAATCTATGTAAAGTAGTGAAAAACGTAGTTTGTGCGTAAATTATACGACATTGTATATAATGGTTATCCTGTTCTGAATTCTTATTAGTTCACTATAATTGAAAAGTGATTTGCAAATTTGTATTGAAATGTATTAGCATACAAGCATATGTTGCTTCTGACATGTGTCTATAATGAAGGTATAAGGTGAAACTATCATTTTACAAACTCGTTCGTTCTAAAATGCATTCTCTCCAGAAAATAATAAACCTGCGAGTAATATATTATTTGTAATGTTGTAGGTGGACACACCATAAATATAATTGGTAAATTGCTAGTATGGTTACAGCTTACATATCTTTTAGACAAACTATATATCTTGAGTAAGGAAATCATATATAATATCAATATTTATTTTATTTATTTACCGTTATAATGTAAAATTCTCAAAAGCTTTTTAAATATTTAAATGCAAATTGGTTAGGTATACAATTTTGTGAAGACTGTTATTTAGGAATTATTACTCATATATTATTTAATTATTATTATTAGGTAATGTATGTAAGAAATGTTTGCCAAGAAATTTGCACTTCTATTTTCCTTTTGTCAAAAGGAATGTCAACTCAAAGGAGAATCGAGAAGTGTATACAGAGTGATCCAAATTAACAGGCCACTGTTTCTATCGCTGCTATTATTCGCCCACATTGGACCTGGTACTAGCATTTTTGCTGCTGATTAATATGCAGTTAGTAGAGAAACGATTGTGTTTTTGAACACTTTGGGAAGCGGTACGTAATATAAAACCTATAATAGAATATAAGGAGGTTATAGTGGTCTTTAGCTTTTATTGAAGATAATTTTAATAATGCTCTTCTTTCAAATGTTTCTACTAAATAATTAGTATTCTGTGCACAGCGCTCGTCATGGAAGGTGCTCATAATACTTGCTAGTCCTTCTAGATTTATTGTTCCATACAATAAAAGCTTCCAATGTATCACACTTTCTTAAAAATGAAAACATAGCAATGCAACAAGTTAAAACCAAAAGCTAGAGATAATTAAAAAATATATATTCAAAAAAACTTTGAAATCCAATAAAAAATACTCTTCCACCACCGCTTTCAAGAGCTCATCCAAAGAAAAACGCTGTCCTCTCAAACGTTTTTTTTTGTAATTTAGGGAAGAGCTAATAGTCGCCCGGTGCCAAGTCCGGACTATAAGGTGGGTGTCTCATCTCTATAAACCGCAATCGTTGATAACTTTTTGGACTTAAGGAGCTTTTTGGACTCTGGCATTGTCATAAAACAGCATACTTTTTTGCGCGCTATTTTAAGGTCTCTTTTGTTAAATTTAATTGTTTTCTTATTGACTTTCTCTGTTATTGTAGTGCCTTTCTCCATGTATTCAACTAATATCTCTTCTGCATCCTAAAACACCGTAGCCATTAGTTTTTGTGATGAACACTGCGTTCTTGCTTTTTTGGTGACGAGGATCCCTCGTGAACCCATTGCATGGGTCTCAGCAATACACCAATGTCTCATTGCCCATTGCAATTTTTGAAGAAAGATCTTTGTCGTCAGTCAATGCCGCCAAGTTTCCTCACAAATTTGTTATCGATACAATTTTTGTTCAGAAGTAAGCAATTTCGGAATCCAACGTGCTGGCACCTTATTCGTTCCTAAATTTGCAAGTAAGATTTTCAAAACTGTAGCTTCTGATATCCCTACTTCAGCAGGAACCATTGAAACCCTTATTCTTTGATCTGCTAAGATCAGTTCCTCAGCTTTCTAGATGTTTTTTTTTGGTTCTTGCTTCAACAGGACCTCTGCATCTTGGGTCATCTTGAATTGATTCCTTGCCTCATCAAAATTGCTTACACCAAAACTTTATCGCAAAATATGATAGTACATCCTTCTCAAATACATTAATCAGCTTGTCATAAATATTCTTGAATCCACTTCTCTCTTAAGAATTTGATAACACTCCTGTGTTCTAGCTGAATTTAACTCCCAAAACCTTTACAAAAAGAACACAACCTCTTGAATATAAACGAAACTTGATCAGCTTGTATCAAAATGTCACAACTATCTGACTGCAAAAAGGTGCCAACGTCACTTATTATTTATGGCTAGGTAATCGTTTTCACTAGAAGTTATAACAGCCTACCATAAATATTGGACTACAAGGGTGTACCCTTAATAGAAACTAAACGCTGTTGTAGCTTTCTTATTACTTACTCATTTTAGAACAATTCCAACAAGTCCATAAAGTGTTCTATAAGAAATTAAACCACGTTTTACAAAATATACCGCGTCGTTCAGAGAGTAAAAAACGTTTAGATGTTACTCAACTAAAACGAAAGGTATCACAACTAAACTTTATTCACCTTAGCACTAGCACAGGGCCTAACCCAACACTTCAATATAGTCGCCATTGTTAATGAGGCACTTCTCATAACGTGGCACAAGTTTCTCAGTGCCGCTGTTGTACTCATCTACCGCCAATTTTCGAAGTATTTCCCCACCAAATACGCCTTCATTTACTGAAAAAGATGAAATTCACTTGGCGCCAAGTCGGGACCATAGGAATGATACACATGAAAAGATTGCCTAGTAACAATAACAAAAAAATTGATGCTAATATAGCTCATGGTATTGGTGGAGTCATGGTGGAATCATCTGTTCGTGGAGAATGGCAACATATACTCGAGAGGTAAAAAACAATAGCGAGGGAGAAGGACACGTACGGAACCGCGCTGATGACGCCGGGTAAGCAGAAACATGTTCGCGGGTTTACGCTGTCCATTTTCCCTCGCTTTGTTTTTTGCCGGAAATGATTACACCAATACCATGAGCTATATTAGCATTAATTTTTTGGTTATAGGGATGATGCTTAAAAACGTCTCACTTGAACCACCGCAATTTAGTTTCATTGCTGCGGCCGCATCAGGCTGAACGCTGTCATGAATCAACACAATCTCGACAGACAACATTCCACGCCTTTTGTTTCGGATGGCGAGTTATTAATGAGTTTCACAGTAGGCTGCCGACATTATTGTCTCCCTAAGCCCTCGCCGTCCCAATTGATAGTTGCCATCAGTTTCCTTGCAATCAAATTAGGCCATTCTTTTCTGGGTCCTAAAGGAGAAGTTATGCGATGCTATTCCATTGGTACAGGTGTTTTGTTCAGAAATTAGTCACCACCTTCATGATATTGAGTAAGACAATCAAATGATGCTCCCACCTGTTGTGTTTTGTGGACTTCTGTCAAAAGTTTGGAGACCTAGCAACCACATATTTTTTTATAGCCAAGGTGATCTGTAACCACTTCGTAAGAGGTGTCTCAAAATTTCTGGGGAGAGGGATGTATAAAATATTCAAGGTGAACCCCCTGTTTTCACGAATGTTTTTATCCACCTTTTCTTTCAGCTCGCCCGTAACGAGGCTGGTCACTTCAAACTTCGTCGTGCACGTTTGTCCGTCCATCATTGTACATGATACACCATTCCGGAAACGCATAAACGCGTGCGTATTAGGTACTTTTATGCCTAAAGCAGGTACCACAAATCAAATCACATCTGTATAATGCGCACTTGCGGAGAAATATCAATTTCAGTAAATATAGACTTTTTCAAAGAAACTCTAATAACTCGGAAACGCTTAGTTTTAGGACAATAGCACCTTATTAATTATATTTTGCCTTAGAATTTAACGAGGATTCCAAAAAATACAATAATATTTACCATTCAAAAAAGTACAACTTTGGATAATTACGAAATTATAAGACATCCTGTAGGTTTCAGCATACTTTCAAACTATGCCCACAATTAGATCTCATAAGTTAAGAACCGTTTTGAAAAATCTCAATTCATAAAGGAACAATCTTTGGAGCGCACGGAGATGACTCACTCTGTATAATTGGAAAATATGTCACCCATTCTAATTTAGAAAAAGCTATTACAATCAAATGGGTTTCCAAACGCAACATACTTTTTCGAAGATTTCATTAGGATATGCATGTCATTCAAAAACACTCGAAAATAGAATGCTTCAGATTGGTAACCTCTTCTACTCAAGTTGAACTAAAAAAATAAATGAAATAACCAAGCACGGACATGGTACCCTAACAATTATTATCGGCAATCGAAAATAAATAAAGGCTATTCCGAATTTAAAAATCTTTATTATATAAGCTTCACTCCCTTTTGTTTGGCAGGATGATTGTTATAAACAACATAGTTTTAAGACGTACGATTATTTTTCCTTACGCTTCAAAGTATATAATCTATAATTATAAACTTGCAAAATTAGTGTTGTTTACAAGATAATCACGATATGTTATTGGTTTTACAGACAATGTAAACCTGCTGTCGTAATCTAGAAAAAAAGGAAATAAATAAAACTATATATTATAATGAATACTTCCAACGTTCCAAATTTACAAAATAAATAAAATGGTGATAATTTTATTAGGTCCTACAACAAAATTTTTATTTTAGTTTGTGTGATTATGCATGTAAATTATTAATCTATCACTCGTATGTGTGTGCTTAGTAGAGAGCAGATAACAATAAGAATTACCATTACACATAGATGTGTCATCAACAATACACAAAAAAATTCGTACCCTCAATTTGCTTAAAACATCGACTATTGTTTTAAATTTCATGGTTGTTTGAAACTTCCTCTTACACGTCTTTTACTCTCAAGTTTTTTATTTATATAAAAGGATGTTTAAATTTAACGTTGCACGCTTCTGTACAATCTAAAACATTATAATAGGGAAACTCTTGGGATGTTAAGGAAAAATACCTGTGACGGTATATAAATATTAGAGAACCTTATGCAGTGTGTCCACCTAATGCGTGGACAGAAGATATTTTATTTCCTGAGCAATTTAGAGCAAAAGTTTCCAAATAAAAAAAGGAGGCTAATGCTGTATAACATAAAATTATATTCAACTATACAGGATGTACAGTTTCTGCTGCGATACAAGTTTGTTTTTTTTAATGGAACGCTCTGTATATTATTACGATTTTAGACACCTTTCTTCCATTTACCCCAATCTTCATCAATATTTCCTATACCTATCTACCAGAGATAATTGATATAATTTGAGATTTTTGCAAAATCTAGCGGTTTCTTTAACGACCGATATCTTCAACACCTTACTGTTACTGCACACTGATTATTCAGTGTGTAGTAATAGCCCCGAAAATGTCTCATAAAAGTGTGGACGAAACATCGGCAAAAGCTACGACAATGACGCGGTTCCATCCCGGAAACCAAGAGTGTAGTGTTATCGTAGACGGCGGAAGACTACGTACCAGATTCTATAAACTTTTGTTTCGCTAAAGAAATTTATTAAAGCAAATGTGTAAACGTTATCTTCTTTGGTACAATTTTATTATCTACTCGAAGTAACGCGCAGCAATGGCTTTCATTCGATACAAGAATTTTTAACTGTTTTAATTGTATCTAATTCTGTTAATGCTTTAACGTGTAAGCGCTCCGCCCAATTACCTTTATAATTGTAGGCTTACTTAATGTCTTTTTTAGTGTTATTACTAGAGTTTGTTAAAAAAGGTGGTACCGGATGGCAGTAGCGTAGCGGTAGCACCGTGGGTAGGGGTAATTTTCAACTCATAGTCGATCTCGACAGTACCTCGAGAGAGTTCAAAGCGACAGTACGTTGCACGCTGCACGCCAAATAAGTAACGTTCCCTTCGAATGTGAATAAATATCTCAAGCATTTCCCTGGATTAGAATATAGTTTATTGCATAATATGCAATAACGGATTGCTAAGTCGCGATAGGTTTGAATGTAGAAAACACTGTAAAAGTAAACGTCATGTATTGAATTTAAGAAACAGTATTCCATACTGGAAATTTTTATATGATTTTATTTTTATGTTAAGTGTGTGCAACATCCCACAACATCTAGTATCTAATGAACACTTTCGTCTTTTTTGGGCTAAGTACGTTGCCTCATGGAAGCTGCCAACATCTATGCAATTACGATACAATTTGCCACGTGTACAAGGTACAGTAAAGGAATGTATAAAAGACGAGTTGAGAAATAAGATAATCTACCTATGTGTGGATGAAACAACTGATGCTCAGAAACACAGCGTCATTGATGTTGTAGCGCGTCCTTTAAAACGTGATGGTCCACCAGCTTCATTGTTATTATCCAGTAAAAGGATTCAGAAAGTCAGCAACTTTTTTCCAATTCGGACGTTCAACAACAGATAGATGAAATTTCCATGAACTATTCTGAAATTGCACAAGCTATTGAGCAATTAGAAAACAGTCACTTATCTGCACGAGACGCATTAAATTGCATAAACAATTTACAAGCCGCTCTAGAAAGCTTGACGAACACTATAGGAGTCGATGCTGCTCAAAAATTTGGTGCAATTTTAACGAAAAATCCCGATTTACAAAAGGTTCGGTCTATAACTGAAAATCAAGAGTGCCCAGATGAGGAAAAGGAATATCTCACATTTGCAAATCTTACTTCACTGGATGTCGAACGATCATTTTCGAAGTATACGACAACGTATTCACAACACCGTCGACGGCTGAATGAATCGACAATGGAAGCCTTGCTGATGTTGCAATTCTACGCAGCTTACCAGGGCGGTTGCCAATTGCCACAGTGGACACCAAGACGACAAGAAAAGGTAACAATATTATTTTTCACTAATATTGTATATTACGTACCTACTTTTATGCGGTGCGCCACTGCCGGTACCACCTTTTTAACAAACTCTAGTTATTACTGTTGTATTCGTGTTTGTATAAAAATATATAGAACGTTCCATTAAAAAAAAAATGGAAGTAGCACGAATCAAACATGGCAACGATTTCAGTGGCCATCTTGTAGACTCCAGTTAATGTATTCTTATTGCTTCAAATAGCATAACTATGTTAAGTCGCTTTAATTTCTTAACAATTATTTCTAGAAAAGCAGTCAAATTTAGAGATTTCAAATTTGTTATGTTGTATCAAATATATTTATGATTACACAATTTTAATATAAAATAGAGGTTCTCATAAAAAAAAGAATTTATGACATACCACAATTTTGCGCAAAGTGTGGTTAATCAACAAAAACCGAAATGAAAAATAAAAGTTGATCTGCCTAATCTTCCCAAACTAAATATCTTCAGTTTTTACAATTAATAATGGGATGTTATCTATCTTGATTAACATGTCTTAGATTGTACGTAATTAACTCAACTAATAAATCTAATTTTTAAGTCAATAAATTAGTGATTGATTCATTATGCTATGAATTCATTATATAGAAATTCTTGTCAACGAATCTTTTATCTATGCGAGTTTCTTCATTGTACTGTTCAAACGAAATATTTTTTTGCCAACATAAAGATAATTCTATCAGCACAACACTTATGAAAAGAATTTCATCTCATTTAGAATGCCAAAACTGATAATGACAGCTAGGTCTAACCGGAAGTAGTTCATGACAAAATGTACTTAATTAGATAAAGCGTGCGAGTTTATTATGAGTAATATCTCTGTAAAAGAAGATTAAAAGATCAGGGTCATAACTTATAATGAACGTGTTATATACAGGGTGTGCCATTAGCGTGTCGGCCGAGTTTCGCGTGAAAACTACCAAAAATTGAGAAATTAAATTTTCTATACATATAAAGTATACCACAGCGTATTTTGTTAAAATTATTTACAAATATGCAGGATGTTTCGAATTTCCGCAACCGCCTTCAACCTTTTTATTTTAAATAGATAGCTATACTTTTTATTAACCATTTTGATAGCCACTTGAATTACATGACATATAGTTACTTTCGGTAATCACTTTTGGCTGTATTGCAAATTAGGGGAAATTTGACAATTGAGGCAATACACATAGTTAAACATATCATAGAAAAAACTTATCAATATAATATAAACCTCGAACTGCTTTTCGTAGATTTTTAGCAAGCGTTTAACTCTCTAAATAGAAATACGATTATGTTAGCGATGAAAGAGTTAGAAGTGCCAACAAAACTAAGAAGACCTACGGCAATAACAATGCGTGGAACGAAAGCTAGTGTAATAATAAGTAAAGGTGAAACTGAAGAGTTTGCTATAAATAAAGGAGTTAGGCAAGGGGATGCGATATCGGCAACCATACTAAATATAGTACTGGAATATATCACCAGAAGAGTCAATTGGGGTACAATAGGAACAAGAGGGGGACAATTAGTAGTGTACGCTGATGACGTAGTAATCGTGGCAAAAAAGAGAGAGATAGTGAATAACATCTTAAAACAAATAGTAGATGAAGGTAAGAAGATGGGATTGAAAATAAATGAGAACAAGACAAAAATAATGAAAATAGGAAAAGAGCTGAGCAATGAAAAAATTAGAGTGGAGAATTATACTTTTGAGGAAGTAGACAAGTTCAAATATTTGGGAGTTACTATTACAGATGATGGTAATAGAGAAATGGAAATAAAGGAGAAAACACCTATTAAGAAGCAAAAATCTTTCAAAGAATACAAAGATAAAAATTTATAGAACAACCATAATACCAGTAATAATGTATGATGCAGCGGAAACACTGACAATGACAAAAAGGGATGAAGAAAATTTGAGTCGCGAGAGAAGAATACTGAGATCAATACTAAGATCAGTTAGAATGAAAAAATTGGAATATAGGATAAGAACAAATGAGGAGGTAGCGAAAGAATGTGAAGAAGATATAGTTAAGAAGATAAAACAGCAAAGTGGTTGGGGCATATGTGGAGAACAGGAGGGGAGAAGATAGTAAAGATCATAACAAATTGAGAGCCATCGGAAAATGAAGGAGGGGAGACCTGGATCTAGCTGGATAAATGAAGTGAGGGAAGACATGAAGAGGATAGGGATCGATAAGGCAAAGTGGAATAGGAGGGAACGGGGATTGATCCTCCCCTTAATAAGAGATCTAGAAAGCTTCATCTGAAGCGGCGAAATCCCCAGGAGGAGTGTCTAAGCCATTTATTATTATTAAATTGCAAATTTTGTTAAAATTTTGACAGTTGCAGACACTGACGTTTTAAGACCTAGCTTGAAAGCAGTTGTAGTGTCGTGAGTTATTCTTTTCCTATAAATTTGGAGGCTAACACTTTATATATTTCACGGTGGTATAATGTAAAAATATATACAAGGTGTTAAATATGTCGTGCAGCATTTATTGAAATTCAAGCGCTCTTTTTTCGATTTTTTAAAATAGAACACTGGCCATAGGTATTTACATGGTGTGATGTTAATGGTTTTCATACGGGGAGTGTTTGATTTATTTTTTATCTACACGTAGTTGGAACGATTTTCATGTGGGTTTGAGACATTTTATGCCTTGGAACAAAGAAGTACAGTCGAAATTAAAGAAAAGAATGTAGCAGCTTGCGCAATTTTAGGAATTTTTAGAAAAGATAATGAGATAATTTTGCAGCTGGAAACCTCAGCCCATGTTGTGTCAATCAAAACCACAGCTAATGTTATCAAGCAATTTACTACAAGCAAACATGTAATTCAGAATGGTTGTTACTTATATAAACAAAAAAAAATTATTAACAAAATTTTATTAAAAATTAGTTACCTACCTAAACTAAAACAACAAAAAATACACTCTTAATACAAACAGGTAACAAACAATTAATTATGAAAAAAATTGTATCATGAAGTAAGTTAACTAAGCAAGTGTTCAAACTGTCTTAATCTTTCTTGAAAGTGACATTTCACATTCTGAAGATTTGTTACTGTTATTTCTTTAAATGCTTCCACTATTCTCTGCCTTAATTCGTTGATGTTAGAGGGTCTATGTTGAATATTATCAAAAACCCTCCTTGCAATGTAACCCCAAACAAAAAAGTCCAACGGGCTTAAATCAGGGCTTCCTTCCGGCCACTTCAGCAGCCCATGACGACCTATCCATCCATCTGGAAATTCATTATTCAAAAATTCTGTAATTTCCCTGATACTATGTGGTGGTGCCCCATCGTGTTAGTAAATGATCCTCCCATTTACAGGAATATTGCCAGTAGCTAGAAGAATTGTGTCTCTCAGCACTTTCAAATACTTCTGGGCATTCAGTGAAACGTGAAACGATAAAGAACGGACCAGCAATGTGATTACCTAGGATGCCGGCCCCCCCGTTGACCCTCTGAGGAGTTTCAGTATGATTTTCGAGAGAAAAATATGGGTTTTCTCATTTTTGTTTTCCTTATTTTCAATGTTATTTTTTTGTTCCAATGCATAAAATGTCTCAAAACTTCGTAAAAATCCATCCAACTAGGTATGGACAAAAATATACCAAACATTTCCCGTAGGAAAACCATTAACATCACATGAAGGCTTTACTATATAAATACCTATGGCCAGTGTTATCTGAAATGCATTGTATATTACTTAATTACATACATATAACGATATAACCCTAACGTACACGCAAAGAAATGGTTTCTTGCACCAAGAAAATAGATTTTCTTGCAAAAATTAGTCTCTATTCAAGAAAATATTTTTATTTCAAGACTATAAAAATGTTTAATATAAGAAAATAATTTTCTTGACTTTTATTTGTATTAAATAAATATTTTCTTGGGGTTAGAAAATCAGAAAAAAACCAAGACAAAAAAATGTTCCTTCCAAGTAAATCATTTAGTTTTAAGTTCATATTACATTAACCCGTATCTTTTGAAAATGTTTATGAAACGTTGTACGTTAAAGGTTATATCATTGTATGGGTAAGTATGGCATCTGTATTCTGGTTTCTGTCGCTACTTTCTAGGACGACATGACTATATCTCTTGGCATTAGGTGGCGCCAGGAAATATTTCAGTGCTCTTTTTGAAGATTAGTGGCATAAACTGAGAGATGAACAGCATTGTGGGCAGGAGCAAAAAGCGTTAGTGCTTTTCTCTTCTCACATTGTTTTTGCCGTAAGTGATTCCATCAATACCATGAGCTATGTATCAGCATTACCTTGGTTATTGTTTCTAGGCACCCTTTTCATGTGTATTTCTACATTAAAGTTCACTATTGTTTGAACATTATTCTGTAGATAACCTACCTTAACCTTTCTAAAATCACAAGCAATGACAACAATTTACTGCATTATGTACGGATATGTCGTACTGTTTTAGGTAGGTAAGGTAAATGCAATTAATAATGTGGATATAAATAGATTTTTGAATTAAGAAAACTATTTACTATCGTTAAGAAAATATTGTTTTGTGTTGCAATGGCCATTTACTTATACTAAGAATCCTTCTTCAAATTTTTTGCAAGATTTTCTTGAGTCAAGTTAATAAATGTCTTAAACAAAGAAATTCAATTATTTCATTAGAAGAATATACTTCTCTTAAGCGGAGAAAAAAAGGCTAAGAAAATATTTCTTTTGATTTAAAACAGTAATTGAGTGGTAGATAATTGAAGCGGTAATTGTCTTGAATTCTCTCCGTGTATAATCAAAAACGTTTCCTCTTTAAACAATAAGTGAAAATATGATTTTTGTATCAAGATCTTTTTTCTAAGAGTAAAGATACTGCCCAAGAATTGTCCCACCCTGTCTAACAAAGAGGCAATAATAATAGGTACCAGAAAGTATAGTGTTTCACGACAAGAGGGTAATTCCGCAAGGAAATGCAATAAACCATGAATCTTGTTAATTACTTCGTTACATGATTATGTAAAGTATTGCAAGTTAATCCTCTGCGAATTAAAAATTGAAACACTTAATAATACCCTAGCCATATGTTGCTTCGTTCGAACACGGAAGTTCATTGTAAAATTGCATGTAATACGATCCCAATCGGATAACGCTCACTCACCTCTGAAGAAAGGCACCGCGCGCCACGTCTTCATGAAACCTTCCTGCACGATCTGCCCTAATCCGATTTCGAGTATGAGAAGCGGAAGCCCGATAAGCAAAGTGAGAATGACGTAGGCTACGAAGAAGGGAAGTCCCCCTTGGGCCAGTACGACTTGGGGTAACCTGAAGACGTTGCCCAACCCGCAGGCCAACGATATCGTACAGAGCATCGTCTCGACATAGCGTAGGCAGGTGTCACATTTCTGCAAAACAAAAATTAATGCATTAAAACAATGATAAAAACGAAAAAGTACTAAAATGTAAAAGAATCTTTACCCGTTTGTATCGTAACTTTTGCAATTGTAAATCGTAGCTGTATATTTGGAATTTAAATTTCTTTTCAGCGATTGGAGTCCATGTCGCGTACATTTTACATCTCTTTCGGCTTTAAATTCTAATATTCCTACGTTTTAATTTCTATTAGCCGCTGCCATTGGTTTTAATGCTGCAAGGTTTAGCTACTGTTTGTAAAATTCAGTAGAAACAATAGTTGTGCGGTTTGTCGGGCCGATTTCCTGATCTCGCCGACCACAAGCGTACAAAACGTGATAAAAAGTGATCATTTCTATAAATACGAACCGGAGTTGAACTGCGGATAACAGTTTTGTCGCCTTTATATCGACAAAAATATGTAGTTAAAAATTTTACAAATTATCTTTATCAATATTCGCTTTTGCTTATTGAAATCTACATACAGCATTTCGTGTAAAAAACACTGTCAAACAGAAATATAGCATGTAACCAGTAGTAAATATTAAAAGTGTGTCAAAATGTGCAGATATATTATATTAACCTATTTGGATTTATTTTTAGTTATTGAAAAAATGGGTAAGTTTCAATTTCCTTATTGGCTTTTCGATAAAATTTCTAAAAAATTATGTCTGGAACAATTCAATATCGTTATTGTACTAATCAGATACACCATCCAATAAAATCTGCTTTTAATTAGAAAAACAAATTAGATTTGCCGTATTCTATAAACATTTACTTGCTTTTAGAAAAAAAAGGAATCACTTCTAATAGAAATTCCTTGACACTAACTTAAAAATTACTACTGCTTACAGTTATATATTTTCAATTAAGAAGAAAATGTAACAAAAATTCTTCTTGAACGTTAATGCAATCACTATTAATACATTAAAACCTTGCGGGGGTAATTTTTTAAGTAATTCTATCACTTTATTTGAACTACAAACATTACAGCACGCAAATCTAGGCACCAACGGTTTACATTAATGATAGCGAAATTCTAGTTACACATGTTTTATTAATTACTATTTGTTTAATTTTTCTTTACTTTAACATGGTACTTTTCAACATCTGTGAATGCAATGCGTTGCATAACTAAAGTTTATACCTATCAATGGCTCAGTGTTAACAAAAATAACATTGTGGTTTCCGTTGATAACGTAGTATCAACTACGCTTATGCAATCCTGTCGAAATTGCAAATTTTTTATCCCGTACAAATAAACAATATGAATACTAATCAACACCAATTCTCACAAATGTTCATTTTTTTAGAAACATCATTGTCTTATATTGGTATCAAAACTTGAGAAAATTCTAAGCTACTACTTTCCGTTAGTATAATTCAAAAGTCAATTTTGGAAATTAGCAACTACTACTGAGTTACAAACTTAATTAATATGAGGTTTTCAAATTTAATATTACGTGTTATGTGTTCTTTCAAACTGTCGCCTAGCACCCATCTCGTTTGTCCAATATCACAGTCTCCGCGTACAATTTTGTAATTTCCGACTTTTTTTCCATGTCCAGTTTATCTTTCGGATTGCCTATGGGAAGCTTCTGACTGTGTTTCGCGAAGTAAAGGACGGTAAAGAATACGTTCATATCTTGTTCCGTAAAAACATAACTTATACCTTTGGATATGCTGCGGAAAGGAAGTTTCACAAATTTCTTATAACAGGTTTCTGCCAGAATCAAGGTCGTTGAGTTTCTCATGTAATAAGCAGTGTTCGGTAGGCTGACCTGCAGTGTCGCATACTAGTGACAGCCAAAGAAACCCGAAACATCGATGTCTTGTGACCAAACGCTGTTTTTAACGCTTGCAGCTACGGCGTGTGCTGCTCTTTTGCATTTCGTATGTGTAAAAGTATTTTTACAATTACACGTGACTTTGTAGACAGACATTTTTTTATTAATATTAAACCCATTTTTATTTAATGTGAAAAAAAAACGTTGTTTTAACTACAAATATATCAATTGGAAAAATGTGAAATTAGCTATATCGCTATATAAGCGTACATATGTATATACGCTGGCTATATGTACGCTGATATAGCGATATACGAGGGATAATTGTAAAATAAGGTTCCCATATTTTTAAAAAACAGACAGCATTCTTTATTTCCTTAACATTACACATGGTTTTAAAGGTAAAAACTTAAACTATTTTTTGACATAATCGCCATTTCTATCCAAGCATTTTTGCAGATGGTGCTCCAACTTCTGTATCCCCATGTCGTAAAATTCTGCCGCCAGTCAAAATCTTTCCAATTGTGGTGTTGGAAATCTCAGGAATCCGAAGAGCGAGTTGACGAATGATGCCCCTCCGATCTTCAAGCAATATGCTCTCGACCTTTTCAATCTCTTTTCCACAAACTATTACCTGCATGAAAACATCGAATCTTCCAAATAGTAAACTGTAAGATAAAATGTGATGAATAGACTTAAATTATTTACTTGTGATATGTAAAGATACTTGACCAGTACTTACTTGTCACTTTACTTGCACATGAATAGACCGGCCCTTAGAACAACAAAAGCAACTAGTGTAGGATTTAGAACCAAATTGTCGTATTTATAGCTAAAGTTACAATACATTAACATAGCCGATTTGATGTAGAAGAATGCTATCACAGTATCACAGTATGTGAATAAATAAATAACATTAATACATCATACTGGCGACTACCTACTTCTTGCAGTACGCTAATTCCAGCCCTCAAATTGTTCAAAGTATTAAGCGGCTCGTTTAAAACTTTTGATTTTAGATAGTCCCACAAGAAAGTCCATACTTAGATACTTAGATCTGGCAGACCATTCAATAGTACCAATCCATTTTTGAGGGAATCTAAAATCTAATAGTTGTCGTACTTCTGATGCATAATGAAGCGGGGCCCCGTCTTGCTGAAACCATGTAGCAACTGGTAACTGCTTCTCTGCCATTAAGGCAGGGTAGTTTGTATATTTAAGAGGGTCATTTGAACCTCTTAAACCTGTACAATAATAACAAAAAATAGGTTCCGGTAATCCTGTTCCTGTGAATACCAGCTCAAACATGTAATTTTGGGGGCTGTTAAGTGTGGGCTGTACTCAATGTGGCTTATTTTGGGACCAATAAGACAATTATGCCGATAAACTGCGCGATTTAAACAAAATGTTGCCTTAACAAAAGAAACACAAGGTTTACTGCAAAATCAGGATTACCCTGGCGAATCTCCATCATAACTCCAGTAAATTCAAGTCTTCCATCGATATCGTCATCAGAAAGTTCTTGCACAAGACGAGACTTATATGGATGGTATATTTCCTTTTTTAAAATTATCCCTACTGAACATCGACTGATGTATAGATATGTACAGGATTTGTTGCAGACGTTTCCGGTACCTTTTCTAATGAAATTGCATTTTGCGCTTTATTGTCATCTGTTGCAACTTTTTAGGCGTCCTCTTTTGAACAAATTACGATATATTCCGCGCAACTGATACCTTTTTAACGTTTTGCAAACTAGAGAGCGCGTTATTGGTTATTACATACTTTGCGGTAAGTTTGGACCAGTTTAAACACAAAGTAATGCACAAATACGAAAATGCAATTATTTGGTAGCTACAATTTCAATTTAATCGTTGGGTTTCTTGTGTTTCAGTAGGCAGCTGAGATCTCGATTGTTGTCCAACTTGAACAAATTTAAATTAATATCTTCGTAGAAGATCATGGAAAGTGCAGAAAACTATACATTTTTAAAATTGAATTACTGAGCTCAATCAGAATATAAAAAAGATACAGAGCGTTTCAATTAACATTTCTAAATTGAAGGTGATTTTCAGTTAACTCAAATTAAAATGCCGTTTTTTATCATAGTCTTTATAGTTAATTACCTACAAGTACTGAATTTCATAGCAATACCTATAATATTAAAATAGAACAACTTAACTCAAAATTTCCCTCTATCAAATTTACCCACGAAGAAGAAAAAGATAACAGGATTCCTTTCCTCGACATGTTAGTAATAAGAACTAAAAATAAGTTAGAAATAGACGTACATAGGAAACCTACTAGTAATAATAGATTCATCTTACAGGATTCTAATCACTCATATCAAACTTTCGGCTATTAACTTTCTGGTGCACCGGTTACTCAATTTTCCTTTAACTAAAGATAGATATCAAAATGAACTAAAAGAAATCATCAATATTTCTAACTTTAACGGATTCTCTGAAGATGTCGTCTATAATACTATTAGGAAACATAAGAATAGATTAAGAATTAGAAATGTAAGCACATTAGAACGCATTGACGGCCGTAATAATAAGAAATATGTTAAATTACCCTTTTATCCATGTTACACCAAGGGTCTTCAAAAAATCTTTTCTAGGATTGACCGCAAGATTGTTTTCTCTTCGAGCAGTAACCTTAAAAACCTTCTAGTAAATTCCAAAGACCCAGTGGATAACATGGATAAATCAGGAATTTACAAAATTTCATGTAAAGATTGTGATCAAGTGTATATTGGGCAGACAAAAAGATCAATCAAAATTAGGTACAAAGAACATTTGGCTCATCTCAAATTCAGAAGGTTTGATAAATCTAGCGTTGCCCTACATATGCTTGAAAATAACCATAATGTTGATAATATAAAGTTAGGATTTAATAACTCACGTCATTCTGCTCATTTACCTTTAGGCTATTTATAGTCCTGTGCAATGAAGCGGCTCATTAAATTTTACGATTTTAAATTTACATATTGCATAATTTCTTTTCATTATAAGGTTAGTTTTTCGCTTAGCTTGTTAGTTCAGTCGTGCTGCTGATGATGATAGCTTGGCTATCGAAACGTACATCCAGTACGAATTAAGTGTTGTGGTAAGGGTTTTAGTGAACTGTTTCAGACCTACAATATTATTCGAGACATTTAGGTATTTCCAGAGTTTTGCCCATCACTGCATAATGAAAGTTTGTTTTGTATCATTGATTTCATAAAATATTGACAAATTGCTATTTTACTATAACAACGTAATAGATTTCAATAATTTATGTTTAGTAGAATCAATTTTTGATCATAAAATTAACAGTCCAAACTAGGCAATTGCTCGTTATCCTTATTACTGCAATTGGATTCCATAATTGCATCCCACTGCACATCTTGCAGTTCGTGCAATGATTCATCATTCAATACGCCCTCGCATCTTCCATAAACCTTTAATTAACAACAACTTCCTTATGCACGAGGATATAATAATAAGAAAAGCTAAAAAACTACGACTTCGCAGATGTTGATAGATCCTACACAAATTGATCCAACTTATTTTAAAAAGATCTCTCTGTTTACAGTTAACACATCTATTAAAGTGCTTTTTCTTCTTTCCAATTACTTCCTATATACACAATAATAATTGAATCCCACGTGATTTTCTATGTAAATATATCTAATTAAGTTCCTCACTGCGAAAGTTTATAGTAACCACATGATTAAATTACAAATCAAACCTGTAAAACGAATGCAAGGATTTTCTTTCAAGAAGACTTATTTAAACGCAATAATGGGATTGAAAAGCTTATAACTCGCGCAATTTCCGACGGATCTTTCAATGTCAGACTGGATAATCCTAACAAATCCAGTAAATGTAATACAAATGAAAATCGCATTACCTAGGTTTCATTTAAGCCAATATGAAAGGAGTACGACAAAATCCAATAATTTTACAAGGTAATTTAAAACGGGATGATTCCCTACGAGATATTAGTGAATACCCATAAATTATAATAGTTCCTTAACTATATTTTTGAAATCATGCTTTAGAGAGACAATTAATCGTAATTCAATGGAATCGAAATAACATCTTTTAAGTTTACTTAGGTTTCAGGCAGCAATCACTTAAAGATCTTCAAGAAAAATACGCAAAAATACGGTATTGTAGGGTTGTAGATTCAATTTTTTCCTGCATGGTTGGGCTGGCTTTTGATAAAAATGAGTTAAACTTGGCAATACTGCACTTTTTCAAGTGAATTTTGATGTTAAAAAAACAAACACAAAGTAGTTCAAGGTAATGCAGATTGAAATTTGAAAGTGGGAAATAAAATGTTTTGCCTAAATTATCATAAAAAAATAAATTACCTTGGTTATCAAATTTACCATTTTGCTATTTCTGCTTTTACCAGCTCTTCCAAGCTTCCAAAATTATAAACTAATGATGATTTTGGGTTGCAGTCGAATTTTCTTTATCGATAAATTATTTTATTAATAATAATAATTCTTTATTAGCTATTAGATTATACAGATATAAGCTTCGTCAAATTAAATATAAATAGTAAAGTATACAAATGAATATAAATAAAAATTGGCATATAAACAAATACAACACAAACAAACATACTACATTCAATACAACAATTTCGAGATACCCAGCGCCATCCAGCCCTAGACCAGGTATTCGGAGATGCTATAAAAGCAATTTTCATTGACCCGCTAAATTGTTGATAATATTTAACGAGTCTTGTATGGATAAGTGAGTATTTTCTAACTGCGAAATAGTTTGTGTCACTACAGAATAGTTTATGGAAATATCATCTATTTCTTTTTGAACGTCCGAATCGGAAAAAAGTTACTGACTCTCGCGAATCACATGAGAATTAGAAGAATTAAGTTTGAAAATTACATCTTTCCCTTGGGAATAATATTTGCGATAGTAAGATACTGCCTCGATCCATGTTACCCATCGCGTTAATACAGGCTGAGGTGGTAGCGGAATTTGCGGATACAATTGCTTGAATACGCGGATATGTTTGAGAGATTTCACAAACACTTTTTTGGTAGATGATATTAAATCATTCACCCTAGAATACTTGCTTCGAATTGTTTCTGCTACGAGATGACATGCGTGTATGAGACATGTTATGTGAAAAAGAGTCGGAAAGCATACTTTTAACATCCTACCAGCTTTCGAAAGTTTTCATTATCTACTAGGTATTGTGGGATGTGCTCAACATGAAAATAAAGTCATATAAAAATTGCTTTAAAAGGCTAAAGAATATAAAAAATATACAGTTGAAGATTGGGGAAAGGTAAGTTTCATTTATCATCTATATTTTTGATCAAATTCGTCCTCATAGTTCGTTTAATGGTTTTCTACATTTTTTACTTTTTCCTAGACTATTTATAGCGATGCATCACGGCTAGAAGTGCCAACGGAGAGAAGCCGATTTATTCGTCGACGTCCTTCAGAGCGTTATAAAGAAGCATGTACGATCAAATCTATTAAACACCCCCTATCTCTAATGGTTTGGTCGTGTATTACCACAGAAGAACCGGGACCACTATATTTCGTTAACGGAACAATGGAATAAAAACAACATAAAAAAGTTTTACAAAATTATTTAATACATTATATTGGTTCATTGGATTCGACTCGAGGACTATATACTTTCATGCACGACAATGCACCGTGTCATAAGGCAAAAAGTGTAATGCGATACCTTGAATCTAAAAATCTGCGTGTACTACCTTAGCCAGGCAATTCACCAGACATAAACCCAATTGAAAATGTGTAGAATGTCTTGAAAAACATCGTAAGTACACGAAGAAAGGAAGAATTGCAACAACATATTGAAGATGTATGGCATAATAGCCACGAAATTTACAAAAAAAAAAAAACAGAAAAAAGCTGCATTGGCAGTATGCCAAAAGGGATTGGGTGAATAATAAGATACAGAGGAGGGACAAGCAAATATTAGTGAATATATGTTCAAATTATACTTACTTGCATGTTACATGTAATTAAATAATAATATTGCCTACATTACCAACTTTTTTTTTAAATTTCACCCCAAAATCATGTGGTCCTAATTCGATGGCCAAGGACTGTACGTATCAGGTTTATTATTCGGTTTATAGGTGGAGGACATTGAACTCCATCTGTTACTTATTTTTTATAATAATTTTATATTATTATGTTCAATGTAATATTATATTTCTTTAATTTTAAAAGTTCCTTCCCTTTGTGTGGATATCATGTATATTGTTACTATTTACTATATAATATATTGAATGATTTAAATAAAATGTAAAAATAAATAAATAAAATAACTAAATACGATAATGTTAATGAGATTTAGTACATAATGGAAATGTCCAAAAAGTCAAAGTTTACAAGGGATCTACTTCAGATGAGCTGTCAGTATACTAAAATTGTGAAGAGTTTATAATTTTAGTCAGGGCTTGCAAACATCTGGTTTAAAGCAAATGAGTATGTGTCGCTTTATTCTAATAGCGTACATTGGATTTTCTAAACATTCTACTTATTGCTTCTGGTCTTGCATAAGTGTACTGACTCATTTATCAAATATTGCCGATAGAGCAAGGATTTTTTGAAAGTAACATAAAGAAAGTGATGCGTATCCATCTCAAATAAGAAAGCTTAATAAAAATGTGTGTATATAACACTAAAAATTAAGTTTCCTATTTTTCGATTTGCTTGCTATCTTTTGATACGATCTACAACGCTTTGTTTAAAAATCTGTTTTACAGTATTTACTAATCCTACTCCAAATAAACCTCACCCGGTTTGTGTATTTTACAAACGAGCTTTTTAATTCCGTCGAAGTAAATGGAAACCGTAGACCCTATTCGTGCTCTTCGTTTTATTAATGTTTACACTAACTTTAGTCGGTTTAGTCTTAAAAGTTTATTTTACGACGTACGTCTTTTCTTTTTAATCTTTCCGTTCTGCAACCTGCACTAATTGCATTCACATTCTTGAATACACGAAGTATACGAACTCAAATCCCTCAAACCGGGGGCTATTTATAAGACGCGAGGTCGTTACCATTAGCTCGGCCGTCCGATGTTTGTATACAAAGATACGAGCCCGTAACGTAAATTGCAAAAGTGAAAACATTAACACCTTTTATTGCGAAAAGCGACTACCAGAATTAATTGGTGACAAGCTTGAGGTGCAATTAAAAATAAAAAAAGACAGGTTAGTAAGACATAAAACGTATACAAGACATATTTTTTTAAGTTAAAGTAAATAATACGAGAATTGGGAAAGTTTAAAATATTTTATAGAAATATGCATACGTACAAAAAAGAGTCATTAACGTAAACATTCTTTTTAAATATTTCTATAGAAATAGTAAATAATTATGTTGAAAATATGTGTTATGCTAATTTGTTAATGTTATTTCTTCAACTAAAATAAAAAAGTTAAACTCCGTGCCTTAATTCACACCATGTTGTGAAAGAAGTAGGCACTACAACAAACACAACGGTAAAGCTGCAAATTTTTAACTTATAAAGAAAATCGGTTTCAAATATATATTATTAACTTATTATTGGTTAAGGTTTGTAAATAATACTTTTACGATATTTGGCACTACACCCAGAGAAATATATAATAAATTATACCAGAATTGTAGTGAACCCTACTAGAATCGACGGTTAATATAGTGACAACTATAGAAGTAAGTAGAAAATACCCTATTATTCTAGTTTTTTGAAGTGGCTGTCTGTAGTCCGTATTTATAATAAAAATAGTACTCCAAAATTGTAAACAGTTCTATAAAATTATAGTAAAAAAAATACTATCAAATTGTAGGTGAATTACCATGCACTTATAGCAAAATTGTCGATAAAAAGTATTACTACAAAATGTACTCATTAGCACACGCATTATTAATTGCATTATCCTTGTTCAAAGCAGTACGACATATCCGTACATACTGCAGTAAATTATTCTCCTGCTTGTAACGGAATAATGTTCAAACAAAAGAGAACTTAATGTAGAAGTACACATCAAAAAAGTGCTTAGAAACAATAATCAAAATAATGCGAATAATAAATAGCTCACGGTAACAACAATATGAGAAGAGAAAAAGCACTATCGCTTTCTGTTCCTATCCGCATTGCCCTTACAACTCTCAGCTTATGCCATTAATCTTCAACTACAGCAACTGAAGTATTTCCTGGCACCACATTTTTTTATGGGCTTGTTCATTTTGACTAAATGCAATAATTCGCACCGCACCATCTCAATAAAACTCAATATTCTTCAATCGTAGCCAATCTTGGATAACAGCTTTCCTCGCTGTAGTGGTTGGTACATATTCTAATTGTCGCGAGTGGTAACTAGCATTATCCATGACAATCACTGCAATTGTTGTAACATTTTAGCAAACCACTCTTCAAAAACATTACTGTTCATTTCCTCATGATAATCGGAGGGGTTCTTCCCTTCAAGCACTAACAATTCGTCAGGAACAAACCCATCTTCCGATCCAATATAGAGAATTATTAAACGGCGTCCTTTTCCAGCAGGATGTTTCAAACCGGATGAAATGATTACTTAATCATCACTTAAGAAAAGTGTAATCATCACTTAAGGAAAGTGCGGTGCAAACGGGCATAAGTTTTGCAAATTTTGGTTTATCCTACTGTCAATTTTTTTTTATAAAGACGAAAGAATCGAGAATTTCTTTCATTTATAAAAACTTACACTGTAAATAACAAACTTACACCAAATAAACATAAACTTGATTTTTTGGAAAGATTATGAATTTGCTAGTTTTGTCAGCTGCACTAGCAGATAGCAATCTGTGCTGAGAATAACATAGACGCATTTTTACTTAGTCGAAAAGCTCAAGCGTATTGAATATAATTTTACTAATATTCGAACTATATAGAAAACACAAAAGGACGTAACTAAACCCTAAAATATTTAGTCATAAAGTAATTTTTCTGCAGTTAATTTAGTAAGATCCAAATTTAAACCGCTGGAGTATTTAGCGTTGATCACTAAAATGTTTTGCAATCTGTATCTAATACAAAGGAATTAAATGTCTAAGATGGGAGTTGTTATCTCAAGTGAGCAAAGATAAATTATATAAAATTACCTTTTACACTAATATTAAAATAACAAAAGGCATACTATAGATGAATTGATAACAAAATTAATTTATTATCTGCTATTCACATACCTCAACTAATTTTAGCGGCAAAACGAACATATTGACACACAGCACCAATTTAACAAATGTGACTGGAAGGTGCACTGAGTTCTATCGTTGCTTTGTAAATTAGAAATATAAACGCTAGAATTGGCAAAAAGAACAATGTCTTGTCTTCCCTTCTAAGCTATATCGTCAACATTTCGCTTAACAATAAGAAAATGAAAAGGAAGGAATGGCATTATTCCTTCTACATCAAGAAGAATTTAAAATATAAAATTGCAGCTGTTAATACTACAAAGCTCGTCGGGAATTTGTTGTGGAGAACTTCCTGGTTTATGGTCATTAAACTTAAATAGTATATATTCGAAACAATTAAATAATTAATTGTTAATTTAAATAACAACCGTTACTAAATTGTTCTGGCTTTAAATGAAACGTACTTTCGAGGTAATAAATTTCTCGACGACATTGTTATACAGGTAGAGTCGGGAGGAACGGACCATACTCCAGGAATGTACTGCACACGTAAAAATAATGCAAAAAAAAACTTATTTGTTATTATTCGATTTTCATTTGTTTTCAAGTTCTAGCGTAATTACAAACAAATATCATTTCATAATCAAAGCGTTTTTTTTTTAATAAATGATCAAAAATACCGACACTGACCTCTAAACATTTTACGCTTCGTCTACGAAGAGCGCCTGCTGCTCCCTTGATTGCTTCATGTCCTTCTTTAATATCGGCTGCGGTACATCCCGAGTGTCAACTTCTACCTTGTAAACTTCATTTTTGAACCAGCCCTATAAACAATGGTCTAATGGTGTGAGGCCAAATAGTAAGACCACAGCAACCAATTCAAAGCTCCGGCAACCTATCGTCCAAATGTTACTTGATCTGACGAGCGAAATGTATAGGAGCTCCATCATGCTGATAATACATTTGCATTCTGATGTTTAGAGGAACATCCTCTCATAGTCCTTGTAATTCATTTTGTAAAAAATTTAAATAGTGTTTTCCTGTGAGGCAGTGACAAAGCAAAAGACGAGGTGCGAAGTTTAATCTCTCTGTACAAACCAAACAAGGTCAAAAGCGCTAACGCAAATGAAAATCATTGTAAAGGATGAAACACACACAGCGTGCAGCCCAAGACGTTTACTATTTGCAGAAAGGGAAATTGTAGATCACCAAGTTGAGAAATGGCTACAAGATGATAAATTATTTCCTTCGCCAGAGAAAACCAAACCTGTAATACGGTTTCCCGAGCCGACGACCGTTAAACAGGTGCAAAGTTATTTAGGACTCACTGGATACTTCCGAACGTTTATTCCATCCTATTCGACTATAGCCAAACCTTTAAGTGACTTATTGAAGAAAGAAGTTCGATTTGAATATGGAGGTAAGGAACGTGAAGCTTTTGAAGAACTGAAAGGAGGGCCCTATGAAGACTACATTTTGAAAAGAGACGTTTTATACAAGTTAGTCAACAATCGCGAATTGTAGGTTGTCCCGAAACATATGCAATTAGAGATGATAATAGATGTACATTGCAAAGCCACCTAAGTGATAAGAAGACGGAACAGATAATAAAAGAGGATTATTTTATTCCAAATCTGACGACGAAGGTAGAAAGATGCATTGCAAATTGTATTCCATGTACTTTGGTAAATCGAAAGTGTGGGAAATACGAAGGATTTCTACATCCACTACCAAAAGGGGAAGTACCTTTGCACACATGTCACAGAAGTATACGACTACACTACTTTAACAGTTGATTAGGGTAGAAATGAAATCGAGCTCTGAAAATGATATCATGACGCTATTGGAAGCGCAGATGATCAAGAAGTTTGATGAAGATCGAAAAGAACTGCGAAATACCGCGAAGAAGCAAATATTAAAAGTGCAGGAAGAGGACAAGGAAACCTATAACCTAGGACGTCGAACGCCTACTAAATATAAAGTGCATGAATAATGATATCAAGGACTGTAGGGTAGTATGGCAAACAACGCGAAATATCGGCGCACTCCTCACCACACAAAATATTAATTAAATTAATCCGGAACAGCTGTTTCGAGGTACCGACACGTACCGATTTCAGAAACCATAGAATATTTAGTCGAGTTCTTAAAGCTTAATAAAATTGACGATGCCAAAATTGTGGAATACAAAAGACTAACGATGCTTTGCATGAACCAAAACCGTTTTCAAATAGGAGGCCAATATTATTAACAACTAGAAGGTACAGCGTGCATCCGCTGTCCCCTTTCATAGCCAATTTTTTCGTGAGAAAATTTGAAACATGTTCGAAAAAGGACCCCGGATATTTTCCTAGAATTTGGTTCAGATTGGTTTTGATACTAAAAAAAGCACTATACCGGATTTCCTCGCGACTCTCAATTCAAAATTCGAAACTATTAAATTTACAGTAGAAGAAGAAGTAAGCAATCAACTCCCGTTCCTGGATAGTTTAGTAATTAGAAACAACAAAAAACTTGAAATAGACGTCTATAGAAAGGAAACAAACACTAATAGATACATCATGACCGATTCTAACCACTGTGGACAACACAAAATGGCCGCGATTAGTTTCTTAATTAATAGACTAGTGAAATTCCCTTTGAATAAAAGTAGGTACAACAAAGAGCTTAAATTCATAAAAAATGCAGCTATTTATAATGGTTACTCTTCTATAGATGTTGACCGTATCCTTAAGAAAGTCCAACATAGGCATTATGTGAGAAATTCCACGACCTTGATTCCGGTAGAAACCCGTGATAAGAAACTTCCCTTCCACAGAATATCGAAAGGTATTAGTAAAGTTTTTAGAGGACAAGATATGAAAGTATGTTTCAGTTCACGTAATACACTCAAAAACCTTCTTGGTAATCCGAAAGGTAAATCGGACATAAAAAAAAGGTCGGGAATTTATAAAATTGCATGTAATTACTGTAATAAAGCCTATATTGGTCAAACAAAACGAGCAATAGGTACTGGATTCAAGGAACACATCGGGAGCTACAGGTACGGCAAAATAGAAGCATCAAGTGTAGCACTACACATAAACGAGACAGGGCATAATATTAAATTAGAAAACCTGAAATTGATTAAGAACGTAATCTCGCCTCGTGACCTAGATGCATTTGAAACTATATATATAAAAAAGAATCGAAACCTACTGAACAAAGACTTTCCACCTCTTCATTACTCCTGTCTTTTTGATTTACTAGAGTAAAACGACCATACGTTTTTTCGTTTTTTTTTTCATTTTTATATTACATGCTACATTAACGAACAAAATACTATATTGTCGTGCCCTGTACATCTTGCATGGTTAGAATTAAAATGCATAGACAGAAAAACACATCTGACGAGAGGGTACGTATCGGTGTCTTGCTCTATTTTATGAGGGTAATTGAAATAATTTTGAGCCTCGAAAGGATTAACTCAGATAGCCGGTGCGTCATATGTGATAAGAAGCGAAAAAAACTTTTAATGTCGAACGTACCTGACCTTTTGCTTTACATGGGTAGTCAATGCAAGGGTATTTTTATTTTATTTAAGGTGTATTATCTCAAAAACAAGTAAAAATTTGGACTATTTACAAGAACGCTAGTTAAAATTTTCTAATTACGCTATAAGTTGAAAACAAATGAAAATCGGATAAAAGCGTATGAGTTTTTTTACATTATTTTAACATTACGCTTTTGGAGTTTAGTCCGTTCCTCCCGACTCAACCTGTATAAATCTGGATTATTTTAGTGCTGTGAACTCTCATTTACAAAGATGATAATTGCAGTGCTTATAAACAGGAAGAATAAATTACCCTAACATGCCTTCAAGCTAAAAAACATTCTACCTATATATCCTATGACGAAGTGAAATAAAATTTACAAGCTACAAAGGAAACCTAATTTATTACGGGAGTTTTATGACCTTGGCGAATATAACCAAGCTTTTAACTTCAAGGTACTTATGTTCTCGGTTGTATGTATTTAAGTGCTTCAACGTCAAGATTTATTACTTTTTTACATTTTTCTATAAAACTAATTATTTATAATAATAAATACAATAAAAAATAAAGTACGAGGGTGTATCAAATATAAACGGGACTGATTTTCTTAAAAATTCCGGAGGGCTTCTAGACCGCAACTCTCTTGGGTCCCTTTAATATCAAAAGAAACCATGAGCGAGGAAGAAATGCATGTCTCCGTGGAGCAGCGGATTATCATCAAGTTTTTGGCCAAGGAGGGGGTGAACTCAACCGAAATTTTGCAGCGATTACAGACACAGTTCGGGAATAACACCCTGTCAAGAACCCGTGTGTTTGCATGACAAAAAATTTTCTGGGCGTGAAAAGGTCGAGAACGAGAGCCATGATCGCCGCCCAAAAACAAGTGTGACCAAGGCTAACATCGCGGCAGTCCGAAATCTCATATATCCAATGGATCGTGACAGATGACTTGGGATTTCGCAAAGTGGCCGCTAGATGGGTTCCACGTCTGTTATCAGAGGATCACAAGCGACATCGATTGGAGGTTTCGCAGCGACTCTTCAATCAATACCAGCAAGAGAGTGAGGCCGTTTTGAATCGCAGCGTCACCTGTAACGAAACTTGGGTGCACCACTACATGCCCGAGTCGAAACGGGCGAGTATGGAGTGGAGAAAGAGCGGCGAGAGGGCACCGGTGAAGGCAAAGACGCGGTTGTCAGCCGGAAAGGTAATGGTAACATTTTCTTTTGATCGGCAAGGTGCTTTTCACGTTGACTTTCTCCATAATCGACGCACAATTAATGCATATTATTGTGAAGTACTGGATGCCGCGAAATCGTCATTTAGAAGGAAAAGGAAGAAGGAATCGGCCAGAAGTGTCATTCTTTTGCATGGCAACGCCAGGCCTCATGTGGCTAACGCTATGATGCAAAAAGTAGATGCATTAGGATGCGAAACGCTGGAACGTCCACCCTATAATCCAGACTTGTCACCTTGTGACCTCCATCTTTTTGGACGCTTCAAAGAAGCGCTTCAAGGCCAGCGTTTCGACGACAACGAAGCGGTGGAAGCGTTTGTGCTCCAATGGCAACACGAACGTTCGAAGAGTTTTTACGATGATGGAATAGAAAAGCTCCTAATCCGATGGGAAAAATGTATTTCTAGGGCGGGAGAGTATGTAGAAAAATATATATTTGTAAGCTTAGTTAAATAAAATTAGAATTTTTTAAAAAACGAGTCCCGTTTATATTTGATACACCCTCGTATTATTTTTAAAATGATACTATCAGTCATTTTGTAATACTTTAAATAATTTCAATGCTTAAAACGTTTGTTTTTTAACTGATGAACTTTGTATAAATTAGTTAGCTCTTTTTAAATGTTTCTTGCGGTTTTTATAAGCAAATTTTCATAAATATGTTTGTTTTTTCAAGCTTTCGTTTGAATCCTGTATAAAAATAAAAGAAGTACAAATACGAAAAGACTTACTAGTACAAAAGAAAATATTTTCAAATAAATTTACTTTGTTTTCATATTTAGTCACTTTAGTCTGCATTCTTTATAAGCTTAAAAATAATCATTTAAGTCGAGCTAATTATTAAATAATCTGTTCCAATGGATAGGAATGTACGATATTATCTATGAAAATTATGTGGAAGTGTCGTATTTAAAATTTAAGGACTTTATAGCATTATTAAGCTAAATGTTCAAGAGTTTTTATAGACAAATTTTATTTCTTAAATGTATTAGCTTTGTTCCAACACCCTTAGAAAACCGTACATTTAGCATCCAGTACGCAATATGTTGTCTGCAGCTGTTTTTTTATATTGCGCATGTACTGGGCGGTAAATTTACGGTTTTCTAAGGGTGTTGGAACAACCTTATTGCTTACAATACGTTAATTTAAAGGACGAAATACACGAGTAGCAGCGAGCTGCCGCAGTTCGGCAGTGATCTATGCATTTCTTTACATCATTGTACACTCGCCCACAAGCAGAATGACCGCTCATTCAAACACATAATCACAGTCTATCACTCGGTGCTGATATAGCGCGTATATCATATACCAAAAAATCTCGCAAACACTACACAACACGTCGAGGTTATCACTACATTTATTTTGTAATACATAATTACATATTATATACCGCAAATAAATTCTATCTTCTCTCAGAATACGTCCATGTGTTAATATTCATAGATATAAAATCCCTGGTTATTAAATTAGGACCACCTAAAAATATTATAATTTTGGAGTAAGATTTAAAGAAACAGTTGGTAATGTTGGCAATATTATTATTTAATTACATACAACATGCAAGTAAGTATAATTTGAACATATATTTACTAATATTTGTTTGTTATATTATTTCAAACAAACATATTGTTATATTATTGTTATATTATTGTTATATTATTTTCCCAATCCTTTTTGGCATACTGCCAATGCAGTTTTTTATTGTTTTTTTTTTAATTTCGTCGCTATTATGCCATATATCTTCAATATGTTGTTGTAATTCTTCCTTTGTAGTTGAGTTTCGTGTACTTACGATGTTTTTCAAGATATTCCAAACATTTTCAATTATATTTCAAAGAGTTTTAATTTTATTTATGTGCGTCTATTTTTACAAAAAGAGGGTGTATCACATCAAACAGCTCTGAGAAACGCCGAATTAATTAAGGAGGAATGTTCCTAGTACAAGTAGAGGCAGAACATACTGTGCCGGCAAACGCAAAACAACTGTAAAAGATGATTGTCATATAGTAAAAGTGGCTACAGAATATCGTTTTTTATCCACTAAAGGTATTTAAAAAATCCTTAGTGGAGAAGGTATACAAATATCAGCCCGAACAGTCCGTAGACGCCAAAGAAGCCATGACTAACACCTAAAATGAACACGATTTCAATGAGCTGAAGAATATAAAAAATATACAGTTGAAGATTGGGGGAAGGTAAGTTTCATTTATCATTTGTATTTTTTGTCAAATTCATCCTCATAGTTCGCTTAATGGTTTTCTACATTTTTTACTTTTTCCTAGATTATTTACAGCGATGAATCACGGCTATAGGTGCTAACTGAGAGAAACCAATTTGTTCGTCGACGTCTTTCAGAGCGCTATAAAGAAGTACGTACGATTGAATTTATTAAACACCCCCCATCTGTAATGGTTTGGTCGTGTATCACGACAGAAGGACCCGCACCACTATATTTCGTTAACGGAACAATGGAACAAAAACAATATAAACAAGTTTTAGAAAACTATTTAATACCTTATATTGGTTCATTGGATCCAACTCAAGGACTTTCATGCAAGACAACGCACTGTGTCATAAGGCAAAAAGTGTAATGCGATACTTTAATCTAAAAATCAGCGTGTACTATCTTGGCCAGGCTATTCACCAGACATAAACCCAATTGAAAATGTGTGGGATGTCTTGAAAAACATCGTAAGTATACGAAACTCAACTACAAAGAAAGAATTACAACAACGTATTGAAGATGTATTGCATAATAGAGACGAAATTAAAAAAAAAACAATAAAAAGCTGCATTGGCAGTATGCCAAAAAGGATTGAGGAAACAATAAAACACGGAGGAGGAACAAGCAAATATTAGTAAATACATGTTCAAATTATACTTACTTGCAATTAAATAATAATATTGCCTATTGCCAACCTTTTTTTTTAAATTTTACCCCAAAATCATAATATTTTTTAATGGTCCTAATTCGATGGCCAGGGTAGATTCTATAACTTACACTCTTAAAAAAACAGAAACAGATACATACAACGGTCAAAGTGAAACCGGAACACATACATATTCTTCGTGTTTGCAGGAAACTTGACCGTCTGCATATACAAATGTGCAGTTTGTATTTTCACTGGCGCTGAGATACCGAGATAATATTTGCAGAATATCGAAAGTTGATCCACATAACGTTCACATAACACGTCGTAACCAAAGGCTTCGTGATGCCTCGTCGCAGTAATCTTCTGTCAGTGAATTAAGTTGCGCGAGACGAAGTGAAATTATGTGCAGGACGCGGTCGGACTGTTACAGTAGCAGGAACCGAGCTGCTTATGTGCCAGTCTCACATACGATTGCGTAATAGAGCAATTTGTGTTGTCAAATTACTGCCCGTGTATTTGAATACAAATAATTGCGATTCGATTGCTTGTCAATAAGTTTTCAAACAGAACAATAAAAGCAATAAGAAAGCAATAAAAAATGTACTTTCCCTCATTTGATAACATACATATCTATATGTTAAGTCATTACTGTAAAATAATGATCTGATATTTATGGATAACTCTAGCAGGTAGTTTGAAAGGAAATTAAATCATAGATTGTTTGAATCAGTTGGGTTGATAAGGTGAATAGTTTAGTTAAGAGCGTAATATATTTTGAAATAATATTGAAAATGTTGTCGCGTGACTATTAATTATGGTTGGAATGAATCTAAAATAAAAAGGTTTTGTAAATCTCTTAGATCAATTTTATTTTAATTAGGATGTTAAGAACACGTGACCTTTTCCCTCTAACCCTCCGTCTGACGGGCTGGGTCTATGAAGCTTCGCAAAATCGTTTTCTTGCTGTAACTTCTATAAATATTTTTTTAAATTCCGAAGTCTTTATATACCTTCCTATCTTTAATGACAACAACTTGTGTTGTACTTTTTTAAATTGTAAGCCCTACCTATCATTTGCGTGTTGCAAGGGCATTGAGCCTGACAGACCCAACCCGTGTATTGTTGTTGTCATTAAAGATAGGAAGCTATATAAAGACTCAGGAATTAAAAAAAATATTTATAGAAGTTATAGCAAGAAAACGATTTCGCGAAATTTCATAGACCCAGCCCGTCAAACAGGGGTTGTGTTTATTTGTATATGGGTACTTCCCTGGTGACACAAATATATTTCTGGGGTTCAGGGGAGTTCAGGAAGTGAAGTCCAAGTTTGCGTTCAATCAGGACATGATAGCCGTCTCGTACGTACCGAAGAAATCTAAGAACGTCTTGGTCGTATCGTGCATGCACCAACATGATCAAATTAATGACAGCGCAGGCGAAGCTAAGAAACCAGATATAGTAACTTTCTATAACCACATTAAGTGGTGTAGACGTGGTAGACAGAATGGCTTCCTCATATATCACTGCCAGAAACACTCGCTGCTGCTTTATGGAATCATTAACGTTGGAACCATAATTGCTACAGTTATACACAAGGCCAATCAGCCAAGTGGCGAGTTTAGTGAAAGTCGAAGACTTTTTCTAAAGTGCCTAGGCATTGAATTAGTTCAAGATAACATGCGAAGGCAAGCATATGCATCCAAATTACCAAGGGCCGTTCGACAATCAGCAGCACGTTTGGCAGGAATTAACCCAGCAGAAGATACCTCTTGTCCCTCTCCCAACAAAAGAGGATGGTGCATGTATTGCAAAAAGACCAAAATACGCTATCACTGTAAAATCTACAAATCCTGGCTTTACATAAACCATATTACTGCATGTTGTGGTAATTGCCTAGAGAGCAACGCACTCTAACTTTACACACCCGTACTTTGTATGTGGGGGTAGTTACAGTATTGTTATTATATTTTGTTGTTACCTTTATGTTTGTTCAATTGGTCACCTACGAATGTAGAATTTATTTTTGTGTTTACTTTCGCATGTACGTGTTTTTCTCTAAACCTGCGATTTTCGCACATATTCTTTTCAATAGAGGGAAAGTTCGATATTTTGTTTATATATTTACGAATAAAGGTTAAGAAATGACTAATGAAACCTTGAAAACAGTCAAATTTTAAGAATGACCCTGACAGTCCCCACCCGTCCGACGGTGTGATTTTGGAAGCACCCGTCTACTGGAGGGTTAAATATGGCTGCTGATTGACAATAAACCTCCAGCAACCAGTTGATGTTAACGTGAATTTTGTTTCTTCGGTTTAACCGGTATAATATATTAACACATAGTTATTATACCAAGGAGCAAATGAAAGCATTTAAAAGTTTGGAATATTAAAGTATTTTGAAGGTGGGGTTTTAAATATGTGAATAAAAATGCACTAGTTACAGGCTAAGTATCTAAGTATGAAGTTTTTTCAAAAGTTTATTACGTGGAAATTATGCCTTAGGTTAAACATTCACAAAAATTAACTTCACTATTGTTACACGTGTGGCCAATTTGCAACAAAGATGGCACAGTTCAATCGGCTCACTGCACATGCATGGCTGGAACAGGAAAAGCTTGTAATCATGTAGGAGCAATTTTGTTTACCGTAGAAAAGGTAACAAAAGTTATGAAAATATATGATATATTGATAATAAAGCAACTTGGGAAGCACCTAAAATAACTGATGTTCACATGAGTCGCACAAAAATTATGTACTGGGGTGTACAAAAAAAAGGAAGTTGGCTTCTGTACCTTGCATAGAAGGAGATTAATTAGTTAAAATGTTGCAAGAATTTGAAAAATGTGGAGATAGCGCAGCACTTATACGAAATTGTCAACCATTTACATTAGCAATAACAAAAAATCATCGAGCAGAAGTTACTCCATTTTATCCAAATTTGTATAAAGCTGTTATTAGGATGTTCTGTTACACATTTTTGGCGCTGTATATACAGTACCGTTCATGGAAGTTCGGGCAAGCTGACAATTTATATTAACTGTTTAGGAGAAAATTTTAAAATTATATAATATACATTTCTGTGAGGAATTATTAAAACTAACCTTTCTGGAAGCCTTTTACCAATTTCCAGGTAGTATTTGTCTATTATAAGACCATTATCATAAAATATATAATTATGTTGGAAATCCCCAATAATTACAGTGACAATAAAGCTTTATAATAATCCCTAGGAGGGTTAGCTGATTCACTCGTGTTACCTGGAAATATTCATATACCCTTTATAAAGTATTGTAACATTTGTAAACGCAGCAGTTCTGAAGAGATTGTTATTGTGAAAGTATCTGTGGTTGTGCAAGTGAAAAATAAAATAATTTCGGTTTGACTGCTTAAAATGCCCCGTGGAAAGCCTCTAGCTGTTTCAAAACGATCTGCTATTATTACCTTGAATCAGGAAGGGTGCGCAAAAAGATGGATCGCAGATAAATTAAAAATAAAAAAATCTACAGTACATGATACTATAGTTCGATTTAAGACAACAGGTGACGTGCAAGATCGTAATCGGCCAGGACCGTCAAGAAAAACGACACCTGCGGAAGATTTACGAATAAAAATAATTAGTAAGCGCAATAGAAGACTAACAGCATCAGAAATTGTTGCAGAATTCAATAATGAGCGAGATTCCAAAGTACTGTGAAACGTCGGCTGAAAGAGGTTGGGTTGCATAGGCGAGTGGCTTGTCGAAAACCGTTACTCCGGAGAGGAAATAGGTTGAAACGACTGAAATGAGCACAAGCTCATAGAAATTGGACAGTGGAGGATTTTAAAAACGTTTTGTGGACTGACGAATCCAAGTTTGAGGTTTTTGGAAATAGACGGAGAGTTTTCGTACGCAAATCAAGAGGGGAAAGAATATTACGGGAGTGTATAGTTCCTACGGTGAAGCATGGAGGCGGATCTGTAATGGTTTGGGGTTGTTTTTCCTTAATCAGAACAGGGGACTTGCTCAAAATTGAGGGCATAATGAAAAAATAAGAATATCGGAAAATCCTGGAGGAAAATGCCATACCGTCAGGAGTCCGATTAATTGGTCGTGGATATGAATTTATGCAGGACAATGACCCCAAACATAAATCTAAATTGTGCACAGATTACCTGCAGCAAGAAGGAAATGAAAGAACCCTAAAAATTATGGAATGGCCGCCACAGTCCCCCGATCTGAACCCGATAAAGCTGTTATGGGAAGAATTAGACCGATGTGTTAGGAAAACGTGTCCAAAATCGAAGGAACATTTGTGGACCATTCTTCAGGAAGTATGGACAAGCTTGCCCAATGAAACGTTAGCAAAATTAGTGAATCGGATGCCGAGAATAGTGGCAGCTGTCCTAAAGGCAAAGGGTGGATTTTTCGATGAAAATCGGATTTAAATTATTTGTATTACATTAACTTTTCCTTTTTAATAACTTTGTGTTTGAAAATATGTAAAATCATGTAAGTAAGTATTAAATACATAGCCATTTAATATTTCTCTTATTTTCTTTGATTTTCGTACATTTTTTTGCTTGCCCGAACTTCCATGAACGGTAGTGTATGTAGAACCGTTTGTTGTACTATTATTTTTTTTCCTTTTCTCTTTACACATGTCAATAAATACATATTATTATTATTATTATATCCTCTAGTAATGTATTTTAGAATTATTTCTAATTTTGAAAAAATTCCACTGTAATTTTTTGTCTATACATTATCACTTTTCAAATACTCCTTTAATTAAAAATTAACCAACTTTCTTTAAACTGAACAATATCATGATTCGATAAATCATATTTCCTCGCAGGAAATATTGATTGATTATGGTTCATCGTCCTAAAATTAAATTACCAAAAAAATATTTTGTTTGCAAACACTCTTCTCTAATCTTATTTTTCATGTTCCTTTTTAATACCTACTTCTTGAGTATGTGTTTTGTATCCCATGAGCAAAGAAAGAACCCAGTCGGGATTATTAATATGTATAAGGTCAGCTGGTTTACCTATAATTACCGTATTAAAAAAAGTAATATCCTCTTATTTGATTAGTCCTAACTAACCGTATATAAAATGTTTTGAGCATATTCTTAAATACTTCAATCTTGTATCTGTTAGCTCAGATCTTATTGCTTCTAATCACTTTTCTCTTCGTATTTGGGCCAATTCATTTAATTCAACTTTGTGTTTAAAATTCAAGATCGCTGGCAAACGATAAAAATTAACATTATCTCGTCCAGAAGAACTGCGACACTTCACAATACCAGAAAAAAATTGGCATTTTGTATATTATCTGTAAATCTTCGATAGCAAAACGCGTTTATTGAATATATTTTAAAGGGCACAGTATATATTTGTGTGTCATCCATCAGCAAAGAAAAAGTGCTTGACAGCTTCCTAGACATCCTAATTTACCGTTTTTCTCGCTTAAGAGGGCTCATTCCGGCAGTTGCAAACGCGTCGGAAGTAGCTTCGCTCGTGTCTATTTACTGCTTTATCAGTGCGATCCCCCAGATATTATTTAAATATTTTTAAAGAGAACACGTTTATGTAGGGTGGTATGGAGAGATATTTTAATTTAATGTTACTGTAAGGCATTAATTTAACAATAAAGACCTCCAATTTTCCTCCTTTTTGGCGGAGTTATAAAACGCATTAAAACAATTATTTACGAATTTTTGGCTCCATACAGCCCTACATTCATCTTTGAAGTTTGGCGATGTGTATTACAAATAATCAATAATAAAAGAGTAAATAGTTAAGAGCGAATACACTACAAATTAAAAAAAACTACCGTAATAAACTGCTGCCCTCTAGCAGACACAGCTAGATATAATAAGGGGCGCGGAGTGTCGTGTTCGTTCTTTTGTTAAAAAAAGACAGATACAGTAAACGATTCTAACCAGGGTAGAAATTTTTTGACGTACGGGACTAACACACATCTGTAACGGCCTGTTTTCTCTGATTACGAAAGACCACCAACACAAGTGCGAGAGGGATAGCTTTTGATTTTATTGCATCATTTCTTAGGCTGCATGGTAGACGTTGTCAGTAAAGGTAACATTAGAAATCCTAAATTTGGGTTTTAGTGCTACACAACTATGTTCTTAGATATTCTATCTAATTAGTACATATATTTAATATAATTATAATATAAATATAAATATAAATTATAATATAATTATAAGAAATCTTATATAATATATGTCATTAGGGTCTTTGGATACGGTGACAGGGAACGTGAAACACAAATCACCTGCTAACGAAGAAACGCTCTGGATTGTCGCAAAAAGAATCGGTACTTTTGTCAACTTACAGTAGATTCGATTAGGGATTTGAAATGTGCATATATATATATATATATATGAATGCACGAATTTATAATAACCAATTGTTGGGAATACACAAACTCCACCTATCTACTTTATATAATTTTCAGAATGCTTCTCTTTAAAGGTATTACTACCATAGGTAGCTCAAGAGATGACTAATTAATCTCCTACGTTATATAATACAAACTACTACATATTTCCATTCCGTTTAATAATAATAATAATAACAATAATAATAATGCAACAATAATGATAATAATGATATAAACGATATTAACGATAATAATAATCGTAATTATGATAATAACAAAGACAACAATAATGAAGTAAAAAACTTTATGATATACCAATAATTACACTGGACAACAAAATTTAGTTTATTTGTTGTTTGTTTGAAAAGTGCATTTTTTTTTGTTAATTTTGTGGCGCTGAATACAAAAATGACAATGAAATTGAAAACTTAGTTGCAGTTTTCAAGAAGAAGTTTTTTCATTTTATTTTTAACAAAATAATAAAAAATAGATACTTTTACACTTTTAGAGTCACTCAATGCGCCGTCTTTTTGCTATTCTTTTGTGAATTGTTTCTAGAGCATCTCTAACAAGAGTCCAACAGTAGTCGGCAAGCATTCCAATTCCCCCCCCCCCCCCATCAGGCCGGTCGATTCCCAAGTTGTTAAGCTTAGTGGGCCTCTCTCCTAATTAAATGACTTTCTCAAACAATAACAACAATAATGTACATACATGCGTTTTTCTTATACACTAGATTGTATTGTAGTAGATTTTTAAAACACTCTTTTTTTTATAAAAAAAACCAGAAGTGATTTTTTGTGAAAAATTGCGTCCAGGCTCCGGCTCCGTGACTAACGGTTAATTGAGGTTCTACTCTAATATTATATTTATTTTCTTTTAAAGTACTAAGTTTAATGGACCTTTTTCTTGTAAAAACAAAATAGAAATATATATATATCTTCGATAGAACACAAGCATTATAAAAGCAATAAAATTTGGAAAATATTCATTAATTAACACATTTCTTATAAAATTATTTGTTTCATCCTATATATCATGTCAACATTGATCTAATGTTGAACTGTGAACCAGCTAATGTTTTTGAATAATTCTGCACTTTAAATTTTCATAGAACAAACTTCGTGTAACTGCTTTTCAAATCTTAAATCGTTTTGAGGTATTTGTCCTTAGATTACAACCCTCAAATAATGTTTAAATCTTCAAATAGCACTTTTTAAATATGTAAGTAAAAACGGATATCCGTCCATGATTTGTTAAATAAAACATGTGTATTAATACGTTACGACGTCGATATTGTCATCTCCGCTTGTGGTTTTACCTTCATTTCCTGTAGGTTAGTGGTGCACGTTTACAATCTGTTCTTCTCCTATTAACCCTTCGTATAAGAAATATAATAAAGAAGTGTGTGTAAAAATCTAATAAATTTATTTGTTATTTCACTATTAACTAGAGATTTTTTATTTAAATTTTAAAATTTGTGAATAGAGAGTTAATATTTTAACCTTTAAGTAGTCACGTGGCGACATATGGCGCCAATTCAAGTTTAAAGTTTTATATTTTCTTTAATTTTTTTTTCTATGAATTAAAGCCCGCAGTTATTCCTCAAACAGAGTCTCATACAGATAAATGAATGTTTAGTTTATTTTTCTGCATCATTCTACATCACTCATAAAAAAGGAATGCACCGCTCAGCTCCGTACGGCGCCACGTGCATGTTTGTGCGATCATTGCACTTATATACAATTCTGTAAATATTAGCAAGCCGCTAAAAAGAAGAGAATTTTTGAAATCGTCAGGGCGTGAGTTGGCAGAATCTTATCAATGAGAGCGAAAAGAAGACTCTCATATTCCGCGAAAAATTAGAAAACACCTTAGTAGTTATTTTGCTGATGAAAAGGAAGCAGATAATTCACCCCCGAATTTAGCAGGAAAGACTAAAAAGCGATCCATATACGTCCTCGATCAAAAAACAAATCGAGCAGGGCAATTTGCATGGTTTGTAAAAAACATGTTTGTCAAGAACATTAACAAATTATGTGCTATAATACATAAAAATATTTGTCTGTAGAAATTTTGATCATTTTTCAATAAATTATGCTAATCCACAATTAAAGTGTTTGAATATATGTATTTTAATATTTATATTTTATTTATTTATTATTTTTGATTAAAAAACTCCGAAATATATCCCCAGTTACTCATTGGCGCCAAACGGTGCCACGGGTCACTGGATACACGCGACTACTTAAAGGTTAATATCCTAGAAGTTATATTTTGTATATTGTTAAATTAATAATTTTCTTATTTTTCATTTCAAAAGGGTTACCATTAACTTTTTTATAGGTTAATAATTTTTGAATTCCTTTGCGGCTACCACACAACGATAGGAAATGGTTGGTTTTGATAGTACGTCAAGTAGGTAATCTTATTCACTCAATAGGAAATAGTTAAAAAGCTATTTGTAGGAGCACTGTAACTTGAATTTGAAATACGGCCTTTTAAAAGGTTTCTTCAAAGAGCCTCGACGACTGCATTGAAAATCTAACGTTTCGTATGCAATACGTGCGAAAAGTATATTTTACAATCCTCACGTATCGTGCCTAAAACGTTGACTTTTCGCAACATATTGCATAAACAATTGACGTTTTACACACCGCAAACGATGTTAAAAGTAGATGTTTATCGCACTTTCCAGCATAATAATCGAATCGAACACACAATGAACGCGTTACAATATCGCTGTTGTAATGAAGCCATTACTTGTTACCATAAACGTATATTTTAGCAAACAACACACACTGTGATGTGAACACATTTTCAGACTTTCTAATAAGAAGATTTACATGTATTTAGTACAAAAATCTATTAATGACGTTGGTAATTTACAATCAACGTTCCGTTGTGGTTATACTAGAAGTTGCAAAGAAGTGCAAGCTTCGTTAGATATTAAAATAAAGTTACTGAAAAAATCTTGTTTATTTGTTCGTTTTTTAAACTCTAGGATGTTACAATTTTGATATAAAATTAATGAATTGGCACGTAAATATTTTCTCAATATTTTGGTGTTATTTTAGAAAAATAGTCTGCACATCGACATAATACTGTTTACACCTGACTCCTCAAAAATCTTCAGGAAAAATGATTTTAATGTAAAAACCTGTATTAGCACAGGAAATAACTGAATCCTTATAAACTCCCAGACGAATAGAAATGAGAGAAGAATTTAATAAATCAAATAACAGCTTTATTAGCAATATATCAATAGATAACATGCTCGGAATAACGAACGATGACTATTAAACTGCATTACAATTTATATTTCTCAAATGCACTTGAATGTTACTTCGCTTCAGTCGAAATCTGAATTAAATGTCAGCTAATACAAGGTGTCTCAAAGTGTTTTGCACTTTTCTTTCTAATTTTACTCAGCTATCAGCAGTTTTCTCAATTAATTTTATTTAGAACTTAAAACTACATTTATTGGTAATAGATGTAAATATGGAAAATTATATCATCTGGATGTCGCCGATTTTGCCGCTGGCACTCTTCCAAGCTATGCCTTAATTTCCCATTACGCTTGTGCATAACTCAGAAGTAATGGGTTCAATCTCTTCCTGGATACGATTTTTAAGCTGAATCAAATTTACTGGGGCGTTATTATAAACACGACTCTTAAGATAGCTCCACAAAGAAAATCGTTTGGAACCCCAGCAATAGCAATTTGTACGGAGACCATTCTTTTACAGCTCGTAATGCGGTACTTGATGTGTGGCTAGTAGCCCCATCTTGATGGAAGCACCACTGGTCATTAAAATCATCAAATTCTAAGTGGACAGGACCAAAAAATTAAGGGATCATTGCAGAATACCTGTCAGAATTTACAGTAACTGTTTGTTCGCTGCTATTTAAAAAAAAAAGTATGGGTCTATTAAGTCACTGGAGGATATTGCTGCCCATACAGTAACTTTGGGGGTATATAATGGAGTTTGATATTTCTCCCTGGGATTTTCTTGCGACCAATAACGACAATTTTGCTTGTTGGTATAACCATGCAGATGAAAATGTGTCTCATCGGAGAAGAAAATTCTGTTAAAGTCGTCAAATCTTTCCAACATTTCGTTGGCAAACGTCAATCCAATAGAGTAATCCGTTTCCTTTAATTCTTGCACTAACTCACTTTTAAAAAGGTGTAGTTTCAAGTCTTTTTGAAGCTGCGAAAAACAGTATAGAGCTACAATAGGTGGCCAATGAATTAAAAACTTAAAAAATGAGAACGTTTTTAATATAAATATTGTGATAAAATGTCTTTATTGTTTGAATTTTTTTTTTATTTAGTTAATAAACATACACATATTTGAAAATAGTCACCAATTGTTAATATTTTGTAGTTCCTCCCTTATTTTTTATTACTTCTTGTATTCGTCTTGGCATACTCTCAATGCACCTGGAAATCATTTCTTTAATATCCCGATCATTATGCCATATTTCACCAATTCTTTCCTTAAGAATTCCTACATTTGGGTTTGAAAACTGCTTTACTTTTGTTTTCAAAAGTGTCCAACAATTTTCAATGGGATTAAGGTCCGGGGAGTTACCACACCAAGGAAGAAGAGGGATATTTTTTCCTCAAGGTACTTCTTGATAGATTTAGCGGTATGGCACGGTGACCCGTCTTGCATAAAGGTGTATCTGGATCCTAGTGTGCTTATCTCTTCAATATTCGGTTTTAAAACACCATCCAATACCGTTAAATACTGTTCTTGTGGCATAGTTCCGATCACAAAATACATTGGACCCGGACCTTTTACCGAAATGCAACTTCATATCATCACTGAAGGAGGATGTTTGACAGTGTCTAACCATACACTGTGGTCTGTACTTTTCGTGAATTCTTCTACGAACGTACACCGCACCTTCTGACAGAGATTCGAGACGACACTCGTCACTGAAAATTACCTAATAAAAAAGTGAGCTTGTGTTTCTACCTCCAAGCAGGGATTATTTAAACGCAATAATATTTATTTATCATATACGTTTCCAGTCATCCACTCTATAATTTCTGTGACGTTTAGCTCATTCTAGCGGCGCTTTTCTCATTTTTGGAGTTAATCTCGGTTTTTTGGTGGGGCGTCTGCACTTCCGGCCGGCTTCATGCAATCGTCGACGAATTGTCCGTGCCGATATGTCAATGTCGTCCTGTTATCGTGTTATGAATTGATACCTTTGCTTTTTTAGCAATTTCCCGCTGACTGAGATTGGAATGCATCAATAATTTCGAAATTTCTACTTTCTTTTCAGCACTGATGTCTTTTACACGTCTCATTTTATCGAGATACACGTTTAAAGGTTTTTCCACGATAAAAACTGTTTAAATAGTTAAAACACGACGCAAAATATTCTACAAATATTTTGTTTATTGCAATAAATAATTTGCAGAGAACTGAATTACTTTTATGATGCACTTATTCATTCGCTGGCGATAATAAACTGATGGTTTGTGACACAATGTTCTTTTATCTAGCTGTTTTAAAAAGGGGTGGTGTACGTGGAGCAATAAATTCTTGCACGTATTAGAATTGTAAGATAAAGGATTGTAATGCTTTTTTGTTCGTTTGATCTTATTTTACTATTAATAGGAATTTTTGTTATAGGTTTTATTGAATTTTACCCCAAATTTCTAATTCATTGGCCACCTTCTGTATGTAATTGCAAAACCGAAGCTTGTTTTCACACTGAGCGACATTACCTTAAAGTAATGCCGTTACTCCCTTAGAGTGGATCTTGTGCCACTGCACCACGAACACAGTCAATGTTTTAATTAGCGGGCATATTTTGCGGGAATCCAAGAGGGCGAATATTTACAGTCGAATCACTTTCATTAAATTTCTGTATCTAGAACTTTAGAGAATTGGTAGTAGGTGCTCCAGTGACGTTGTGAGGAGCATAAGGAACACGAAACCGACGCCGAACTGCGATGCAAGAATGATTTAATTTTTAAAAACTGCGAACTCACAAAACGTACGTTGTTAGACATCAAACCGTTCCATTGTGACATATGTCAATTCTGACATTTCTAAGACTTGTTTTACTTATTACAAAAAATCAGGCAATTATATCTCAAAAGGCTAAAACTGTAGATAAAATAAAAGTGCAAAACCCTCTGAGACACATTGTATCTAAAAGAACAGTTCTCAAGTTCTATCAAACACAGTCAATAAGTTTAAAATCTCCGGATGTCTTCATGTAGAAATGTATGAAAATTACAATCATTTTTTCTCTTAAAGGTGCAAAAAATCGTCCTCACAACAATTAGTGCGAGATTAGTGCAATATTTCATTCTAATTTGACATCTGACAATGATTTGCTTTGTCATAACATAACTTAAATTTATCTGTTGATATTAATAATTTCATTTGTAATGCAGAAAGAGTATTGCAACAGCTTGCATAGGTCTAATAAAATTCTTTCGCAAATATGGTGCTGCCAGGTTCTAATCAAACTTGTTAAATGTTCTAAGTTCTTTTAGGTGTTATATTGCATTAATTTAATTTTTATAAGGCGTAACATAATAAATCTTTCCCTACAGTAACCTTGATACAGATTTATTCATAACGATAAAGAACAAACTCGCTTAAGATGCGCATATTTCGAAAGAATTCATTGCCCGTTATGTTATTACTGCGTTCTGATGTTAATTCGTAAAGGAATAGTGTTACGCATTTGTTAAAAAAAGAGAACAAAAAATGTAAACTAGCGATAAATATAAATCTCGTACTCGTACTCGTGCTCGCCTAATTATCATGGACAGTTATTTCTTTACTTTTTCGGCGGAAAAGAAGCGACATGTAACCTCGACCACAGGCACCATTCAGCAGAATAATCTTCTAAGCACTGACACACATATTAACTTCCCAACTATGTAATAAAAAAAGGATAAAACACTATAGAGACAAACTGTCGTTATATATAGTCGCAACACTTCACTAGCACAGAAATAAATTTGCAATGATAATAATTGCAACACATTTCTCCGATGAAAAGAAAGAAATTAGACAGAAAACGACACTGTTCAGTTGGTTGCTTTTGCATATTCAGATCGGTGGGAAGGAAACACCTTGAAAGACGCCTTCGATTGTATTCCGTGGTGTATAGAAAAAAATTGCAATTAATTCGTGTAGTAATCAATTGTTTGTTGCATACGATATATAGGTAACATTTGCATAATAACAGCTATAACCAACGTGACGAAACAGCCTATTGAAACACGTAGGTACAATATTTTTTAACAAAAGATGTTCAATGCTGGTACTCGTCTGTATTCAATGTAAACATCGCCTATCTTCTATTGGAACTTTTTAACACTCTTTAGTGATTCTCTCCAAAAGCAGTCGCAAAGTACAAAACAGTTGATTTTTTAATCTTTCAAACTGAACAGTACCGAGAGAGATCCACAAATTACACTCAAATACCCTGAAAAGTCAGTGCTTTGAGCTTTAGCTATTGATTAGATGGAAGAACCGAAAAATTTGAAAAGTTAACATTTCTGTAGAAACTATAGCACTAACCAGGAAAGAATTTTAAAACGTATATATTCTGCTGTTCATTAAAATCTCTTGTTAGCATTTTGCTCTATTCCGAATTCTCAGTATAATCCCAAATTTCTGCATATGAACCTGTCAACATTTCTAGAAACTTTAATTTATGAACAGTCGCTGAACAGCTGTGGTAAAGATAATGCTAATGCATTGAAACGTTTTTTTAAGCCGGATGGAGTACTGATAACACAAGCAGAATTGTCTAACACAATTTACTAACAATTTTTGCCATCCGTACACCTATGGTGGCTCATCGATACATACATCGCTGTGCAATAGGTTCGGTACACTGCCCCTCCTTTAAACCTAATCGTCCCAATCAATTTCATGGTTGGCCTCGTGGTAGACCCTCAGCCGGTCGACGTGTACCACCTTTATCTTAGAACGGGTGCTCCTCTGATTACGGTCTACGACATCGTTGATCAGTTTGATGACTAGAGCAACGCAAACTGCGCTAAAAGCCAGTGGCTGACGCATAAAAGTTTACACAAAATAAACACGACCGGGACAATTCGGTATAAGCGTCAGTATAACTGCGACTCGAAAGTCGATCTGTTGTGTATGCATCTACGCTGTCGTAAACTATATCGTAGTTCTACGTTTGTTTTGAAAATGTTTCCTACGTCGCGAAAACGACCAAAGTTGGACACAATAAAAGAATTTATTGCAGAAATGCCTGATTTAAAATGTGATGGCGCTAAAATTCAATGTATAGTGTGTAAAATAGATTCAATGCGTTGGTCGAAAAGTGATTGTCTACGGCACGTAAGTAGTGCAGGGCATGTTTCAAAAAAAAATTCCACACGAGATTATGACAAATTTAAATTTAATTGTTGTGTTTATTGCATGTAATTTACTATTTCATTTACTAAGGAAGAAAGCATACGTCTCGTTTTGGAATTAATATTCGGACTTTAAGTTACCAAGTGAGAGAACATTACAGAGAGTTGTGCCGTCTGCTCGTGAGCATGTCGAGAAAAGAATTAAATCGGAGTTGCAAGATAAAAAACTGTGGTTATGTGTGGACGAAACAACGTAAAAAACATTCCGTGGTTAATGTAATGGTACGCACAATGGAACCACATCGACCGTCACCCTCAATTTTACTAGCTTCCAGACGAATACAACAATGCACTGCCGAAGTAATTTCAATGTTGGTGTTAAATACGTTGGAAAAGTTTGAACTTTCAACAAATCAACTGTTGATGTTTATGAGTGATCGTGCCGCAAACATGCTTGCTCTAGGTCGATTCCTTTAAAAAACATTGTGCTAACTTGTTGCATATTACATGTAAAATTCATTACTCTCAGGCTCGTGGCAGATAGTATCAGAAAATGTTATCCCGAGGTAGACGCTCTAATAGCACATATAAAAGGTGTGTTTGTAAAATTCCCAAAACGTATTCGGGAATTTCATAGACTATCCCAAGTATTCCTGAACCACCACAACCTATTCTTACTCGTTGGGGAATATGGTTAGAGGCTGCATTTTATTATCTTAAATATTTTGAGAATATAAAGAACGTGATTTTAGAATTCGACCCAAAGGAAGCTGCGGCTGTCAAGGTAAGCCGCTTGAAATTTCAGGATAGTCAAGTTAAACAGATTTGGAAATTATTCAGTACAATTACGTGGGACTAGCGGATGCGATAGAAAAACTACAAAATTCTTCGGTGTCGTTAGTGGAATCTTTGCAAATAGTGCAACATGTTCACGCACAGCTATGTGCGATAGAAGACGCAAGAAATGTTCGTGTTTTAGAAAGGTTTGAAAGTGTTTTAGATAAAGACTCTGATTTTGGTACATTAAGACAAATTTGTGAAGGTGCGTCAACAGAACCGTTAAGTTATTTGAAAGATTATTTTACTTACGCAAATATAATGTCACTAGATGTAGAACGTTCGTTTTCGGCATACAAAAACACTTTTTCTTCACGCCGCACTCACTTTGCCGAAACAACTTTGGAAACATATCTAATGTTACAAATATTAAATAGGCATTATCCACTTTGTGATTTCACGGAGGACTCTTAAAACGGTAAGTGTTTGAGCACGTATCACATTTAATTTATTTTATCTAAACTTTTATGCGTCCGCCACTGGCTTTCAGCGCAGTTGCGTTCTCTAATGATCACTAACCTGGGCAAATATGTGGTAACAGCTAGAGGCGTGGCGACCGCATAAATGTTTACACATAAAATCGAAGGTAAGAAATAAATTATAAAACGTGCTGAAACACTTACCGTTTTAAAAGTCTTCCGTGGAATCACAAACTGGGTAACATCTGTTAAATATTTGAATCATTAGATATGTTTGCATAGCTGTTTAAGTCAAGTGAGTACGACGTGCGGAATAAATATTTTTTAATGCCGAAAACGACTGTTCGCCATCTAACGATATTGATATTTGCATATTAAAATAATCTTTGAAACAACTTAATGCATCTTCACACGCACCTTCACAAATTTTTCTTAATATAAGAAAATCGGAGTCTTTTTCTAAAACACTTTCAAATTTTCGTATTACACACCAATTTGTTTCGCCTTCTACAGCACATAACTGTGCGCGAACATCATTCGCAATTTGAACAGAATCCACTAGCGACATCGAAACATTTTCTAATTTTTCTATTCCCTCCGCTAGTCCGAAGTAATTGTTGTGAATAGTTTTTTATATCTTTTAACCTGACTATCTTGAAATATTCCCTGGCTTTTCTTGATTGCTGCAGCTTCTGTCGAATTGAATTTTAAAACTGCCTTCTTTACTTGATCAAAATATTTGTTGTAGTAAAACGCAGCCTGCAACCATGTTCCCCAACGTGTAACAATCGGCTGTGGTGGTTCAGGTAAGTCAAGACACAGTTTGTGAAATAGTGGGGTACGTTTCGGGGACTTTAGAAACACTGCCTTTGTACTAGCAATCAATGCATTTACTAGTGGAAAACATGTAGGAATAGGTTGTGCCGCAAGATTTAGAGTATGGATTTTACACGTTACATGTAAGAAGTTACCACTGTGTTCTTTAAGAGATCGGTCCAAAGAACGCATGTTTGCGGCAACATCACTCATAAACATTAAAAGTTGCTTAGTTGAAAGTTCAAATTTGTTCAATGAGTTCAACACCACCTTTAAAATCTCATCGACAGTACAATTTATAACTCTTTTGGAAGCAAGTAAGAAGGAGGATGACGGTCGATGTGGTTCCATTGTACATACCATTACATTAACCACAGAATGTTTTTGACGATCTGTTGTTTCGTCCACATCACAGTTTTTTATCTTTCAATTCCGTTTTCATCCTTTTTTCTATATGTTCACGAGCAAATGGCACTACATTTCGTATCGATGTCCGACTAGGTAATTTACAGTCCGCATATTTATTCCAGAAGGAGACAAGTGCTTCTTTGTCTAGTAAACGAAACGATAGTTTACATAAAATAAGAGTAACACATAAATCAAATGCAAATTTTTCTTGGTCTCGTATGCCACTTTTTGCAGAAGAATGCTGTTTGCTTTCGATGTGACGTTGACAATGGCTTCTGGACCAACGCATTAAAGGGATTTTACAAACTAGACATTGAATTTTAGCGCCATCAAAAATTAAGTCCGGCATGTCCACTATAAAGTTTTTAACTGTGTCTGCCGACGGTCGTTTTCGCGACGTACCCAACTGCGACATTTTTAAAGCAAACATAAGCGTACAATTACGAAATAAGTTACGACGGCCTACATATACACAGAACTACTCGCATACAGCATCGATTTAGTACTGACGCTGTGAACGCGTGAAATAAATAATCGCCTACACATGGCAGTTTAACTATTTATTTTGATTAAGGTTTCCATCTTTTAGTATAACCGAATTAAACAATTTTGGTATAGTATCCATCCACTTCTTTCGAATTAAAAAAGCAATAATTCGTTCAAAAAACGAAGTTTTGGGCTATCAAGTATTATAACCAAAATTTCTAATATCAATTTTTTCTGATTATCATCATCACTAGCCGTGAAGAAAATTTGAGGTAGTAATTTTTGATTACTAATTTCCTTTAGTCTTGTTGCGATACGAAATCGTTCAGGTAATTTAGAAAAAAAATGCGTAGCGGAACAAACCTGAAATAACACTCTGAATTCCTACGAAACCACTACAAGTTGTGGAAAAAGTTCTTACGACCTTCATATTAATTTTGCGTAATTACCACGTCCTCAACCTCACGGTTCAAGTTTTATTACTAAAGATTAAATACGTACATACATAATTTCATAAACTTCGCGTAGGTAGCCCGCATTCGGAGTCATCTAATCAGCAGCATTAGCAATTAAGAATTTTTCTTCCTAATTCCCTAGATTAAATTTTAAATAGGGAATTATGCGTCATATTAAACAATAAATATATGCGAAGAGAAGTTTCAAGGATACTATTTTACGCAATAAGAAGCAGTGTACATAAGTACATACATATAATATAGATTACTATATGTGTTCATTTTTTTTTATAATTAAAACCTTGAATATAATACTATTTAATGATGATGCGTCGTTTTATTTTTCAAATGGTAGCAAGATTAATGTTTTGTTTTATTTTTAGAGGCAATTATCAACCTGTTTTTCTAGTTTATTAATATTGCGAATCTAACTAATAACGCAACCGTTGAAAGTTGTGTACTGTACTTTGTAAATAGTTTTCTACATACATACATATTTAGAAATCGTTAGCTTGAATATTATTACATTGGTTTAAATTACCTAAAGACTTGCTTGAACAGTTCATTTTCGTTTAAAAAATGTAATAAGAAACTTCACCAAAACTATTTCTCAATTTGAAAGCGCATTTTCACAGAATTGTTAAAGAAATATACGAATATACCTTAATTATCGCAAATTTCTAATATTTGGCGAAAAGGTCTATTGCTACGACCACATTTATCAATTACAATTTCTAGGAAAAGTGTTACTTGCAAATGAGTTTAGAAGCTGAATGAAGAGAATGAACATTAATAATCAGATCAATTATCTTCCACTGAACATTTCAACACTATTCAAAAGATGATTTGTTAAATTTATTAGTATTTTAGAGATGCAAGTAAATAAAACGGAACTACAGATAGACGGGAGAAAAAATCAAATGATTGCTTATGGAAGAAAGGGATGGTGTATGCAAAGATAAGAAAGATTTGCGCAATGGACAAGTAGACAGTCGAAAGGCAAAACAGAGGAATATGATTATTAGAGGATGGAAGTAATGCAGTAAAAAGAACTAATAACCAAAGAACGGCAGAATTGGACAATGGTCGCAGAAACCTACAAAAGCATCTAAACATGATAGTTTTTTATGACCTTTTGAAGTTCTCTTATGACTATTTTCAAGTCTGCAGCCTAATATTGATAAAAGATTTGAAATTAAAATTTTCCTAATAGTGGTGATTATTGGGATGTGCTTGCTTATTTCTTCGATAAATCAAGTATCTTATAGCTGCATTCACTGCTGTGCTAACGCCTTCTTCGGCAGATTCCCAATCAATCAAAAATTTGCCATCTGCTCATTCCTTCATTCATTATTTTAATTTTTTTACAGGTTAAAGCGCAGTTAGCAACTTCCTCAATAATTTTAAGCAGTTTTTCCAAAAACCCAATTTGGGTACATCTACTTATATTGAGAATGAACGACAATCTGTCCTGGGAAAATCATTATAATGCTTTAGTTACAAAAATCTTTTTTGGAGTCTCAGAACGATGTTAATAAAATAATTAACCATACAAATGAAATTAGCTTTGTTTTGTCCTTTCTTTCTCTTTATTGCCTTAGTACTTCTCTTGATGAATTTATTTATTTTATGTTTTGCCCCCAGTATTGTTTCCTAGGGAAAAGCATGTCTATTATTTTCTCATCATCTCAGTTCAAGTTAAGAGATAGCTTGACAAAGCAAACTGAAGAAGACGCTCTTTTCTGAATAAAAAATATTGAGCATAAATTTATTTTTTCTTTATAATCTCCAACATTGAAGCTACTACTGAAGATGATAGCTTAACTATCGAAATCTGTACCACTCACCAGTCATTATAACCGCATCTCCTACCTCTTTTTTTTTTAAATATGGTCCCATGATGTCACCATGCTATAAACCACATCGTACACTGCGGATGCGAGAAGTTCTCGTGAATCTATTATGGATTTTATTCACACAAAAAACGACAATTTTGTTTGTTAACATATCCACTTAACGAAAAATAAGATTCGTGTGAGCAAATAATTTTTTATTGAAAATTATGATCCGTTTCAAGTTGCTCTAAAACCCAAGCAACAAAGTCACACCACTTATGATGATCCAGTGGCTTCAGTTCTTGTTCACACAATCTTCTACGGGTGTAAACTCGTCTTTTTGCAAAATACGCCAAGTCGTTCTTCTAAGACCGAATTCTTGAGCACGACGAGGAATCAATAAATTTGTAACCTCTGCAACGCTATCTCTTACAATGCTCTCTACACTTCTTACATTTCAACGTATTACTCGTATTTTCGCACCGTAAAGCGCAAAATTCCTTTTAATTTCTTCAATGATTCGACAAATAGCAAGCGCAGAAGTGCTGCGAAGTGCATGTTGAGTGTTCACGAAAGAACGTCTATTTTCATATTTTCGGACAGTAACCAAGCGTTCTAGGGTGTATTTAACCATGATGACAACTATTGAGAGTTATAATTTTCATTTCAGAATTATTGGAATACCTTTTATTATGCATACAAGGATCCATATAATCTATTTCCAAAAATATTTAAATGCCATTACTGAAGGTAATAAACTACTGCACGTCTAATCCATTGATAAACCCCACCTCTTCCTTTTATTGCTAAGTACTAATCTTTGTTACTGTGTTGTCTACCACATTAAATTGCGGTTTACGATACAACAGTAACCAATTATTTTGCAATATAAACAAGGGAAAGTGTTCAACTTCCATAAAGCATAAGAGCGCCAACAAAATCAAAATAAAAGCCCACGTATTTACTACTTTCCGCAGAAACAACATACATGCACGCTAATATACATACATATGTAACGGAAAAGTGCGGTTCTATTTTTACACGCAATACTCTATTTTATTGTGTAGGTGTTCCATTATATTTTGATATCGGCTGTATTACATATTTACATTTGCCAAAATTTATAGAATCTGTTTACATTGCCAAACGATGGAGTGTTTCCTGAATGAATGAGTAACATATAAACACAGATTTTGCGTTTGTTTATTCGGCAAACTGACGTTCAAAACGTATGTTGCTTACTATAAAACGTATGTATGTATGTATTCTGTATACATACATAAATGCGACATGTTCAATAAATGTTCTGAAATAAGTTTAGTAGTTAGATATTTTGAAAAAGAGATTCATGTATTTATGCGTGCGTATGACAAGGATTTTCTACAATATCGATACAATTTCACAGATACGATTAAACATGCATATTACATTAGCAAGAAATGGTAACAAAAAGATAGCAGCAGGTTGAAAATCATATAAAACCAACAGCTTTAAATAACTGCTGAATTTGCGTGTGAATCGAATATAGCTTTATTAGAAATATAATAATAATCCCATATACATACATGTGTAAACATTGTCAGACATAAACACATAGAAAATATTAAGCTGGTGCAAATCTCTCCCCCGCTAACCATTTTTTTTTTTCATATTGGGGAACAGGTAGTAGTCCGAGGGAGCCAAATCTGGAGAGTAGTGGGGCAGAGAACGAATTGATACCCTAACTCCATCAATTTCGGTACCACAACTACAGAGGAATAAGCCGGTACATTGTCGTGATGGAAAAGAACTTTCTTGTGGGCTAATTGTGGACGAATAACGATGCACCTCCAATAGTTTTACCTTTTTTGGGGCAGGCTGTCCGTTGGTAACCCATTATTTGGATAGTTCTTTGGTCTCAAGCGTGTAGTGGTGTTTCGTCCACAGTGATGAAATGACGCCTAAAAGACCCGTAGATTCCGTTAAAACAGCTGCAAATTGCCCTTAGAGTATGTCCTAAGATATCGTTTTTAATCACCTGTGAGCAATCACGACACCCATCTTGCGGACAGCTCTCTCATGTTGAAATGTGGGTGCGAAATAATATATCCGTTCACTCGCACCTCTAGCAATCTCACGCACCTTCACTCTTCTATCACCCATCACCAGATCATGGATTTTATCAATGATTTCTGGAGCAGTGGCCTCAATAAGACGTCCAGAAAGTTCGGCGTCACTTGTGCACGTATGGCCACCCCAAAAATGTTGAAACCATTTATAAATCGTTCTAATCGAAGATACAGATTCATTTCCATGCTTATCGAGTTTCCCTTTAGTCTCTTGAGCCGATTAGCCTTTCATGCACTAATGTTTTATAAACACACGAAACCCTCTTTCATCAATTTTTTAGAAATCACTCGACTTGCACGATTCAAACAGACACTAAACACAGAGCAATAAACCAATATGGCTGAAATTTGGCATGAGTTCCTCCAAGAGATGCTACTAACTAATAATAACCTCGATACGCACCAGTGATGCCGTCTCTTTGAGATTGCACGAACTTTTCAAACCACCCTCGTAAATTGGTGATGAATTGGTGATAGCTTTATTCAATAATTAATAAAAATCTCCTGCCAGTATCTTAACATACAATCACACTAATTTGACGGTATCTTGCATAAATATTTGTTACTTTAATAAAATAATTTTAAGTACACCGTGTAGGAAAAATAACAATCAATAAAGAAAATTTATGTTTTGAGGAGTTTTAATACTGCAGCTATTGCAGTGATTGTCAAAATATCCGAACATACATACAACTTTGTAGAATTATTAGAGCTATATTTGTCACTTCAAAGCCTTGGAAACATTTGGCATTCAAACGACGTTCGACAAAACTTTGACCGGCTGTGACCCATTAAAAACATACATTACTAGTTACTAGTAATGTTTTCTTTATTACGCATTTTACAATAAAATGCGATATCTTATTCAATCAAAAGTCAACTCTAATATTCATGCAAATGTAGCTCTAATCTTCAAATATTTGTAAAACACTAGTCTTCATCAGTAACTTAGTGTTTTTGTCTTACTGATTTTGTTTGTTTTGTTTTATATTCATTTCCTTATATTCATCAATTTTATTTAATTGTTTACTTATTCACTTTACTCATTTGTTACTTCACTATTCCATTTGCTAGATGAGACAAAAATGTGTGTTTTTTATAGCGCATTGGTACTAATTTCAAAGCATAAGCTTCTACAAAATATAATAATGTATTTACAAAATATAGAGAAATTGATGGAAAGTGCTGATGTTTTCAGTATATCAGAATCAAAGAGATTAAATCAGGACAAACGCATCTTACAATACTTTTCAGTACCACCAAGTGGGGTTACTTGAGACTTTTTTGACAGGTTTTATAGTCATATCTTTGCGAAATTCTTAATCAAAATCATTTTTAGTGAACCTAATGGAGTATATATAACATCCCAGTGTTACTTTTATTTATTATAGACACTGTTCCAAGTAGCCTAAAAATTATACTTGCAAAATTGTTTTGAAATTTAATAATCCATTGAGACTCAACTGTGAGATGATGTTAGTAAAGGTAGGAATAAAAAACAATGGTCCAATTTCTCACAAAATTCTATCAAAGATATCAGGCGGCCGGTTTCATGTTTTTACCAACACATCCTCAGGCTAGCTAAGAGGGTAAACAAAAGAAAACGTAACAGAATAACATAAAACATACTTCCTCTGCCCGAGAATAGTTGCTACATTTCGATTTAATATTTGTCCGAAAATAGTTGCTACATTTTGTTTTATGTGAAATTAAATAAAGAAACAAGAAATTACTAAACAAGACTTTATTGTTTCAACGAAAAACAAACATTATTAACTTTGCACTACATTTATACTCGGTTATTTAAAAATTCTTGTCCGGTTTTAATGACATTTTCGTCGCATTTAATGGATCCAATTTATGGAGCACTTCGTCTTAATATCATTTTATTTATGTGTTGCAATTTGTAGGTGTTACAACCTTTATGTAATAATGCACTTTCCATAGCTTTCTGAAAAGACAGAACTTTACATGCGTAAGCCAATGATCTTAATGTGCTTCTTTTACAGAGAGGAATAGTAGCAATATTTTCAATTTGTTGACTATAATCTTTTTACGAGAATCAACATTAATGGTCAAATTGTTAATTTGGCATTCTCGGACCTGTTTCCATAGTTTAGAAATTGTTGGACGGGAACAGCAAAATTTACGCGGGCGGCTTTTATCGCATCCCTATTAAGTTCTTCGTCTTTGAAGTTTTGCAATAAATAATGTAAAATTTGTTTACGTTCATTATTATTAAATTCTCCACACCTTTTTCCACCTGCTGGAGTATTTTACAAAATACTTTTAGCCATTTTGCAATAACAGCGGTTACATTACAAATACACTAACATTTGACGTTTGACAACTGCTCAAAGCAAGAGTACAATTGCTACGTGACCTTTTGATCATCGCACGCTTAGATTCACACATAATTTACCTACTACATCGAACAAATTAATTTACCTCATATACTTGCAATAATCTTTATATCAAATTGAAATGTAAAAACTATTCTTGGACAGAGGAAGTATAAAGGATATAATATAAAATGTATAAAGGAGGAGGAAGAGTCTTTTTATACATTTTGATATCTTATAATTTAGTTACTAGATTAAAATCTAATTACATTCTATAGTACAGCATGTTTTTTTTTAAAAAGAGAACATAAATTCTTTGATTTCTTTTTCACTGTTCCATATTGTTTGAAGGCTTGCATTATGTGTATTCTATTACGTTTTCTTTTGTTTAGATACCCTCTCAGCTGGCCTGAGGATGTATTGGTAAAAAGACGAGACCGGTCGTCTGATATTTTATGAGAAATTGGATCATTGTTTTTTATTCCTACCTATAGTATTTTGAAATTGGTAAAGTATCTTAGAAACCTTATTTAAAATAATTCAGAAGCAGAAATTAAGATTAATAAGTGATAAAAAGGTTGCAAAACTAAATTCTTTCACAAAATTAAAAATTAAAACTACGGCTTTCAATTTTCTAACTTTTCAATATGCTTATAAGTCACTGGAAGCGCCAACTAGTTGAAGAATTTCTAGATATTGATATACTAACTAAAAACTACACAAATTCAAATGCAAAGGGTGCTACTGACGTCTTACTTGAATTTGCATTTTGTCTCAACTTACCCGGACTATTTCAAGGAAACCCAATGGACCATAAATTAAGTACAAAGCCTTGTGAACCTAATTGTGTGTTATAATGGAAGACTATATGGTTAAATTAATTTAAATTTCATTTGCTTTGTGTATTTTTTCTAGAATTTTCAATGAAGATAACAATGATATGGCAAAAATGCAGCACAACATAGGAAAATAGTAGAAATTGCTAAGAAAACACATATTTACTAATAACGATCATTTCTACAATTAAACATGTGTAATCTTCTGTAATCCTGTAATTTTACACTAGATGTTAAATCTCACAAAACAATTGTTTATAAATGTAAAGAATCTAATACACTTTCACTTTTTACTTGAGAGCACTTAGTAATATTCTTAATATCCATAATAGGAATTCTATTTGTTTCCACTAAAATTCGATTCGTTTTCTATGTTTGCGATAATTTATTTTTCTGTCATAACAACTATCCAAGTAATGAAAGCTGTTATCGCAAATTATTGCAAAAGTAGTTGCTATAGAATAATTCAAATAAACTGGAAGTGTACACAGTTATTCGCTGAATGGAAACAAAACAATAAACTGTATCAGAATTAACATTCTAAACTGTAAAAATATACACTTGAATTGTGACGAAAAATACAAATTAACTGTAAGTAACGTCTGTGCAACGAACGAATATAATTGGATGTAGCAATGTAAATTCCTTATGAGATTATTTGGCCAACGAATGCGTTCACTAACTCCGAAACTTATTTAAAGCTCTAAAATAAAAAAAAAAACAAACAAAAATCGGCTAGAAATTCTTACTTTGCAAGTACTAGTGGAGTATATAAATCTGAAGCAGTTGGATCTGATCAAGAAGCACTTAAGTTTGTACGTCCATGTGTTGAGATTGGCACTCCTCTTCAAGTAAAACTGCGGCGGATAAGTGTGGTACTCATAATATTCGTAATTTTGCGTACTAACATAATAGGGATTCATCACTTTTTCGATAATCGGACACTCAATTCGCGCCAAAATTATAGGTTACGTCGATTGCGTTTGCCGAAGATATCAAATACAAGAAAGCCGCAAAACGTAGCAATGGACACATAATTTTAACAACGAAGAATCTAGAAAATTAAAGGAAAAAGCGGTTCTCTAATAGCTGCTCGATCTCGGTTCAATTTAATCGCGTCTCGACCACTAAAATCTTCGTTTCACTTAAACCGAACATTTCTGCGGGTTTCCGTAGCGCCTTCTTCATCGGGACACGTAAAAATAGCGAACAAGCGCGCCAATAAGACCACACTAACTCGCACTTGCGAGGAGTCCAAAACGAAGCCCTAGAAACGCTGACCATCCGAGTGTGAAGCCGCCGCGACTCGCGGAAAACTAGAAGGAGCAGCTGTTCCGCCGATTTTAAGTCCGTTCCTATGCGATATGCACGAAAACATGAACAGAATCTACCTCTAGTCGACTAGGCATCTATCTAGGTCGAGATGCTCTACGAAAATGAAAGAAAAAGAAAACGACGACAGTGCGGCGTGCTTGCGACGTCTCCGCGCCTTCTGATTATTACTCAATTTGTTGTTGTTCTATCTATTGTCTAATGTTGCCGCAAGTAGGTACCTCCGACGATAATTAGTCAGGTTGCGATGCTAACGAAGCGAAATGTCGGCGGTAGTGGGAAAGCAATTTGTTTTTAGTTGCATCAGGAAATCGCGAACTATGTGAAAGACGGTAGCGTTACGTAAACGTGAGAGAAACGGAAAATAAAAGTATATAGTATTTAAATATTCGCGTATAATTGGGCCGACAATAAATTGTGAATAGGTACTGTCGTATTTTATATAAAAAATTTTCAGACTTAACATTTTTTTAAGTGTGGTGATGGCCCAACAAGATGTATAAGCTTTTCTAAAGCTTGTTATCATCTCAGAAGCCTTTTAATTCATCGTAATAATTAACGTACACAATCTATTTTGAGATTAATCTAGGTTTTCGCTTTTAATTTTATTAATAAATGCATTTTTTAACATTTTTTTATAAATATTTTCTTCCATCCCGATGGTGACGAACACGACTGTTCCCCACGTCGTCATGCGAGGCGTACGACTTCCAACAAATGCAAAAATTCATATATCATTAACCTATTGTTTATCATTACTATTATTTATTTACTATTGTTGCTGATAATAAACACATACAAATGACCAAAAATTAATGCTAATCTAGCTCATGGTATTGGTAGAATCATTCCCGGCAAAAACAATGTAGCACAGAAAATAGCGCTAACACATGAACATGTTTCTGCCTACCCGGCGCCATCAGCATGGTTCTGAGCACAAATTTCTGCTGTTACAATTGCGTTTTCCTCTCGGTTTATGCTGCTAATCTCCAAAACAGCACTGAATATGTCTTTCGGCGACACCTGTCGCTAAGAAACACAGTCACACCGTCCCAGAAGGTAGCAAGTCAAATCGGAGTGTAGATGTCCACCACCTATCGGGCAGCTCCTGGGCTGCCAAACGCAAGGGGGCGTTGTGCCTAGGCACAGCGACATCTATACGTACAGATGATTCCTCAGGCTTACCATGATGTATAAAAATACACGTAGAAAGAATGCCTAGTAACAATAACCAAAAATTAATGCTAATATAGCTCAGGGTATTGGTGGAATCATTCCCGGCTGGTTTGTCTTGTTACCCTCTGGGACGGCATGACTGTCCCTTGACGATAGGTGTCGCCGAGAAATATATTCAGTGCTGTTTTTAGAGATTAGCAACATAAACTGAGAGGCAAACGCGATTGTATGTAGCCGAAAACTGTGCTCAGAACCACCACGCTGATGACACCGGGTAGGCAGAAACATGTCCGTGTGTTAGTGCTATTTCCTCTGCTACATTGTTTTTGCCGGGAATGATTCTACCAATACCATGAGCTACCCTTTGTATTTGAAGCTAACCAAGGAAAAAAAATCGAGAGAGGCAAGGATGGCAAGGTTTTCAATATCTTTCCTACAATCGATGGAAACAGGACACTTATTAATGTAACACATTTCTAAGAAGCAACATTTAAAGCAATTCAATTCAAATCTTCTAGATTTTGTAGCATATCAACCTAAATGTTTCACTTTAAATACCCCCATAAAGAAATTAAGGGACGTAAGATTTGGGGACCTAGGGAGCCACTCTCCTACCAATCCACCTCCCAGGAAAGCAGTTTAAAAACTTGCGAACAGGACGTGCAAAGTGCGGAGGTGCACAATCTTGCCGAAACCAAATATCGCCATTTCGTAAGTAAGGATCATCTTCATTTGGAGAAATTTCTTCAAGAGCAGGTACAAGTCTATTCCTCAAAAAATCCAGATATCGCTGCTCCCTGAGAGTTTCGTCAAAGAAGAAAAGACGTGATGATTCCATTGTCAACTATCCCTGCCCACACATTAACTTTACCAGGGTGTTGAGTATTTATACTATCTACTCCAGTACCTGCAATTTTGTCCATTTACTGTTTCATTTAGGCAAAATGGGGCTTCATCTGAAAAAAGAATTTGGTAAATGACGCGTGGATTACGGTTGCATAAATCCTGCATTATTTTACAAAACTGTATTCGGCGATCAGGGTCATCTTCATTGAGTTCTTGCAGTAGTTGTATTTTGTAAAGATGGTATTTTTCTGTCAATAATACATGTAATACTGATCTCTGAGAAACTTCATTGTCTGCTGCAATTGATCGAGATACACTATGATGATTCTCACCCGCACTTAACACAATATATAAATTTCACATCTTCATTCATTTTCTTAGAACGTAATGTGTTTGACATGCCCGGTTTCTCTAAATTTGTTGTTGTTCTCACTGTGGATTGGCTGATATTTCTGTCTGGATATTTCGTATTAAACAAATTGCACACTTCTTGTTGCTTGGCTGCACGGTATACTTTGGTTTACTATCTGCATCCCTGTTTATTAGTTTCTATCTCGAAATTTAATAACAGTAATTTGTCCATCTCGGCTAGCCTCTAAAGTTGTATACTTTGAAAGGATTATACATTACGTTTTGGAGCTTTTGTTCTTCTTCGCGCTGTTTTGCTTATTACTAAAGCTGGCCACAAGCGGTACCGCGCAGTAGCGTAGAGTCGACCAGGCCTCACGTTCCACTAGAGTTATTCTGCTAATAGAGATGTTTGCTGCCGCAAATAATTTCGCTCATCTTTTAAATAAAAATTAAATAACACGTGCTCAAACACTTACCATTTTAAGAGTACTCCATGAAATCACAAAGTAAATAATGCCTGTTAAATATCTGCAACATTAGATATGTTTCAACTGTTGTTTCGGCAAAACTAGTACGGCATGAGAAAAAAATGCGTTTATATGCAGAGAACGAACGTTCTACATCTAGTGACGTAATATTTGCGTAAGTAAAATAATTTTTCAAGTAACTTAACGATACTGTTGACGCACCTTCACAAATGTGTCTTAATGTGCCAAAATCAGAATTTTTCTCAAAAACACTTTCAAATTTTTCTAGAACAGAAACATTTTTTGCGTCTTCAATCGCGCCATAGCTGTGCGTGAACATGTTGCACTATTTGTAGAGATTCTTCTAACGGCACCGCAGGATTTTGTAATTTTTCTATTGCATCTGCTAGCCCGAAGTAATTGTCGTGAATGATTTTTAAATCCATTCTAACCTGACTATCTTGAAATTTCGACTGGCTTTTTTGGATAGCGGCAGCTTCCTTTGTATCGAATTGTAAAACCACGTTCTTAATATTGTCAAAATATTTATGATAATAAAACGCGGCCTGTAACCATGTTCCCCAACGAGTTAGAATAGGTTCTGGTGGCTCTGGTATACGGGGCACAGTCTGTGAAATTTGCGAATACGTTTCGGTGATTTGACAAATACTGCTTTGGTATGCGCTATTAAAGTGTCTACCTCAGGATAACATTTTCTGATACTATCCGCCACAAGATTGAGAGCATGAATTTTACACGTAATGTGTAACAAATTAGCAGAATGCTTTTTTAAGAGACCGGCCTACAGAAAGCATGTTTGCAGCACCATCACTCACTAATATCAAGAGTTGGTTTGCTGAAAGTTCAAACTTGTCCAATGTATTTAACACTAACTTTGAAATTACTTCGGCAGTACACTGTTGTATTCGTTTGGAGACTAATAGAATTGAAGGTGCCGATTGATGAGGTTCCAATTTGCGAGCCATTACATTAAGAACAGAATGTTTCTTCCGATCTGTTGTTTCGTCGACACATAACTACAATTTTTGATCTTTCAACTCCGATTTTATTTTTTGTTCAATATGTTCGCGCGCAGATGGCACAATTCTTCGTAACGATGTTCAACTTGGTATTTGCACTCCGAATAGTTATTCCAAAAGCAGATAAATGGTTTCCTTGTCTAGTAAATTAAACGGTATATTACATGCGATAAACGTAACGCATAAATTAAATATAAATTTTTCATTGTCTCGTGCGCAATTTCTTTTTGAGACATGCTTTTCACTATTTACGTGTCGTAGACAATGTTGTCTGGACCAACACATTAACAGGATTTTACAGATTACACATTTAATTTTAGCACCTTCATATATTAAGTCTGGAATTTCTGCAATAAATTTTCGAAGTTTGTCCGACCGCGGTCGTTTTGCTGACGAAATCATAATTTTTGTAGGACAGATAAACAATTGCGCAAATGACCGACAGCGAAAATGTCCGTACTGCTCCGCAGACGAAGTAATACTACCGTTCCTCCCGGTCCGAACTGATTCTACGCCGATGCGCGGTACCGCTCGTGGCCAGCGTTACTTATTACTACTCCTATTATTTATTGAGGGTTACATGTGGGTTTAAAAATTTGACAAGCTACTTTCGAGTGAAAAATCGATATTTCCCTAGTTTTACCGATGTTATTAAATTAATTAACGAGAATAAAATTTTCTCATTAGACACCGTTAGGATTCGAATCTACGACTCCAGCTTACCGGACTGTCGCGCTGACCACTACTTTCGGGTGTTTTGGTTTAATTACGTCATTGGTAAGACCTAAACTACCTATGGTAAAAAATAAAATCTGACGCAATAAAAATATTTGGTAAATAAAGAGAATATATGGACACATTGAAGTATTTTTATTACCATTATTTGTATTTTTTTGTTTGAAAAGGGCATTTGTTATGAATGTAATGTAATAACCGTAAAAAGTGAACAACGTAGTTGCTGCAAAAATCTATTATACTTAATACCGTAAATGTATGAGTAACTATAGGAATGTAGTAAAAAGCAATTTTGTTTTTCAAAGATAATGAATATATGTATTTACACTGATCGCTTTTTAAAATTAGGGTTATGTTAATATTAATACGTCACACAAGAAGCTTCTCTTTAATAAATAATATAATAAACAAACGTAACTTCTTAACAGCCTGGATAAGATTGGTGAAAAATTTGTACTATCAAGTATGCTTTCACATTTGTATCGGTGAAGGATGTTCGCTGTGATGAAGAAAATGTTCTTATATTTCGAGAACGACCGTTCAACATCTGTGGAAGTAACACATGCGTAATTACAATAATCCTTGAAATTAGTTAATGAATCTGCAGATGCACCATCACACATTTATCTTGATTTCCTTGCGTACGTTAGACATACTTACATACATATCTCTCTAATTACGTGTAACGCAGCAAAAGATTGAGGAGAAACTGTTGAAATAAATCAATAATTTTATTTCATTCGCCAAGGTAGGTCGTGTCGATTCACCTGCATACATATATACTTCGCATCGTGCGCCGGGCAACCTTACTTGTAGCCTGGCACAAAGCCTTCTGTGCCAGGCTTATACAGGGTGTTAAAAAAAGGTGTTCGGGTATTCTGCCACTTACAGTTCTCATCGAAATAAACAAAAAAGTCTTAGTAAGCTTAGAACCAGTAGTTTCGAAGATACAAACAATTCCCATATTGCTAGTGAATAAAGCGGTTAAGTCATTAAATCTTCGAAAAAGTGAGAGATTCTTTTGTACGAAGGTGTCAAGCATGTTTGTTATGAGTTGTTAATTGTTTGTATCACCGAAACGACTGGTTTCAGGACCTAGGTTTACTAAAACTTTTTTATTTATCTTGATGAGAACTATAAGTGGGCAGTATACCCGAACACCTTTCTGTAACACCCTGTATGTCAATATATTTCACCCCATCTTCATAAATTAATTTACATCAACTAAATTATTCAAATCGTGGACTTTAGGAATTTGTGCATCACCAGGAGCAGTTAATAACCGATGATGTCAAGGTTGTAAATGTTATTATTCGGCGTACTTCATATTTATTAGTTGTGGAGTATTTTATATATCGAGACAATGAACCACATATTTGAAATATCCAGCATTCTTACCTATATTGTCTTGGTAACATTATTTAAACGATACCACCCAATTTGCAGGCGCATCTTGCAAAAATGAAAGGTTTTAAATTTACTGTGCAAATTTTCTGATTCCAATGTACTCCAGTGCTCTATAAACGTCAAAAACTGATCAATTCCAGTACAGTTAAAACATGCAGTGGTTATTGAACTTGTTGCATGAAAAAATTCTGCATTCTCAGATAACTAACATGAACAAATGAATTGATTTTCTCAACAATATTGAGATAAACAATAGCAGCCTATTATTTACACGGTATCAATCTGACTCAAGATGAACATCAGCATGTTTGTTAATATAATTCTTTGCATTACGTTTCTGCAACACTGTATTGGGGTTCATTAGCGCTTAATAACTTTACTTAGTTAAGTCTTAAACCAAAATTATACTAAAAAAAAGAGAGAACTTGTCGATTCTAATATACCTTTATGTCAAAATTACACCATGAAAAGTCTTGTCACTAGCGCCATATAAATAGCGTTCAGCCAAGTGCGGTCCAACAACCTACATATGTCAAAGTGATCCTTTTTCTAACCCATTTTTAATTTTTCAGATACTCATAATAATAATAATAATAATAATAATAATAATAATAATAATAATAATAGCAATTATTGCCAGTCAGTTATAAACAAAAAAAAACAGTTAACAGGCAAACAATTAAGAGAAAAAAATCTATGTCTATACAATCTTTAGACCCCACTGAGGTATTCTGCCTTATTCAGAATGCGAATCGAGAAGTTGCGCAAGAGAACAATTAAAAATATCGCACTTATGGCAAATGCTATTGTACGTAGAGCACATAAAATAAATAGGTGAGCGTAATAGCAAATTATACTTGGTTGAATCCAAATAAAAAACATTAAATGACCGAGAAGATTAACGGGGCACGTGAAAACTAAGTTTTGCAATTAGATTATCGGTATTTGTTTGATTATTTAATAATTTAAAATGAAACGTTTGGCCGATTCTCTCTCGACGTACTTCAAGTGTTAAGAAAACTCGGCAAGCAGGGTCTCATAGGGAAATCCTCTACATGGATAAGTGTTGTATTTTTTATACCAAAAATATTTCAAAAATCGTCTGTGGACTTTTTCAATCATATTTTTATATGTAACGTAGTACGGATTCCAAACAAGGGATGCATACTCGCGTTTTGAGCGCACTAAAGCAAAGAAAAGTGATTTTATTGGTGATATACCATGAAATGACCGTAGTACAAATCCTAACATTCTGTTAGCAGATGATATAATATTTTGAACATGGTTATTAAAAGTTAAACTACTGTCGAAGTATACACCTAAGCCATGCATATCATTACTTCGAGCAATTGCATCCGAATCCCAAGCATAATTGAAAATTATTGGCCGTTCTTTCCTTGTAAACGACACAACTCTACACTTAGATATATTTAAGTTCAATCTATTTGATGAGCACCAATTAGAAATAGATATCAAATTCGCCTGTAGTTTCACACGACCCTGCAGAGAAACCACAGACCGATACAATTTAACATCGCCGGCAAACATTAAAGCGTTGCAATCTATATGCTTCAACAAGTCATTAACAAATATTAGGAGTAATAAAGGACCGAGATTAGAGCCCTGTGGAACATCAGAAGCAACGTGGGATATATCGGACATAAAACAATTTGTAAGATGCGAAAAATTGACGATGGGAAAGATAGGATTGAACTTAACAAGGGAGCTGCCAAAACCGAAGTCCTGGAGTTTTCTGAAAAGAATACCGTGATCTATGCGATCAAAGGCTTTGGATATACCTGTATACAGGACGTCAACTTGACCGTGACCATCGATAACTTCAGAGGTGTGCTGAAGGAAAGTGCACAGGTTAGTTACGGTCGATTTTCTGTCAACAAAACCCTGCTGCTCCTCAACTATAAAGGAACTAATCTGAGGGTATATTGTGATCTGTATAGAGCAGATTCAAAAATCTTAGTGATGTTTGATAATATCGAGATTGGCCTATAATTAGATATGTCAGACATATTCCCGTTCTTCAATACCGGACAGACTTTGGCAAGCTTCCATATTTCAGGGAAAGTAGAGGTCTTTAAAATTAGATTAAAGATACTCAACAGCGGCTTCAAAATGATCGGTGAGCAATCTTCGAGTATAAGCTTGGCACTTGATCGGATCCTGATGTAAGCGTATTTTTCAGTGACTTAATGGCAAAGAGGATATCGAGCTCAGACAATGTGTTAACGTGTACAGCGGAAAGGCCACATTTTGCAGCATCAGTAGAGACGAAGCAGAATGCTGATAAACCTCAAGAAAGTTCTGTGAAAAAGCATTGACAATAGATATAGGATTATCGAAATATTGGTTATGCACATACATTTTACCCGGAATTCTCGAGTTGTATTGTCGAGAGCATACAAAAGCAAAGAAATATTTAGCATCAGTGTTGATAGAATGTTCAACGCCTGTTAGATACCGACGGTAAGCATCATTTATTTGAGATTTAACCAATCTGCGCAAATTCTTGAAGTTATCTAGATCAGTGGTTGAGTGGAACTTTTTGTACTTTCTACGATATTTTTACTTTAGTTTGATATTCTTAATTATAGTCGTTCTTTTTCTTATAGTCGTAAGGGAGCCGTCTCTTTGGGTCCGAGGTTTTATTATGTGAATTTATTTCCAGTCAACAATAATTCCGGAAGAATGGCTGAATAACTCCTCTTCAATCCGTATTTTTCAAGTCCTAAATGTCCGTTTTTAATGTAATTTTTTTTCTACAAATTCGTAGAGAATAAATTCTACTGTGCCTTTACAATAATTTCGAAAATTAAATTAAAATTACTTGGTAATGGATCGTCAAGGAAATATCCATATTTTACGGTTCCCGATACTCACTAATCTTAAGTCATTAGATGTTAGATCGCGAACTCTAATGGCACATTACAGGCTGTAATATGGAATTTTTAAAGAAAAGAAGTTTTAGTTGAATATAAAATATTGTCTATCCCTAACGTGTATCGCAACTAGCTGATTTATATTTTACAAATGCAATCGAGAACAAAGCAGCGAAGAGACGCCAATACAATCTGTTCTTTTTAGTTTGAGTCATCTTTGAGAGAAGACCTTCCTTGAAGATGATCGGCGAATTGAACTGATAACGCCTCGAAACATTTCAATTATTGAAGAAATGGCATTAGCAGATCGCCGTTTGAAAGTGAAGCAATTAGCAATGATGTTTAACATTTCTGATACAAGTATTCGCCAAATTCTCTATAACCATTTGGGTATGAATAAGATTAATGCAAGATGAGTACCGCATCTTCTTTCTGCTCTCCAACGTGAACGTCGGGTCGAAAATGCGCGCTCGTTTCCAAACACGTGTGGAGGCGACCTGAAACCGATTTTGAAGTCCATTGTCATAGGAGATGAAACAATGGTTCTTTATTATGATCCTCTATCCAAGAGAACGTCGTTTTCAGAACGACAGTGAGTTGCAAGCGGCTGTAATACATTTTGAGGGAAAAACTTTAGATTACTTTCACAAGGACATAGGATTACTAATTGATCGTTGTAATAAATGTATTGAAGATAGGGAAGATTATATTGAAAAATAAAAATTGTTATATTTTACCTAGTTTATTTTTTCTATATCAGGCTGAGAATTTATGGCGCCTACCTCGTACATATAAACTTTTATAAATCTTGACAATTCTTTGTATTACAGAAAGTATTGCTAGTATAACATGCTTATATAATTGATAGCACTCTTTGTAATTTCTTAGAGTGTACACAAATATATATTAATAAAACGTTGCTTGTTGATGAAATTAACATACAATATTAAAGCGCGATATAACAATAGATTGTTAATATAATCATGGAACTAAATGTAAGTGAATGTGTGTTAACAGTTATGTCAAACTTTATATTTAGCATAAGCATTATTCTACAACAGTTAAACAAATTACTCCTAACCGTTCCTTAAGAAATAGCTTTAGAACCTATCAACACAACCGGGATAGCTTCAAATTATAATATTAAAAGAAAAAAAACGTTTCCTTTATGATATAATAACTCAACTCTTTGTTAGAGGAAATAGAAAAAGGTTGATGACATGTGTAATTACGGAGTCAAAAGGATGATTCGTTGTGTCAAATTAAGAGAATGAAATCCTTAAGTTTTAACAACAAGCAAACTGACTATAATGTAACGATGTAGAATTTGTTCTTATAATTCTATTATTTGTTAATTACTTACCAATATTTATTCTTAAATGTATTCCGTTTTATTTAATTAATTAAATCAGAAACTAGGCACAACGTTAATACCACCCCATCTGGGGACTCTAGATTGATTAACTGTAAAAAGGTATTATTTTAAAAACATCAGGATAATAGCTTTTCGTTTCACTTAAAAGAAAAAAACAATCGCCCCTACCAAAGAAAGCTTTTCTCGATGAAATAAGTGTGCTCATTTCTTGCAATTTTAAAAGGTAATATCTAATTCACTTCAAATTCTAGCTGAAATTCATCCAGCAATTGAATCATCATTCGTGTTCGAACATATTTGCGTTTTTCCGTAATAACTTGAAACCATTCGGTCAATCGCAGCTCCTCCACCAAAACTATGACTCATGGCGATTTGGTGTTTCTTAGCAATATCATGCTAATAAAAGTCCATTAAGATGAACCCGAATTTTCTCTCATAAAAAATGTATTTCATTCTACATAATTCATGCGAGTTTTAGCAAATTTTGACCTAGCAACTCAGCCGTTCTCAATTATGGTTTTAGACAGTGCTTTGTTTATCTTTATCGTCCCCCGAATGTTAAAATTTATTGGAAATGTCTTTTTATTATAAGTTAAGGCTTCTAATTTGTGCAGAAATTAACTTTCGAGAAACTGTAAATCTTAATCCTTTGTGGAAATTCTGTAATTTCGTCCTTTATATCTGTTTGCAGAATGTGTTGCAATACGCTAGTTGATAGCATCCCATGCAATCAGAAATGTATTACAACACATTCTGCAAACGGACGTAAATAAATATAGTATCTTCAATAATTCCAAAAGCATTCTTTTCAAATTTGAAAAATATTAGCTGTACAGCATCACCACTTACTTTAAAAATATCATTTGGATTACACACTGAATCTAATGGGCAACAATATTACTTACGTATGGGTAAAATATCATTTAAAGATTCGCAGTTACAACAGAAGATAGAATACACATCTCTAACAGAGACCTTCTATGCAAAATTACTTAATAATGAGATACCTTCAACGAAACAATGAAAGCAAAATCACATCGTATTTGGATACCAAAAACATCTTCTTCTTGCCCAGGAGAGTGTAGAATTAAACTCCTGCCCTTATACATTTTTACATAAAGAACAAATTAATGATATAGTTTTTGTCCTTTGTGGGTTTTCCCCTTTTCTCTGAGGCCTACCTGTGTTATGCTAGCAGTAAGTCATCCTATGTGTGAAGTACGTTTTTGGTCTTTGTTAGAGTCCGAGCAAAATCTCATGGAACCAGTGCAGAAACGCGTTTTTGCTAGAGCCCACGACATCTATCAATTTTCTTTGCTGCTGTCAACAATTGAACAACGCGATTGCCTATAGAGATTTACTTGTGTTTTCTTTACGTTTGTAAGTACAGCGTCTTCTGCCACGTTAACAATATAGAGTATTATGCTAATGACAGAAAGCTGAATTCAGTGACCAATTTGACGCTCAAAATAATGTAACCCACTGCTTTACAACAAACTGCATCAACCATAGGCAATTGCATAGTGTTATAACAACGTCAGCAACTAAGAAAACACTATGTCGTCGTTGTAGTTCTCTGAAGTAACACGTATTTTGATGTAAAAGTGAATCGTGTAACTCATGACCTTAATTTAGAGTAGTTGATATTTTTTTTGGTGCAATCAAATATTCTCTCAAAGCAGAAATGTGTAAAAACTACAGTCTAACAACAATTTTATCATAACCCACAACAATTTTTTGAATCAACCAAAAAGGTAAAGAAAAAAGAAATAATTAAAAGTACATTGCCATCTTATAATTTATGCAACAACAAAAAATTCCCATTTGCTACTACAATGGCATTTATTACAACATACAATCTTGCCTGGTATTGGTACCTATACTTATTAACGTATACGCCATATTTAGCTCTCTATGTCAACGTAATATATGTAACTATATCATGAACACACCTCGAAATGCGCTGAATATTATCACCTTATTGTTCAATTTCGTATATTTATAACTGCAAATGGTATGGTATACATGTGAATATATTACAAACATACGTATCTGTGTCAAAGAAATCCGTCATGCATGCGGGCATACTTTGTGGTTGTTTTGCTCTGGATTTCTAAAGCCCTCCACAGGAAGCTGTGCACACATGAATAAGCAGCGAGTTGAAGAAACGTTCAGCCGATTGCTTTCAACGCTTGGGATCGAAGAATGCGGAACTCAACACATAAAGAAAACGTTTATGATTTAATTGAAAAGCATTTAACCATTTGCATATTAAGATGTTATAGGCGAATTTCAATTACATGATTCAGTTATAATGATTATAAAAAGGTGCCCATGCATGAATTCAGTATTTACTTTCAAATTTTTATTATATGTTTGAGAATTACGTAAAATTATAATTCATTAGTGCTTGTACTGAGATTGATTTCAGTCAACAACTTAAGTTTGAAAAATTAATAGATAGATAAAATCTCTTTTGGCAACCTGATTTCTTTAAATCACAATCAAAAAAATACATAACTATTACAGTTTCCTACTATTATTTATCACGTATTTGAATTACTAATATTCATTAGTTTCTCCATGCTATATGTTCTACAACTTTTTGTCTAAGCAAAAGAAATAAATTTTAGAAGATTCCAGTGGTAAATCATTGTGCATTTCATTATTTCCAGGATAAGGTTGCACAACAAAAGGAACATCTCTGGTACTTTGAAGGAAGCACTAATGACTGAACTGAGACATACACCATAGCTTCTCCGAAATGTTATATGTTAGTACCCATAGATCAATATCATTTAGCTTCGGTAGTATTATATTCATTATTGAAACAGGCCATAGCATTGATGCCTTTGGTCACCGCAGCCTGAGTTAATCTATTTCAATAATAATGCTCTGACGTGTATAAGAATAGTTGGAAGCTTTCGATGCACCACAACACTACTCTAGGATCTTCTTACCTCAATTCCACGGGTGTTAGGAATGGTTTACTAAAATATTGACACGACAGAATTAATTTTTTTAAGGCTACATAACCTGTCAGTAAGTTTGCCAGTATTCTAGGATCCTCTTCACTGAAAGATAGCACTGTTTTTGTTGTCTTTAGTAAGCCTGATATAAACAATTTCGTCTGATTTTGTTCTGATGTGTTTTGCCACCACACGGCTTTTTGAATTTCTTCTCATTTTCTAATTTCCTGTTTTAGTGGCTCTTTTGTAGACCACAGTAACGGTTTGGACAAAAAAAAACAGTATTTCTTGCTTCTTTGGCTAGCTCATCAGCCTTTTCATTTCCAAAGATCTACCATAAGGTAATGTGGTTTTTGCGTCCCAATTGCCCTAGATTCTGTACACGATCGTGTATCAGGTCAGATTCATATGTGCAGGGTTTAAGAGCCTTTAGCGCTATCAGACTGCCCGTGAAAATATTAATAATTGCACCTCGTATCTCTTTCCGGGGGCTCTTTTTTGCGCACAAAGCAAAAATCTCATCTTGAAATATATCAGCTTCGATAGCTAAGGGATACATTAAAGGGTTGTGGAATATTGAGGAATTTTATTTTTATCGTAAATTTTTCAATATATTGAATACCATTAGGTATCCATGTGTTAGAGATATAATATAGTGCAATATTACATTAGTCTTTGTATGGTGTTCAGGAACATGTAATCTCTCTCACTTCACTCAGACCTGTTGAACCTTATTGTTCATAGTTTTTTTGTTGTTCATTGTTAATTTAAGTGATCGCCAGTATCTCAAGCAGGTAAATCGAATGTCACCAACTGGTAGAACAATATTCTTTACACCCATTCACAAAAAGTTGCTGCAGATTTCTATCTTTTCTATTTTTCAAACAATGATTTGACAGCAAAAAAAAATGAAGTAATTACACTATGCAATAATGTTGATAGGAGTTCGTTTAAGGATCAGTTTTCGAAGGATTTTCACAACATCGATTTTTAAAAGTACCTTTCACTTCTGTAAATGTATCTTTAATAGGAACCGAAAATTATTTCTTACATATTTCTGATGTATATGCGCACCAAATTTCATTCCAACCAGTCTGTTCAAGTTAGAAATGATCCTTTTTCTTATGCCGTTATTCACTGATTCTTTTCAATTATTATGTATACAGATAGGAGTTTGGTAAAGTGTTTCCAAATTAGTCTAAATTATGTGCTTGAAGCTTTAAACTATTTATTTGAATTTCCAAGATTACACTAACAACATTTTGTTGGGTTCAGATAATCTTAAACAAAAACTTTTAGGGATCCAATAGAAATAGTTCCAGTGTTATCTTTTGTGTGAATAATACTGGGTTTTCCATTGGAGACGACGCATTTGCAAATCGACATTTCTTTCAGGTGGCAGCCATGCTGAGTTTGTTGTTTTGACATTTGTGCTTGTCAGTGTTTACCATTTCATAATGGAACGACGCACCTGTCCACAACGTTTACAGATTATTCAGATTTTTCATGAACATTCGACTGATAAAAACAAACGATTAATTGTGGTTGTGTCATTTATTCTGAGTCGTTTGACGTTAAAGGTGTTGCGAACGAGTAATAAATAAACATGGAATGTAGCCAAAGAGAAGATCGAGTTGCTACAATTGCATTACATTGGTGCGGACATTCGCCAAGTACAATTTTCAATCTGCTAAAAAAATTGGAATTTACGAAAAGGCTTGTTTATAGTACCATTGAAGAATACAGTGAAACTGACAGTCTTCGATCAGTTCGCACTCCGGCTGTCGTTAAAGCTGTCAAGGCACGCATCAGACGAAATCTTCTTCGAAAACAGAAATTATTCTCGTTACAGATGGGTGTGACTAAAAGTACAATCAAAAATATCCTGAATCAGGACCTTAAGCTTCGCGCTTTCAGAAGAAAAAGCGGTCACTTGCTCAACACACGTCTGAAAGGTTTATGGCTTCAAAGATGCCGAGTCTTATTAAAGCGGTACGCTAACAACGACCACCGCCGTATCCTATTTTCCGACGAGAAAATCTTCACTGTTGAAGAACAATTTAATCGGCAAAATAATAGAGTGTATGCCTCCAATAGTGAAGAAGCAGGTGTGGTCGCTCCTCGTGTTCAAAGAGGTCATCATCCATCCTCAGTAATGGTTTGGTCAGGGGTATCTTATTTCGGACCAACTGAAGTTTATTTCTGTGAGAAAGGAGTGAAAACCAGTGCCCACGTCTATCAAGAGACGGTCCTGGAAAAGATAGTGAAACCTCTAAGCCAGAGCTTATTCAAAAACTAGGATTGGGTCTTCTAGCAGGACTCTGAGCCTGCTCACAAGGCCAAAAGTACTCAGTGTTGGTTACAGGCGAATAACATCGATTTTATCAAGCATGAAGATTGGCCATCTTCTAGTCCCGATCTTAATCCTCTGGATTATAGAATCTGGCAAGCTTTGGAGGAGAAAGCCTGCGCTAAACTCCATAGAAATTTGGACTCGCTAAAAGCATCTGTTAAGAAGGCAGTGGCGGAGATAGACATGGAAATGGTGCGTAATGTGATTGATGACTAGCCTCGCAAATTAAGCGCCTGTATTACGAAACGAGTGGATCATTTTGAATATTTTTTTAATATGTAATTGAGAACACTATATTGGTCTATTTTATCAATAAAAGGTTCTTATTTTCTTTTTTATTTTATTTAATATAATGATAAAAGTTGTGACAGAACTTAGTGACCGACTAAGTACATTAGCTCCCATTTTGGGTCGTTATAATCGTCCAAATCAAAGAACACTTGAATGCATTGAGAAAAAATTCGAATCAACATATTCGCTTCACAACGTTCCCGTGCCAGTGAGACAAAGAGGTGCAAGTAGCGATGAGAATATTGCAGCTGTACGTCAGAGTGTTCGTAAAGATCTAAATGTGTCAGTTCCTAGGTAATTTCGGGCGTTTGACATCGCCAACACCAATTTGTGGCGAATTTTGCGAAGATATCTTGGCTTACGTGTTCACAAGATTACTTTCCGTCAAGAACCAAACGATCATTAGTTACGTCGCAGGTTCAGTAATTGGGCTTCAAAGAAACCTGAAAATGATTCTGAATTTCATAAGAAAGTCATGAATCTGGCTTAGCGGGTTTGTAAAAAAGCAAAACTGCCGTATCTAGTCTGAAAATCAGCTCGAAGCAATGCATGAAAAAGCATTACATTCCTTTAAACTGACTGTTCGGTGCGCATTTGATGCTGGAGGAGTCATTGGCCCTTACTAGCCCAAATCGGATGCTCTGGACTTGGGCAACATGTGGTTCCACCAAGACAGTGTGCCACTTGCCACACTGCCCATGAAACAATTCATTTATTGCAACATAAATTCGGTGAATCGATAATTTCCAAAAATGGACACGACACGACATTTCTTACATTCGAGTCGATTTATGTGAAAAAGCCTGTGAAAATTGGATTCAACGGATTCATTCCTGAATAACGCTGTATACCGTAAATAATGATATTAAATATACTTTACACCGAATTCGAAATAAGCTTAAATTTCTTAGGAAATCTATGTTTTATTTTACAAACAAAATGTGTCGACTCTTAATGAAAAACTCTTTATAATAAAACAATGTCGCAATAATACAATTCCAAAACATGTTTAGTATCTAAAACCTAACCCAAATGAGCCAAATTAATCAAACCGTGAACGTTTGCCCGTTTTACCTACACTCCTGTCAACTTCTTAGGAAGCATACGTTTTACGAAACAACATCTGCGCTTAACGTTAAATACATTGCACCACATACGAACCGAAATAGATATCATGTTGAGTCACCGCCGCTAATAGTGCATTCGCGACTTGCACCATCAACCGAAGCAAAGTCAAAAAATAAACCGCATGCTCGCCGGCAGACCGATCGGCTAGCAAACAAACAAATAATGGAAAACGATACGTCGGTTATGCAACGTCCAACCAGGGACGTCGCTTGAATTGTCTCCACAATCGTGAAACGTATTTAATTTCAATTCGTGTTGTAATGTCTTCACGGTCACAGGTCTAACGATGAAATTAGACGTCGCACAATTTTTATAATTAAAAACAATAACCTAACCATAGATAATATCGAATAATTTCTATTCTCAAACAACACAACAATGTTCACAATTAATTCCTGAATATAACGAGGTATACGCAATAGATTTTATAAAATGTGGCATTAGCTGCTGAAGGTTCCTACATAAGATCATTTTGATTTCAAAATATTTATGTTTATGACATTTTGAAATATGATTTACCTATTTGAAAAATAGAAACAACTTGTCATCTTTATTGACTATAGTTTTCGTAGGAAAGTGTTCTAAATTGTCAATTTCCTCGTCAATTCATCCTACACTCTCAATAATTTGAACACGCATTAATATAAACATCTCACTAACGTGAACATAAAATGTTATAACATGGGGTTCGCACTGGCTGAGCATAGACTAGAAACTGGCCACCAAATCCAATTTAACTCTTACTACATCTTATCTCGCAATCCTCACTATTATAGTAGAAAAATCCGTGGTTTTCAAACATTCCAACAATTTAAATCGTGAAGATGATTACCCCTTACATCACACGTGGAAATTCCAGCTAATTAAACCTCCTAGCAACCGCCACACTTCATTGATGCACAACATTTCCGCTCCATTGACCCAAAATATGTCCTATTTAAACCCCTCCGGAATTAATAATCCCCAGTCAGTGTGCTGCAACAGCCTTGAAGATGTCCCATAAGAGTGTGGACGAAACGTTGGAAAAAGCTACGACGACAACGCGGTTCCAACCCGGAAACCAAGAGTATAGTATTATTGACAATCCGGAAGCCTACTGACCAGAATTATATTTAAAATTTTGAGTGAAGACCAAAGTGATAGTTACGCCATTTCTTCTCCAAGGTGTACTGAACATTCACCGAAATCAAGAATAAGAATCGAGTTTAAAGTTCATAATCTTTAGTCGCAGGTATGCCGATATCTCTACAGAAAAACCAATAGTACGTAGGTCTATAATTAGATGAAAACATAAAGCAACTATTGTATATGCAGGCATTCGCGTTCCAAGGAAGATTATTTTCACATTCACTAAAGAAAAGGTGATCAAATTTATTGCCACTCATATCATATCCAGTTAGATTCATTCTCCTTCTACGAAACTTGTTTCTTCTCTACAATAATTAAAACATTGCTTTTATTTTACATTTAAGTAACAGTGCATTGCCATACATTATCCAGATTAATTTCTGTTCTTTTATCGCAAAATTATCCATTTCACCGTTACGCTCGCAAAGATTTGCATCTAGAATATATGATAAAAACGAACAAAACAGATATTTACCGTTACAATGCACATGTACATACATACATGCATGCTCACATACACATTACGTGATAGACCTAACGCCGTAAGCTAAGCAATTGTATTTATAGATTCCGTTCGATTCATAAATTGTCGGAAAATAGAAAAGGCTGCAGCTCTCGATAAACAGAAATATTTCAACTTCCGTTCGGTCTAAAAATAGAAGCGCTTATTCAGAGACAATCGTTCGGTTCCATAGATTATTCTTAATATTTCACGCTTCCTGCCCGACGCAGGAAATACACAATATCAAAATAATCTGAACATCGGATCGTGTACCCATAAAGTTGTGTAATTGTATAGACATCTCCTTCCTAATGTTACAAAAACACCATCATGCAATCGCAGAATTAGCATACTCTTTCGCTGTGTTAATAACGATAGAAACTTTATAATTTCTCTTAATACTTCACGATGTTTATCGAAATTTTGTTACGGATGGGTATATTAACGTAATGTCTAATTATTGAGAAAGTTATTAATATGTAATATCTTGCTTTCTTTTTCCTTGCGAAATTCTTCTGTGTATTCCATATGTAGAAAAATCTAAGCACCTGCTGTTGTTTTGTTTGTATCTATGTAGATAAGTGTATACACATGTACATAATATTCTTGCCATTCCATTTGACATACAATTTTTTGTAACATCAAATTTAGAAGGGAGAGAAAACTGGACATCTTGTATATTGTGTATATAATATAAAAGATCCCAGCAGTTTGCTAATGAAGAGGAGACTAAATGTATGAGAATGAGGGAATCGGATAAGCAAACTATGCCCGGGGTTTTGGAGATAAAACACTGGAACGGCAGGAAAGTGCAAATAGAAGAGACCTGTAATTTTACCTAATTACTAACATTGGAGATACAGTTTAGAAATGAAAGCAAGAATAGTGAAGCGGGATAATTGTAAAGACGATTCAAATGCAGTCTTAAAGTCAAAGAACATATCGCGTAAAGCAAAACTAGTATATGAAACAGTGGTCTGACCTACAATATATATTTCTATAGAGAATGGGCCATGAAGAGTAGCGGGACAAGACAACAAGAAATCTGGAAAAGAAAGATCCTGAAAGAGATCTATGAATGAAATGTCAAATGAATTGTTTATTGGTTGAATTAGCACTAATGTATTGGGTTGGCAAGAAAATAATTTCGGTTTTGTAGTGTGAAATAAAACGCATTTTTTATACAAAGAATAAACTTTAATCAATTATATATTTTCCATTTTGTTCAATAACCTTTTGCCATCTTTTTTGCAGCTTCGTGATTCCGCGCTCATAGAAATTTTGGCCCTTATCAGCAAAAAACTGAACCAAGTGCGAATCATCATGCTTTGTGAAAGTTTTATCGTTCAAAAAGTTTTGCAAACTTCGAAATAAATGGAAATCAGATGGTGTTTTCCACGAGTTACTAAAGATGTGTGAGGCTTTGCGTTATCATGATCCTTTGCGATTTGCCAATTCTGGCCGTTTTTCTCCGATTCTGCGATACATTTAACCTCAGTGCAATCTCTCGAACAGTTATTTGACGATTCTCCTCAATTATGGTTTTTATTTGGTCATCATCAACTTCAGTAGGTCGACCAGAACGGAATTTTCTAAATCAATTTTGATACGTGCGTTCTATTATGCAATCAACACCATAAACTTCACATATCTCTTTGTGAGCCTCAGCAGCTTTCTTTCCCTTACAGATATAAAAAAGTATGCCGAAAATGTTTGTTTCTGCATTTCATGTTAAAATTGGCCCTAAACTAACAGCTACAAACAAAATTACGCACAACTTGCTTCTAAAGTAACTTAAATGTGACTGATGTCAAATGCCAAAAGGACAAAACCGTAATACTGACATATCCTTCAAAACAATTACAATGCTCTGTGACAAATGAAAATACTTTCTTGCCTACCCAATATATAAGATCATGTGGTACATGTATGTATTGTTAGTTGAGTTGAGGTCATAGCAGATAAAAAGTTGTATGTCAGAAGTTGCAACGGTTGTAATGTGTTGAAGTAAACATTAAGACGTGCGTTTTGCTGAAGGAAGTAGAAGTAAAGAAAATAAGCCTACTAACATCCTAACAGGAAGATCCTGAGAAAGATCTATGAAAGGAAATTGGAAAATTGGTGTATAGGTAAAAGGAAATAATAAAAATCTATGGCAATTATTGCTTTCAAAGCGAAAAACGAAGAAGATGCTTGGAACATGTCAGTAAGTAAGAAGGCAATAGTATAAAAAAGTATACCTACATGTGTGAAGTATTTACAAACAGAAAGTAAGGACGACCCAGGAAGAGGCAGACGGTGGCAGTACACGTATGTGCAAGAAGAATCAGAAAGATCGCAATTTTACCTTATCTCAGTTTTTTTAATAATAATCAAAGAGTAGCGGTTTTAATGGCGCAAATACGCTAACCCAGCGACCGAACTTAATTCTCATCAGCAAAACGCGGCAAGATCATCAACACGGTCGCTGGGCAACCGGAGCCAAATCAGTGTCGTGCTGGCGATACGCATTCTGATTGAAAATTGTGGAAAATAATACGTCAAGTGCGTAATGGCAAGACTTATTGTTGTTTCAGCAGATTGCGTTCGATGTGAAGACATCTTTAAAACTCGAGAAGGATCTTTACAGATAGCAACTTGCCATTGGCGCAAATCCATAGTAGGGGGCCAGGATAGGAAATTGCGAAAGAGTATCGATTAAGAATTTATTTTTCAAGATTTGTTGTAATATTTCAAAATCTAGATTTTTTTAAATAAGCTGTTTAAAGAATTTACATCCGGAATTTCCCTGTCTTTAACATGACACCAGCTGCAACCGATACAAATACATAGTAATACTTTCGAAACATCATCAGTACAAACTTTATCTAAACCATTTGGTACAATTTGCAAATCTTTTCCGCGTTACCAGTTTCGTGAAATATAGGAAACCAAATACTGCTCGGACGGTTGGTTTGTGCTCAATATGCCGACAATAACGTTTACAACGCAGCGACCATTTAGGTCCGAGGTTTCATCTGCACTAACCTAAAGATAATTGCCTTAATTGCCGTTATTGTCTTATACACATTATGTACGCGAAATCTCCTGACAGTAGACTTGTCAGGAATATCACGATTTGTATATTTATGCGATAATTGTCGCAAGCTAGGATTGTATAATTTTTTAATCAAAATGTTGGCGACTACAAATGCTTCGCACAAATCATAAAATTCCTTATCTGATAGTCTACTTAACGTTTCGACATGCTTTTCGGTTTTAAGGTGCTGTTGCAGACTTTGCTTATCTTTATATAGCAAAGTTTGAGGGCAATTTCTACACAATAAACTGGCCCGCCCTTGACGAACGTGAAACAATCAAATTCTCCCACAAATTGTTCTATAGTAATGAAAAGTAAAATACAAACTATTAGCAACCACAAACGCTGATTGGAAACAGAAAAGAAAAACAAATGTTAGAAACTGAAAAGTAGCTCTCTAAAATAACTTTACTGTAACCACGAATGCTGGTTAGATACAATAAATACAAAACAAAAATCCCATATATGGTAATTCTTAACAAACCGGAAAGATGCAAGTGTTTTCGCACTGGATGTTCATGCAGCGCCCTTTACCCGTGCAATGCAAGCTCGAGCCAATCCATCCATCGGGTCGCTCCGAGAATATGCCAAGTGGTGAACCGCGATAATGCGACGCCTATGTGAATTCGTTCGCCGCTTACTGATAATAATTCATTTTTGAATTATGCTAATTAAAACAAAGTAAATCCGTATAAAATTGCTTCTTTATACAAAAATCACTATTTAAATGCAATTCTGTTACCTAAATCCAAGGCTTCACCAAGATACAGCAAGTGATTCAGCCACAGCAAATTTTTAAAACTGGCAAGTCACTTGAGAAATGCAAGTGAGTCTAGAAAATTTTCGCACAATAATTTTTTGCAACCTTTGGAGGGGATTATCTTAACAACAATGTCTCATCAAGTTAGTTTATGTTTTTGGTAATGAAGCACCACATCAGTAGACAACTTCTCGCTGGCACTGCGATTCGAACGTGGACGGACCAATCTCAATGATGACCCTAGCATAGAACCACCAAAGACAAGTCACAAAAAACATCGCTGCTGTGTGCCAACTGATCATGGAAAATCGACATATGGCATATCGCAAGGTTGGGACATCCTTAGGCATTTCAATGTCCTCAATTCAAAACATTCTGCATGATGAACTGACTTTGAGAAAGTTAGTTTTCCGTTGAATTCCACATCTTTTAACTAAAGAATAAAAGGCAGCTCGCGTTAATTGGTGTAATCTTTGAACCGGTTCAACAACGGAATCTGAAAAAATTTTTATACCATCGTGAGTGGTGACGAATAATGGATTTATTCCTATGAACACGAAACCAAACGTTAATCCGCTGTGGGGTGTGTGGATATTTCAAGATGAGGAGAATCCGGCAAAAGTTATTCGTTATGAAGGGCAACTTGTGTCTCAATTTCGGGTCAGGTTGCTGCAATTCTTTTAGAAGATCGAAAAACGGTTAATGCCGATTGGTATGCAACCGTTTGTTTACCAGAAGTTACTGCCGTGCTCTGGAAAAAAAACCCACAACACAAAAAAAAACGATTGAGCTTTTAGAGCAGAAAACATCGAGTTATTAGATCATCCTCCGTGCAGCGCTAACCTAAGTGCCAATGATTTTTTTACGTTCTCTAGAACCAATGATGGGCTGCGTGGTCAACGGATGCAGTCGCCTGAAGAAGCAGTCGATGTCTTTAAAATGGCAATTTTGACTGTTCCAACTGCTTTGATAGTTGGTTTGAAAGAATGAAAACGTGTATCAATTTTTGTAAAGAATACTTTGAAAAACAATAAAGCACTTTAAGTAAATTTACTGTTCGCTGTTATGGCTATATGCAAAACTACAAAGACATAATCCAATGAATGTTTCAAAATACTGAAATAGGTAATACGTAATCTTAAAATATACGAAAATCAACGATGACTATAGTCATGTATGTAGTTTCAGTTGTGTATTATTAGTCCAGTATTTTCTGTCTAGTATGTGTTTTCTTGAAAAATTAGTAATTGTGACTGTTGTCCACAAGAAATTCTCTGGAAGAATATAATTTAATAAAAATTCTTCTTTCACTTGTTTCTGAAAACAACGCTTACATATTTTTATCTGTTTATTAGCTATTCAATGTGTAACAATAGACTTTATCAACAACATAGTAAAATATTATAGCAGCCTTACACGAAGTTGTAGATCATAATCTTTTCACGTTGGTTTTAAAATTTACTTTTATGTATACATACAATCGTGTTAGTAAATGGAGCTCATACAAAACATCAAGATTATATTACGATATGTGACACAGATTCCAACAGATAATAACATCGAAAATATGACAACAACGCAGATCATATGTGTACATAAAAACATACCGGTATATTTGATAGGTCAGCGTATTACGTTATATACCTAAGAGGTTATTTTTTCTCGTGCATAACAAGACATCAACATCCGAAAGGTATAATACCGACAATGAAAACAGAATTTTTGAACGATTACGTCATCCTTTCTATTTTCTTGCCACCATTTCGTCAAAACGTAAACGTTTATCCCATTATACAACAACAATGGCAAGCATGTTGCGTTCAATCAGAATTATTTCTTTATTATCGTTCAACGTATGTGTATCTTAATGGAATTTTTAAATCACACAGAAAATACATACTTCTAAGTTGATAGAACGCATTTAGATAACGTTGTTATGCTAAATATTGTTTACGGTAACATTCTTTGCTAGCAGTTACAAACAATTCGTAATTCCTTTTAAGTACTTTACAAAATCTGTATAATTACGTAAGTACGCACTAGCAGATTGTACTCAGTATGTTTTCCTGATTAATATTTTTGCCAGTAAACTTTGAGTAAAGAACCACAATATCCTAGCCAGGGATGTTATAGTTCCCATTATAGTGGGAGATTTTCCACACTGTTGAAATTTCTACGACGCTACCTCCCCTAAAGTAAATCTCCCACATTTTAATGAAAAAGTATCAAAGAAAATAAACCTAAAATTTTTATTTTTAGCGTGGACTCATAGATATATAAACTATGCCATATAAAGTATATAAAATAAAGAGTATTTTTGGTTTCTTGGTGGTTTCTTGCTATATAATTAATAATTTCAAATTTCCAAATATATTATTCGATTGGTCAATAACAAAAATGTGTTGTAGGTGTTTAATAAGCATTGATCCTAAAAACAATAACATTAACATACAAAATTTAAATTGGGAAGCAATTTATGCTAGCAAAGTTACAACTGTTGATCAAGTATAGGGAGATAATTATAATTTTCAGGCACCTATTGAAAGCAAACTTGACTACAATGAAAAGAAAAGGTTTGAATAAAAGTTTAAAAATTCATGGACTGTAAAATGTAAGTGGCTTGTAAAAGATAACACATAAATCATTGCGTATGCTTGACATGCAACGTACAAATTAAAGGTGATGCCTACAACTTGAAAAGGTATAATACTAGTACTACTAGTATTATAGACTATTCTCGCAATTATTTTTTATTAGAAAAAAAATTAAAGCTAGACTAAACATTCTAACATGTTCAAATATTTTATATGTTAAAGAAATGCTGAAACATCATGGATCTGCAAGTTGTGGTAAATTAATTAAATTGAATTCAGTGTTTTATTTAGTTTTGTTGTGCTGGGAAGCTCAACATGATCCAGTTTTAAATAGAGTTTATTTTTATTGCTACACTGGTTGGCCACAAAATATTCGGATGGTTTCAGATGAACTTAAACCTTACTTTTATAGGCGCGAACAATTGCATTTAGAACATGGTTGTATTTTGTGGTGTGTACGAATTGTTGTTTCACCTAAAGTTAGGGCAGCAGTATTAAAAGAAATTAATTCAAGACACTTAGGAATGAACAAATGCAAATCAATAGGTCGTTCTTATTGTTATTGGCCGTCCATTGATAACGATATTATTAAGTCGTGTCGGAATTGTCAAATTTTTAACAAGTATTCTATAAATCCACCAAAAACGATCCTACAGCCATGGCCACAGTCGTTTAAACCATGGACGCGTATTCATATAGATTTTCTTGGTCCAATTTATAATAATAAATATCTAGTTATAATAGATTCACGTACAAAATGGCTGGAAGTATGTAAAATGCAACAAACACATGCAAAACCGGTGATCAAATGTTTACGGTCATTACTTGCTCGCTTTGGTTTACACGTTAGTGTCTGACAATGGTCCTCCTTTCTTTTCTGCCGAATTTGAAGAGTACATGCAAATTAATGGCATCAAACATCTCTTCTCTCCGCCTTACCATGCTCAAAGTAATGGTGCTGCAGAGAATTGCGTAAAACTTATTAAAAATGCTCTTAAAAAGGCTTCCGATGAAAAGAAAGATCTTGATAAAGTGCTGGAAGTTTTTTTATTTAATTACCGTATTTCGGAACATTGTACAACTAAGGTTAGTCGAGCTAATTTAATGTTTCGCTGAAATTTGAAAACTAGACTTGATTTAATAAGGCCATCTCACTCCAATATTATTCGTGACAAGCAACAAAAACAGATTGATAATTTTAACGGAGTTGAAAAGAGTTATGATGTAGGCAATTCCATTTACGCTAAAATAATAAATCCTGCGGTTTCTACATGGGTTCCTGGGTCTGTAGTAAATAAAACAGGAAATGTTTCATATGATGTGAAAATAGGAAACGACAAAGTTGTAAGAAGACATTTCTATCAATTAAAATCTCGGAAATCTGTCTTTTCCTATTCAAAATAGATGTAAATAACGGCGAAACTTCTCAAGATAGCCCTACAAAAGTTATCAACGACAATAAGATTTTTCCTGCTCTTGATTTAGAAGATAAGTATATATTAAAATGTAATCTTCATGAAAATACTTAATATTCAATACCAATAACTTTTTTTCATTGTTTAATAAGATTCTCAATATTATATTTTCAATTAAAAGTTACTTCATAGTAAATGAAATAAATTTATTTTATACTACTTATTGTTTTTATTGATATTAATTAATTAATATCATTTAAATATGGCGCCATATCTCCCACTATTTTGTTCACTTCTACCACCATGTTATTTTAAATTTCCCACTATATATGAAATCTTCCTTAACATCCCTAATCTTACCTACGTTATATTTAATTGTCGGTCTTGAATGATATGATAGACATACAAATGGAGTAAATTTATTTTTCAAAATACCTTTCAATGCGCGTGTACGATAACGTAAATTTCATGTAATAATATTTCCATAACTATCTCGCTACGTTCAAGGTAACATCGCACGAAAATCGAATATAAATTTGTGCTCAACATTCTAGACGCACATGGAATATGTGAGCAATTCAAAGAATTCGAATTGAACCTCATCTCAAAAACCTTGAAATTATCTACAAAATTGCATAAGCTTAGAATAAATACATTTTTATATAAAATTGAAAACGTTTTGTAAATAGGAACTAAATTCAATCCATATTAAAGTAGAACATCTAAACTTGTCTCAATTTCAGCTTGGTAATTTCTATTCAATAAGTTAGTTGAAAGAAGCTAGGAGATATATGGTTATACGTACAATGACATAACTAAGCCTTTAACCACTTTAGCCAATTAATCTACTGCGACTTTGACGGCTTGAATTACGACAATTTTAGTTGTAGTTTCGAGATGCGATCACATAGATGCTACAGCGAAAAAAACATCAATGAGTTTGATTTTCTCTTTGACTCAATTTCACATGAGATATGTAGCAACGATATCGATAAAAATTTTTCGATAATTTTATGTGGTGTTACAGCATTGCTTTTCCTAGTCACACTACAACCGATCGAAGATTAGGAAACAAGCGTAAATCTGTATTTTCTGCAGAACTTCTGCACAAGAGAAATCAAATTCGAAAAGGTATCATATTTCAGTAATAAGATCAATAAGTCTACCAATAGAACGAAAATACTTGGAATGTGACTAACCAGCTTAACACTACCAAACTCGGCGTCAGGGAGATTCGTGTCGATGGCAGTTCTATTACTGATTCAATGGAAATAGCGAATGCTTTTGGTGAGTACCTCTCTACCATTGCCGAACGTAAACTAGATGATCAATTTGGATCATCATTATCTAAAAACTGCACAATGGGTAAACGGAATATTGGTAACTCAATGTACTGTAGTCCAGTGACTGTTGATGATGTATTGAGCGTAGTTACCAAATTTTCTAATAAGTCCACCGGTCTAGACGATGTTCCTATTACCTTCATCAAAAGGATTGCTGGAATTATCGCGTGGCCCCTGTCAACTTTATTCAATGTCTCCACCGCCGTTGTTGTGCCTATATTTAAGAACGGAGATCATACGGGCATTGAGAATTGTAGACCCACCTCGATTACAATAATAATAATAATGATGATAATAATAATAATAATAATAATAATAATAATAATAATAATAATAATCATAATAATAATAAACATTTCTTTCCCAACAGGCATATTGCCCAATAATGGAAGAAATATAGGTAAGTATATACACTAAAAAAGAAAAAAAAAACAGAATGCAATATATGAAAAAATAAAGAGTAAATTTTTACAAGTTTTACTTAAATAAGTCACATCGTTTATTAGCCGCCCTGGACAAAGTATACGTCGGCGCTCGTCTCATTGTGTTAGTCCTTGCGAATGGAAGAATGAAGCCACTATCAGAGCTTGAATTCAAACGTGGCACAAGAAAATTCATTCGCTCCAGTATGTATGGACAATCTATGTCATTTCTAAGCAATTTCTGTATAAATTTCTCGCAGATGCCTTCCCTCCTTGTATTCAAAGCCAGCATGTCGTGCCTTACCAGTAGTCCATTCTGTGGAGTACCTCCCTCAGGGTAACTTCCATCAATCTTAAATGACAGGAATTTTAAAAATTTCGGATGGATACGATCTAGATTTAGAAGGTCATAAATATATAAGGGATACCAAATTAGAGCGGCATACTCCAATTTACTGAGTACAAAGGCAAAGTATAACGACTTTAATAAAGAAGGATTATTGTAGTATTTAGAGACACGCATCATAAAACCCAGAGATTTCATGGCTTCAGAACAAATTTCATGGCTTCAGAACAACATTATGCGAAATTATATCATTTTTGAATATAAACAATATATTAACCGATAGACAATTCGGCATCCGCGAGGGTCGTTCCACTGAAACCGCGTGCAATGAACTATAATACAGCATATCGCTGAAAAAATCGATAGTAATGAATACGTTTTGGCACTGCTGTTCGATCTAACCAGAGCATTCGATGTGGTCAATAGGAACTTTGTCTCTGCGAAGCTGCATAGGATTGGTATTAGTGGTAGTGGATTATTTCCTTTCTAAACAACAGAAGTATGTCTGTTAAGGTTAATAATATTTTCTCTAATAGCTTCACCCTAAATTACGGCAGTCCCCAGGGTAGTACACTAGCGCCGTTAATTTTTTTGCTGTTTGTAAATGATCTTCCTGAACATATTTCGTTTGGTCGTGTTTTTATGTACGCAGACGACACTTCCATCGTAATTTCCGAGAAAGACCAGAATACGCTAACGCAAAAGACACTTGCCACCTTGTATGATTTCTCTAAATGGTGCAACGCGAATAATTTAATAATCAATTTTTCTAATATTGTATTGTATACAATTCAAAAGTATGAGAGGATTGCCCTTAGTTCTTAACCTTTCGCACAATGACCATACGAATATGGTATGTAGTAAACTAAATAAATCTTTTTGTGTTATTAATTCACTTAAAAATAATGTAGATACTAGTAGACTATTGAATGTTTAATTGCATATAATATCGCTATCTGAGGACAAGCTACCGACTGGAATCGTGTATTTATTTGTCAAAAAAGAATACTGCGTTTGATCTCTTTTCCTTACAACTGCTCCTGCCGCGAAACCTTTCAAAACGTATAAAATCCTCACTGTCTGCTCTGTTTACCTATTCAAGTTGTTAACTTATACACGTAGTCGAATATATAATTTACTCCTACCCGAACTTAAGACTATTGTTTCAAATAATGAATTTAAAATGAAGCTGAAAGAATTACTCACTTCTGATGTCTTCTATAATACATATAAACGAATTTTTACATTCTCTTAAATAGACTGGTAAATGTCAGAATATTGTGTACTCTGTCTCCTTTATCACTTCCCTAATATATTATTATGTAGATTTTTCAGACACTGGCATCTTCTAGTTAAGTGTTGTATGTTATACTGTTTATTTACATAAACTTTTGACCTATTCCTATCTATTGTATGTAGTGCTCGGAATGAATAAAATATGATGTTGCAAGTTGTCGTCTCGTCATTATTAAAATTACAAATTTTTCATTAACATAAATAAACATTGCTAAAATTTAGTACCATATCAAGTTATGTAAAAGTGTCTTCCAGGATCTCTACATTCGACTATGATTAAAACAAGCAAGTCATCTTAATTTGAGTTTCTTTATCTAATTTACTTAATTTATAACTAACATGTTTGAATACTAACAATGATACATAGCAGCAGATATTTTCCGCGTAGCACGTATTCTACGTACAGGAAAAAATATAAACAAAAAGAAATAGAAAAAAAAGAGATAGAGCCAAGCAAATTTACTTTATTGCAATTAGAAAATACTTGTCTCTATGAATGCTTGCAAGAAACTGAGGATCCTAGACTCAGAGACAGATAACACTCTCAGTTGCTATTTTATTCAGTACTGTTCTGTTGTTATTTCCATTATCCTTGAGGTTGCTACAAACTTTCGGCTTACAATTGACACAGTTTTGTAACTAATCTACCTTTGCTAAATTTGTTTAAACAAAATGGTCACCACCATACCTTTATACTGTCTTGATTTAATTGATATCTCTCTATGTACGTCTCTAACATACACGTCTCTGCGGTATATTCGTCTTTTTTTACTGCTAAGTTTCTCAAGAAAAGAGAATATTAGCAATGTATGTCCTTCCTATTTTCGGATAGTTTACCTAATGGGGGTGTTACATAACGGGTGTTTTTTTTTTGCTTAAATAGATCTTATGGAAAAGTTAGCTCTAAAACGAGCTGTCATACTGCGTTCAATTTTTGACATTTATGATCAGTATACCAACTCCGGCAAGTCATCATGAATAGACTCACGCTTGAACAACACTCTCAAATTATTCAAATTTATTTTCAGTCATCGATTCGCGCAACTTACCAGACAACTTCGTAATTTTTATGGCCTACATAATCGTCTTTCTGAGCAAGCCATCCGTCGAATTGCGAATAGATTTCGTACCACATACTCTCTACATGATGCAATAACACCAACTTGTCGAAGGAATGTGCGTACTAAAGAGAACATCATTCCTGTAAACGAAAGTGTGGAAGAACATCCCAATCGTTGTCGGTCACAGTCATTGGGCCTTTATCAGTCAACTACGTGGAAAATTTTCGTAAAGATCTTAGTCTACTTCCGTATAAGGTCCAGCTGATACAGGAATTAAAGTCACAAGACCATCATCTGCGTCGTTCTTTTGTTGATTGGACTCAAGGGCAGTTGGAAACTAACCCGTTGTTTTATCGCAAAATTGTGTTCATCCATGAGGCTCCTCCTTGGCTTAATGGGTTTGTGAACAAACAAAATTGCCGCATATGGAGAGGAACCAATCCACAAGAGACCCTACAAACTCCATTACATCCAGAAAAACTCACTGTTTTGTGTGGTTTGCACGCTGGTGGCATTATTGGCCCTTAATTCTTAAAAGATGAGGTCGAAGCTCGCATTACTGTCAACGGAGATCGTTACCACGCACCACGATTAATGATTTTTTGTTTGAAAATGTGGAGGACGAGATATGGTTTCAACAGGATGGCACTACGTGCCATACGGCGACGACAACCATCGGCTTCTTGAAATCAAAATTTGACGATAAGTTAATTTCGGGGAATGGACCTGCCAATTAGCCTCCAAGCTCTTGCGATTTTACACCTCTCGATTTTTTTCCTGTGGGGCTACATGAAATCACTGGCTTATGTCAATAAATCAGCAACAATTGGGGCCTTGGAAGCCAACATTGTTCGTGTTATTCGTAACATACGATCAACAGTGCTCGAAAGAGTGTCCCAAAATTGGACGTCCAGAATAGGCTTCGTCAAGAACAGCCGCGGTGGCCATATGCCCGAAATCATGTTCAAATGTTAATACCATGAATAAATCTTTCGAATCGTACCAAAAATTTCATTAGATCTCTTTCGTATCATTTTTTATTATTTAAAGTTCTATCGGGCCTAAAAAAACACCCATTACATATATGTAAGTACTCCTCAGATAACATTCCCTTTCAAATAATTTTCTTCTCGTTCATGAAATTTATTGAGTACACGCGCGTACACGCTTAGAATGCACATACGTACTTGCATACAGAAGATAAGATGTGCAAGTAAAATATGCCTTAGTGCTATGGCAGCGAATCGTAATGCAGATAATAAATATACTCGTATAGCACGTGAAATCTACGCTCATGCAGACGTTCGACCAGATACAACATTAAATACGCATATACATACATACGTATGTATTCGCTATACGTAATTATAATTGTGGAAAAGCTTGAAGCACACAAAGCACGTGTTTCCATTTGCCCCGCTCAGACGCATCTATGCAGCTATTAAACGCCTGCTGTCTGGGTATATTTCTGCACCGACGTCGGTATTTTTTCTGGTTCTTTTCCATCGAACGGTGCAAGGACGAACAAGGTCGTACATCGAACGTAGCGAAGGGGTTCGTCATCATTCTTGGAAGCGGACGCATCTATAGGTTATTTACACCTGTTCAGAAAATGCGATCGTCGTAAACTTTTAACGTAAGGCCTATAAATATCGTATGAAGATGTTGATTAACCATGACGACTGTAATACGGCATGCATGCTAATTTTATGGTGTTCTTGAAGACATTATTGCTTGTTATTGTCCTTTATAAATAAATAAACGGAGATATATTAATTAGTATTCTGTGTGAAAAGGTATTCAAATTAATTATGGATATTTTAAAAACACTCACGGAAAATGGAGAATTTACAAGAAAAATAGGTTCTTAAATACGACTGCAAGTAAATATGTAAAATACCTTCAGTGCTCTATTTGGATTCGTCTTTGGTTTGGTTTCATGATTAAAACTAAAGGACAAGCATCAACATATGTACATACAATTTATATATGTATTTGTATTCTATTGCCGTATTCAGTTGCAATAAAACCACGAAGGAATCTTTTATTTCTAACGTTATTCTTATTTAAAGTTCTAATTTCCAAGAAATACCGAAACTGAACGAAATAGACAAATAATGTTTGTTAGATAGACATATTAGATGGAGCGTGAGTACGTTGAACAATGTAAAAGCATAACATGTTATTTATTTAGTCTCATAGTGTCATTTAGAGTGGCATTATCAGGGTTTTTTACAGTTTTTTTAAAGTAAGAAAGAAAAATCGTCGAGAAGAAAATAGTTGCTAAAACAACGGTTCAGTATATAATCAAAAAAGTTAAAGATAAAGTGAAAAACTTAACAGCTACCAACAAAAGGTTTTCACGAGTACAAAGTTTAAGAAACTTTTTCAAATCATCCAGAAAATTAATCAGGGAATGGACGTGTTTCTCTTGATAGAGCTGGATCGATGTGTCTTAAGCTCTCTTACTCTTATTAACAGGTTAATTCTTTCTGTCCAGGTATCTATTTTTATTTATCTACACACTTAGTGGATGCTTTTCTTGCAGGGAGAAATGACATCTACATAGAAAATTCTGACAACTTCGACAATTCGTACAACTTTACGACGGAGTGGGTGACGATCCTAAGGCTTCAGAACGATTGATATCAACAGTAGGTTGTCCGAGTTATCACCTCTTTCTAATGTGTTCTTGTAGGGGAACTATCTGGAGGTTATTACGAATTTTAATGCTTTTAATAAACCATGGGGCGTTTGTAATTAGTAACCTGGGCAAATATGCGGTAACAGCTAGAGGCGTGGCGAGCGCATGAAAGTTTACACATCAAATAAAAGGTAAGAAATAAATTATAAAACGTGCTGAAACACTTACCGTTTTAAAAGTCTTCCATTAGATATGTTTCCACAGCTGTTTCAGTCAAGTGAGTACGACGTGCGGAATAAATGGTTTTTAATGCCGAAAACGACCGTTCGACATCTAGCGATGTTATATTTGTATATTTAAAATAATCTTTGAAACAACTTAATGCATCTTCACACGCACCTTCACAAATTTGTCTTAATATAAGAAAATCGGAGTCTTTCTCTAAAACACTTTCAATTTTCGTATTACACACCAATTTGTTTCGCCTTCTACAGCGCATAACTGTGCGTGAACACCATTCACAATTTGAACAGAATCCACTAGCGACATCGAAACATTTTGTAATTTTTCTATTCCCTCCGCCAGTCCGAAGTAATTGTTGTGAATAGTTTGTAAATCTCTTTTAACCTGACTATCTTGAAATATTTCCTGGCTTTTCTTGATTGCTGCAGTTTCTGTCGGATTGAATTTTAAAACTACCTTCTTTACTTGATCAAAATACTTGTTGTAGTAGAACGCAGCCTGCAACCACGGTCCCCATCGTGTAACAATCGGCTGTGGTGGTTCAGGTAAATCAGGACACAGTTTGTGAAATAGTCAGATACATGTCGGGGACTTTAGAAACACTGCCTTTGTACTAGCAATCAATACATTTACTAGTGGAAAACATGTAGGAATCGTTTGTTCCGCAAGATTTAGAGTATGGATTTTACACGTCACATGTAAGAAGTTACCACTGTGTTCTTTAAGTGATCGGCCCAAAGAACGCATGTTTGCGGCACCATCACTCATAAACATTAAAAGTTGCTTAGTTGAAACTTCAAATTTGTTCAATGAGTTCAACACCACCTTTAAAATCTCATCGGCAGTACAATTTATAACTCTTTTGGAAGCAAGTTAGAAGGAGGATGACGGTCGACGTGGTTCCATTGTACGTACCACTACATTAACCACAGAATGTTTTTGACGATCTGTTGTTTCGTCCACACACAACCACAGTTTTTTATCTTTCAATTTCGTTTTCATTCTTTTTTCTATATGTTCACGAGCAAATGGCACTACATTTCGTATCGATGTCCGACTAGGTAATTTACAGTCCGCATATTTATTCCAGAAGGAGACAAATGCTTCTTTGTCTAGTAAACGAAACGATAGATTACATAAAATAAGAGTAACACATAAATCAAATGTAAATTTTTCTTGGTCTCGTATGCCACTTTTTTGCAGAAGAATGCTGTTTGCTTTCGATATGACGTCGACAATGGCTTCTGGACCAACACATTAAAGGGATTTTACAAACTAGATATTGAATTTTAGCGCCATCAAAAATTAAGTCCGGCATGTCCACTATAAAGTTTTTAACTGTGTCTGCCAACGGTCGTTTTCGCGACGTACCTAACTGCGACATTTTTAAGGCAAACATAAGCGTACAATTACGAAATAAGTTACGACAGCCTACATATACACAGAACTACTCGCATATTGCATCGATTTAGTACTGACGCTGTAAACGCGTGAAATAAATAATCGCCGACTCCGCACCACATATCTACTACACTGACTGTTACCGCTGTTTGCCCAGACTAGTAATTAATCTGTTTTATGTTGTACTAGTTCCAGCTTATGAAGATTACTCGCCGCGGCTGTGGCTCAAGAAAGTGCTCCAATAGTCAGGATGGGTTTCAAACATGTCATGTACACTACCGGCCAGTGAAGTTAGGGCAACTATTAGAATTTTAAAAGATCGATTTTTTCAATATTCAATACCCTTAGTATTACTGTTCTACAACAATGTTGGGATAACAATAAAGTATTTAAGCCGAAGAGAAAATTCAATTTATCCTAATAGCAAGTAATAAAATCATTAGAAACGATATTTAATGAATGGCCTATAAACTTGTTTACATAAGAGGGAATAGGTTTAGGGGGTCGTAAAATTTGACGTGTCTCCGACTATAATACGGAGTAATTCTTACCATACTCGCTGTGAATCAGTCTGTTAGTAAACCAATTTCAATACGGAAGTTCCGTTGCAGTGTTTATGGAAGTAATATTGTAAAATGCCGAAAGGGAGATCTATAACTGTAGAAAACCGAACGGCTATTCTCACATTACACAAGGTAGGATATTTCGTGCATGTGATTGCGACAAATTGCAAGTTACAAAATCAACTGTGCATTATACTTTTCGTCGATACCGAACCAACGGGATGTTAGAAAACCGTAATCGCTCAGGTCGGTCAAGAACGACAACGCGGAAGATCGACGTCTTACACAGCTAAGCAAACGAAGCTGGCAATTGACGGCGACCGAAATCAACAGGGGATGCGAACGACCGATTTCTGTAACAACTACTAAACGTCGCTTAACAGAAGCCGGTCTTTACGGACGTGTTGTGGTAAGAAAACCGTTGCTGCGTCGTGAGAACTATCAAAAACGACTACAGCGGGCCAAAAATTATAGGATGCACAGAAGAAAATTGAAGAAATGTTCTTCGGACTGAAGAATCCAAGTTCAAAGTTTGGTCGGAAACACAGAGTTTTCGTGAGACGAACGAAACACGAAAGGATGTTGCGCGATTGCGTCGTTCCCACAGTAAAACACGGTAGTTGTTCAGTGATGGTTTGGAGTTGTTTTGGCATTGCGGAGACCGGAGATCTAGTAAAAATCGACGGTATTGTACGCAAAGAAAATTACAGACGAATACTAGAAGAGAACGTTGTGACATCCGGATTGCAGTTAATTGGGGAGAACTTCGTGTTTGCGCTTGATAATGACCTCAAGTCTACAGCACGAATCTGTAAAGATTATCTAGCGTCTCAAGCAGAAGAGAACATTTTGCGAATCATGCTCTGGCCCCCGCAGAGTCCGAATTTGAACCCCATCGAATTATTGTGGGATGAGTTCGGCAGACGAATTCGGAAAGTCTATCCAACTTCGAAAAAGCACCTGTGGCGACTTCTCCAAACTGAATGGAACATTTCCGGTGAAACTCTAACCAAGTTAACAAAACACATATCACAAGTGGTCCGGGGGTATTACAAGCCAAAGGAGGCCATTTCGATGGAAGGAGCAAAAGATATAGCCTAATGCTTTAATGAGAATGTTTTGTTTTATTTTTTATGTTATTTCTTCTTCTTATTTGTTTATGTTTTCATTTCCAGCAATAAATTTTTATTTCCTGTTGCATTAATACCGTTTTTATTGACGTTTGCAATAATTCACTAGTTGTCCTAACTTCCGGTAGTGCATATGAGCATCTTTGTTTTTAAACGAAGGGACGAACTCCGATCCAATAAACCTACCAACGCATTCCTAAAGTGAAAGAACTTTACGGAAGAACATACGTGAAACTGAAGCTTGCTATCAAATAAAATAAAGTATGAATTTCTTCCTCAGACGAAAATCTCGTATTTCGCAAATGTTGGGCGCAGTTGATGCTACAGACCATGATATCGAGCCATACAATGCTGCAGGAAAAAACTTACTGGGGTACGAAAACCTCGCTATTCGTATATTACAAAGAATGGTTCTAAATGCCAAAGTATTGTATGAAATAGCAAGCAATACAAAACATATTTTCTGATTTCACCGGAATGCTATGTGACGAACTTCCACAGTATGCTATAACCCAAGTTATAGAAAAGTGCAGGATTTTTATAACAAACGAACACTTCAGAAATAGCAAAAACAAAACCATGCGTTGTTTAAACACACCCAAGCGATGATCAAAGAAAGCGACGGCTTGTTACAATGTTTATAAAAATAAAAATAAATATACTTTCTTACTGTGCTCATGTTGTAACACTGCACCTTGCTCTAGAGAATATTTTGAGGAGTACCCGAATAGTTGCTTTATACAGTATTCAACAACGTTGTCAAGAACGATACATCATGCATGTTACTATAATAAAGTAGTTACAGCGCACTCTAGCAAGTATTACATAGTTTCGATACATCCGGATATACGAGCGCTCCTCACTAATCGCGTCCAGCGCAAAGAGTTTAAGTCCATAAAGCAGCCAACAGTCGCACATTGCCAAATTAGGTGAGTACGGTTGATGTTCTATTACTTCTATTTTTTCAGCCAAATATCGGATCGTGAGAGCTGCGGTATCAGACGATGCGTTGCCGTGATGCAACATAATATTCGTCTCCGGAACTCTACTGAACACCTCAGGTAAACATTTTTCGGTGTGTCATTTAGCTGTAACTGTTTTCTGTTCATCCAATTTAATTACACATAGGATGCCTATAGTTGTAAAGAACATACATAACTTTTTTCATAGCTCGCTGCTTCTTTCTCATTGTTGGTGTTTCTTCGTCTATGGATCCACACAGGTATGTATATCGAAAAATTGTATATGTACGTTTTGTCTCCTGTCACAATTTTAGAACACAACTGGTGTGCGCAATTCTTCAAAAAGTTAAAGTTTCATGGCAAATTCTCACAAGCTCCGCTTTTTGAAAATCAGAAGGCTGATACGGCACAAAACGACTGACAACTTTTTTTAAATGCAGGTGATCGTATATGATTGTCTTATTGATGCTCTATTACAGCATTCTCTGGCTCTGGTCGTCTCTTTCAGTTATTTTCTTAACAGCAGCAATATTTTTTTCGGTGACGGCCGTATGAAGCGGCGTGCCCCTTTCTGATGCTGAACAGATTTTCTCTCGCATTCAATGTCTTAATACCATCGATAAATTGTAGCCAAAGAAAGTGCTCTTTCATTAAAGGTTGAATTTAAACATTCCTTGCATTCAAGAGCATTTAAACCATTTTTGAAAACATAATAAATCATGATTCGAAAATGCTCTCTAGATAACTCCTTTTTTTCACTTATGTTAGCACCTAAATAAAATTAAAAACTTCGGTTCTAATTAACGAAAATACAACAACTAAACTTCAGCTGACAGATAGAGAGTTACCATAAATAACACTGTTTTTCATGGCCTACTGGATCTTTTTACTCTTAATAATTTTTGTATGTCTTTTAAAAAACTTCTAATGAAGCTGACAGTCTGTTCAGGGAAGTATATTAAGTAAATTGGTACACCAACATGGCAAAAAAACAATTACTTTACTTTTTTAATATATAGTAGTATGTATATCATATTATTTTTCAAGCAAGATATAAAAAACTTAACGCTGTGTAACAGATTCTCACTATTGTACATACATATATACATTTTTCAGTCACTATGTTTCTATAAGGAGTACAAACCAGCCTTCTATTCTATACTAAACAGATTGCGAACAAAGTAAGGCCATGCAATTGTTAAAAATCAAGGATAGTAGTAAATCTGTAAACAACTCATTATAAGACACCTATTAATCTCCCCACTTTAATTATTTTAATGTATTTATAATCGCAATTAATATTAATTGACTGTCATACAAGGACAACGCAATGTAACGACGTAAATGTGCTCGTTTTCAGGATGATGGCTTTCTATTATTGTAGAAGATATCTAGAAAGAACTTTTAATAATATAAGTAAACCTTTTTTCTTCATTAAAGCATTTTTATCTGCAGACACTAATTCATCTCAGTGATCATAAAAAATCACTAAGAATACAATAATCATTCTCAAATTAGTCATCTTATTACATCAGAAATAGAAGAGAATCGTGAGGAAACATTCATTCAGCTCTAAAGCATGCTCCGCACCACACAAATTATTCAATTAATCGGAACAATTGTTTTGGGGATTCATGGATTCCCATTCTCAACTGTTAGCTTGTTCCGGTTTAATCAAACAATTCCTGCGATACCGAGTGTGCCGATACCTTGGTGTTTGTCATATTAACCCACAGTCCTTGCTATCATTATAAGTTCTACGATAAGTATCCCCTTATATCGCGCGGTAGTGATTTGTGTGAAAAAAACTTTTAATACCGTAAGCATTTCATACTGTCCCCAGTTGTTCTGAAATTGTCAACCTGAGTATTGTGTTGCAACTGGGAACGATTCTCTGTCGGTCAGCATTAAATTGTCGCCGAAAAATCCACTATGATGGACTTATCACCAAGTTAATTTTTTTGCCGTATGTAGATTCACAAACCCACTACTTCGAACGAGTTGAAACATGTGATACGAAAAGAAAATGCTCACGATTAATCAACAGTTGTTGGACCGAATATTGGACGACTTCAAACCTAAGATTGAAATTTACATTCAAAAGGCAGAAATCGCATTATGTTTCATAGTTCAATTAATTTTAACGACAGAACCCATTTCAATTTAAAAATCTACCAATTATTTGTTGTTTTGAGAAGCATCTAACTTCCATCAGTCACCCTATATGAGCAGCATTGTGAAATTACAAAAGTTACGTGACGAGATTTAATTTTCCGGATATAATCTCTTTAATTAAAGCATTTCTTCGACATAATTAATCAGCGAATCGAACAGCAGCCTTCTCTGATATTTCGCCGGTTCTTAAAAATAAAATTTCTCGCATCTTGTACGTCGTTGACTGTCTGACGCACCAATTTCTTTTTTTCTAAGAAAAATCAAGGACGTATAAGGTCAGAGAGTATGAGAAATCACGTTTACCACACGCAGATACATAATAAGACGGACAGACAGACGGACAGGTCACTTACATCTCTAAACTTGGGTCTGACGAGACTGGTCGTGGAACCTGGATCTTTTCCAGTGATGTCGGTCTGTGATCCGGCGTTCGTGCCGCCCGAACTCGACCTGATGGTGCAGTATTCGGACGATTTATCTTCGTTAGCAGTATAAATATGGCCCAGGGTAACCGAATTTCCGTTTAAGGGGCGCGTACTCGACATAGTACTGAAATTACTGGATAATGGATCACCATTCTGTGGAATATACCCGAGATTATCGTAGGCGATTGTAGTTGAATCTTCGGACAATGGCATGTTGTTGTAGGTATCGATGGCTTGTTTTGACAGTGGGATGGATTTCCATCGTAAAGTTACATCTGGGTAGATAACAATTTTCTGTGGTATCTGCAAAGAGAAGTAGAAAATAATTACTTGGTGTATCGACAAGGGATTTATTTTTGCTTCTACGTTATGAAAACATCCTTTATGTTTTATGAATTTTTTAAAATGTATCTACCAGTAATAATTTATGACAGCATGTAACAACAAATATTTTTACAGTGGGAATATTTCTTATTTCCTTCTTGTTGTTGTAATATTATATTTTTACAAAGCTCATCAAGACAAATCAAATTGAATTTATAATAGATAGATCAATAGATGGATAGATAGAGTTTATTCAGCCATCAGATCACGGTGTGATATCGGTAACGTCAAATATATGATAAAGCAATAAACTCTGCTTTATCATAAACTAATTGCGAAAGTTTAGAATCTGAATAATTGAGTGATTGTTTTGCTTTGGGCTGCCCTACTCAGTATCCATCCCTCGTGGACCTAGCGAGTACAGCCGTACTTCTTCCCAACCCAAATCAAATATAATAGTAAAAAATAAAAGTAATACATAAATAAAAGTGTAAAAATAAAAATAAAATATATAAAGAACATACAATAAGAAGACAATCACTTAGTCTATCGCGAACAATAACACATTAAAAGTTCAGCATGGTCATATATGCATCTGTCAACCAAATATTCTTTCATCCTCTTTTTGAAAATTTTAGAGTCTCTAATCAGCGTGATGGAAGCTAGGAGACTGCTGAAGGCAGACAAGCAGCAGTAACTTGGTGACTTTTGGAAAGCCGCAAACTTGTGTAAAGGAACAGCAAAGTTACTTCTGCCTCTTGTAGGGTACTCGTGAAAGTCACAGTTTTTGACGATTTTGTTTTTATTATGGAATGCGAACAAACCACACTTATACACGAATAACGACGAAAGCAACAGCTTACGAGGGTAATCTTAAAAGCTTCTAGCCTAACACAGAAATAAGTACTTTTTTTTAATTCAGTTTTATTTCTCAACATAGTGTCCTATACACTTTTCACAGTGATGGTCCCATTTCTTTAACCCGTCCAAGTAATAGTTGGCATCTTGCTCTGGAAAATAGGCGTTTACAACAGAAAAAGTCGCTGAGAGGCAGATCTGGAACCCCAATTGCCATTTGCCATGGCGACCACTGAAGTGTGAAACGGTGCGTTGCCTTGATAGAACAAAACTTTCTTTTCCTTCAGATGCGGCCGTTTTTCCTCAATTTCTGCATTCAGCTTGTCCAGTAATGGTGTGTAGTATAACCCCGTTATTGTTTATCCTTTTACAAGATAGTCGTTTAACACAACTCCATGACTATCCCAAAAAACAATCACCATCACTTTCCCAGCCAATGGAACAGTCTTTGCCCATTTTAGAGCTGATTCACCCTTCGCAGTCCACTGTTTCGGCTGTACATTGGCTTTAGGAGTGTACTTTTGTATCCAAGTTTCATTTACAATTATCAATCGTCGTCAAAACTCGGAGTTATTTCACTTAAACTGCTTCAAGAGGGCTTTAGAAATATTCATTTGAATGCGTTTTTGGTCATAAGTGATCAAGCAAGGCACCCAACGCGCCAATAGCCTTTTCATGCCCAAATTTTCAGTCAATAAATATTACCCTCAACAATCTTTTTTGCGCTGCGAACATACATTTCATATTAGATCGCGACGAAGCACCCCACAGTATTACATTGCAACCAAAATGCGAATATGTTACACCAAAATACATTTCTAGTAGCTGTTGGGTGTTCAGGGTATCCCTATGTTTTAACAGTGAGTAGTGTGCATTATTAACTTTCCCTATTGCTTGATCCACATTCTTCGGCCAACAGAGATCAGGATCTAAAACAACTCCCAAAAATTTTGCAGTCACATCTTCACAGCTCAACTGGCGATGCAAATTTAATATAGTAGTTTTATCAGTGTTAAGGATCAAGTAGAAGCGATCACACCATTTTTCATTTTGTTTGCTTCTTCTTCTTCTTTTTTTTGAACTAGGAATGATTTTCAGTAGCCCGTTTGTTTATTCTGTAAATGACGAATACGAACTTTCAGTTTAGCGTTTTGGGGGTCTCCCTGTAGGTCTTTTTGTGTCAGGTTTATTGTCTCTGCATATTTTTACCATTCCGTTGTTGTGCATGCGGCTGACGTGCTCGTTCCATTGTTTTTCTTTCTTTCTTTTGTTCATTTTATCACATCTTCCACTTGACATTTTCTTCTGATGTCTGCGCTTCTTTGTTTTTCTCTCAGTGTTACCCCTTGTATCTTTCTTAGGATCTCAATTTCTGTTGCAGATATTTTCTGTTTTGTTGTTTCTATTTCCGGTTTTGTTTCATGTGCGTATGTTAAGACTGGTTATATAGCTGCTTTATATATTGTTGTCTTGGATTCTGTGTTCATGTATTTGTTGTACCATACTGTTGAATTGAGTGCTCCAGCTATTTGAGCAGTTTTCATTGCTTGCCTTTGTGTTTCTGATTATTTCTTTCGTGCTGGTTTTTACCTGCTCTATTATCTGATTATTTAATTATTTTTGCTGTTGATATTTGCATGTTGAATCGTTTAGTGGCAATACCAAATTGATCGAAAAGTCTTTGCAGGTCATCTTCACTACTCGCCAGTAACGCCGTGTCATCCGCATAACACAATATACATACTAACATTTTTGTCTCCTATTTGGTAGCCTTTTTTTTATGTTTATTTCATGAATTATCTGATTCATTGTCAAATTATAGCAGAGGATTCAAGGAGTCCCCTTGTATAATGCCAGTTTTAATGTTTATAGGTCTCGACATACCTTTCCTTGTTAGAATTTGCGTTGTGTTGTTGGTTTTTATATCGTCAATTATGGCCGTTAGTTCTGATGGCTGCCCCGTTTCCTTTAGTATTCTCAAAACCTTGTTTTTTCGTACGCGGTAGAATTCTTTTGTTAGATTGACAAAACATACAGTGCGTCCCTGAATCAACGCTTGGATAGGTAAGGCAGACAGGAAATTATGATAGGTAAGGCAGACAGGAAAATATTTATGTTGAATTTTCATCTTTTTGGGGCTGAGCTATGCTTACACGCTAAGTATTAGCATAATTTGTTACCATGAACATTGTTTTTTAATTTTACTAATTGAAAAATCCCTTTTTTGTAAATTTCCAAGATATACTTGATTTTTCGGCAATAAAATTATGGCATAAATTACTTACTATTCAAGCATGGCTGAATCTCAAAAGATGAAACTTCAACTCAATAATTTTCTGTCTGCCTTACCTATCCATGCGTTAATCCGGAGACACGCTGTAGGTACAGCGGTGAGTTAAATTCGTATGCTTTTTCAACATGTTGTCTCAGTATGAATATTGCGTCGATGGTGCTTCTGTTTTACGGAACCCTTGTTGTTCTTCTTCTATGACTAGCTCTATTTGGAGACGGTTCTGGATAATGGATGTGAATAATTTTAGTGTGGAGTTCAGAGAATGCCCCTCTCTTTTTCAATATTAAACGATGCTAGATGCTTCTAAATTAAATAAATTCTCCATTACAATCATCACTTACGACTTTTAGGAAATATTTGTGTTTCAATATAAACATTATAAATTATACAAAACACATATGTTTACGTTTACATTACACGTGCATACGTATGTATATCTTAATCGTATTGGTACATGTTTAGATTACTCGAACCTGTAAATTCAAATAAACTTTATCCTTATCAGCGCAGGTAAATTTAACAAGTACATATAACACATATCTTATTCGCTTCAACAACACCTAAACATATCTACGCGATTATTTACATTGGCGCAGTAATAAGTTCCTAAATATAAACCTATTGTGTTATTTGTGAATGTTTGCATTGACATATTTTTTACGGTAGTACTTTATATTACAATCAGTGTTTACTGTATATAGTCGAATTTTTCGTTTTGTTCGGTCTGTTACGTCATTTTTTAAACGGCTTGATTCATATGGATTTTGTTGATGACGTAACGGACGAGATCCAAAAATTCGACTTATGAAATGCGGTGCTTAACTTATCGATTAACCGAATTTTAAAATCTGATCATATACATTGATTGCAGCGAAATTATAAACAAAATCACGCAATTGTTATAAATATGACTAATTTGGCTGCATTCATTTCGTATTCTTGTCCAAAGATCTTTAAAATTGGTTGATAGTAGCCAACAATCACTGAGACTTCAATCTATTATTAATGGATTTAATCGTACTCCATCTTGAAGATCAACACGTCATTTTATAGGTTGCAGTTGTAAAGGAGCTTCGTTCTGTTTCCAATACCGACTATATTTTCTAAATTTCTATTTATTTTTCTTGAGAAATCATGTAAGTAGATACATTAGATACATTTTTTCCGCGATTTATTGGCCAATTAATTAAACAAGTTAAACTTCGATTTTATCGTACCGTGTAAAACAGCAAAACCGGTACGATTTCTTGAACAATTTATCGTACGATTAACTGAATTGAGTAGAACGTGCTCTATTTTTGCCACTAACTTTGTTGTTTTAATACCAACCTAGTAACAGAAAAGTACCAACGAATTTTGTTTAGTATTTTTAAAGTCAAATGAGGATAAATTTCGAAAATTTACGACGATGATGATGTAATAGATAATTTGAATTAAATAACCGAAACCGAAGCAACCTAAGCTAATCTGCGCATATACCAAAACTGCCAAAATATCTTACAAAGGCAGGTTGCCAATCTATTTTTATTAACGAAACTAAACAAATATTCACGATCGCTAAAAAATTGTTTAATTTATTGTAGAATGTGAAGCAGCATATTTGTACCGATTTCTTGATCAAGAACTTGTTCAATTAATTCGCCAATAAATCGCGGCGTATAAAACAGGCTTAATAAATTTGCTTCTGCGGTGTATACCAACTGTGGCACCCTAGCGATCAGAAATTAACTTAGGCCTCTCTACTTTAGATATAGCAATATTTAAACAATATCGCCTTCTCATTGTTTAATAGAACTTGTCACTAAAATTTATTTTGAATATTTTTATTTGTAACTAATATTTTAAGTAAATTCACTCCATCAAGGTTATGGAAACAAATAAGTACAAGGAGGTCAGATTGGAGTATAGAACAAGCACTTACTTACTTCATTAAATTTTCATATCCCAGTTATTTATGGACTTCCTTAGGTTATGAACATCTACAGTTGAGGGCACCGAATGCAAAACTGAATTTAATAGAATAAAAGCTATTTTTAGCAAGTGTGTTTTCTTCAGTTCTTAAACAAAGCGTTCCAATTTTAACATATTATATAATAGAATATCGTTAATTTTATTATAATTTAAATATTCTTCAAAACATCAGCATTATCTGTTTACTTTTGCTCACCAATGCGCACTTGGGTTTTTGACAATGGTCTTTTTAATAAGAATACCCGTTTCATCAAAAACATAATTTTGAAATAGCTCCACATATTTTTTCAGCAGGCACCATATAGGAGATTTATACGAGGGTAATTTCATAGACTATGCCCCAGTATTCCTGAACCACCACAACCTATTCTTACTCGTTGGGGAACATGGTTAGAGGCTGCATTTTATTATCTTAAATATTTTGAGAATATAAAGAACGTGATTTTAGAATTCGACCCAAAGGAAGCTGCGGCTGTCAAGGTAAACCGCTTGAAATTTCGGGATAGTCAAGTTAAAACAGATTTGGAAATTATTCAGAACAATTAGGTGGGACTGGCGGATGCGATAGAAAAACTACAAAATTCTTCGGTGTCGTTAGTGGAATCTTTGCAAATAGTGCAACATGTTCACGCACAGCTATGCGCGATAGAAGACGCAAGAAATGTTTGTGTTTTAGAAAGGTTTGAAAGTGTTTTAGATAAAGACTCTGATTTTGGCACATTAAGACAAATTTGTGAAGGTGCGTCAACAGAACCGTTAAGTTATTTGAAAGATTATTTTACTTACGCAAATATAACGTCACTAGATGTAGAACGTTCGTTTTCGGCATACAAAAACACTTTTTCTTCACGCCGCACTCACTTTGCCGAAACAACTTTGGAAACATATCTAATGTTACAAATATTAAATAGACATTATCCACTTTGTGATTTCACGCAGGACTCTTAAAACGATAAGTGTTTGAGCACGTATCACGTTTAATTTATTTTGTGTAAACTTTTATGCGTCCGCCACTGGCTTTCAGCGCAGTTGCGTTGCTCTAGTGATTATTTATTTTCTCATTTAAAGAAAGACCCTAGGAGACGTCGTTTTAAGGAGGATAGTGAGTTGCAAGCAGCTATAATACAGAGGGAAAAACTTTAGATTATTTTTACAAGAGAATATATAATGATTAATCGATCGTTGTAATAAAGGGAGATTATATTGAAAAATAAAATTTGTTATATTTTACCAAATTCATTTTTTCTGTATCAGGCCGAGAATTTATGGCGCCTACTATGTATAGCATTTCCCTGTTGCACTGCCTACTCCTATATTAAAATTTTAACACAAATGGAATTTAGGTTACCTTGTTAAATATTGGTTCTGTTGTGTTTTATAACTTGATATAACGGTTAATTTACATATTTACAGAGACGAACTTACATGGAAAGACTAACTATTAACGTTTACAATACGTAGAATCAGCGGTAACGTTATCTTTCAGCTTAGCAAACATAATTTTAGGATGTTCCGTCTCTTCTTAAAATATTAACATTGTATGTATGTATGTATATGCGTGCATATCAAATAATAAAAATAGTTTTTCCAATTTACTATGAGATAAGTTAGTATAAATAGTAGTAAGCGTGGTATAAACAATGTAACGTAAGTGATACAAGCGTATAAGGATATGAAATGAATCACAGCACTTTCTGATATCATCACCGAAAGAAACAAAAGCCATCCGCGTAGATAATCCAACGGCCTATGCTCTCATGCTTCTTCGAGATGAAGATTATTCATCTACGGTATTCTGAGTACGTATTAGTTCTTTATTTAGTTCGGATATACACCGAAAAATATTTCAGCAATGTCGAAATACCAACCGCTTTTTTCCATATCAAATTCTAACGAAGGTCGTTTGCTTCTAGAAAAAGTCTTGCGAGAAATCTATAAGAACACTTAATCATAATTTACTTTATATTAATACTCCCTCTACTGTTTCTCCGCCTTAAGAATTTCGTTCGGCTCTTTTTTGTTCGATTCATTGTTCTCGCCCAAGCTTTTTTAACCATACCCAAATGGTGAGCACAAAAGCGAGAATGAACACACGCTTCTACATACATACACCTAATGTCATTGTTTCTCCATTTATGAAAGTAACTGCGAAATATTGTGTGGAAAAGGAGAATAGAGATATTTAAAGATTATGATTGGTTCTGTATGTAAAAGATTATGAAAATTATAAAGTAAAAAATTACATCAGCTCACCTTGGTGTAAACACAAAACAAATGTAAGACAATAAGTGAATTAAATTTCGTGAGAACATAACGTAGCGTTGTTGAAGATGAGATTTAATTGATTATAATCTACCCCAGGGGTTCCCTAAGTGTGTGCCGCGGAGCCCCGAGGCGCCATAGAGAGCAAACAGGGGCACTGCGAAGCACTCCTACGAATGCGGGCAGACATAGCGGTCTGGAGCATTCTAGAATGAACATTTCGAAACGGCTTTGAAGCTAATGGAACTTTCTAGAACATCTAGACTAGATCGTTCCTGTGCTTGTAGAACTTTCTAGAAAGGTATGGAACATTCTCGAAGCACATGGAATATTCCAGAAGAGTATGGAACTTTCGTGAAGTTTATAGACAGTAACAAAGAAGCACACCTTATTTGTTATGTACGCCTCTTGGATGATAATATTATCGTTAGAGATCTTCTGTTCTGCAAAAGCATCATTGCAAGCGCAAAGGCTCAAGACTTAAGTAAGTGCGCCGCGGAGTGATAAAGTTTGGGAACCCCTGGTCTACCCTACATTATTGTCAAAGTATTGGATCTTATAGAACCCATTTGCCAACAGTGAGTTGTACATGTTGGTTTGATGGGCTCAATAGAGTTGTTGGGCGATACATATGAGTACATTACCATCCAAGGTCTATGTATATCTAAATATAGACTTTTTCTGATTTTTAAAAACTAATAAGTTTATAGCATCTGTTTGTCACTCAAGCTCAAAAGGAATTTGATATTAACCGGTAGTAGAACAGGCGCTGTAACCAGAAAAGCGTATAGCTGATCTATATTGGAATATACGAAAGTAGCGTGATAGTTTTCCAACTTAACGCAGAAACAAGTTTTTTTGTCAAAATCACTTTTATTTCTTAATACAGTCTAATTAATTAAGTCTATACACATTTCCTACCGATGCTTCCATCTCCTTAATCCGTCTAAATAGTAGTTGGCATCTTGTTCTGCAAAATAACCATTTACAAATGCGATGGCCTCCTCATTTGATGAAAATCTCTGACCTCCTTGTGAAACTTTAGGCCTAGAAAACAGAAAAAGTCTCTGGGTTTAGATCTGGTGAATAGGGTGAGTGGTGTATCAATTCAAAACCCAATTCGTGAATTTTTGGCATGGCAACCACCCAGTGCGAACAGTTAGTAGAGCTTGTTCTTCAAGTGCGGCCGTCTTTCCGCAATTTCTGCCTTCAGCTTATCAAGTAATTATGCGTAGTATGCTCCCGTTATTGTTTTTCCTTTTTCAACGTAGTCGATTAACCAACTCGATGACTATTCCAGACAGTCGCCATCATTTTCTCGGCCGATGAAACAACCTTTCGGAGCCGACTCACCCTTCGCAGTCCACTGCTTCAACTGTGCCTTGACTTCAGGAGTGTACTGGTGTACTCAAGTTTCACTTACAATTACTAAACGATGCCAAAACTCGGACTTATTTCGCTTAAACTGCTTCAACAAGGCTTTGAAAACGTTGAATGCGTTTTTGGCCCTGAGTAAGCACCCTTTGGTGAACTTTCCCAATGTTATCGGTAATGGTTAAAGTTTTTGGTCGTCCCGAACGTTCACCGTCAACCAAGCTGGTACGACCACGTTTAAATTTAGCTGTCCAAAATTTCACTATGGCAAATGATAGCGCAGAGCCTCTATAAACATCTAGGCTTTAATTTGCGTATTTCCTTTCAAATGCAAGAATTTAATGACGGCTCGATACTCGACTTTTTCCATTTTTACAGAAACAATAACATCAACTGACACAAACCACTGTTAAACAACAACTGAGCATCCAACATGGTTGCAATTTTCAAAAAGTATCTTTCAAGGCATGCACAATTATATGTCGAGAATATTTTTGAAGAGTAACACCATCTTCATATTGAGGCTTGAAACTGTTCAAACTATCTTCGTATGGTTTAGATTACACTCTGCAGCACCACATGGACACTTAATCGATTCGTACATGTTTTGTGTAGATGTGGTGAATACCTTCCAGGGCCAAATTTCAATCTTGCAAGCGTTGCTCAATAAAAATATGACAGACAGCTACCTACATAATACCATGATCTAGTATTCATCATAGTGTGACTATTTTTTGAGTCATGAGTGCAGAATATGTGCTTTTCCAGTATCTGTCGGATTCCTGCGTTATCAAAGTCGGTTTTGATATATTATTCGGTTCTGAGTTAGCAAATACAAGTCCACAAACGCATCCATGCGACCCTGCTTAGCCAACCTATCTACGCGAATCCAATTTTTGATCAAATACGAGTCAATAGGTGTAGTTGTTGTTATCGGTAATAATTGGACACTTACATAGAGAGTGTTTCCGGTATTCTAAGCATTAACCGTGTCTGACATAATAACTACATATTTAAATCCTGATTATAAATTGATCACGAATTTCAAGGTCTCCAAAATTGTCACTGTCTCTGTAGTGAAAACGGCAGCCACCGGATCCAGCTTAAATCCTTTCTCCACCTGTTTTCTGTTGTTGCAAGCATAGGACTCACAACCACATTCACGCGAATGTTAACCCCCATCTGTATGAATTTAATGATTATAGCATCTTCTAATTTATAATAATATTTATTCATGCGTGACAATTTACAATTGTATGCACATGTCATGTATATGTACATAAATATTTGAACATAAAAAAATATGTATACTAAGACAGTGTATAAGCTATTAAATATATCACAAGCATACATATGTATGGCACACAAATTTAATGCTATCAGCAGACTTCTGTATTTCGTAAAACGGATTTGTTTTAAGATATGAATTAACTGTTGTTTTAAATTGTTTTATATTATTACACATGACAGAAATGCGTAGTGACAATAACCAAAAATTAATGCTAATATATGGTATTGGTGGAATCATTCCCGGCAAAAACAATGTACCAGAGGAAATAGCACCAACACACGGACATGTTTCTGCCTACCCGGCGTCATCAGCGTGGTTTCGAACACAATTTTCTGCTGCGTACAATTGCGTTTGCCTCTCAGTTTACGTTGCTAATCTCCAAAAACAGCACTGAATATGTCTCCCGGCGACACCTAGCGCCAAGGGACACTGTCCCAGAAGGTAACAAGACAAACGGATGCAGCATATCGTGCTTTTGGAATAGCAACATAACTGAAGCAAAGCATGTATGCAGCAGAAACTTAACTCGGACCACACTGATGACGTCGGATACAGAATGCGTAGTACATAACCAAAAAAAATTATCTAATTATGTATTGGGGAATATTCCGCAAAACACATTAGAGAATAACCAAAAGCAACGTGAAAGTTCTAGATAATATGAGAGTCATAGCGTGGTTGACACATTTTCTGCTCTTGACAATTCTTTGCCTTCATATTACGTTGCTAACCACCCCCCCCCCCAAAAAAAAAAATACACAATACACTATGGAACATCGCATGGTATACCATTAGCAAGGCTTCCAAGTTAATGAAAGGAGTTAAACTTCTCATTACTGAGGATAAGCGACCCGTAAGTGAGACAATGTGAGCACTCCACGTAAATTTATCATCCAAGGTCAAACCCCGGTATTTGATTGGATCGTTATTTAAAAGTTCAAGGTGAGGATTTAGTGTAAAAATTAACTGTTGAATTTTTTTCTCTATTTAGACATCATGCTGTAATTAGTGTTCTCTAAGTTTGTTAAAAAGAAATAAAAATACTGGATCATATGGAATGTTTAGATTTCAAGTTCTTTAACATTAGATAGATGTACGAACATTTTTTGACTGCATATCCAACTATCTCTTTCTGACATGTACACGAGTCGCGTGAAATATCTGGCAAACCTGTATAATTGGAAATATGGATATCCGTGCAAAGGATGCACCTCTACGGTAAATGATTTAATAGACATGGTTTTATGCACCTTGTGCCTTGTTCCAATAGCGAACTAATTTGATGTTTTTTTAACTTACCGCCTTTTCCATCTTATTTTTATTATATTTCCCCATGAGATCTCCTGTTTTAGATGAACTTGTTATTCCTATTTATATATAAAACTAAAATTTTTTTCTGCGTATCCAAATTAAAATTTGAATGTTGTCCTTTCTACAACCACTCTAGTTACTCGTCGATAGAACTAAATACTAAAATAGCACCACAATCTTCTATACTACGCGTATATCACTTCAAATGAATAGATCACATCATCCAGTGATCTAGAAATTCCCGAAAAAGATCTTTAGTACAAATTCATTCACACGGTGTCTAAAGTGTTTCGCTACAGTCCGTCACTTAGCATGAACTGCAAGATAATATAAAAATGTAAGTAGAAACTATAAAATACGTTATCAGTTGCAGATATCAGATATCAAGAGGAAAAAAACAAATATTCAAGACAAGAGATACATTAGGATTAGTTAAGAGGCTACTGAGAATTTAGAGCAAGATAATGAGTAATTTAGCCTCTTAGCGTGAAAATCTTCCAATTTCAAAACCAAAAAGCAAACAATTTCGAAATAAGAGGACACATTTTTTTTATGTATACATTGAACATACCGTTGTGTAATTTGGTAGGTGGTAATGTAAATAATGATCTATTTTTCCAAATATGTACTTTAAACGTCATGGCACTCTTGATTCAATCAAAAACGAATAGGAACTGTCATACCTCAAATGGAAGACTTTATACATTACGAATATTTATATATAGAGGGTGTTACGAAATTCTCGGACAGGGACTATGGGATGAAATAAGTAGCAACAACTTAAACGAATGTTCCTTTGTAATTTTTTAATGTGACTAATGTTTTCTGACTTATAGCAATTGTAAAAATGAGGAATAAAACATGTAAACATCTTTAATGTTAGACAAGTGAAAATGTATAAAACAAAGCGCTTTATAACATTTGTTCGAATTGTCTCCCGTCAGCAGCTAAACATGCTTCAACACGCCTTGCTATTGCTTCAACAGTGTTATTCTTCAGATTTCTAGGCATCATGAAATGTGGATTCTCATAACTCCAGTGATGTTGATTATGAATGTTGAAAATACCATCTTAGGTAAATAAACATTCATCTGTTCACAGAATGGAATCTTGGATGTTCAGATCGAGATTTAAATACCATTCACAAAACGCTTGCCGAAGCAGACCATCATTATCTTCCAAATACTGGGGTCTTGTGAAATGATAAGTAGAGCAACGCAAACTGCGCTGAAAGCCAGTGGCTGGCATAAAAGTTTACACAAAATAAACACGGCCGGGACAATTCGGTATAAGCGTCAGTATAACTGCGACTCGAAAACCGATCTGTTGTGTATGCATCTACGCTGTCGTATACTATATCGTAGTTCTACGTTTGTTTTGAAAATGTTTCCTACGTCGCGAAAATGACCAAAGTTGGACACAATAAAAGAATTTATTGCAGAAATGCCTGATTTAAAGTGTGATGGCGCTAAAATTCAATGTGTAGTGTGTAAAATAGATTTAATGTGTTGGTCGAAAAGTGATTGTCTACGGCACGTAAATAGTGCAAGGCATGTTTCAAAAAAAGTTCCACACGAGATTATGACAAATTTAAATTTGACTTGTGTTTATTGCATGTAATTTACCATTTCATTTACTAAGGAAGAAAGCATACGTCTCGTTTTGGAATGAATATTCGGACTTCAAGTTACCAAGTGAAAGAACATTACAGAGAGTTGTGCCGTCTGCTCGTGAGCATGTCGAGAAAAGAATTAAATCGGAGTTGCAAGATAAAAAACTGTGATAATGTGTGGACGAAACAACAGATCGTAAAAAACATTCTATGGTTAATGTAACGGTACGCACAATGGAACCACATCGACCGCCACCCTCAATTTTACTAGCTTCCAGACGAATACAACAATGCACTGCCGAAGTAATTTCAATGTTGGTGTTAAATACATTGGAAAAGTTTGAACTTTCAACAAATCAACTGTTGATGTTTATGAGTGATGGTGCCGCAAACATGCTTGCTGTAGGCCGATCTCTTAAAAAACATTGTGCTAACTTGTTGCATATTACATGTAAAATTCATACTCTCAGTTTCGTAGCAGATAGTATCAGAAAATGTTATCCCGAGGTAGACACTCTAATAGCACATACAAAAGCTGTGTTTGTAAAATCCCCAAAACGTATTCGGGAATTTCATAGACTATGCCCCGGTATTCCTGAACCACCACAACCTATTCTTACTCGTTGGGGAACATGGTTAGAGGCTGCATTTTATTATCTTAAATATTTTGAGAATATAAAGAACGTGATTTTAGAATTCGACCCAAAGGAAGCTGCGGCTGTCTAGGTAAGCCGCTTGAAATTTCAGGATAGTCAAGTTAAAACAGAAAATATTGGTCACATTAAAAAATGATAAGGGAACATTCGTTTCAGTTTTTGCTACTTAACTTCATCCAATAGTCCGTGTGTGCGAATGTCATAACACCCTGTATAACGGTTCTGTTAAATACCGGTTCCAAAATATTGACTTTGCAATTTTGGAAAATTAGTGCGTGGGAGGAAGATAATTCTTTTTCTGAGCAATTTAGGGAAAATATATCCAAATAATAAATATACGAAAACAAACTCTGCACGACACAAAACTATATACGTATACAGCGTATTCAGTTTCCGCAGCGCACGATGCAAGTTTGGTTTTTTAAATGGTACACTCTGTATATTATTACGTTTTTCTACGCCTCTCTTTATTTCATATTAACTTTCGTCAATATTCCCTATACCCAACTATCTTAGTTTTTGAGATAATTTGTGATTTTTGCGAAATTCCGCTTTTTTTCCGCTTACACGCCAAAGCAGTAATTAAAATTTTGTTGGATTGAGTATTTCTTGAAGTTTTCTACAATCAAAAATATTTTTTATATCAACTAGCGCCTACAAGATAACCATCGAAATCATTGCCATGTTTGATTCATGCCATTTGCATAAATTCTTATTGATGGCGTCATTTTTCTAAATATAAACCTCCTCCTGTATTTGATACTAGTTGTAGTTGTTACATGAAGAAGTTTCGGGACAAAATGCGGTTAGGGTTAAGAAGACATCAATTGTATTATTCGCTTAAACAAATTTAGTATTTTTTCGCAAGAACTAACTAAGTAGGTAGGGTAATATGGGGTTCATAGATTTTCTGATAATATCCCAACATATTTGCAGATTCATTTAGATCTTTTTGGATGGAGTAATTTGCAAGAACTTTAATTAAATTTGACTTTATGTTTAAGGAATGAATAAATAATTTTATTAATAGATATTTTATATAAATACACACGTGTTATTTTGGATTGCGTACATTGCTAATACTGTGAATAACTTTCCCGACAGGTAATGCTGGCTAAATATCTTTATTGTCTTTTTATCTTGTTTAATTAACATTGTTATTCGTTGTACGGGTAATTGCTAGAGTAGACTCCGTTCTATGTAGGTGTTTCCACTTGTTTATATCGATATCACATTTTTTTATGAAATTGTTGATAATGTGAGTCACGCTCGTAATACCTAGGAATCTTTTCGCGTTTAGACCACGATAATACGTTTATTTATCTGCTTTAATTTAGCTTGCGGAAAATTGTAATTGTAATCTAAAATCCACTACGTATTTATTTGGATGCAGTTCTATAGAATTTTTGTTTGAATTTATAATTTTGTTGCACATTAAGTAAAATTAATATGAATACGAGGATAACGTCGTAAGTTTTTACAAATGACCACTAGATGCCGCTATTGAGGTTTGACTGTAAAATTTGACATTTGTTGTTGTTGATGCAATGACTCCACGGAAAGCGGTCGAATAATTTGTTTACAGTGATGGTTTAATAAAAGAAATTTTGAGAAAAAATGGAAATTTCACCTGAAGGTTTTCATTGAATGATTTTTTACGATTTTAGTAAAAACCTGACACAGCACCAACGCGTCGAATCGCTTCGTTCATCTTTTAGTAATAAAGCACCATCAGAAAAGATAATTGACACTGGTTTACAAAATTTTGTCGTTGTCGTGCTTCCGTCATGGCTATTATGCGCAACATTGCGGATTGGTACGTGACTTACCCTGAGATAGAAGCATCCTTAGGCATATGGAAGACCGCAGTACATTCAATTTGTCATGAACATTTACGTTTGAAAGAGATCTGTTCTCCCATTTTACCCAAACACAAAGAAAGACTCCTGTCAATTGGTATAAGGAAATGCTTAAAAAATTCGACAGAGGAACTTCAAAATCAGTTTACAACATTGTAACAGGTGATGAAACTTGGATACTTTCGTATGAATCAGAGACTAAGGGACGATCAACTGTTTGGGTGTTCCCAGGTGAACCGAATCCAACAAAAGTTGCTCGTTCTTAAAGCACTTCCAAGAAAATGATTGCTTGTTTCTTTCGTTATGGTGGACATGTCGCAAGCACTGCTTTGTAGAATTGAAGAACAGTTAATACTGAATGGTACACAACAATTTATTTGCCAGAAATCATCGATGGAATCATGAAAAAGCAATCGACAATGTCGCGTCATCCTTCATCATGACAATGACAGCTCTCACCCAGCACGTTAAACAATTGATTATCTGTTTTGTTTTGTTCCCAAATATCAAATATTAAACAAAAAATGCGTAGGTTACGATTTTTATTACCTGAAGAAGCTGTTGAATCCTTCAAAAACTATGTTTTAGAGATACCACCTTCAAAGTGGAAAAAATGTTTCGAGAATTTGTTCGAACGCATGCAAAAATGTATAAATCGTAATAGTGAATCCCTCGTATTAAGTAAAATAATAAAAATCTCTAATTTTACTATGGGATCTAAACCATAAAACATAAGTATTCAAACACCATTAAGTTCTATAAGACAATAAACATGTAATACGTATAACGTTGAAGATGCAAATATACCTACAAGGGAAGAATACGTGACCTAAAACAATAACAATAAGGAAGCCGATAAGTCTTTCATAAAATAATAGGCAAACTATGCATTCGCAAACGGTAGCGGCGAATACTTTTACTTTTACGAAGCGTGTATGTCGCTATCAGGTATTTGTAATCGAATATTCAACAAGCCAGCATGAGAAGGTTAAAAGTGAGCATCGGTAAGGTCGATACGAACAATTACATGTTTGCTACGATACAGTTATAGCAATGATTAATTGGTTCGTTGTGAATCTTGCCGTGTAAATTTACAATAACATTACTCTCTTAAAATATAAATAATTTCAACTTATGATTATTTAAATGAATTTTCTAACAAGAGAAGAAGTCACAAAACACAATCGAAAAAAAAACAAGTGGTCACTTATTGATGACTAACAATTGCTGAGTCACTAGTTCTTTAACTTCTCCCGAAAACTTCAAAACAATTGTAGATGACCTCGGGGAAGCATAAATGAAGCAGGTCGATCACCTCCGTTGGTCTTCATATTTTCATTCAATGGGTAATTGATTGACATTCAATTTATTATTTCTTTACTAAATTTTTTTCCTACATGTTTCATTCGATAAATTACTTAATGTATACCACTCTTATGTAAAAAAGCGTAACGTTTGCTTCTTCGTTACAACTGCTTTATTGGAGCCTCCTGTGCAGATTGTCTTTTGCCATTCTTTGCAATAAGATATTTATTTAGTTCAGTAAGTATAGGCTCGAAAAAAAAAATATTAAAAAAAATTACATTGATTGCCTACTCAAATTATAATAACTTTTTCTGGGTTTTGCCATGTGTCTCACGTTTGAATGGATGTTTCACTGTTCATGTTCACCTTCTTCAGGATTTTCCTGTAGATTGTGTGCAAGCAAAACCTGAAAGAGGTTGCTTTGGGTAGCACCAGTCCTGACAGCATACGACTATTACAACCCATCTTTAACTAAAAATGGAGTATTAAAGATTAATAATGTGTTCTGTGTGTTAAGAACACTTAACATTTCGTTGTTATTTTATAAATTCATATATTTCGTATGGAGTATCGTGTGAGCGATCAACGTGAATAGACGTGGTATTGAGTGAAATGAAAACGTGACAAGTGTATTTATATTTGTCGGAAAATAAACGTGAATTAAACTAAAATAACAAAATTCTAGCGACAGACAAGGTTATGCAACCATCTCCGAAGGATTGATCTGGGTGGTTATACAAAACGGGAATAGTAGTGAATTTTGATCTGAATCGTACACCATAAATACAACGATCACAGCGATATAAGTATAGTCGCAAAGAAGGCGGCGCAAGAAAATGGAAATACAAACTGACCTAATGAACTGGAATAGAAAAGATATACAAGAAGCTCACAATTTACGAAGCAGAAAGAGATTGAAAAACGATCAGAATGATTAAGACGAAGCGTTAAAAAGTAAACATAAAGATCACCTGAAGCGCGGCATAAAAGAATGAAAGTCTAGAGAAGGAAGGGATTAAAGGAAATAACAATAGAGCGACATGAGTGAAGTTCGCGAAAACAAGAAGAATTAAGAGATTGGAAAATGAGATACAAAAAAAAAGAAGATCAATGGAATCAGGAAAGAAAAAATATGATACTAAAATCAATAAATGAGGAGAAATTGAAACGAAAACAAGACAAGAAACTTAACATTGTAATAAAGGGAGCAGAAATAAATACAGTAAATGTAAACGAAATAGCCCAAAATGTAGAGAATTACTTGGTAAATTAAATAGGAGTACAGGTGAAAAATCATGAATAGCAAACACAAGTTACATGCAAAACGGGTTTATATAGATAACGATATGATAAAGGAGGAGCGAGAAATTCAAAAAATAATACGAGACAAGGCAAGAGAAGAGAGACAGAAGGGAAATACTGTTAGAGTCGGATATTAAATGATATCAATAAATAATAAGGTTTATAAATGGAACAAAATGGATAAACAGATAAAAGATAAGAGAGAGCGGCAAGATTCATAACAAAAAAAACTAATGGAGTATAACGCAGAAAAAACGATGACGACCACAGCAAAGACAACGGATATGATTTTGAGAAAGCATGGCAAAAACCTTGTAATGAAAAAAATAAAAAGAAAAACTAAACCAAAAGATTTAATGAAAATTTGTACATGGAATATTAAACTTTACTCTCTAAAGGAAAAATGATGGAAATGGCGAATGAATTACAAAGGTACAGCATGGATGTTGTAGCCTTGCAAGAAGTACGTTGGCCATATCATGAGAAGTGAGGCAAATGAAATCACTAAGAAGATTACGAAATGGAGTCCAGCCACCAGAAGACGTAAAGGAAGACCAAAGGGAAGATGGATAGACGAGGTGAAACACGACATTAATTTGATGGAAATACGAAATTGGAATCAGAGTGTGAAGAAGAGGGAAGAATGGCGAGAGATAGCGACACAACAAGTTATAGGACCGCAAAGCGAGGAATACCAGAGGGGACTAATCCACCCCAAAATTCAGATTAGAAAAGCTTCAACGAGAAGCGGCAATATTCCTACAGGAATGGAAAGCCACATATATTTATAGATATTTCGTATTTATATTCATTAAAACTTTAACGTATACGCATTTAATGTAAAAATTGATTTAATTTCTTATGGTGTACGCAAATATTACAAAATCGTCAACGCACAAATTAAAAACTGTTTAATAGTCATTTAAATATCTAATCGATGAAGCTACCGCTACCGTATATATTGGAAACGAGCACTATTTGCCCTCGAGGAAGAAAACAATGCCACTATTGTCATCCGTCACTCCTTCGCTTACGCATAACAGCGTTTATTCATCGCACAATTTTTGGTTTCCATCTTTCTCACTTCTGTAGGGGACAGCAGCAGTAGCAATAGGTATTAGAGGCGATGTATCAAATAAACGTATGAAATAACGAGAACGTCTGGGTAGCCGTGAGTTGCAGTGTATTAGCATTTTTTGCTGTAGCGATCGGCTATTTGCTGCTGTCGACCGACCAGACGCTCAGGCTCAGATAGGGTTTGGTTGTGGCTCCAATATTGCACATTTACAAACGTTGCAATACGTATAAATGCGTACACGAAAAGGAATCGAATTATGCAATTAGTGTATACAATATTTATGTATTTGCACATTTTTATGAGAAATAGCACATATTTTTATTTTGTTTTCTATGTAACGAGGGAATTGTTCAATTAACAAATTTATTGTTTATACCTACATACTGTGCTTAATTTAGAGAGCAACTAAATGATCGAGCAAATATACAAACATTACATACATAAATCTAAACATAAGCAATTGGTCCTCCCCCTTAACAAGGAAGATACACCGAAGCAGACGACATTGTTCTTCAAACCAAGAGAACATAACACTGTGCTTCCAAACATATATTAGATTTTTACAAGAACCAGCTTTTGAGAGACTTCATAAAACATTCTTCTTCATTAAGATATGTCAAATTTTAGTAAACAACTATAGATTATTGTAAACAATTACATATTTTGAAGCAACTTCAAACTTACAGTTCACATATACTATGCTTTTTGTTACTTCGTGATCCTTTTCTTTGTAATTACCTTCTCAATAAAATTAAATAAGTACAAATTACTTACAGATCATTGGACTGTTATAATTTTTGTTTATTTATTTAAGCAACCGGATTCATTAATTATCATTCTTCACACGTATGCTGTGCCAATGATCGAGTCGATTCACCTTGAGTTAATTGTTCTCTAGACGCTTTAGCGGTGTATTGTTAATCATTAACTGCAAGTAAGTGTATTTTTTATTGCTTTGACAATGAATATGCATTGATTAAATTCCACAGCGTACCGATAATGATCAAATTATTGATGTGTGCGGTAACCTTAAATAGAGCTGAATTCTTGCTTCTTAAAGTTAAGGTACTGAACATCCTTTAGTATGAAGGATAGATACATAAAATTTGTACACTTCATAACATTGAATTTGAGGAAGAAATACACCTTTTCCATGTCAGAATTTCACATGATAGTTTCATTTAATAAATAGAAAAGATACGATACATTTAATTTCAAATATTTCAAATGATTTTTTCAATCCTACGATTGATTATCAAGGCAGCCTTACCACATTGACATTGATCGTTCACTAATATTCATATCAAAGTCACCCCTATCGTGAGCAATTCCAATAAAATATCTGCTAGCTAGGTCATAAATATTTGTTCACTTTTAAATCTAAATACGGCAATTGCGGATGAATTCAACCAATTTTAACTCTCCTAGCCTATTGCACAAGTGATCTGTTACAGTTCCTTTTTGACTTTTGAATTACATTTGATTTTGTTAAAATCTATGTAGGCGTTAATATACAAAAGTACGATGTGCTGCTGCTGTGTAACATAAAGGAATTGAGTAAGAAGGTGGCATATTCCTATAACTGCCTTTTGTGCTTCCAGAGTAAGCAATTTTTCAGTTGTATTAAAAAGGCATAATTTTCAATCAACGTGCATCTTATAAAATGAATGGCAAGTAATAAGTAGAGTTGCTCAATTTGCGCCAACAGCCAGTGGCAGGCGCATAAAAGTTTACACAAAATAAATGATCAGAAATAAAATGTGCTCAAACACTTACCGTCTTAAGAGTCTTCCGTGAAATCACAAAGTGAATAATGTCTGTTAAATATCTGCAACATTAGATACGTCTCCACAGTTGTTTCGGCAAACCGAGTGCGGCGCGAGGAAACAGTGTGTTTATATGCAGAAAATGAACGTTCTACATCTAGTGACGTTATATTCGCGTAATCAAAATAATCTTTGGAACAACTTAACGGTTCTGTTAACGGACCTTCACAAATTTGTCTTAATGTGCCAAAATCAGAATCTTTCTCTAAAACACTTTCAAACCATTCTAGAACACAAACATTTTTTGCGTCTTCTACCGCGCATAGCTGTGCGTGAACATGTTGCGCTATTTGCAGAGATTCCACTAACGACACCGAAGAATTTTGTAATTTTTCTATTGCCTCCACTAGTCCGAAGTAATTGTTCTGAATAGTTTATAAATCCGTTTTAACCTAACTATCATGAAATTTCGACTGGCTTTCCTTGATAGCCGCAGCTTCCTTTGGATCGAACTATAAAACCACGTTCTTAATATTCTCAAAATATTTATGATAATAAAACGCGGCCTGTAACCATGTTCCCCAACGTGTAAGAATAGCTTCTGGTGACTCAGGCATACGGGGTCACAGTCTGTGAAATTTGCGAATACGTTTTGGGGATTTGACAAACACTGCTTTTGTATGCGCTATTAAAGCGTCCCCCTCAGGATAACATTTTCTAATATTATCTGCCACATGACTGAAAGCATGAATTTTACACGTAATACGTAACAAGTTAGCACAATGTTTTTTAAGAGACCGGCCTACAGAAAGCATGTTTGCGGCACCATCACTCATAAACATCAACAGTTGGTATGTTGAAAGTTCAAACTTTTCCAATGTATTTAACACTAACTTTGAAATTACTTCGGCGGTACATTGTTGTACTCGTCTGGAAACTAATAGAATTGAAGGTGACGATTGATGTGGTTCCATTGTACGTACCATTACATTAACCACAGAATGTTTTTACGATCTGTTGTTTCGTCCACACATAACCACAGTTTTTTATCTTTCATCTCCGATTTAATTCTTTTTTCAACATGTTCACGAGCAGATGGCACAATTCTTTGTAACGATGCCCGACTTGGTAATTTGCAGTCCGAATATTTATTCCAAAAGAAGACATATGCTTCCTTGTCTAGTAAATTAAACGGTAGATTACATGCAATAAAGGTAACACATAAATTAAATTTAAATTTGTCATAGTGTCGTGTGCAATTTTTTTTTTAATAATGCTGTTTACTATTTACGTGACGTAGACAATCCCTCTTGGACCAACACATTAAAGGGATATGATAGAAAATTACTGATAGAGGGTAAAAAGTGAAGCTGTAGATATTACTAATAAAAGGCAAAGCAATCATCGATTCATTTCAAATCTACATCAAACTTAAGCTAACCCAAAGCAGGAAACTAATACAAAAGCAAGTGCTTATTAATATCCTTTCATATGTAATATTTCAAGGATTTACAATGAATAATAATTTGTTGACTAATACAATCTTGTAAATGCAAAATTTGAGTTATTTATTGAGCTTCCCACATACAGTTAAACAATTTTTTTATAACCTACATACTATCATTTTATTTTTCAGCATCAGTTATAAGTAGAGCAAGGTAATCGTCTCTACAATGCATGTGCAAAAATCGATTCTCGCTTTGTCAGCGTCCGCTTGTTTATTTTTCGTTCAGTTTAGCAAACGAGAACGAGCGTGGTGTTTTGTGTTACGTGTTATTCGTTATAAATATATAATTATTAATAAGAAGGCTGAAAAACGACCCTTTGTTGACACAATAAATAAGTTTATCTGTGACTTTCCGGATTTATTCTACGACTGAGCTAAAATAGTCTGTAAAGTATGCGAGAAAGATTGGATATGCTGGGACAAGGCGGACTGCAATGTAAATACCGAAGAACACAGAAATAGAGAAAAAGGTATGTCAACGAGAACTAACTTTATTTTCGATTTACTTGTCATGATGATAACCTGTAATTTGTCACTTTGCTTATTCGAAAAAGAACCGTTTCAGAACTTTTGGTATAAGCAGAACCCCGAGTTGAAGTTGCCAACTACGAAAACGGTACGTAAGCATGTTTTATTTGTATGCGAAGACGTGGAAAATAAAATCTAATTTACATTAAAAAATCAGTTGCTTTGGTTATGTGTTGACAAGACAACAGATTGTAAAAAAAATTCTATTCTAAATATTATAGCACGTCATAAATCGACATTTCCACTGTTACCAGCTTACAAAAGACTGGAAAAATGTGCTGTTTGTTGTAGTGTTTCTCAAATCTCCAAAACGTCTTTGAACATTTCACGCTCAGTATCCTGGTATTCGTGAACCACCACAACCGATTTTTACACGTTGGGGAACATGGTTGCAAGCGGCTATTTATTATGCTGAAAATTTCAAACAAGTGAAAGATGTTATTCTACAATTCAATCCTGCCGAAGCTGCAACTATTAAAGAGAGCCAGACAAAATTTAAAAATATTTCTGTTGAAACAGAGTTACAAACTATCCGTAACAACTATAAAGGATTACATGACACAATAGAACTATTACAAAATACAGCGTTGTCGTTAGTGGATTCACTGCAAATAGTGGACGAAGTACATACACTACTACGCACTATACATGACGCAAAATACATATAATCGCGTTTTAGAAAAATTCGTGAGTGTGTTAAAGAAAGATTCCGGTTTTATCACATTAAAACGTATTTGTGATGGTGCATCGACTAATCCATTAACTGAATTCAAAGAGTGCTTTAATCATGCATGTATTACATCCGTAGATGTCGAACGATTTTTTTCAAAATATAAACACATTTTTTCACCACGGCGAACATCGCTCTACAACACAACTATGGAAACATATCTAATGCTGTCAGCTTTTTACGACTCTTATCCACTGGCTGATAATACTGGTAATGGTGCTTCTATTTTTAATGTTCGGTAATTCCGATGCAGCCCGCCAACCTACTTGATAACTAGAGAGCGGATTTTATGCAATTTGCATATCCCATATATTTTATATGACAAGCAAATGCTTCAGTATATATGCGAATAACAACTTTTCGAATTGATTGACGTAGATTAATTGTTGTATATTTCGCATATTTTAATAATTTTTTCATATTTCAGTGATTATTGCATATTTTTGCACACTAGAACATATTCGTGCATTTTTTAGCAAATTTAGAACAAAAATAATTTTTTCTTTGAACTTTATTAGTGTTTTCCTGTAATACATCAAAACTTTTACCAACGAACATTTTATCGAACACGTGTGTATTAGATGCGGAGTCGGCTCTTCTGTCGCTGGACCTCTCCACCGACAAAGAGCCTACTTCGCAAAGAAGCCGCCATCCTTCAGGTGGTGGGCTGTCGTGTATAACCAGACGTTGAAGTAGATTGGTGCAGTAGTGAAAAATGCCAAAAGTGAATACAAGTTTAATTGTTTCGTGGGTCAAAAATGTTCCTGAACTTATTCTATCGGATGAAAGAGTTTTCTGCAAAGCATGTGAGAAAACGGTAAGTTTTGTTTTGTGTATAATACACTAGTATTTAGAATTATACAGCCATATACGGTTTTCTTGTAAGTTTTTGGTGATATTTTTTTTCTTTACAGGCGCCATTTGAACGCAAATTTCAAGTCACCCAACATGTCGCAACTGAAATGCATAAAATAAACTGTCGGAAACTTCAAGTTTCAAAACTTAGCCAAGTGCCTTTGACACAAACTTTTGCCGGAACCTCAAAACAAAGTGAGCCGCAAATATTTAACGCAGATTTGTGCAAAGCGATGGTTACTGCCAATATACCGCTCAAAATCCGTGTTTTCAGCAATTTTTAGAAAAGTACTGCCAAAAGAGTATTCAAGATGAAAGTTTACTCAGAAAATGTTACGTAACCGATATTTATTCTGAAACGATCAATAGCATTAGGGAAATTGTTAAAAACGAGTGTGTATATTTTACCGTTGATGAAACGACAGATTCCTGTGGGCGCTGTATAGCAAATTTATTAATTGGTCATCTAAATAATAAACAGCCTGGTAGATCGTATTTAATTGCTTGTAAACAATTAGAAAAAACAAACCATCTCACAATATTAAGATTTGTTAATGAAAGTTTCATGAATTTTTTTCTTCCCGACGTTGTTCCCACAGGAAAAATGTTAGTCATGTTGTCCGATGCAGGGGCATATATGATTAAAGCGGGTCAACAGCTTAAACTTTTGTACCCTAATTTAATACATGTTACTTGTTTGGCTCTTAGATTAAATAGGGTGGCTGAGGAAATTCGGCAGCAATTTCCAGCAGTAAATACATTAATCAGTAACGTTAAGAACATTTTCTTAAAGTCACCATTGAGAGTTCAGATTTATAGAGAAAAGCTGCCGGATACCCCTTTACCACTTGAACCCGTCATTACCCGATGGGGTACTTGATCAAATGCCGCAATATTTTATGCAAACCATTATCTAGAGATCAAAAACGTTATTTCAGAATTCTCTACTGACAACTGCAATTCTATTGCAAAATATCAAGAAATTTTTAAAAACTCTTCTTTGCCTAATGAATTGATATTTATTAAAGCCAATTATGAATTTGTTTCTTTGACAATAACAAAACTTGAAAAAGAATCGCTGCCACTCACTGAATCAGTTAAATTAATCAATGATTTAGAAAATAGTCTTTCAAATATTCCGGGTAGAATAGGAAACTCAATAAGTCAAAAGTTTAAAGAAATAATTAATAAAAATGTAGGATACAAAAGTTTAGCAAAAATCAGTTTGATTTTAACTGGTGAATTAAAAATGGATGAAACAAGTATAGAATTAAGTCCTGAGATTATGAATGCATTAAAGTACGCACCAATAACTTCCGTTGATGTTGAAAGAAGTTTTTCGATATATAAATGCATTCTCACAGATAGGCGACATGATTTTTCATTAGAAAATTTAGAAAAGCATTTAATTGCATATTGTTTTAATAATAAAAATATGTAGTGTCTAAGTATGTATTTTAGCAAATTTTAAGTACGTATGTGTTTATATAATTGTGATTTTAAAATGTAAGTGGGAATAATGTAAGAACAATAAACGTTTGTAAAATGCTTCGTTGTGATTATTCTTGTTTTATAACATTTAACAAGAAGTTAATCGGTATCAGAAGCATATGTGCATAAAACTGCATATTTAGCAAAAATTGTGCATATTTCGGAGGATTTTTTGTGTATATATATGCGCATATTTTGTCGATATCCGATGCATATAATTCCGCTCTCTATTGATAACGCTGCTTAAGAGGGTGAGTGTTTCACAACTTCAGATATTATTTCTTGATTGGTTCTGTTATCATTATTCGATTTATTACTTATTTTTTGGTATTGTACTTATTGAAGGAAGCGCACGCCTATGCCGCGCAGAGACATTCCTCACTTTAGTTGTAAGCCAAAATTACTTAATTGCATACCCCGCCTCGTTATATGCAAAAACTTACGATCGTATGTTGCTATTTAACATTCCATAAATGTATTCATAGGAGCTTATCAAAAAAATAATATTTATATGTATGTTTGTTATCACAAAAAACCTCGACCTGAACTAATTTAAAACAAGGCCAAGTCTTCGAATAGGCAAAATGGAAAGCCGTTATGTATGTTCGATAGAATTTTTTTCCATACTAGATACCAGCTATATTTAGCGAAATCATTAATTCACTTTCGTTTAACTCAATCGTAGGTGATCGAGTTGTCGACGTGTTTACCTACCCATATCGAGATCGTTTCATAATCATCAACAAGTAAGAACGAGATGAAGCATAGTATACCGGGCTCGATCTTTCTCCAACGTCGAGGGTAATCAATTCAATAAACAAACGATGATGACAAATTGCGATAACAATTGAACGACATGACCTTGCGGCCTCTAACGTATCGCCCAGGCTGTGAAAAACAATGTCCCCACATCGCGGCATCTGTAGGCCTGCAGGCGCATAAGGGTATATGTTAATGTATTTAATTGCATGGCCGATAAGGAGAGCTGTGTGGAGTGCATGTGGAGATTTCGACAGTGCGATGGGAAATGTGACTCTTACTCATACATCGGAGAGAACCTCAACTTGACCTATTAATTCCTCATATGGTACCTCGAGATAACACGTTGGGATCGCATGTTACCAATGGCTTTTGTTGTAAAGAAAAACGCGTTAAATTACTGGTAGACTAAGCAACCTCATTTAATCTAAAAAATACGTAATATTGAAAAGCAATTTATTGTACTTTGTTTACGTAAGATCATTAATCATTCAGATATTATCTTAAACTTCATTAATTATAAATTCAGGTATTTTTTTGATTAGTTAATACGTATCAGTCTCCTAAGAAAAGTGAAAGCAAAAATGTTAATGTGAGATTACAAATAACTCTTATAAACTATTTATTAAACATCAACGTCAATGCAAACTGCTACTTTACTCTATTATTATTATTATTATTATTATTATTATTATTATTATTATTATTATTATTATTATTATTATTATTATTACCTGTGTATTATTAACTGTGACCTTAATAGATCTATTGTAACAAAATGCCCTTATGTGTGTTAGAATAGTTGGAGGTTTTTCATAAACTTTAGTACCACTCTAGGATCTGCTTCCGTCACTTCAGTAAGTGCAAGAAATGGCTTACTGAAATGTTGGTGTCGTATGCGACTAATGGCAACACATTCACATAGGATGTGTTCTGCCGTCTCCAGATCTTCTTGACATAGACGGCAGATTTGATCTTCAGCTTTTCCTAGTTTAAATAAGTGATATTTTAGGGCTGCATGGCCTGTCAGAAATCCTGCCAGTAATCTAAAATCCTCTTTGCTGAACGATAGCGTTATTTTTGCTGTCTTTGTCGAGCCTGATATGAGTGCTTTCGCCTGTTTTTGTTCTGAAACATTTTCCCAGTACGAAGCCTTTTGATTGTCCTCCCATATTTTAATTGTTTGTTTTATGTGGCTCTTTTGGAGACCACATAAGAGATTAGGACCAATGAAAGGCACGTTCGCTACTTCCTTGGCCAGCTTATCCACCTTTACATTTCCTTCGATCGCTTGGTGGCTTGGGACCCACCGCAAAGTAACGTGGATATTGCGTCCCAATTGCCATAGATTGTGTACACATTCGTGTATCAGAGCATATTCGTATGTGTAGGCCTTGATAGCCTTTAGAACTGCCTGACTGTCGCTGAATATACTAGTAACTGTGCTTTGTATCCCTTTCTCGAGGTTCTTTATGGCGCACAGGTTTAAAGCAAACATCTTGAAATATGTTGGTGTGCGGTCCTGTAGGCATTTTTAGGTGGTAGTTAGGACCACTAATGCCTATACCTGTTCCGACACCTTCTATTCTCGAGCCGTCCGTGTACCATTCCAGGGTACCTCTTTTGCATTGAGGCTTACCGCATGCCCACTCAGTACGGCTTTCAATGATCATTATAAAGCTGATCAAAATTGTATTGCATAGGGATCATCAGATAGTTTATGTTGGGATCTTCAAGGATTTTGAGATGTCCTCTAAGATCCCCAAGCTGTAATTCCTTCGTTCCTCTAAGAGTGAGGGCACTCGATATAGCCTGCTTCCGTACTTTACTCTACCAAAACAAATATGCGTTAAGGAAATCTAGAATTTGAATGCGTAACAGAACACAGCTTCTTTACTAATGACAAGATGTAATTAGTAACAAATCAGTAGAGAAACGTTAAAATTATTAATATACGAATGCTGCGTTCGCATAGGGTAGTACAAAATTAGTGTAAGAATTTGGCAATTAAGACCAATAATTTGCTTGCCATAACCTAACATAAATTTATCTGTTGATATTAACAATTGCTTTTCTAATGGACGGAATTGCACAGAAACGTTACATAGTATGTTTATTAGTAGTTTATGCAGTAATCATAACATACAAATTCAAAAACCAATGCAGAAAATAATGTTTGACGTTTGTATAGCTTCGCGTTGCACTAATTTCGCACTTCCCTATGTAAACGCAACTTTGGTGTTAAATGTATAGTCATAAGAACTTATATTTAAAATCTGGAAAGTTTTTATGAAAATTCTGGAATACAACTCTTTACTGTCACAGCTAGTAGAAACCATTCAACTTTTAGAAGTCGACAAAACACCTTCAGTGCATGTAAAAGTAATTGTAAAAAGGAAAATCAAACCCATTTAATGATATACAATTAGAACTAGAATTTGGTGGAATAGTCGATATCTCTAAATTGTGTTTTGATCGTAATTAAAATAAACAGAAAAGTAAATTAAAGGATTACTTATTTATTTATTTGATTTTGCAGAACTTGAGTGATTGCGAGAAAATCTTAAAATACGCCAATCGTAAAATTTCACAATTGTTTATTGCCAACCCTAGATGATTAAGTTAAGTTTAAGATGTTAATTAAAGATTGATACGTTTTGCTTTAATTTTCATGAATGCTAATAATTATTTTGTATTTTTAGTTTAATAGTTGTAGTAGTTTAAACAAAATTTTAAGTACTTTGAGCGTTATGTTTGTATCTCTAGTTGAGTGTACCACAAAGATTACCAATAAATTTAATTACACTAGCAAGCCTTTGCTTGACTTCAACCTACTTCTTAACAAACTTCCTTTCAAACAAAAAAGCGGCGCTACCATGGGATCATCACTGTCACCGGTCATAGTGAACATCTACATGGAAGTTTTTGAGCATGAAACCATCGATTCTAGTAACAACAAACCCAAATGCTAGTATAGATACGCAGGCGACACCTTCGTTACATGGCCCCACGGACGAGAAGCACTAGATGAATTTCTTCAACACATCAACTGCCATCAGAATAGCGTCACCTTCACTATGGAGATTAAAGAATACGACGCTCCACCCTTTCTAAACATGCTCCTGAAACGCACCAACAACAGATTGAGTGATACCGTACACCACAAGAAGACACACACAGACCGTTAGCTGCATGCACCATCTCATCATCATCATCCATGACAGAAGAGATCTGTTGTCAACACATTTCTAAGGAGAGTAGAGGAGATCAGCGATAAAGAACATAGACCGGATGAAATTTAACACTTAAAGGATACCCTGCAGAAGAATAGTTATAACCAAGAAGACATGTTAAGACCACACAGATGAAGGAAGAATAGGGAAAAGACGGATCCGCAACAACAACCAGAAACATACGCCTCTCTGCCGTATATTGCCGGAGTTACCGACAGGCTGAAGAAAATACTAGGGAAGAAGAATGTCACCAAACGCTAAAACACACTGAAAAGAATAGACCCACTAATCTCACCAAAGAAGGATCCACTTCCGAAACTACACAGGAAGGGCATATATACAAACTGGAACGCAAATGCGGAAAAAGCAACATTCGAAGCAACAACAGAAAAGCACTAGCCAACGGACATGTTTCTGTCTACCCGGCGTCATCAGCGTAGCTCCGAGCGCTTTTTTCTTCTGCTCACATTGCTCATGTATATTTTCAATATATCATGGTAAACCTGAGGAATCATTTACACGTGCAGATACTGTAGCGCTCAGGCGCAACGCCATCTTGCATTAAGCAGTCCAAGAACTGCTCGAAAGGTGGTTTGGCATCTGTATTCCGGTTTCTGTCGCTATTTTCTAAGACAGCATGACTCTTGGCACTAGGTAGCGCCAGGACATTTCTCAGTGCTGTTTTTGGAAATTAGTGGCATAAACTGAGAGGCGAACAGCAATGTGAGTAGGAGAAAAAAGCGCTCGGAGCAACGTTGATGACGTCGTGTAGGCAGAAACATGTCCGCTGGCTCTTCTTACATTGTTTTTTACCGTGAGTGATAGGCACTTTTTACATGTGACAAAATATAAAGTTTAGTTAGATGCATCCGATGATACACTGAATAATTTCCAATTTTCGGATTATTCCGTAAATGTCCTTAATCAACTCATCAAACTTCAAAGTTTAAATTAATGGTTCAGTAGAACAGAAAATTAATCCATAACCCCTTCAGTCACGATTTTTTGTTTTTGCAGCAAAAATTCTGAAAATTGGTTTGAAGAAACAAATTTTTGGAGTATATTCCATTTGTCTAAGAAATATCATTTCTGTGGTGACATTTTTATTTAAAAGAATAAAACCATAGCCAAAAGTATTAAATTCTACTCTTCTAAATATTTTTACTAAATGACTAAATCTGCCATAATAAAATTTATAACATAAACATCAAATGATATTTAAGAACAATAACTTGTAATTCGTCTTAGGTAAAATTTCTACACCTGTAGCCAGAATACAGATATCTAATACTCCTATATAAATCTTTCATATGCCAGTCGGTCACGTATTGAATGAGGTTGAAGGAAAATCCGCAGCCATAAAATTCTAGGAGCAGGCAACGCCATAATCTGATGCAACTTCTGAGTCGAAAGCGCTGGAGGCATCTGGGTCTGTGTAGTTCAATGTATCTTGAAGCTTCTAGTGATAAATTCGCCATTGAAAGGTAAATTTAAGATTGGTTTACAATGTAACCTTTTCAGACGTAACGCTACGGTTGCATTCCTTTACTGGATGATTCATGGATATACGGATTTAGATTTGTTTGTTATTAAATTTACAAAATGATAGTGAACTGTAACCTTTTAAAATAAAACTACGTTATCGTTCTTCTAGAATATGCAAATTAGTGAGGAAATGAGATCATCTGTTTTATTTTTCTTGAAATGGTGCTTTTTAAATCTGATGTAAGATTTTATATAGGCAAATATTTGCCTATAATATTTGCAGAGACATTTTATTTAAGAAATATTGTATTTTAGGCAAAGATAATCTCCATGAGGAGTAAAATATTCAAGCTACATTAAAACATAAGGTAATCTTCAAAATCTTATAAAAATGTTATAAAGATTTTTTAAATTAAGAGTGTTCTTTAGTAACACATCCTCTTTCATAAAGCTTTACAGTTTTCATCTGTAGTATATAAAATTGGTGGTTGTGTCAACTACTATCACCAAACGTGCAGCTTTTTCTTCATTCATATTAAGAAACTCTTTGATTAGAAGCAAAATCTTTCTGAACCTTTCGGAAGTGTTATTGGTCCGTTCTCCATGAAAAACGAACAGCCTTTGCGGTCTCCAAACTAAGTCGGCTGTTTGAAAGAAATAAAAGCAAACATAACCTCTTTTGTTCATTTCAAAATGTCGGCTTCTCTCGAAACGTGTATGGTGGAAGCGCAACGTTCAATGATTATCCCAAGGTGTGAAGCCGGCCGAAATTTACTCGAGAATGTTGAAGCAGTATGGTAAAAAGTGTTTAAGCCGCGGAAACGTGTATAAGTGGATCGGTCGAAATGTCGACTGACGCGCTACAAAATCGCATAAATGACCTTATTCTCGATGACAGGCGTATAAAAATCGTGACAATAGCTGATTTGTGTAATGTTAGTGTTGAAGCTATGTATTCAATCATTTATGACAAGCTGAATTATCACAAAACGAGATGCGTTCCAAGACAGTTGACTCAAGAAAACGCGAGAGATGATCGAAAATTTGAGTTGAGAGGTGGTGCCACATTCTTCTTACAGTCCCGACCAATTTTCATCTGTTCGGCCCGCTCAGAGTTTTTACGCGGCACCAAATTCAAAGACAACGAAGCGGTCAAACAAGCTGTACACAAGTGGCTCGGACACCAAGGTCAAGAATTCTTCAGCACAGAAATTAGAAAGCTTACAAAGCGATGGAAGAAGTGTCTAAATATTGGTGGGAACTACATTGAAAAGTAGTGAAAAATTTCATTGTCATTGAATAAATTATTTTTTTTCCATAGCCATTTGCTAGCGAGTCGAGCAACTCATGGGCTGTTCGCTAGGGGGCGCCGAGAGATATTTTCAGTGCTGTTATGGACATTGGAGGCATAAACCGAGAGGTAGACACAACGCAGGCAGCAGAAAGGGTAGACAGAAACATGTCCGTGTGTTAGTGCTTTCTCTTCTCTGCTCGCATTGTGTTTGCCGGGAATGATTCCACCAATACCATGAGCTATGTTGGCATTATTTCCGATTTTGTTACTAGGCATTATCAAAGGTATTATTGCCTTCTGCGTTACGTGGTAATACATATTAGAATTGTCATACCTAAGAGCGTGTCTAGATTAAATGTAACAATGTAATTTTTGTTTGGTGGCAAGCAAGACGATAAATAAGCGCGTAATATCAAAGGCATCATTTGATATTTGATTTTTGTTTGAAAATCATGGCCATTTAGTTGTTAGATATATCGAATATTACAAACGTATTTCCCATAAAAGCGCAATATCTTCGAAAAAACTGAAAATAAGTATTACGTTATTGGTACCATTTTGAAGGTAATCTTACAAGGAAATTGCTAGCGATATCAAAAAATATAGGTTCTACCAAAAAAAAATCGAAAAAGAGACGTTTGAATTTCGATCAATGTTGCATGACGTATTTAACACCCTGTATATATTTTTACATTGGACCACCTTAAAACATACAAAATATTAGCCTCCAAATTGATAGCAAAAGAGTAACTCGCGACACTACATCCGTTTTCAGGGTAGGTCTTAAAACGTCAGAGTCTGTAACTGTCAGAATTTCAACAAAATTTGCAATATAGTCAAACGTAATTATCGGAGATACACATAACCATAGATCATTGGAAAGGTAATATCAGTGGCTATCAACATGATGAATAAAAAGTATAGCAATCCATTTAAAATAAAAAAGTTAAAGGCGGTTACGGAAATTCGGAACAGCCTGTATACTTGTAAATAATTTTATAAAATACGCTGTCTCTATCTTTGGTAGTTTCCATATATAGATAAACTTCGCCAACTCATTAATGGCGCACCCATTACAATAACGGTCTATGTCTAGTTTTAATGTTTGACTCTTAAATTTGTTATATACACAGCACCGTTTTCTTCGTAAAAACGAATTTATTTTTGATAAATAAGAAAAAGAAATTATAACAAAACTGAGGGGTACGGGATACCCGGTCCTTGTCATATATGTTTTTCGAAAATAATTTTAATCGTCCTCGAGACTATGTAATATACTTCAAATTATGTTCTAAAAAAAATTATATCTTAGTTTCCAAAAATTTAAAAATCATGTAAATTTTTGGAGGGGGCTGTACCCTAAAATGGGGCGATTTAGTCGCTAAAAAAAAATCTGTTGTTCTTGTGCTTCAGTCTCGAGAGTTTCATCGAAATCTGAATTTTCAGATTGTCGGCGTTCCCTTAACGGTTCAAACAATATTACAACGCAACTTTAGTTTACTCGTCTTAATTAAAGAACGCATTCTGTGTTGCTTAACTATTCGATCGGTTGAGCAATTAAAAAACACACTCAATAGTAAGTATCCACCAGTGAACAGATTGTTACATTATTACCAAGTAAAAACTAATTCCAACCTATGAATAAAAGTATATACTTCAACTAATTAAGAAAAAGAAGTCCAAATAAACATTCCTCAACGTCAAAAACTTACAGATAAGTAAAAAATTATAAACATTAAACCGTAAACTTCAAGTTTTTCAGACAGGCAATATTCCTTAGCAATGATATATCGTCCTGTATATTCCTCCCATACAAAAAAGAAATCTCATTGTAAAATTGAATTGCGACGACGAGCGACAAAGGCTTATATGGCACGTCGAAGACGCTGATATATTGTTATTTGGTCAATGGCTTGCGGAAAAAAAGATTATCGAAAAGCGGAGTTCAGTTAAGAACCGGTGACAGCACAAAGAAGCACGCCTCACGTGCACATGTTTGGTAAGGTAAGCGTACACGAATTTCAAAAGATGTACGTTTGTTTCCACACACAGGTGGGTTATTCCCATTAAGATGGTATGATAAATATATGTGTTAAGGAATACAACGCATTTAGAAATTTATTTCTCGACATAATCCCCTTGTAGCTATACACGTAGTCCAGCGATGTTCCAACTTTTCTAAGCCATCCAAATAATAAGTTTTCTCGAACTAGTTTTGCTGTCGCAATTGCCAATGAGTGGGCCGGGGCGTTAACATGACGGGACAGAATTTCTTTCTTCGCTGTGTGTGGGATCTTTTTCTCTTTAGTTCAGCGTCGAATCAGTCCAGTAAATCAGCTTAGTACTGTCCTTCCCTTCTCTAAATAATCAATTAAGATTATGCCTTGCGAATCCCAAAAAACCGTCGTCATAACTTTTTCAAGCCGATGGAATCGTTTTCGCCATCTTTGGTGGACGTTTGCCAGGAAAAACCCATTTTGCCGACTGACCTTTGATTTCTAGCGTGTAGTGATGTATCCATGTTCATCTACAGTCACATAACGCCGTAGAATCTCACTCGTATTGCGCTTAAACATGTTCAAACATTGCTTTGAAGTTATCACGCGATTCCGTTTTTGATCAATCGTCGGTAGACACCTAGTCTCACGATACTGTGCTCACAGTCATTTGAGATGTTTACCATATTAGCAATCGCTCTATTCTTCACCAGACGATCTGCTAACACGATTTCATAATCATAACGTCTGTAGTCACCTCAATGGGACGACCTGGTCGCTCCTCATCAAGGCGGATGTTTGGCTACGCTTAAATTCATTAAACCAGTGTATGATGGTAGTCATCGAAGGTGCATGGTCCTTATAAACTGCATCCAACTTTTCTTTAATTTCTGCACACGTGTTCCCATCCAAAAAAGAAATCAAATCAGTGACCAGTATTGTTATTTTTCCAAGACTTCGCGATTACATAAACTTGTTCACTTTTAATTTTCTCAAAACAGTTCTCTATTCGATGAATCTCTCCGAAATTTTGACAAACGTCGACTAAAGAATAGTACTTATAATCGGTAATGCAGATTTTGACACAAAGCGCAATCTGTCTGCAAACACCAATATGTAAAAAAACGTCAATAAGTTGCACATCACGCATCTTGTATGCCTATATGTATACCAAACAATATGAGAAAAATTCTGATGTGCAGTCTGCTTTACACAAGCTAATATACTGTATTCAATAGAACAATGTATATTGTATGGATAATTTAATTAAGGAAAAATATTAATGTCTGTTGTATATTACAAGTACATACAAATTTAGGTTACTCGACTAATGTTTTCTAATTATAGTAACGATTATATAATTTACCTACATTTTGTTCAATAGCTATTGTATTGCTATCTAATTTTATAATGGTGTTTCCTTCATTGTATAATAATGGTAATAATTTTGATAACTTTTTATAATAAAAGTGATGTTCAGGTGAGTCAATGGCTTGGCAAAGTCAATTTATTTTCCAAACAAAAGTGAAATTAAAATTTGACGCCCCAAACGGATATAGTAATTGTGAGTGCATAACCCAAAAATATTAGTATCTTCGCAGAGTGGTACAACTAAGCTTATTTTCCATAACAAAACATCCTTCTGTATATTGTACTAGTTTTGGATGCTACATTAATTTATATTTTACATTAATTCTACATTAGCAAACAACAATATTCTCGGTACACTCCGCACCACAGAAATTATTAATTAACTCAGAAAGGCCGTTTCGAAGACACGTGGGCCTCCATCTTCAGCCGGAAACGGCCTTGCCGAGTTAATTAATAATTTGTTTGGTGCGAAGTGTGTCGAGAATATTGTTGTTTGCCATAGTACCCCACAGTTCTTGCTATCGTTACATTCTACATTAATTTAATAGTTTTGAAAATATTTACAATTAAAAAGAAATGTTTTGCAGGTGTTCACGAAATTGCTTATACTTCATGACAGCTGTAATCAAAAACTAAATCCTGTGGTAAGGTATGTATTACCTCACTACCATAATGGAATGACCTGCCGTTATATAGGTTGTTCTAAATAATTTGTTAAGTTGGACAAAATTCGATCAACAACAACCTGCTCATTTTTCGTACATTTTTCTTGTTTTTTGTTATTGTTAGCTGTTAATGATAATAATATTGTTTGTTATACATCTTTATAACATTGTGGTGATTTGAAGTGCCACTACTTCTAAACGTTACCTCACCCACCATACTATCACAAATATTGACTTTTCTTCTTTTAATATTTGATAAAATTCCACTCTGTATGAACGAAATTTATATTTTCTAGATATTCTGTTAATTGTTGACTAACTATTAAGTATTAAGAAGTATAACAAAAAAGCTAACAGTAACAACAAAGAAACAAGTAAACAAAAACAGAATACAAGTCGAATATTATTTTTAATTTCAATTTCTCCACAGCTGCTTAGATAAAAAATCTAAATATCTATTAAACTATCACAGATAGGTATAGAATATATTTAATAGAAGTTTTAAGTAAACATACAAATTTATTACAAATCCATACAAATCTATTACAAATCTATAGAATTATATTGGGAGTTCAACAAAATAAGCAAGTTGTTACTATACTATTAGTTTCCGGGTTGGAACTGCATCGTTGTCGTACCTTTGGCCGACGATTCGTCCACATTCTTATAGGACACCTTCAGGACTGTTACTGCACACTGACTCAGTCAGTTTTGTTCTACCAAGACAACGCAGTCTCTCACACTTCACCCATTCTATTCACCAGATCTGGCCCCCAGCAAGCTTTTTCTGCTTGGTAGACTAAAATCTTCGCTCGAAGGACAGAGATTTTCATCGAATGAGGAGGCCATCACATTCATAAACGCCTATTTTGCAGAACAAGATGCTAACTACTATTTGGACGGATTAAAGTGATGGGAGCATCGCTGGGAAAAGTGTATAGACTTACAAGAAAACTATGTTGAGAAATAACGCTAAACTTGATCAGAAAAATACTTATTTTTGTGTTACGCTGGAAACTTTTGAAACTACCCTTGTAATCATCCTGTGAAGTTACTAATATTTTCAGATTATACACTGATAGTTAGCGAATACGTCTGTATACATGGAAATTTAATTTCATCTTTGTTTGGAGAATAAATTGACAATCTGCTAACCCTCCTGTACACTTCCGAGAAAATTTAATGCATTATTTGATATTTCCTGGAGTATTGCAGTTGTTTAAAAAACAAAGAGTAATTGATCAAAAGATTAAAGATTGACCGGAACAGACTGCATATTTTCACATATAAAAAAATTCAGTTTTAAAGAAAAAGTTAATATATCACTAACCTAATATTGAAAATAACCATACATGGGAATATACACTACCGGTTATAATTATTTGCCCACCTAAAGAAATACGCATAAATAAAGGAAGTGCCAACTGAAAAAGAAATTGTACTTTTGCATTTAATAAAATACTTTTAAAACAAAGAAATTGATTGACTTTATTAAATTATAAAATTTATTTGCGGAATTCGCTTTATCAATTTGGCCAGAGTAGCGGGTTCTATTTTAAGCCAGGCTTCTTATAGCTGTTCCCACAACGATTCTTAGGAAGTTGGAGGATTTAAATATTCTCACTTGCCTATCTAGTTCCTCCCACAAAAGCCATTTCATTATTTTGATATTGCTTTCGCGTTCCACCGATTCTGGCACATTTCAGAGGTGTATTTTGGCTCATTATAATGTTGAAATATAAAGTAGTCACCGATTATTCTCATTCCAGATGGTATAGCATTTGTTTCCAAAATTTCCAGGTAGCGGTCTTCCTTTAAAATTCCATCTATTTTAACCAAACCTCCTGCGGATGCGACGCCAAAACAACCCCAAGCCATTATCGATCCGCCCTCACGCTTGGCTGTTAGTACTACACATGATTATGCTGCTCGTTCTCCTTTCGAACTTTGAACGAATGTTCTTCTCTTGGAAACGAAGAGTTCAAATTTGGACTCATCGGCCTGCAAAACATTTTTCCACTTATCAACTGTCCAACGTTGATGCACTCTAGCCCACTGCAGCCGTTTTATTTTATTTTGCTTGCCTAAGAATGGTTTACGCAACGCTAGTCGGCCAAATAAAAGACCCTCTCTTAGCCTCCTTTTCACGGTGGTTAAATTAACTCGTTTTTCACACTCAATATTTATTTCAGCTGCAGTTTTTCGTCTACTCCGTTTACTCGTCATAAGTCATAATTATTCGACGATCTTCCGCTGGTGTTGTCACTTTCCGTTGTCCTGTTCGTTTTCTATTTAATAATGTGTCTTGATATTCTTTAACGTTATAGTCAACAGTTCGGCGACTAAATTGCAATTTTCTTGCGTTATCTCTGTTACTTTGGCCAAAATTATGTAAAGCAACAATCATTGTGCGGATTTCTAAAGGCAACTCTCTTATTTTCGGCATTTTGACACAAATTTTAGATAACTTTATTAACGATATCCACTGTTTAAAAGAACAATAACCACTACATCTAAATGTATAATTCTAATTCGGGTAAATAGGGTAAATTTACCTGCACTACATTAAATATTTATTAGTGAAGGATAATTGTATTACATTGCGCGTCTTTCTATGGCCTTACATGGACCCCTAATTATCGGATTAAGGAGATCCAATGGATAACTAGGTATTTAATGTGATATCTTTCTTTTACTTGTAGGTAAATAGTTATACCCTCTAAATAGCAATAAATAAATAATTTTGTAAAATCCAAGCAAAAATGTAGGTGTGCAAATAATTATGGCCTAGGTGGCAACCAAGTTCAAGCAGGAATTAGAAATTAAATGACAAAATACTTTCATAATGACAAATTAAATCAACTTAAAAATGTCCGAAAACATTGTCTTCCTGCATAGTGGATCTATTGAATATCTTTTCCACACAAAATAATGCAGTTATCGACTACGTATTTCATCTAAAATATCCTCTATGTAATTAAGTACCTCTTAAAACAATTTTCATTATGTACAGAGATAATAGTAACACATATGCATGAGTATCAAATACATAAGAAATGTATGTACTTACATACATACCTATTAAATATATAATTTAGGACTTAGTTATACATAATTTACATGTGTAACTCTACTAGGCAAACCATTTAAGAAGATAAACGTCGTTACGTAACAAGAATAACTCGCCCCAGGCAGGTTAGGCCTATGTAACGACATTTCTCGTAGTCCTTTTTTCATTACAAAACGATTCCATTTACTGCCGAGTAGATAGGACGATAACTAGTGCCGGATCGCCTTTAAACAGTAGGCGTAGGCAGTTCTAGAGCAACAAAAATAATCTACATTCGGAGCAATCTTATCATCTGTTATACTCGACTTCACAATGCTTTAAATCCAATATGTATATAATATACACGCTTGTGTAGATGTTGCGTGCTTTCAATAAAATGAATATTTGATTTTCTTCCGTATCGGAAGTAAATCACAAGAATTTTAATTTTGTTCCAAAAATTTGTATACCTTCCAAATAATTATTTTCAAATTTATCAGATACCAAGCTTTCTAGTAACAATAATGAAATTGGTATAACTAATAGTCCTACATGTACACTGCGTTCACGATGAAAGGAATTAATTCAATAAAATATCAGGGATACCCATAAGTAATCAATTATTTTACAATAAAATACAAATTTTAAGTTTTCAATAAATGTCTTATTTATCAATCTTAGATATAATTGCCATCATTATCTAAGACACTGCCATCTTTTCTGCAAATTTTCAATTCGGCTTTTGTAGAACTGCGCTGGCTAGGATGGAAAATAGTGTTCAAAGTGGTATCAAACATCATCAATTGATCAAAAAATGTTATTTCTTAGAGTATGATCTAGAGATCTGAGTAAATGATAATCGGATGGGGCGATATCTGGTGAATACGGGGGATCAAGTAAGACTTCCCAATCCAACTACGTGATTTTTTTTATCATGTCGAAGCAACATGTTTTTTTTGTTAACCAGAGCAGGCCCCTTTTTCAACAATTCCACATTTAGTCTTTGCAGTTGTTGACAATAAATGTCAGCAGTAATCGGTTCACCTGGTTGTAAAAGTTCATAAAAAATTACGCCATTGGAATCCCATCAAACACACAATGAGACCTTTTTCAGCGTTAACTTAGGTTTAGGGGTTGGAACTAATGGTTGATTTACAAAGACCCACTGTCTGGAACGATTGGGATTGCAATAAAGAATTCACTTTTCACCTTCATTTCTTAGCAGGATTGTGGCTAAGAAATGGATCATTTCTTAGTCTAGTTAACAGTGAACTACAGATTGTGCGACGTCGATCCTTGTTAGCATCCGACAGTTGGTGTGGAACCCATTTATCTTGTCTGGAGACCTTACCAATTTCATGGATGTCTTTGCATTGTCGACCATGTAAAGCCTAATGTATTCGCTAATTCTTGTACACTTAATTTTGCACCAGTCACGACTAGCGCTTTTAAAGCCTCATTATCAAATTCCACAGGTCTTCCACTAGGACGATTATCAGAAAGATCAAAATCACTTGATGCAAATTGTCTGAATCAACGTTGACATTTGTTTGCTTTTAAAACATCACCACAAACATCGCAAATATTCTTATTGCAACTGTTGCTTTCATTCTGGCACGAAAATTAAACATCATACAATGACGAATATGCTCTTCGGATTGTTGAAGATCCACCTTTTTTAAACCATAGCAATAAAAAATGTTTTTTAATTGCGCAATATTATGATTACAGTCTAGGTTAGGTAAGAAACTCACCAAAAGCTTTTTAACATTTCCACTGTTGAAACAACACTAAACACAACGTAGCGTCAGAAAATAATTGATTATTTATGGATACCCCTGATACTAGCAACCCATTTTTGACAAAAATGCTCGACCTGTATTTTTCTTTTGTTTTTGTTTACTTGTACCATAATTTAATGTCACTTTCAGTTTGAACGGGAGTAATAATAACGTTATTTAAAATACAACACCCCATATATCTTTACAGATTTTGATACACCGTAGGAAAAGGCAATACCTACGAAATCTTCTACGACTAAGTAATATCAGCCATGGTTTCAAACTTTAAAGTTGTTACACCTTTCACCACTATACGCAATTGAAGTACCTATCTCTACCAAGACCTTAGTGAATTTCTGACAAAGTATCAGATGCATAATTACTTTACTCGTGGAAGCAATGACCTACTGCTCACAGACAAAAAAAGACAATTAAAGCAGATTTAATTGATTTTATGCGTAACAACTGTTTCTACTGTAATATAGGGAACATGGTTGCAGGCCGCGTTTTATTATCATAAATATTTTGACAATATTAAGAACGTGGTTTTACAATTCGATACAAAGGAAGCTGCCGCTATCCAGAAAAGCCTGTCGAAATTTCAAGATAGTCAGGTTAAAATGGATTTAAAAATCATTCACGACAATTACTTCGGGCTAGCAGATGCAATAGAAAAATTACAAAATCCTGCGGTGCCGTTAGAAGAATCTCTACAAATAGTGCAACATGTTCACGCACAGCTATGCACGATTGAAGACGCAAAAAATGTTTCTGTTCTAGAAAAATTTGAAAGTGTTTTTGAGAAAAATTCGGATTTTGGCACATTAAGACACATTTGTGAAGGTGCGTCAACAGAATCGTTAAGTTATTTGAAAGATACTTTTACTTACGCAAATATTACGTCACTAGATGTAGAACGTTCGTTCTCTGCATATAAACGCATTTTTTCCTCATGCCGTACTAGTTTTGCCGAAACAACAGTTGAAACATATCTAATGTTGCAGATATTTAACAGACATTATTCACTTTGTGATTTCACGGAGGACTCTTAAAATGGTAAGTGTTTGAGCACGTGTTATTTAATTTTTATTTAAAAGATGAGCGAAATTATTTGCGGCAGCAAACATCTCTATTAGGAGAATAACTCTAGTGGAACGCGAGGCCTGGTCGACTCTACGCTACTGCGCGTAACCGCTCGTGGCCAGCTTTACTTATAACACGTAGCTTATAGGAAGATATGTTCTGTGCATATAATCTAACCCTTTCTGCATGACAGCCCTCTCATATTCATTCAGTTAAGACATTTTGTTACTAATGCTTAAAAGAATAGAATTTTGAAATTCATATCCAATAAATAGAAAATGTAGTTCTGCGTACAAGCTTCTAAATCCATTAAAAATACCCAATAAGACAAATGATTAAAAATAAGGTTCCAAATGCATTTACATTATGGGAAACTGGTTGAAATAATATTCAAAATGGCAATGGAAATTGCACAACGTTATTCTTATTAGTATTAACGTATGATCCCAAAGTTTTCGAAACATTTTTAGATACTAATTACTTGTTCAAAACTGTTTTGCTTTTTAAACTAATTGTTACAACAATTAACAGTAAATATCACAAAAAATACTTAATATTCAAATTATTGATAGTGGGACATTATCTTCAATGGTCCTCAATTTCCTTCTGGCTTGTCCCATCATACTCTGAACAACAGCAGAGTCGATTTCTCAAAGTTTTGAAAAATTTTGCAGCTCCCCATCCATTGTCGTACACTTTTCTGGCCAATATTGAGCCTGAGGTACATTGGAAGGATTGTCTAATTTAGGAACAAAATTTATGTTATTTGTGTTATACCAGAGTCTCTAGTTACTCTTGCATAATGACTTGAAACTCGATCAGGCCAAAGCATTATTTCGTCGTTGGTATGATGTGTATTTAAAAACTGAAGCAGTTTAGAGAAGGCACATCTTTCAATATAAAGTTCTGCAGTTACGACTTCTCCTCGAACACGGCCAATGTACGGCTACGAAATAAATCCGGCCTCAAAAACGGCACACCACACTAAAATGTTGTCCTCAAATTTGGATATACCTTTGAAGTTGGCATTGCCCGGTGTGTTTTCTATGTCATCGGTATAAAAACCGTCAATGCCCTTTATCTCTGAATGGGACAATATAAAATATTGACAGTTTATTGACAGAAGGGATGGGCCTTAAAGCACGACAACAACTAGGAATTCGTTCTAACTGAGGGACGGTATATTTTGGTGCCTTCCCTCGTTTTCGAAACACCACGTTATTTCGGGAAATTGATCGAAAAACAGTGATGTTTGAAATACGAACTTTTCGAACTAATTTTCGCTGCCAAGTTCCAACTGTGTCTTTAACAGCTTCAATCGGCCTTTTATTCCTTTATAGTCTGATAAATTGTTGATACAGAAATATTTTGTTCTTGTTAAATGGCCACTATATCACACTTTGGCGTTCGCCCAACTTGATTGTAAATCCCTACCTCTAGCTTATAAAACATTTTGCCGAACCAGATCGCAAAAATTAACCTGTCATAATTAAAACAAGGTAATTGTGACATTTCACTTCCAGCGACAACTTGATTAAACAACAGAATAAAAAAACAGAATTACCAACCAGAGTTACCAACCACAGTGCCTCTAGTAAATTTACACTTAATATTGGTGTACCCCAAGGCTCAATATTAGGTCCTGTTCTTTTTCTATTTTTTATCAATGATTTTCCTCTTAACATAACAGATAACTATATCACTCTTTACGCTGACGATATTACCTTGGTGGTATCTGATAAGAACGACCATAGCCTATCAATTAAATGTAACTCTACGTTGGATGGAATCTATAACTGGTTTATAGGTAACCAACTTGTTGTCAACAACCCTAAGAGCGCGTATATTAGATTCCATCCTTATCAATTACATCCGACTAACGAATTTTACCTAGAATTAAAGTTGAATGATGAACAATTAGCAAGGGCAAGTCAATATAAAGTTTTAGGGGTATGGTTTAATGAGCTACTTAACTGGAAAGTTCACTGCGAAAACCTTTTGTCAAAGATTAATTCTCTTTGCTACCTCTTTCGAAGCTTCAACAATTGCTAAGCATTTATCACTGTTATGTAGCAAGAAGACTGACCTATGGTATTAGCTTTTGGGGAAACTCAACACTGGCAAATAATATTTTTATAAGCCTAAAGAAGATTATCCGTTGTATTGCTGGGATTAAACCTACAGATTCATGTAGGAGTTCTCTTGTAAGCTATGATATCCTGACATTACCTTGTATATTCATTCAAAAATTAGCGATTTATGTTCATATAAATAGGCAGAATTATAGATCACATCGAGATTTTCACGACTATTAAACTAGATTCGGGGGTGATCTCCTCACTCCAAAATCCAGGTTGACTATGTATCAGCAGTCGCCCGAAATTCTAGCTATTAAGATTTACAACAAGCTACCTTCACACTGGAAGAAGTTCAATTTAACTAAATTTAAACAGCAAGTGCAACATATGTTGCTTAGCAACGGCTTTTATTCACTACAAGAATTTTTAACAAATAATGTTACTTGATTTCAATTCACCCAAACACCTTATATTATTGCCTTTGTAATTGCAGGCGTACTTAATGTTTTTTTATTGTTACTATTGCTGTATTCGTGTTTGTATTGAGTGTCTTTGGACCATTTCCTATACTTTTGTAAGTCATTGGAAATAAATAAATAAACGCCGTTTGCTACAATTACAAACCACTTGAAAATTTTCCGAAAACTTTAGGATCGTACGTTAATAGGTTTAAATGAATATAAAGGAACTATATAGTCATAAACAATTTCAGTTCTTCTATTTTCACCATTGTAATACAAACAAAAAATTTCGAAAATTGAGTTATTTAATCACCTTTGTAGCTATGGTAATATCAAATTCAACAGTAATAATAACAAGGAAACTTTTGGCAATGTGGTAATCGAAAAAAAAACAAAACTGCACTATTATGCATGTGCGTATGCAATGCGAAAAAAATTGCTTCTGACTTCCAGATTCTGCAAGTGATGAACGAAAAATGCTTGCTCTCAGCCCTCTCAAAAGTATGTGAAATATTTATAAAAAAATAATTATTAAAAATATTTCTATTAATCCATTCGTTCTTCCATTGAAGCTAACAATTTCCAAAGCACATATGTATTTATATTTTCAACATAAAAAAATCAAAAACACATGGGTTCAAAAACTTCATCAATTCCTGATTTTTTGCTTTATCTAATACATATTATTAACACATTAGGGAAAATCTAGAAAATAATATGGTTTTCTAAATAATTTCCTAATAATAGTTGTCCAAATTAAATTTATGAATACACAAACTAATGAAATTTATTAATAAGGTCACAGATTTTTGAAAAAAATCTATGATATCTCTCCAATAGAAAATCAATCCTGGCCCACATTTTACGACAAATTTGAATGCCATTTGCACTTCATTGCGGATGTGTCAGCAACAACACGCGGTAAACTTCCTGAACACAATGAAAAAGTAGGAAGACACGGACGCACGCCTTGTATCACTTTCAACGTATTGTTGCAGATGGGATTTTTCCTGGCGATAGAAGAAACACCGTGCAATAAAGTGTATTTTTACATCATTTCACAATTAATTAGTAGGTCGGGCCGATGTCCAACTAAACAATGAAAGTATTCTCACACTTACGAAGAATATATCGCATAAACTGTTAGTACTAGATTTTACAAAATGGGCACCTAAATATAGTGCTGTGCATATACACATTTAGTATAATCCTTCAATAAGAGAATATGTTACAAAGTCTACATGAGTATTGTTTATTGTTTTCAGGCTTCTTTGTATCGTCTTTGCAAGTTTTATTAATGGAAGATTTTATTGTTTTCTTCTTTAGTTATCAATTAACCTATCAGGATCAAGGTTTCTAACTGCCGTCAATAGATCATTGCGGCAATAAATCTAATTGATTTATGGAATAATGTTGTGGTCAAAGAAGATAGCTTATGTATGAAGCAATGAAATATATTCCCTTTCATTTGCAGAATATTAAACTTATTTTTCACTATAAATAAATACTTTCCTAAATAAGATTTATTTACTAGGATAACTATATTAATATTTATTATTCTCCTTAGTATTGGAGATCTCTGTCTGAGACAACGATGTCGAAGATTTGAGGGAAGCAAATAACAAAATTGTATACCCATTGTTACTTCCAGAAATAAGTTAGATAATAAACTTTATAGTTTAACAGGAAGATAATTGCTATTAACAAGATAATGTTATATCTATAATTACACATACATGTACAAATGTAAACAAAACTGAATGAAATAACAAAAGGAAAAACCAAATAAATTAGTTGCGAAAAGCTAACCGAAAGAATAATTAAACATTTTTATAAAGGATCCTACTATAATTAATAACATACAGTAAGGTTCTAAAGTGTCTTCCACCCCATTGCTAACTTTTGAATGACAGAAGCTAGCGTTTTTAGAAAAAAATATGTCGATTTCTATTTCTTCTGAACTAACTTTTGCCGTTATCGGCAGTTCAATTGTATTTCCGGTGTCACCGAAAGTGACGTTTACATTTTTGGAAAGGTAATGGAAAGATGGATCCAATGATATCACATACTTTAACTTAAAAAATATGACGATATACGGTAATAAAGGTTTTGGTAATCTATTTTTGTTGTTACGCAAAGTTGACTAGGAAAGAGGACGAAAATGTTTCTTGGGACGCCAGACTGATCTAAAGGGACCGTTGCTAAGCTAAGTAATCATAACAATTGCCAAACTGTCAAATGTTAATTCCAAATGCGTAAATTATTTTTGTTGTTTATTGTTATTGTATCCTACATTTGTCATACGTTCCTTCTTTGTTCTCGTTATTATTTTCTCTCATTTTAAGTTGGTTTGTTAATTGTTGTTATTTCTTTACTTTATCGAACTTTATTGCAATTAATTAATTATGGTAAGTTCGTTTAAATTTGTTAGTTTTTCATAGACAATATGTCTGTTTTTTAGGATGCTTGTATCGTTACTTTTATGATGGTTTCGGCACGAACCATGCAAAATTGCTAAATCAATTTTAATATTATGAAAATCTGACAACAATTATCTCCATATTTGCCATGGTTGTACAATAATTTAAATCACATTACCTTCTGTTAAAGTATTTCGTCCGGTAAATTTCCCTATCCTATTTATCCATGCACAGCTCAAAGTTCAAATATTTTCAGGCGTACAAAGGCAGTGTTCATTATGTTCCATTTCATGGTAATTGTTGCCAAATTCACGGAATATTGAAATTAGGTGCTTGATGTTTATCTTACGTGGTCCACGAAGAAGACATTGTAAAGTCAACAACATAAAAAACTGAATTGTAATTAATATTATAATTAATTAATTACAATAAAGTTCAATAAAGTAGAGGAGAAACAACAAGTTAAAATGAGATAAAATAATAACGAGTACAAAGAAGGAAACTATGACAAATGCAGGTTAAAATAACAATAAATAACAAGAATAAATAACACGCTTTTGGAATTGTGATTTGATTGTTTGACAATTATTATGATTACTTTGCTTAGCAACGAGCTCTTTAGTTCAATCTGGCATCACAAGAAACAATTTGGCGCTCTTTCCTAGCGAACTTTGCGTAACAACAAAAGCAGATTACCAAAACCTTTGTTGCTGCATATCGTCATATCTCTTAAGTTAAAGTATAATATATGTGATATCGTTGGATTCGTTTTTCGATTACCTTTCCAAAAGCGTTAAAATATACAGGATGTTCTATTGAAAATAAGAAAGTTGACGTCACTCCCGGTGACTCCGGAAATGCAATTGAACTGCCGATAACGGCAAAAGTTAGCTAACAAAAATATAAATCGACCTAATTTTTCTAAAAACGCTATCTTCTGTCGTTTAAATGTTAGTACGTGGAGAGGGATACTTTAGGACCTCACTGTATATGGCTTTCCTACTGAAAAATCGATATTTCCTTGAATTTAAATTAAAATTGATTAACGAAATAAAAATCTCATTAGACGCCGGTAGGATTCGAACCTATGATGCCGGAAGGACGCGCTACTACTAAACCACAAAGTTCCTTGTAGGATGTATTACAACATCCAGACGGATATATTTGTCTAAGTGCCAAGTATATACTTGATTTTACCGATGTAATTAAATTTAATTAATCAAGTAAAAAAATTAAATTCTACTATACTTTACTTACATTTATAAGACAACAGCGCTTTATTTGATCCGAAAGTTTGACTTCACGAGACTTCAAAATGGTAGGGAATCTTGTAATCTACTGAGGTACTACAAAATTAGTTTAGAATCATCTCTTGCAAAAGAAGACAAAAATACATCGCTCTCTGGAAGAATTGGAATAATCTCATTTTAATTAGAAAAATTAAAACCAAATAATATCCAACGATCTGAATGTCATCCTAAGTTTGGAAGTATGTATTTCTAAAATATGCCAGTATTCATATTATTCAGATGTAGCAAAGAAGTTTGAGCAATAGAAGCATTTGTTTACATTCAAAAGTGAAGCCAACATAAAAGAAAAATATTTACATCCAATCCTAGAAGAGTCGGGGTAAAACGAGATGTATAAAACTAAACGAAGGTATTAATACAAAGTGTACAGTTAAAAAGGAAATTTTGCCTTGGTGCAAAGATGCACGCCAGCACACGTCCAAAAGCCTTTAGAACACATTCAAAAAGAAGCAGACATAAATATAAACATGACCATAAGTATAAACATATGTGCAGCAACAATTCTTGAAAAAGAGTTGTCAAAAACTTTCAACGTATGGAAAAAGTACAATGGTATCAAAAAGCGGTGTAGTTTTCATTTATTTGTGTTCACTTTCATTAGCAAAAATTATACGCTACTGAGTAGTAGTGGCAAGGTCATATTCTTGTACAAAATTGACTTTGTGGCTGCCCCAAACTTATCGTAGTTCAAAATTAAACGGAGTTAATTGTTTTCCTTGAAGCATCTTGAATTGTACTTCGAAAAATGCAAATGCGCTAAAAAGGTTGCGTAATGAAATTGTTATGGTGTTAACTGTAAAATCTTCCAGGTCAAAGACAAGCCAAGCAATTTCTGATTGGATACATGCCTAAATTTATAGCAAACCTACTGAGCAGGGACAGAAAGTCCATTAGAACAATAGTAGGCTTGCTAAAAGGACATTGTATGCTCAAGAAACATATGAGCAAGCCTGACAGAGGAAACAGCATGTAGATTCTGCCAGGCGCTGTGCTGTGCGACTGTACAGCAGTGGCAGGAATATAGCTCTCAGAAATGGCCTCGAAATATCCAAAAACCGAAACTTACGTAAAGGGATCACTCACAAGGTTGCTAGATCTGGTGAAAAAGGCAAAGCCAACGCAATTGATCTACTGGTAGAGGAACCACAATAGATCTGAAAAGATCGCAATGGAATAGATAAAGAACCACCTGGAGTATTAATCTAATCTAATCTATGTATCAATTGAATAAAGGCCCTTAGGAAAAAAAGCACTGGGAGGATTCACATTTGAAGTTACCCTTTGTGCTTCAACTGCTTTATTGAAGAAGTTATTAATGCCTCCCTTTATACGTAAAGCTATGATTTTCATCGCAATAGTTTGAAAATATAGATGCCAGGATACTCTTTTCGTGTAGCCGCGTAAAGAGCGCCACCAATAAAACGTCGCTTATCCAAATTATTTTCTAAATTTTTTTTTACTTAAATCCAAACCATCACCAAGATACAAGTGATTTAGCTGCAGAAACTTTTTAAAGCTGACAGGTCACACGAAAAATGGAAGTAGAGAAAATCTTCCCACAATAATTTTTTGCAACCTTTGGAGAAGATTATCTCAACAACAATGTCTCATCCAGTTAGTTTCTGTTTTTGGTAATGAATCACCTCGAGTACTAATCTAATTTAATCTAACTATAAAAGCCATTAACAGAAAAATATTGTATTTGTAATAAATATAACAAAGATTTATGAAATTTAAAAAATTTCATATATTTCAATAATTTTCGAGTAAAATTATTTTTGGTCAATGAATGTTGTTTTACCATCCTTAAGAATCTACAGTGGCTTTTAGACAGACCCTGTACATATTTTTCCATAAAAATAAATAATACCAATAAATAAACAAGACTTTTAAATATTACACTGCGTGACTTAATTGATGAATCTAAAAAGAAAGTTATTCTTTAGACTATAATACTTGAACCTATGCATCCACACAATATAATAACTAACAAACAGGAATTCTTTCCCAAAATTTTATCATCAATTTGAAATAGGTCATCCCGTAACGGGTCACCGGATGTAGGACAATGTCCTCTAACCTTTCGATCGAACTCTGGTTGCTAGCTAGAGAAGATTTAGGTCAGGAGATTGTAATGGTCCAATTCTATTTTACAATATCACTAAGTCATTGTGTCTAGCCAATTCTGCAAGTAATATAAATTCCTATGATATTTTTTAAACCAGAAAGGAAATCAAGCGTAAGATAATTTTAGAATCTGCTTAAAAGGAAAACTGTTACAGTGCTTTATTTCCGGTAAGATACAGAAATTAGTGTCTTAAAATAGAATGCAGTGATATAATTGCAGTTTTTTGTGTCTAAACCGATATCTGCATTATAATTGTTGAAGTTATTGCAAAAAATGCACTGAAACATGATCCCGAACTGGATATTTTGGAATAAAAGACGTTAAATTTCTAGTATTGTGTTTTATACAAAAAGTATACCTTATTTTATAGAAAATACAAGATACAAGTTTGTAATTTTGTACTAAAAGATAGAAGAAGAAAAGTTTCCAGTCTAACCGTGATTATTAACTACTTTAGAAAACCTTCAGTATAACTTCTTCTTAAATAATCTCTTATACTAACTAGAAATAACAATTCCCAAAATAATAGTGAACAATCTCAGGTAATGTATTATACTGTGAAGTGCGTGCACCCATAGAACCTACTACTTTCCACAGTGAGGTGGCTAACTTTTGAACGACAAAAGCTAGAGTTTTTAGAAGAAATATGTTGATTTCTATTTCTGTGAACTAGCTTTTGACGTTATCGGCAGTTCAATTACATTTCCGGTGTCACCGGAAACGATGTCAACTTTCTTATTTTAGATAGAATATCCTATATATTTTTACATTTTTAGAAAAGTAATCGAAAGCCGAATCCAACGACATCACTTATGTTATACTTTAACTTAAGAAATATGACGATATGCAGCAATAAAGATTTTGGTAATCTATTTTTGTTGTTACACAAAGTTGGTTAGGACAGAGCGCCAAATTGTTTCTTGTGACGTTAGATTGATCTAAACAGCTCGTTGCTAAGCAAGGTAATCATAACAATCACCAAACTGTCAAATCTCAATTCCAAAAGCATAAATTATTCTTGTTATTTATTATTATTATATCCTACATTTGTCATACTTTCGTTTTTTGTTCTCGTTATTATTTTCTCTCATTTTAACTTGTTTTGTTAATTATTGTTTTTCTTTTTACTTTATGGAACTTTATTGTAAGTAATTAATTATGGTAGGTTTGTTTAAATTTGTTAGTTTTTGATAGACAATGTACTTGAGCTTCAGTTTTTTTATGTTGTTGATTTTACAATGGCCTCCGCATGGACCACATAAGATAAAGTTCCTAATTTTAATATTCGGTCAATTTTACAATTACCACGAAGTGGAGCATAATAAGCACTACCCTTGTACAGCTGGAAATATTTAAACATTACGCTAGGTAAGGATAAATAGGATAAAATCTACAGAGCGAACTGCTTTAAGATTAAAATTTAAATTATTGTACAATTTGTTGCGCAACCACAGCAAATACGGCGATAATAATTGCCAGATTTATGTAATAACAAAGTTAACCCAGCAATTTTGCATGATTCGTGCCAAAGCGATCATAAAAGTAACAATACAAAAAACCTAAAAAACTAACAAATTTAAGTAAAGCTACCATCATCAATTAATTGCAATAAAGTTCGATAAAGTAAAGCAGTAACAACAATTAACAAAACATGTGAAAATGAGAGAAAATAATAATGAGAACAAAGGACGAAAGTATGAGAAATAGAGGATACAACAACAATAAGCAGCAAGAATAATTTACGCCTTTGAAATTGAGATTTGACAGTTTGGCAATTGTTATGGTTACTTTGCATATTAACGAGTTCTTTGGATCAATCTGACGTTATAAGAAACAACTTGGCGCTCTTTCCTAGCCAACTTTGCATAACAACAGCAGATTGCCAAAACATTTATGGCTGCATATCGTCGTATTTTTTAAGTTAAAGTATAACATATGTGATATCGCTGGATTCGGCTTTCGATTACTTTTCCAAAAGCATCAAAATATAGAGGATGTTCTATTTAAAATAAGATAATTGACGTCACTTCTGCTGATACCGGAAATTCAATTGAACTGCCGATGACGGTTCATAAAAAATAGAATAGAAATTGATCTATTTTGTCTAAAAACGCTAGCTTCTGTCGTTCAAAAGTTAGCATAGGGGGGAGGGGAATACTTTAGTTCCTCACTGTAGAATTACAATGTAAATTTTCAATTTTCATAATAGCTCGACATTATATTTACAGAATTTAAGTGCCCTAATACTATTGTGTAAATTCTGGCATTTATATTATCAATTTCTTCTTGTTAAAAAAGAAGAGTCCAGTAAAATTAACTTGGAAATAATAACAGTCACCCGTTATTTTCAAGAATTTATTTTGCAATAACAATTTTATAAAAAAAAAAACAAGAACAAGAATACGCCACCTAGAGACTAAATAAATTAGTCGCAGAAAATTAAAACTAAGCAAAGGAACAATTACACATTTCAGCAGGCTTGACTTCACGAGACTTCAAAACAGTAGGTAATCTTGAAACCTACTGAGGTACCAGAAAACTAACTCAAGAATTATCTCTTATAACTTGAGTTGCTCAATTTGCGCCAACAGCCAGTGGCGGGCGCATAAAAGTTCACGCAGAATAAATGGTCAGAAATAAGATATAATACATGCTCAAACACTTACCGTCTTAAAAGTCTTCCGTGAAATCACAAAGTGAATAATGTCTGTTAAATATCTGCAACATTAGATATGTTTCCACAGTTGTTTCGGCAAACCGAGTGCGGCGTGAGGAAAAAGTGTGGTTATATGCAGAAAACAAACGTTCTACATCTAGTGACGTTATATTTGCGTAATTAAAATAATCTTTGGAACAACTTAACGGTTCTGTTGACGCACCTTCACAAATTTGTTTTAATGTGCGAAAATCAGAATCTTTCTCTAAAACACTTTCAAACCTTTCTAGAACACAAACATTTTTTGCGTCTTCTACCGCGCACAGCTGTGCGTGAACATGTTGCACTATTTGCAGAGATTCCAGTAACGACACCGAAGGATTTTGTAATTTTTCTATCCCCCCCCCCCCTAGTCCGAAATAATTGTTCTGAATAGGTTTTAAATCCCTTTTAACCTGACTATCTTGAACTTTAGACTGGCTGATAGCCGCAGCTTCCTTTGGATCGAATTGTAAAACCACGTTCTTAATATTCTCAAAATATTTATGATAATAAAACGCGGACTGTAACCATGTTCCCCAACGTGTAAGAATAGGTTCTGGTAGCTCAGGCATACGAGGGCACAGTCTGTGAAATTTGCGAATACGTTTTGGGGATTTGACAAACACTGCTTTTGTATGCGCTATTAAAGCGTCTCCCTCAGGATAACATTTTCTAATACTATCTGCCACATGACTGAAAACATGAATTTTACACGTAATATGTAACAAGTTAGCACAATGTTTTTTAAGAGACCGGCCTACAGAAAGCAAGTTCGCGGCACCATCACTCATAAACATCAAGAGTTGGTTTGTTGAACGTTCAAACTTTTCCAATGTATTTAACACTAACTTTGAAATTACTTCGACAGTACATTGTTGTACTCGTCTGGAAGCTAGTGGAATTGAAGGTGACGATTGATGTGGTTCCATTGTACGTATCATTACATTAACCACAGAATTTTTTTACGATCTGTTGTTTCGTCCACACATAACCGCAGCTTTTTATTTTTCAACTCCGATTTAATTCTTTTTTCAACATGTTCATGAGCAGATGGCACAATTCTTTGTAACGATGCCCGACTTGGTAATTTGCAGTCCGAATATTTATTCCAAAAGAACACATATGCTTCCTTGTCTAGTAAATTAAACGGTAGATTACATGCAATAAAGGTAACACATAAATTAAATTTAAATTTATCATAGTGTCGTGTGCAATTTTTTTTTTGAGAATGCTGTTCACTATTTACGTGTCGTAGACAATCCCTTTTGGGCCAACACATTAAAGGGATATTACAAACTACACATTGAATTTTAACGCCATCATAATTTAAGTCAGGCAGTTCTGCTATAAATTCTGTAACTTTGTCCAACATTGGCCGTTTTCGCGACGTGGGCAACATTTTTAAAACAAACGTAGAACTACGAAATAGTATTTACGACAGCATACATGTATACACAACAGATCTGGTTGAGACTCGCAGTTATACTGAGGGTTGTATCGAACCTCTGCCACTGCCCGTTGGCTCTAGTGATGATGCTTGTCATTTGAAATTTAGTTTAATATATGGATAAGACATTTTACGAAATAGGTTTTTCTATTGAAATATTTTATTCACAGACGAAGCATGTTTTACGACAAATGGAGTGGTATCCACACAATATTGTAGGCATTGTACTCAAGAAAACTTTGCGTATATAACCAACAGTCAATGTGTGGTGCGGTATTTTATATAACCGAATGATATCCTTTCGTAGAAAATCTTAATTAACATTTTTATCTGGGAATTCTATATCATGTTAAAAAATGTTTTTAAATGACATTTTTGATAACAAATAAAATTAATTTCACGTTTTTCAATTTTTATAACGCCCTGTATGTTTTTTGCAGGTTTGACCATTCTATTGAATAATTCACATAATAAGCAAAACAACATAATGAGCAAAATAATTTATCAAGAATCACTTTTCTTCAAAAAATTAAAAATAAGAAAAATTTAAAAGCAACTGCATCCGTACAATGCGAGGTTGCGTTGAATATTCTTAACTGAAAAATTTCGCATAACGGATCGTCCTAAGTTTCAATGTTCTCTTGTGAATAGTTACACACTCTTTCCAGTCTTTCTCTTGTCAATAAGCAGCTAATGGGCTATAGGATACGCCAAACCGAATGATATCTTCCGCGTTATCTCAGTATTTCTACGTCAGAATTTCTTTTTATTTAATGAGAATGTCTACACATCTCAACAGTAATTGTCCATTGGAAACTACGTCCACTGTAACTATGAATACTTCTCAGTATTAATGCAATCATTATGATATTAATATTGGCTTTACCAGATTTGATTCCTTAGAAGATTGCTATTAATAGTATCTATAATTTCAACAATAGCGCTCTCAATATTCTTCAAATATAGATATTTTATTATACCACTTCATGCACGTCTTCTAATTGTAAGTTGTCATCGAAATTAATTTTATTTCGACATGATTACCTTTTCAAGTTAAAACGCTCTAATAACATTTAATTGCCAGAATGATACTTCAAGATTTCAAAACGACCAATTAACCTGTTTGCCAGGTCGAAATGTAAATTTAGCGTAGAAAACAAACCGATTAAAGAGGCAGAAACCTAATTTTCGAAGACGTAAATGGAATGGAACAATTATAACGCTTAGATAAAGTAAAAAGAAATAGCGATCAATAAGAAAGGAAACAGTGACAAGTTTATTTGTATTAACATCCTTTGTAATGATAGAACGCTATTAGAAACAAAACTGATTCAATATCCTTTGGTTAGTCTCTTATCTATTTGATTTTGAAACATTTGTAAACGACGAGGTGCTTTGTAAGTACATCAGAAACACACACACTTTTGACGGTCTGTATTAAATAGGATTAAACTGTTGTGTACCGAGTTCATTAGGGTTTTCGTGGAATCACAATTGCAAAAGAGAATAATCCTTTGTTCTAAATTCATATACTAACTTGTGTACACATATACGGTGAGCAATATTAATTTGTAAAACATTTTGCGGTATTTCTCGCATTTATTATTATACATCGAGTATGTGGTTTCATTCCTTATACTTAATATTATTATTAAAGAATATAAAATGTACCGAAGAGAATTACCTTTGTATAATCATGGTCTTTGAATATAATTCTCAAAAATATTACCCACAAGCTGAAGACTTACAATGACATACAGGGACAAATATTTATTTGTCTATAAACTATACTGTAACAAATTATCAGAGATTGATAAAATTTCTATGTGTGACTCATTTCAAATGGAAGCACCCCTGTAAAACCTATATTTTACAATAAAATGAAACCAATTTCTTTTAATACATAGTGGATCAAAAAGTCTACTTCCACACAAAATTTCAAGAGTTCATCTCAATTTTTAAGGCACACTGTGATTATTTTTCGAGGTTGAAAATAGCAAAATTTAATTAGGGATTTTTCATTAAAAATCTCACTTCACAACTGAATTCAGAAGGTCCTAACATGCTATTAACCAAAATTTCATTCAAATATATTTATTAATAAAAAATGTACCAGAGAATCATTTCCCAAACTTTACAGTGGGGTTTCATCAAATTTAATAATAATAATAATAATAATAATTAATAATAATAATAATAATAATAATAATAATAATAATAATTTATTTTCTGTCATGACCTATCATGGCATTAACGTTGTCAATATAAATGTATATATAAAGTGATATATAAATACGTAAATAAATAAAATCTGTGTAGATGTAAAAAGTATATAAAAAAGAATAGGACAAAACGCACATGTAAATGTATAACACTTACAGGTAAAGTCAAACACTGTATAAATAAAATAAGTTAAAGTTTATCGTATGGTGTTGAAATACTCGTCGAGTGTGTAAAATTCACCGTGAAGGAGCAACCTTTTCAATTTCAATTTAAATTGTTTTTCATTTAAAGATTTGTACGTTTCGGGTAGATGATTGTACAACTTCACAGCCAGATAGTTGGTGGAAACTTGCGCCGTCTTTAGCCGATGATATGGTATTACGTAGTTATTCCTGTGACGTGTATTATGCTCATGAAGCATACTGTGCGTTACGTACTTTGATTTATTGGTGTGTACATATAGCGCACACGACATTATGTAACAACACGCCAGAGTAAGTATACCGTTTTTTTCTTAAACAATGATCTGCAAGATGTTCTGCAGTCTACGTTGCTTAAGATTCTTACTACTTGTTTCTGTTTCAGGAACAGCTTTACGGCCTCAGGTGAATGTCCCCATATTAGAATCCCATACGTAGCTTTACTGTGAAATAAAGCAAAATATGCTGCTCTTGCTGCGTCATATGCTGCTACCGCCATGATCCTTCTAATAGCATATGTTGCAGTGGACAACTTTCTTGAGGTGTCGTCAATATGTACTTTGTAGTCCAGTTTATTAGAAATGTGTAGGCAAGGAAGCAGATACATTTCTTATCGGGTAATGTTTTTAGTAGATAGTAATAGAGTTTGAGTTTTGCTTTTGTTTAAACAGAAACCGTTACTCATGAACCATTCATCTGCTTCTATTAGCGCTAATTCGGACTTTGCTTGCAGATCTCTATGCATATCTCCTCTAGTTAGTAGCGTTGTATCGTCGGCATATAGACATATTTTATCACAATGTATATTGCGTGGGAGATCGTTCGCATATATTAGGAAAAGTATTGGGCCCAAAACAGATCCCTGAGGAACGCCATTACGAACTGGACGCATGTTGGACTCTGTATTTTGCCATACTACTAGCTGTTTCCTTTCCGTCAAGTATGACTGAAGTAATTTGAGTGCAGGCCCTCTTATACCGCAGTAATTCAGTTTGGCCAGTAAAATTGGTACATTGACACAATCGAATGCTTTTGAGAGATCGCAACAGGTCAGTATAATATCATCCTTCTCATCAAAAGCTGTTGTTATCGCTTGTATTATTTCATTGACTGCTGTTATCGTGATCTACCTGATCGATACCCATGCTGTTCTTTACAGTAAACGTTGTTCTTTGTGAAGAAACTTACTATACGATTTTTAATCGCTGTTTCGAATATTTTGGAGAATATAGGTACCAGCGCGATAGGCCGATAGTTGCATAAATCTCTTTCGTCTCCTTTTTTGTATACGGGTACTATCTTTGTCAGTTTTAATTCGTTTGGGTAGATACCTTTTAGCATACACTCGTTGAATGAGTTAGCAAGAGCTTCTGCGATGTCAGTTTTAAGCAGCTTGACTATATTTGATGATAGACCGTAAACATCGAGTGACCTGCTTTCTTTAAGGCGAGAGATAATGTCGCTGATCTCCTGTGTGGTTGTCGGATACAGAAAAATTGAGTTCTGCATACGTTTTGAGTTCTGCTCCAAGAGATGAAGTGGGTTCTGGCTAGGACCAGGCAAATTGGCTGACATATCATCACCAACCGAAGCGAAGAAGTCGTTAAAATCATCCGCCCTCAAACCGTGATTCTCTTTGTATTGAGTCTTGGTTTCTAAATTTGTTTCTAGCCTTATTATATCCCAAATAGCTTTATTCTTGTTACTTGAGGACTCTATGATGTTAGTCACTGCTGTGTTTTTCGCTTTTTGAATTTCTGATCTGTACTCCTTTTTTAATTTTTTGTATACTTGTTCTACTTCTTGACTTTTAGTTGCTTTGAATATTGTATATATGGCATCCAGTTTTTGTTTCATGTCGATTACAATACTTTATGAAATAATGCACTGTTATTTCATAAATTTTATGAAACCCCACTGTAAAGTTTTGATCAATATTATGAGCGAAGTATAAGATAATCGTACTACAAACAGGCTTTTGATAAAGCCACCCAAGCTCATTTACTCATAGTGTTGATGTTACATGCGAAAATACATGCTGGGGTGACTCTGATCACCATAGCCAAATTGAATTGAATTGTTTAATGTATTGGATGGCGCGTAAAGATTATTCTATATTATATTATATTATACTGTTATCATCTTGCAAATTTGTCTCGTCGCAATTGAAAATATTACCCGGAGCAATATCTTTTAATGTTGGATTTAAAATATCTTTAAACACATTTTCCCTGCATTTTTTAATATTAACTCCGATATGCTCAACCGTGTCTGTTTAACAACGAAATAACCCAATCTGGACCTGGTAAATTATCTCAAAAATTACACAATGCGTCCGCTACCACTTAAGTAATTTTTCGTTAACTGTCTGAAATCATTTGCCCTGAGAAGAGCACCTTTTCTAAACTAAATACCACGTTTGACCATTGATTTTCCTCACATTTGCTACCTTATAGTAGTCTCTGTACTAGCAGTAGCTCTCCATTCTTGTATATATACATGGCATCTTATTCGCACTGGAAATATAGAGCAGAATCAGATATTGTGATCAAAATCACTCCATAATGACGGTCAATTTCACCCCAAGTAAGGAAACATTAAACTGACGTAAGTCTGTGCTGGATGCTGGACATTTGTCCTTAATACATACAAATGAATGCATTTACTGTAGCAACTATGTTGAATACATTTTTGGACATTGAGAATGTCGTAGTGATACAGCAATACACTTAATTTAAGTTTTTTCCTATCAAAATTAAGTTTCCTTCTATCAACGACATCCATATACACAACTAAAAGAAATAACATTACTTTCATTTAATTGGTTACCACAACGGCATTACAATCAAACATTTAAAATGGTAATATTCTCATCAATGTCACTCCTCTAAATGAATGTCACCCCGTTAACGAAAATGTCGAAATGTTGATCAACGATACGAAAACATTCTCATTTTAAATAGGACACCATACATTATAAATTTTCTGCACAGTGCTCTTAAATACAAATTAAATGATATTAAATATGTTTAGGACCCACCAACTTTTTTTTCCTAAAAGTTTTGGCAAAAATAATAATAATAATCTGTTAAAAATCTGCTGTATTAAGCTTCCTTAAATAAAAAAAATAAAACAGTAACACTTAAACTTCGATTATAACTAACGCTGGCCACGGGCGGTACCGCGCATCGGCGTAGAATCAGTTCGGACCGAGAGGAACGGTAGTATTACTTCGTCTGCGGAGCAGTACGGACATTTTCGCTGCCGGTCATTTGCGCAATTGTTTATCTGTCCTAGAAAAATTATGATTTCGTCAGCAAAACGACCGCGGTCGGACAAACTTCAAAAATTTATTGCAGAAATTCCAGACTTAATATATGAAGGTGCTAAAATTAAATGTGTAATCTGTAAAATCCCGTTAATGTGTTGGTCCAGACAACATTGTCTACGACACGTAATTAGTGAAAAGCATGTCTCAAAAAGAAATTGCGCACGAGACAATGAAAAATTTATATTTAATTTATGCGTTACGTTTATCGCATGTAATATACCGTTTAATTTACTAGACAAGGAACCATTTATCTGCTTTTGGAATAACTATTCGGAGTGCAAATTACCAAGTCGAACATCGTTACGAAGAATTGTGCCATCTGCGCGCGAACATATTGAACAAAAAATAAAATCGGAGTTGAAAGATCAAAAATTGTGGTTATGTGTCGACGAAACAACAGATCGGAAGAAACATTCTGTTCCTAATGTAATGGCACGCAAATTGGAACCTCATCAATCGGCACCTTCAATTCTATTAGTCTCCAAACGAATACAACAGTGTACTGCCGAAGTAATTTCAAAGTTAGTGTTAAATACACTGGACAAGTTTGAACTTTCAACAAACCAACTTTTGATGTTAATGAGTGATGGTGCTGCAAACATGCTTTCTGTAGGCCGGTCTCTTAAAAAGCATTCTGCTAATTTGTTACACATTATGTGTAAAATTCATGCTCTTAATCTTGTGGCGGATAGTATCAGAAAATGTTATCCTGAGGTAGACGCTTTAATAGCGCATACCAAAGCAGTATTTGTCAAATCACCGAAACGTATTCGCGAATTTCACAGACTGTGCCCCGTATACCAGAGCCTCCAGAACCTATTCTAACTCGTTGGGGAACATGGTTGCAGGCCGCGTTTTATTATCATAAGTATTTTGACAATATTAAGAACGTGGCTTTACAATTCGATACAAAAGAAGCTGCCGCTATCCAGAAAAGCCAGTCGAAATTTCAAGATAGTCAGGTTAGAATGGATTTAAAAATCATTCACGACAATTACTTCGGGCTAGCAGATGCAATAGAAAAATTACAAAATCCTGCGGTGCCGTTAGAAGAATCTCTACAAATAGTGCAACATGTTCACGCACAGCTATGCGCGATTGAAGACGCAAAAAATGTTTCTGTTTTAGAAAAATTTGAAAGTGTTTTTGAGAAAAATTCTTATTTCGGCACATTAAGACACATTTGTGAAGGTGCGTCAACAGAATCGTTAAGTTATTTGAAAGATTATTTTACTTACGCAAATATTACGTCACTAGATGTAGAACGTTCGTTCTCTGTTGTTTTAAGGAAAAATCCCGATTTTAATACTTTAGAGGCCGTTTATAATAAGTGTAAGAATAGTGAACTTTTAAGTGATTTTGAAAAACAGTTTATACATGCAAATGTAACTTCCTTAGATGTGGAGAGATCGTTTTCTATGTATAAGAATATTTTTCTTCTTATATTAACCCGTAATACCGACGTCTATGCGAGCCCGCAAGTTTTGGTTACTCTAATTATTATGTATTCGGACAACTGTCACATTTGTGGCAGATACGTACAAACTAACGTTTATAAGATACCAGTCTAACTTGAGGTCCGGCAAGAATATGCTTTCAAGTCCAGATTTTGCTGAACAGTTACTTGATTATAAAAAAATGTAAGTGGCTTGCTACAATTAATTCCTTTTCCATTATAAATTACAAGAAAATTTACACAAATAACACCCACACGCATCAGTTAAACCAACATTAACATTGTCCTCTCATATTTCTGAACTACTTTTCCTCTCGTATGCTTTCAATGACAAATCTCAGGCACATAAAACCATTGACATAAGCAATATACGGAGTTTAAATACCACGAAGTGAAATTGCGTTAAAATAATTGCAAAATAAACATTCTTGGTAAAGCACTGAAATCCCTCTTCTCCAATATCTACAGGTATAATGCGTTACTCAGTAGTTTATCATAAAAATTTAGCTTGCTTAACAAACTTAAGTACCTACTTATGCATAAATAAGTAAATACAAATTAAATATTCAGGAAAAACCCGAGACCAGATAATGTTAATTGCAAATTATCAAATTACGCAGCTTCACCTTGATTTTAAAGTAATCCAGAAATAAAACTTATTCAACCACCAGCTAATTACGAATAGAAAAAATGGGAGAAATAATCAAAGCTACCTCACACTTTTATCTACGATTAGTAACTGTTTTCCTCATATTGCTTAGTAAAATTTTATGAATGGGAATTATTAAAACATGACTCAGATTTAAATATTTTTCTAACACTGGAAATTCTTTAAATTTTACAGGTGTTAATCGCGTCTTAAGGTAGTAGTTACATCACGAATTTCCTAACCAAGATTTTCGACGAAGTCATAAAATGCACAATACGTGACGACGTTAAAACATTTAGTTCAACGCTTTATCAACCCGAATTCTTTTCTATTTCATGACAAACACTTTGTGAAGCATGGTTTTTATTGTATTATAAATTGCGCCAATCCAAATTAATGATTCACAATGCAATCAGAAAGTAGGTACATCCACCTAAATTTCACAGTGCATGTTATTGATTAAATGTTTATTTACGTTAAGTATTGATCTGTTTTATCTATGAATAATAAGGTTTGTTATCGGAGGCATTTCAATGCAAAATGGTAAAGTGATGATATATGAAATGCACACATTGAAATATTTATACTGAAATTCCGTTCTTCTTTTTGAGTTGCAATTAGAAGGTTCGATTCCTTTTTCTTTTTGAAATTAAAACAAAATTTGTTTAACTTTATAACTTTTAAAGAACTTCGTCAGTTTGAAACAAATATATTTTTCTTTGCCATTTATTTGACTTCACCATTTAATGGCGAACGTTCCCAAAATGGGAACATACTAAAAAATTAATCATATTCTTTACATAAAATGTTTATATGATTTAAAATATATACTCAGTGACATAGAAATTGCAACAGCTGGAAGGGTTGGAATTTCCGGATGAAACTTGGTAGGAATATTCACCTATGTAAAAGTAAAATGATTAAAATTTGGGAGGAAAATCTTTATTAGTTAAACAAAATTTTATAATAATTGTTAATAATGTGTGGGGCCGCCTCTCTGATTTACACATTCGCCGTGACATTGATTGAATAAAGTGGTTATCTCGTCCTGGGGTATTGCCTCCCATGCAAGTTGCACCTCATGTCTCAAAGCCTCCAAAGTCAAAGGAGGACGCTGCAAGTTTCGCATCCTTCTCCCCATTATGTCCCATACATGTTCGATGGGAGAAAGATCTGGAGATCTTGGTGGCCAGGGCAAAAGATTAATCTGGGCCTGTTCAAAGAAGTTCAAGGAAAACCTTGCTACATGAGGACGTGCATTATCTTGCTGGAATAATTGATCTTCGAGCCCTTGTAAGTATGGCAGAAGATGTGTTCCAACCACCTCCGCAATGTACCGTTATGCTGTCATATTGCCTCGAATGAACACCAAGGGAGACCTGCTGCCATAAGTAATCGCACCCCAAACCAGAACACCCATAGTGCCTCTCAACGGTAAATCGAAGATTCCGTCGTTCACCCCGTCTTCTTCTGACTCTCTGACGACAGTCGTGCGTGCCTAAACAAAATCTTGATTCGTCACTAAACACAACACGACGCCATTCAAGATTCCAATGAGATCTTTCATTGCACCATTGTAACCGTTGCTGATAATGTTCCGCAGTCAAACGAAGCACAAGTTGCGGACGAAGATTCTCGGATTTGGCGATAAACTGTTTCTAAGGGTTACATGGCGACCTTCTTCACCAAACCATTGGTCACCAATTGCCCGAGTAGAGGAAAATCGGTCTCTAAATGCCAGTTGTCTACGGACATCTACGCTCATTCGCATTCTGAAGCCCCGTTTCTACGACATTCCTGGCCATCTTCAACCATACGCACCTCGCATTACAGTACCAATTTCGATTTAAGACAATTTCCCCAAATGAAAAACCAGCTTCGCGCAAACCAATAATTCGACCTCTGTCGAATTCGCTTAATTGTTGATACACTGCTCGTCTTCTTACTCTAGGCACAGCTAACACTTAACTGAACCGCAGTTCAATGAGACCGAAAACACACATCGAGAAAGTTATAAAAAACACCGCAAAAAAAAACATTCAGTATCAGTGCTGAGAGAGAGGTAAAAACCTCAATAACAATTTTATTGCTTCACTGAGAGGATTCAAATTTTGATCATTTATTACTATTACAGAGGTGAATATTCCTACCAAATCGTGAATACTTTTATCGTTACCAAAATTTCATGTCATCCGAAATTCAACCCTATCTACCTCGCAATTTTAGCTGATTCCTCGATATATGGAACTGCTGCCATTAATGACCAACAACAATATTTACTGTGTTTAAGAATGCTTATTGAACAGTTCTTGTGCTATTTATTCTCACTAAGATGTTCAAGATATGAGTCTTTCATTGACAGTAAACGTTCTGATTGTTGAACCAGTAGAGCACACAATTGCGACGAATCTCAATCTTGCAAAGTACGACTTTGTTACATGGATAAACTACAAAATGCACTCAACGAATAGATATGCCTACATTAATCGCCATCTTAGGACTATCAGTCTTTCTTCTTGAAATACCCCGATATCCTAAAATGGCCGATACTTAACCTACACATCATTAAAGTGATATCAGAGCATTCCAAATGAAACATGAAAATGCCAAACGTAATCTTAAACTGTGCTGGAATTTCCTTAAGTTCTTCGAGATTACGTCACATTTCAGGTTAACACTGTAAAATTGTGAATCTGGTTAAAATTAGATATCAGCGAGATGATTTTAACGTAATAATCAAGTTAGTCATATTGCCTATACTACAGAATTTGTCTATTATAATTAAGCTCTAGTAAATATTGTAAAAGTATACTTTTAAAACATATCAAGAATTCTGTGAGGAATATTTTAATTATTAGGAAAGTCCTTTGATTATTTGTAATCCAACATCTTATTTAACCAATGTGGAGAATCGGATTTTTAATTTTTTTTTTTATACAGAAATATTAACGTTAGTTATCCAATGTACAATGTTAGTTATCCAAAATTATGTCAAATAAAAACATTTGTACATTCAAACAAATTCAATCTGTTGTTCTTAAAAAATGTGCTCCCACTAAAATAAACTTTTGTTGAATTAAATAAATAATTTCAAAGATATATATTTGTTTAATTCAAGGAATTTTTTTCTCTGTGTAAACTCAGCGATTTCTTAAGAATTAGAAGTAGAAAATATTTTCACAATTATACTTAAAAAATAAATTTAATTAAATGGATTAGATTTAATCTATTTCAAATTTGCAGAATAAACCTGGACAATTTTTATCAAATTAGAAGTCATATTTACTTCATAAACATGCCCTTTAAAATAATAGGTACACACTTCGATCTAGGAAATTGTAAGTTTATTCACAAATTAAATATATTTCTGCATTTTTGATGTAAGTACCTTCCTTGGAAATTTTTATGAGCAAGACTTAAAGTAACATTTGGAACCGTTATATTATAAGTCGTAAACACTTTCTTTTCATTGTCATCGGCACGTTTTCCAGAATACACAATTCTAGGCATTGAATTCTGGAAAACTTGAATCAGGACGATAACAAACATCTTGTATACTTACTGTATACTCATACCGTCTACTATTTGTAGGTATAAATTAGGATGTAATTGCATTGTCCTAAAATGCTCCATATACGCAGCGACATGTTTTTGTTAGCCCAGAGATACCTTTAATAATAATTTTACAAAAAGGTTTAAGTTAGAAAAGTGATAGTATTTTAATTTTCTTTAAACGTTGGCACTAAAGCAATTGAAGAAGTTTTAAAAATTTAGATTTTAAAATAAGTTGTGCTTTTTTTTAGTGGATTACCCTACGTATCATTTTTTTGATTTAATGTAGAATAGCTGCCTAATTAATTACGAACATAATACGTTGTGACTATTATTTTCAACAGATTTCGAAATATTTGAAGTGTGCAAGACGAGGGTAGTCTGAAAAGTTTCCAGCCTAACACAGAAATTTGTGTTAAATTCAGTTTTATTTCGCAAGATAGTCTCCTTATAAGTCTATCCAGCAATACGCCCATCTCTTTGATCCGTCCAAATAGTAGTTGGCATCTTGTTCTGCAAAAAAAAAGGCGTTTACGAAAATGACGGCCTCCTCATTCGATGAAAATCTCTGTCCTTTTAGTGAAACTTTGAGTCTAGGAAACAGAAAAAATTCGCTGGAGACCAGATCTAGTAAATAGGATGCGTGGTCTATCAATTCGAATCCCTATTTGTGAATTTTTAACGTGGCAACCACTGAAGTGTGAGACGCATTGTCTTGGCGGAACAAAACTTTCTTTTTCTTCAAATGCTGCCGTTTTTCCGCAAGTTCTGCCTTCAGCTTGTCAAATAATGATGTCTAGTATGTCCCCGTTATTGTTTTTTTTCTTTTTCAAGATCGTCGATTAACACAATTCCATTACTATCCCAAAAACAGGCGCCATCACTTTCCCAACCGATGGAACACTTTTGGCCTTTTTCGGAGCTGATTCACCCTTCGCAGCACACCGTTTCGATTGTACCTTGGCTTCAGGAGTGTACTGGTATATCCAAGCTTCGTCTGCGGTTATTAATAGACGTCAAAACTCCCGACTTATTTCGCTTAAACTGCTTCAACGGGGCTTTGGAAATATTGTTTTCGATTCTGAGTGAACAAACGCGGCACCTAATGCGCGGTTAACTTTTTCATGCCTAAATCTTCAGGCAATATATGACACACACGTTCTTTCGAGATACCCACAGCCTCTGCTATCTCTGTAACCTTAATTCCACGGCTGCCTGGCACCATTTGGTCAACTTTTACGATGTTAGGGGTTGCAGTTTTCAACCAAGCCGGTACGACCACGTTCAAATTCAGCTGCCCAAAATTTAACTTTGGACTTTGGAAATGTTCATTCGAATACGTTTTTGGTCCTGAATAAGCAAACGCAGAACCAAACGCACGGTTAGCTTTTTCACGCCCAAATCTTTAGTCAATATATGACAAACGCGTTCTTTGAAGATGCCCACAGACTCTGCTATCTCTCTGACCTTAATTTCATGGTCGCCTAGCACCATTTGGTGAACTTTTTGAATGTTATCGGTAGTGATTGCAGCTTTTGGCTGGCCCGAACGTCGTCAATAAACTAGTACGGGCACGTTTAAATACAGCTACCCAAAATTTCATTGTGGGAAATGATGGTACAGAGTCCCCGTAAGCAGCGCCCATCTCGGCTTTAAATTGTGTAGGCGTATTGCCTTTCAAATGCAAGAATTTAATGACGGCTCGATGTTCGATTTCTTTCCATTTTTACAAAAGCACTAATATCGACTGATACAACGACTGTTAAGCAACAACTGAGCGTCCAACATGCGCAACCAGAATATTTTTGACGAGTAACCCCATCTTCATGATGAGGCCTGGCTTTCGTATAGTAACTAACGGTCAACCGTACAAGAAAGTAAATGTATGGTGTGCAATAAGATACGATAAAATTATTGGTCCATACTTTTTGACACTAATTTAAATCAACATTCATATTTGCATGTGCTCGAAAACTTTTTTTTTACCTGCCATGACAAACGTAAATTTAGAAGATTTTTATTTTCAACAAGACGGATGTCCAGCTTAGAGCACTGCACGAGCCCATTTTTCACGACCCGGTACGCTAGTGGCCCGTTACAGCATGGAGTAGGCCCGCCCGGCCCGGCCGTTGCGTTCATTACCTCGGCACAAAGCCCGCCCGGCCCGGCCCGTTAGGAAATTTAGGCCCGTTTGACCCGTCTAAATAATTTTAGCCTGTTTAAGTAATTATATCTGCACCGTCTATTTCTAATCATTTTTTAATTACTACATTATAATGAATAGAATGAAACATTTATTTTGTTTGTTCTTGTATACTATACACTGTATAAAATTGTTAATACAAAACGATATCGTACAAACTAAACAGCATTTACTGCATACGTCATATCCATTCGATGTAGTTAATAAAACATTCTCGGCCCGTCAGGCCCGTACAATTTTAGGGCCGGCCCGGCCCGGCCCACAATGAAGAGAGATGAGGCCCGCCCGAGCCCGCCCGCGGGCCGAACGGGCCGGGCTTTTCCTAGTCCGTGCAGTGCTCTAGTCCAGCTCATTCAACACGTCTGATTACAAATTTTTTGAACCAGCACTTTCCTGAAAGGTGGATTGGACGACATGGTACAATACTCAGCGAGATCGCTGGATTTGGCCCCTGCAGATTTCTATTTATGGGGTTATTTAAAACAAAAAGTTTATTCGTGTAATCTTCGTGATAACATCGAATTATTAAAACTAAAATTAGGGATACCATAGATGAAATTAATCCAGTGACCATACCAAAAGTACATGATGAGTTTAGAGTTACCGTGGAAAAATGTGTAGATTGTGGAGGAAGCCAAATAGAGTAATTGATATGTACTTAATGTTAAGTTATAAATAACAATTTTTTTCTTAGATAATGACAATTGTTTGCTTTACTATGACGCGGATTTAATGAAACTGAGTTGATCTTTTTGAAATTTTGCATAGAGCCATAGTTTTATATTCTAAACAACTTTTCTCGATGACTTTTTGTCGTATTATTAATCAAATAGCAGCTTTACTTGAATAGATCAACCAGGTCGAAATCCCAAAACATTGAAAAGAAATTTTTTTGTCGATTTTACCTATAGTGAACTCAATCCGGGGACACACTGTATAAACTGAGAAATAATTAAATGTATGCTGCTTTAAACCCAGACGAACATTCTGGTACAATAAGCTTTTGATATTTAGTGTTTCCCATAACCTTTTATCTATAGCACCAGCATCTTAAGTCTGAGCACATAATACAGACAACCTATTTTTTTTATAAATTTACCTGGTCGATCTCATCGAAAAGTTTCTAAATGCAAAACTTTGTCATCGAATGCATATTAAGGAAACACCAAACACTCGTTACTCTCTAAAATAGTGAAACTCTTTGCTAATGGTAAAATTATGTTTGTACATCTTGAAATGAAATGTAACGAATGCACTAACATTATTTTGTATTCCGCATTCGTTATTCTTGCCTATTTTTCTTTACTCTTAGAATAGAATTCGTAAGTACATTGCTTTTACTTGCAATATACCATAATCCCCTTCGATTATTTTAGCTTTTCGTTTGTAGAAAATCTTGAATATTTTTGTTTAATTTATGAATCATGTTACTGTTATTATTCACATTATGATGAATACTGTAATTTTATTTATGTATCATTGATTAGTTTTAGTGTTTTCGACGAAGTTTCTAATCTGCAACAAAAATTTCCACGAGATAATAAGCGCGAAATAAAAAATTAGCCCATTAGATTTGCATCTCTCTTTTATTGTTATTCAGAGAGATATTGCAACATTTCAATATGTACATAGTTGTTTTGGAGCAAATATTCTTATTTAATAAACCGATTAATTGTTTTTATATACAATCCATTTTCAATTTATAAAAAATCTATCTCCAATGTATAGTCGTATGACTACCGTATCATGCATGAAGCAACATTGATAGGTTTTATGAATGCGCATTATGCAGTGAGGTTCTAAGGTATTCCCCCTTACCAATTCTTGAATTTTTCCTGACCAACTTTGCATAAAAACATTAATACAAACATGCATAAGGCATAAGACAAGCAGATGGAAAATTTCACAACTAAGATCAATTAATCGTCATTTATTATTACCAATACGTGTTTGTATGCCGCTCAAGTATTCTTATCTGCACTAATCAAGTCATTTAAGCAGAACACCCAGGCTTGATGCTTTTAATGCTCGTCATATAAAAGCTTGTGCATTTAAAATGTATTAATAAGTGAATGACCTAAACGATAGAATTGACACCATCACTTCCTTATTCATCGGCTACAGCTCAATGTATTTCGCTGGATTGGAAATATCTCTTTCTCCGGCATAATAAATGCGTTAAATACAGTGATAAATTTTCGTAATTGTATGTATGCGTCTTAATTGAAACTACCATTCTGCTAAGTATTGTTGCGAGTATCTTAGTTCGATTTATAGGATCTACGGTTATTGGTTTAATTACAGTTATAATACGCGGTGTTTACTGTTACAATAGATTATCATTGCAACGTTTTAAGGTTTATAGTATAACTGCTTACGGAATAAGGTTACATTTGTTGATTACATAGTTCGTTCTCTGTGTTACTTTTTGAAAAAATTTGATTAATTTTTAAAGATACTTCTGAGTGATTTATCTTCAGACAAAAAATCGTATACATATTGATAAAAAAAAACAATTGAGAAATTCCTTTGATAAAAGCTAAATATAGCAGAAAATCTCAAATTTAGATATTTACAAAGGATTTATCATATGGATATGGATTTACTTGTCTGCGGACCACTTTTCTAGAAATGTAGCAACATATTTCATAGGATCTCTTTGCTATTACTTTTTATCTGAGCGGCTAACATCGTTTCTAATTAATCTTATGCCATGAAACATTACGAATTGCCACTTTAAATTCTTCTAAAACAAATTGTCTCACTACAAAATAATTAAAATTACTAAAACTTCTTGAAACATTCGGGATTAATTTTGAAGCAATTGAAGGAATTTAAAATTTTAATATGTTTTACTTATTTAAATAGAACGCTCTGCATATTATTTTTTAGATTGAAACAAAATTGCCTCCAGATTCCAAATACTATATATACGGTACTGCTGAAGCCGCACTTATATTCTCTGTCTTCCATATTTACGTAGAGACGTGAGCACTACGGTATACTATAATGTAGTAACTGGAATACAGACGGATGAGACAGATATGTTTTTCCACAGATTCGTCGTGAATTCCGGCGTTGGTACCTTTCAACAGTGTAAATAAATAAATTTGAAAAATAAATTGTTATGAAAAATTAATAGATTGCAAAAAAGAACTAACTTTTTAACTTTGTCATTTAATGCACCGTCTCTATTTCAGCACGCCACGCATGCACATATATAAACTCAGCTGTGGTCAATAGCACCTGTTACTTTTCGAGTAATAATAACTTATGATAAATTTTTTATTTGAAAATATTTATTATTTTTGGAATACAATTACGTCTAATTTAATTTATACACATGATTTCAAATTACACATTTCTTTCCAGACTGTAATATTATGCTAGGGTTTGCTGTCTAACCTCACCGCGAAGTCATCGCTGCGTACACTACAGCTTACAAGTATTCGGGCACTCTTGGATTTTAGATTTTTGTATACAGAGTCTATTTAGGAAATTCCAGCATTATTGAATAGTATGCAAATAATCAGTAAGATTCACATAAATTCATTAAATAATATCGGTCTATTTACTTCTTTTATCTGTACGACAGGTAATACCGTTATAAAAGCGCAGGTAGTAGCGACAACAAAGAGCGTATTTCTTGAAATTCCAGCAAAAATGTAACAGTTGGTAATTTTACTATGAATCATGGAATCATGACTAGAGCAACGCAAACTGCGCTGAAAGCCAGTGGCTGACGCATAAAAGTTTACACAAAATAAACACGGCCGGGACAATTCGGTATAAGCGTCAGTATAACTGCGACTCGAAAGCTGATCTGTTGTGTATGCATCTACGCTGACGTATACTATATCGTAATTCTACGTTTGTTTTGAAAATGTTTCCTACGTCGCGAAAACGACCAAAGTTGGACACAATAAGAGAATTTATTGCAGAAATGACTGATTTAAAGTGTGATGGCGCTAAAATTCAATGTGTAATGTGTAAAATAGATTTAATGTGTTGGTCGAAAAGTGATTGTCTACGGCACGTAAATAGTGCAGTGCATGTTTCAAAAAAAAATTCCACACGAGATTATGACAAATTTAAATTTAATTTATGTGTTTATTGCATGTAATTTACCATTTCATTTACTAAGGAAGAAAGCATACATCTCGTTTTGGAATGAATATTCGGACTTTAAGTTACCAAGTGAGAGAACATTACAGAGAGTTATGCCGTCTACTCGTGAGCATGTCAAGAAAAGAATTAAATCGGAGTTGCAAGATAAAAAACTGTGGTTATGTGTGGACGAAACAACAAATCGTAAAAAACATTCTGTGGTTAATGTGATGGTACGCACAATGGAACCACATCGACCGTCACACTCAATTTTACTAGCTTCCAGACGAATACAACAATGCACTGCCGAAGTAATTTCAATGTTGGTGTTAAATACATTGGAAAAGTTTGAACTTTCAACAAATCAACTGTTGATGTTTATGAGTGATGGTGCCGCAAACTTGCTTGCTGTAGGTCGATCTCTTAAAAAACATTTGTGCTAACTTGTTGCATATTACATGTAAAATTCATACTCTCAGTCTCGTAGCAGATAGTATTAGGATACAAAAGCTGTGTTTTTAAAATCCCCCAAAACGTATTCGGGAATTTCATAGACTATGCCCCAGTATTCCTGAACCACCACAACCTATTCTTACTCGTTGGGGAACATGGTTAGAGGCTGCATTTTATTATCTTAAATATTTTGAGAATATAAAGAACGTGATTTTAGAATTCGACCCAAAGGAAGCTGCGGCTGTCAAGGTAAGCCGCTTGAAATTTCAGGATAGTCAAGTTAAAACAGATTTGGAAATTATTCAGAACAATTACGTGGGACTAACGGATGCGATAGAAAAACTACAAAATTCTTCGGTGTCGTTAATGGAATCTTTGCAAATAGTGCAACATGTTCCCGTACAGCTATGCGCGATAGAAGACGCAAGAAATGTTTGTGTTTTAGAAAGGTTTGAAAGTGTTTTAGATAAAGATTCTGATTTTGGCACATTAAGACAAATTTGTGAAGGTGCGTCAACAGAACCGTTAAGTTATTTGAAAGATTATTTTACTTACGTAAATATAACGTTTTAGTTTTCGGCACACAAAAACACTTTTTCTTCACGCCGCACTCACTTTGCCGAAACAACTTTGGAAACATATCTAATGTTACAAATATTAAATAGACATTATCCACTTTGTGATTTTACGGAGGACTCTTAAAACGGTAAGTGTTTGAGCACGTATCACATTTAATTTATTTTATGTAAACTTTTATGCGTCCGCCACTGGCTTTCAGCGCAGTTGCGTTGCTCTAATCACGACGCTATAATAAAGCCATTTGAAGTAATATTTTTAAATTATGGTTAGTTATCTTTCCATATTAGTAGTGAAGTTCTCTTAACGAATAGTGTTTATAATTTCGTTAAAAATTTTAAAACATGCCGAAAAGGAAGGAAATTAGTGTTGAAACGCATGCTCTGATAGTAGCACAACATAACTTGGGCATAAGCAATCGTCAAATTTCTAAAAATTACATTTAAATCCATCTACTGTTGATTATAAGAAAAAAATACAGTGAAAGTGACAGTTTTCTAAATAAAGTAAGAAGTGGTAGACCAAGGGCGACAACATCAACTCAAGATATTGGAATCGTGGTGTCCAGCAAGCGAAATAGAAGACAAACAGCTCCAGAAATCGCCGCAGAAATCAATACTTCCGAAGCTGATTAGCGTGTCGACGGTTAAACGCCGTCTGCAAAAAGCCGGCCTTCCCGGACGAATTGATTTGGGGTTGTCTTGCTGGTATATCCGCAGTAGATGATCTCGTAGAAATTCAAGGCATAATGAAGAAAAAGCAATATAAACGCATCTGGTGTAAGAATTTTGAGTATTCCAACAATACAATGACCCAAAACACACTTCAAAATTATGCAAGCAATATTTAGAACAGTTGGAAGTGGAAGGGACACCAACAATCATGAAATGGCCATCCCAAAGCCCGGACTTGAATTCCATCGAGTTATTATGGAAAGAACTTGATCGGGAAGTAAGCAAATGACATGTGGAACAAACTACAGGCAACATGGACTTGAATAACTCCAGCCTGCTTTCATGGCAGGTAAAAGAAAATTTTCGAGCACATTCGAATACAACTGTTGATTTTAATTACTGTAAATTTTATCATATCTTATTGCACACGATACATTTACTTTCTTGTACCGCTGACTGTTAGTTACTATACGAAAATACGAGGCAGAAGCACGTCCAGAAACTAACTTCCGTTTGGTAATAAAAACAAAACGAGTACAGATACAGAAAAACTATTTATTGCAAAAAAAAACTACAAACCCTAAACTATCCTTCTACATAGCTCCCATCATTTTGTAGGCACTTGTCATAGCGTGGCACAGGTTTTTGTATGCCTTCCTCAGAAAACATTGCCGCCTGTGTTGTCAACTATGTGGTAACATGTTCTTTAAGCTCTTCGTCGTTGTTGAACTTTTGACCACCAAAGAACGTTTTCAGGTGCAAAAAGAGATGGAAGTCGCTAGGGGCGGGGTCAGGGCTGTACGGAGGGTGGTCAAACACGGTCCAATGCCCGACCTCACACTGCAAACAAGACACAACAACTCTCACAGAACTTTGGCTAGACCCAGTTTCACCTCCCTCCGCACAGCCCTGACCTCGCCCATAGCGATTTCCATCCCTTTTTGCACCTGAAAACATTCCTTGGTGATCAAACATTCAACAACGATGAAGAGCTCAAAGAACATGTTACCACATGGTTGACAACACAGGCGGCAACGTTTTCTGAGGAAGGCATACAAAAACTTGAGCCGCTGGGACAAGTGCCTACAAAATGAGAACTATGTAGAAAGGGTTGCCGCTTTCGAGCAACGCACCAGGATCGTAGTAAGTATGTACGTATGTATCCACAAACAGATAGCCAACAAGGTGAAGCGAATATTAACATCGACCGCCGATCGTAGATGCATGATGAATCCATACCATGTATATATACCTACGCAGAACAACGGATTCGATCCTGTCGCGCCGCTAAAAGTTGCAACTCTACTTATAACTACAGCCTTGTAGTTTATGCAGTGAAGAGTAACGCATTTCCTTGTTAACTTTTAAACGACAGAAGTTAAGGGTTTTTACTAGAAACATTTTATTTTGTATATACCAACTTTTGGTCCTTTGGGCAGTTTAATTAAATTTCCGGTGTCACTCGTAGAGATGCCAGCTTTCTTTTCTTAAATACATCTTTTATACTTTTACTCGTTTGGAAAAATCGTAGGGAACCGAATTCAACTATACCAAATATGTATTGTTCTGTTGCTTAAGTTCTCTTATTTTTATTGCCTATAGTTGCAAATTTGCGAGGTGAAGCAATATTGGTGGCTCTTCCCTCTTAATTTTCCTTGCTTATTTTTATATCTATGTCTTACACATCACTGTAAGAATACTTTTATTTTTTAAATTAATTACTGGAAAATCTGAAAATCAATAAAATCTTAGTCGACAATTAATCCGGATTAAGAGAAAACATGTCAAAATTGTGATGAAAACATTTCAGTATTGCAGAATGAGCTGTATAACTTAGAAAAGTGGCTAGAAATCAATAAATTGTTTTCAAGCACAATAATATTTAATACAAATATTAAAACACGCAGCACATATGTTAATTTATTTGCAAGCCTCAACAACAGTTGTTAAGAATGGCGGTCCGACCAAAGCTTAAACTAGAACCATCCTTTTCACGGTGTCTGCAATTATGTTTTCTTTTGCAACACAAAGATTTTTAAAAACTACTTTATTTCAAAAATAACACCAAAATAATAAATACCGAAATTATCACAAACTACCAGACAGCGATTCGGTAATGCATTGCCCAATTACGGGGAAATGCACATTTCATGATTACCCTTATCTCAGAGTAAATTACATAATAATGACATAATGACCAAAGGCTATAAGATATAAATAACATGACTTAAGTCTTAAAGATAATATAATAATATACAGATTTGTCATAATGGTTATCACATCAGGCATTAGTAACGCTGGCCACGAGCGGTACCGCGCATCGGCCTAGAATCAGTTCGGACCGAGAGGAACGGTAGTATTACTTCGTCTGCGAAGCAGTACGGACATTTTCGCTGCCGGTCATTTGCGCAATTGTTTATCTGTCCTAGAAAAATTATGATTTCGTCAGCAAAACGACCGCGGTCGGACAAACTTCGAAAATTTATTGCAGAAATTCCAGACTTAATATATGAAGGTGCTAAAATTAAATGTGTAATCTGTAAAATCCCGTTAATGTGTTGGTCCAGACAACATTGTCTACGACACGTAAATAGTGAAAAGCATGTCTCAAAAAGAAATTGCGCTCGAGACAGTGAAAAATTTATATTTAATTTATGCGTTACGTTTATTGCATGTAATATACCGTTTAATTTACTAGACAAGGAACCATTTATCTGCTTTTGGAATAACTATTCGGAGTGCAAATTACCAAGTCGAACATCGTTACGAAGAATTGTGCCATCTGCGCGCGAACATATTGAACAAAAAATAAAATCGGAGTTGAAAGATCAAAAATTGTGGTTATGTGTCGACGAAACAACAGATCGGAAGAAATATTCTGTTCTTAATGTAATGGCACGCAAATTGGAACCTCATCAATCGGCACCTTCAATTCTATTAGTCTCCAAACGAATACAACAGTGTACTGCCGAAGTAATTTCAAAGTTAGTGTTAAATACACTGGACAAGTTTGAACTTTCAACAAACCAACTCTTGATGTTAGTGAGTGATGGTGCTGCAAACATGCTTTCTGTAGGCCGGTCTCTTAAAAAGCATTCTGCTAATTTGTGACACATTACGTGTAAAATTCATGCTCTCAATCTTGTGGCGGATAGTATCAGAAAATGTTATCCTAAGGTAGACGCTTTAATAGCGCATACCACAGCAGTATTTGTCAAATCACCGAAACGTATTCGCGGATTTCACAGACTGTGCCCCCGTATACCAGAGCCACCAGAACCTATTCTAACTCGTTGGGGAACATGGTTACAGACCGCGTTTTATTATCATAAATATTTTATCCTCCGTGAAATCACTTTGTGATTTCACGGAGGACTCTTAAAATGATAAGTGTTTGAGCACGTGTTATTTAATTTTTATTTAAAAGATGAGCGAAATTATTATATATACTATTAGCAGAATAACTCTAGTGGAACGCGAGGCCTGGTCGACTCTACGCTACTGCGCGGTACCGCTCGTGGCCAGCTTTAATTATAACTCTGCACCTTTTATATGGTATACCATTACAAAAGTACCTTCTAGGAAATTCGATAATAAAACTAGAATGAAAGGAGCTAAGTAAATATGGAAATATCAAAGCCTAAATAATATTAATAAAAGATATATTGAATACAATACAAATGTACTACCTATGCACTGCAATAAATGTAATTAAGTAAGGAACCCTTTCAGGTAATGAAATGGCGTCGCTGAGATGTATAATGATAATGATCATTATGTTTAATGAATGGTTTAATGAAATAAATTTTCGGGAATCCCAACAATTCTGTCAATAATTTGTTATAGATCCCCCTGAAGTACGAGTGTTTGACTTTTTACTTTTTGCATACTACATTACATTGTTGAAATTGGTACCAGCTAGAATTTGTCTTATAAAAAAATATTGTTAAATAATATTATTGATTTACATTTCCATTTTTCTATAAGCTTATCACGTTAAATGACACATTAAGTAATTTTGTTATTTTAAGTATTATTTTAGGGATCAATAACGCCACCAGTCAAACGTCAATTGTGGCTCGGGTTGTTGTTTCGGTTAGGTAGCGTTGGTAATTATACGGCTGCGCTAATTCGAAATAATAATGCAAAGCAAACAAAGTTTCTTTACGAATTAGATCATTTATAAACAAGCTGTAGAAAACAAACTGTTGAAATGAAAATTGTACATTTTTAAATGCATTAGCTTAAGAACTGCATAAAAGTACGTTATTTACACGTTCATCGAGCAGTTTTAAAATTCGTTCTTTGGATAATATTTACAAAAGATTCTCCAGATGCCAGAAGTTCAATAAGGTTTAAATGTAAATACACAAAATCAGGATGGTATTTACGTTTATTATCGCCTATAAAATAATACTACTATGCCACCCACTGTCAAAGTAGTATTCTTAATTGAAGGAAGAACCTTCATTTCGATTTATATCTATGCTAATAAGATAGAGACAAATACATCATAAAACAGTAAGACAGAAGATATTTCCAAAAACCTATTTCATTATTTGCTTCTGAATTGATATTTTCCCATTATTTTTAAGTACCTACGCTGCATGGGATATCTTAATAAACTTATAAGTACATACTTTCAGGTCTGAAGTATAGTTGTTTTGGTACATTAGCTATACCTGAGATAGAAAACTATCTTTATGCACATATACAAACTGTCCCAATCTTCTGGAATTTGAAAATTGCGCCTATTATAATCGATAAATAGCAAGCCATGCATCTGTTTTGTTATTTTAAATGGAACGTCCAGTGTATTTTTGCCTTTTTGGCTTCTCCATCTGGAAACAAACCAATAAAATGTGGATTTCATATGTCACGCTTACGAAACATATATTGAACACCAAACCTTGCGAAATTCAAACACCAGAAGCGTAGCTTTTTTTAAATAGCACCATATATTTTTCTGTATATATTGTACAGGAACTTTATATCTCTAGCCTTTTTGTATTATGATGCATATATCTAATATTGAAAGCAAAAGAGATATTTACAGTTAAACGCGAGTCCTGCAACCAATTGATTTTTGGTGTTGTTTGGTTACCATGACAACAGTAAATAAAAGATACTGACGTTGACGTTTTTCAACTATTGCTTCAAAATTTTAAGTGCAACTATATAGCTACTTGCAGTCAAATGATATCTGTTGTTAATATAGTTTAGTTACCAGGACAACAGTAAACAAAACATACTGTCAATGACGATCTTAGACTGTTGATTCAACACTTCAAACCTAGGTAAAGGAGAGATAAGTAGTAGGTATAATTCAGTGAAAGAAATGGTGTATTTTATCTGCGTTATCCTGACCGACGAGGTCCACAACCGAGAACATTTGTCAAATTAAAAATCAGATTTGATACTACTGAAACACATGCAGAAATAAAAAAAATAATCACAATACTAATGCATCCTTTTAGCAAAAATGGACAAGGGAAGCAATATTTTAACAAAACTTCATACGAGCTAACAATAAATGATATAAACAATATATCAGCATAAATTTAAAATCAAAACAAAAATTCTAAAAAAAAATAACTCTAAATAATAATACTAAATAATTCATATACATTATGAACAAACGTAATAATCTTTATTGTAATTTTCATTGCAATAATTAATCTACTTATTTGTCTATCTTCAGTGGACGCTTGAAATTTCTTCCTTCCACCTCAATACACTTGCGCAATTATTTGTAAAAACTATTCTCAATTTTTCTTAGCAGAATAGCTGTTGCACTCCGGAATGGTTCCGTTATCCTTAAGTTCATACATAAATCATGTATTAACACTTTTTTTAGTAATTTATTGTACAAGTAGCTACTTAGGCTTAAAATTTCGAATATATATTGTGATGTTACAAGTGACGATTAAAAATATTGAATAGGGAGATAATCTGTGTTCTGTTTATTTTGAATTTTTTACTTACAAAGATAAAGTTTATTACTTACAGTTAATATATGGGTGTGTTATGTGTGTTTGTGTTTTCCTTCTTCTAATGAGTCCTTGTTTTCCTTTTCCAGCAGTATCAAAATCCAATATCCTCTTCTAAATACCCTTTGATCGTCTTTTCGATGAAATTTTTCTTGATTGTTTCTTAAAATGGTGTTTGCTTGATTAAATATTTTTCCTTACTGTTTATAACTGTTCCTATCTCACTTTAACAGTTTTTAAATACTTAAAATGTAATAAATTTAGCAATGTTTGGTTTTTAAAAGGCATTTTTTCGACTTTTGTGTTTGTTTACTGTCAGAATGTTTACGTAACTAACTTCTTGTTTATTCGGTTGTCCTAGCATTGCCAATCTAATAACTTGATATTTAATTTTGATGTTTTGAAGATCGAATTCAGTGCCGCAGGTGACGTAAGAGATTTTTATGGCTGTTTTCCAAATACAGTGTTACTTGTGTGTGTATACGTCATTTTTACAAATGTTTTAAAAATGTAAATAACTTAAAATAGCTCGGAATTTTGATTATTCCCTGTAACTTAACATTAACTGAGTATTTTTTTTTTTTAGAATAAAAGATTAATAATATAAATAATCAGAATGTCAAAATTCAAATATTGATCGAAAACAATTCAAATTGCACAAATGTTCTGTTAAATTCTAATATTTAACGAATTTTGGTATTAAATTGATTAAAGTGAATTTAGTAACATTTAAACATACGCTCTTCACGTCAAACATCCCACTACAATATATTACATTGCTCTATTTCGAAATGAAGGAACTAAAACTGTAATAAAATACAGGGGGTTCCATTTAAAATAACAAAGTAGGTATTTGGTTCGCTGCTTATCGATTACCCTGTATATCCAGAAATATTCATGAAAGATAGCTTATGGTATCTTATTACATTATCTGAAAAATTTGACCTACCATTTACACAGTAGGTACAATTCCACAAGTTTGGGACACGCTGTATAATATATACAGTCTTCTTTTCTTTTTTCATGCGACCCATTGACAGATAATAAAATGAACTGTATGTATACCCCTATTTGCTACTGATGTTTGATTGACCCATTTATTAGATGTTGTTGCGTAAGCAAAGAGGTAATTGTGTGGCAAGCGTAAACATGGTTAGGAAAACAAATGACATTAAATTGAATGAAATTAAACTAGAGAAGTACAATAACAAGTTTTAGTCGTTCGTCATTTGAATTTACTTAAAATGAAATAATATATTGTTTATCAGTAATAATTAAAAACACAGATTATATTAAATTGCTAACTATTAAAAAGTAGTTAATATATCAAATTATGTTAAATAAATATCAAAAAAATTGTTAGTACATCATTGAAACATTATATTCGAAAATACTTTGAGAAGTACTTTGTAGAACAAAAGAGTTTCATTTTCCTGAACGTAGTTTTCTTAAAAAAGAAAACAAAACAATACTAGGGCAGCACCTATGTTTACTTTGTCATGTGGAACTTAACCCAACTTTTGATCACTTTACGACTTTAGTTTCTATAGCAGTCCTCTATTTAACGTTTCAAAGATATAATTAGAATCTGAACTGAATATGAATATTTTAATGTTTAGTTAAACAAATGGAACACTTCTTTTTGATTGTTTGTTGACAATGACAGAGACGTAACAGATTAGAGCTACATATAATCGAAACTATTAATTTGAAAATTGGGTTCAACTTCTTGTTATAGCACAACATACGCAACCAACAATTTTAGGCAACAGTATAATATATTTTTGACGTTAGTTATTCATCTGAAATCCAAAAACTGAAAAAAGGGCTTTCCATATGAAAATACATCTACGACGTCGTACCGGAAAGGGATATGATGTGATATGAAAAAGATTAAAGTCTAAGATACACAAATGAATTTAAAAATCGGCTTCCTCAAAAATTTTTCCATAATATGTTTGCTTTGAGACATAATTAATTTATTCTAAACTTCATATCTGTTATTACAAGTAAATACAGACGATGTGCTGCCAGTTCAATCATTAGAACCATTATGAAAATTATATAAGGGTTATTTTTGAAAGAGACGCTTCAATTCAATTGGAAAGTGGGTAATTATTTTGGTGACTTGACATTAGGTCTGTTTGTGATAATATATTAGTGCAAGTCTAATAATTTTCTTAATAAAATCAATCAGTGGCCCAGTGATCATAGCCTAAATTCATAATATAGAAGCACAACAACTGGGGGGTAGCAAATTTTTAGGCTTAAGTATAGATGGAACTTTCGCATGGAAATATCATCCAGCCAAATTCTCTCAAAACTAAGTGGTTTAACATTTTTAATATGTTCTAATAATTTATCTTTGGTAGAATAATATATCTTTGGCTTCTACTGCTGAAGAGACTCACCAGATGCCCAAAATGTCTGCCTACTTTAGAGACGTATCTTAAAAATCATAGTAAGTAATGTAAATGATGTTCATTCCTGTAGGAAGATTTTCAAAAAATTTAATTCAGTACGTTACTTTGACTATTTTTGAAATGTGCTATTATGTTAAAATGACACCATGAAAAGTTGCTATCATTAGCGTCACGTGAATAGCGTTCAAGCAAGTATGCTTCTTTTTCTGACCCATTTTCCTCTCTCTGAGTCCAAGGTTTTATTAGGTAAATCTTCGTCTTTGTTCTATTTTCTTCAGTTCCTTAATGTTCGCTTTTAATCTAACTTTTTCCTACAAACATGTAGAAAATAGATTCTAATCTGTCTTTACAAGCATTTTGCAAATTAAATATCACTTGGTAATAAGTCGTCAAGTCCGGTAAAAAATGTCCATACTTTAGGAGTGCCGATACTCGCTAATGTCATGTCGTTAAATCGCGAACTTGTATGGTATATTACAGGCAGTAACATGGTATTCTTAATGAAGATAAATCTAGTTGGTTGAAAATTTAAATTGTAGGAATATTGTCTGTATGAAATGTGTGTCGTAGAAAGGAACGAAGAGACGCCAATACAATCTGCCCTTTTTAGTTCGAATCACCCTTAAAAGAATTTAACTAACAATAATTCTCATTGTTTTTATTGGGTTTATTTTCAAAGCAAATTCAAGTGCTGTGTTAATATTTTATTTCAAGACCAAGGGTAATTCAAGTTTGGTTATTAAAAAAAAATGCGGGGTTCTACTACGTGACACGGTAATATAGAGAGGGCGCGTAAACGTCAAATGTCAAGACTAGTTTTTCTTTTCTATCATTTTATCATTTGGAAAACTTTACATCGAAATAAGTTTAAAGTTTAAACCATTAATGTTAATCAAGCCTGGTGATAATTTAAGACGACTGGAGTACTGCAACTGGCTAATGGGAAGATTAGAAGACGACGAATATTTTTTAACAAAATCTCTGGTCAGATGAATCAACGTTTACCAATTCTGGAATCATTAACAGAAAAACGGAGCACTATCGGGCAATACAGAATCCCAGATAAAATAGGGCAAGGAGACCACAACATTGTTTTGGATTAACCGATTGGATGGTTATTTTTGGAAATCATCTTAGAATCAGTTATGTATGAAAAACATTAAATTGGATTGGAAATAGTGGAATTATTGTATGACCAGCGAGATCTCCTGACTTAAGTCCTCTGTATTATTGTTTATGGGGAGTTGTTAAAAATAATATTTATAAAGTTGATGACCCACAAAACATTGAAGAACTTCGAGGTAGACTCCAGAATGCCTTCGATGTAATTCCTAGAAAAACCATACAACGCCATTACTACCGCCAATACAAGGCTCTACAGATTTGACGTCAACAGGCTGTGACGTATTTATATTTAGGCCATACACATGTGTTTACGCACTGATACCATCTCTGCGTTTTAAATTGATTTATCCAAATTATATTGGTTTTATTAAAAAAAATACTGTGTAGTGATATTTTCACTTTGTTGGTGATACCTGTAATGTTTTTGTGTTGTATAAGCGATAAAACCTTTTCTGAAGCGATAAAAGCGAAGTACCTAACCTATGATGGTGTCGGTTGTTTTCATACGTTAGGATCAATTATTGCATTTTGAATAAGTTTATCCCAATTATATTGGTTTTATTTAAAAAAAAATACTGTGATATTTCCGTACTTTATTTGTGATACCTGCAGTGTTTTTCTAGTGTTATAAAAAAATGTCCATACTTTAGGAGTGCCGATACTCGCTAATGTCATGTCGTTAAATCGCGTACTTGTATGGCATGTTACAGGTAGTAACATAGTATTCTTAATAAAGATAAGTCTAGTTGGTTGAAAATTTAAATTGTAGGAATATTGTCTGTGTGAAATGTGTATCGTAGAAAGGAACGAAGAGACGCCAATACAATCTACCCTTTTTAGTTCGAATCACCCTTAAAAGAATTTGACTAACAATAATTCTCATTGTTTTTATTGGGTTTATTTTCAAAGCAAATTCAAGTGCAGTGTTAATATTTTATTTCAAGACCAAGGGTAATTCAAGTTTGGTTATTCAAAAAAATGCGGGGTTCTACTACGTGACACGGTAATATAGAGAGGGGGCGTAAACGTCAAATGTTAAGAGACTTTATCATTTATAAAGCGTGATTATTTGCAAATTTGGTCTTTTTTAAAAACTTCCGAAAGAGTATTTAGGCGATACTCCCAGATCTACGGACTGATAACCAAATGTTATATCATTACAGTATATGTATATTTTTGGACAAAGATAAGCTGCGAATCAAATTATATTAAACAAATGTAAGATGCTTATAGCATCTATCATATGAGGACTAGAAGTAGACTTCAAATTTCCTTTGCAAAGTGAGAAATATCTAAATTGTCAAAATAACAAACCTGTTTTATAATTGAAAGCAAAATCTGCAAAAAGATTATCCGCTTTTTCTGGTAAGTGATAAAAACAAACTGTGACTATATTACTCCCAGAACATACGTTGTCTGTTCTAAGCATGTACTTAAAATCTTAATACTATCAGATCTATTTGATAGAATAGATTTAGTTTCATAATTATGTCATGCGGTACGTGATTAAACAGAAAACTTCAAACATGAAACGTTATTTGATTCACACATTATTCCGTTTATGAACCGAATAAAACCATATAAAAACATTGGCTTCGTATGCATTACTCTTTGATTAGATCGTCAAGATTTGCGTATTTCAGGTTTTTATCAAATGCAACGTACACTCTCGTGACAATTGGATACTATAATTAAATCGGTTTTAATACAAGTGCAATCGCTACATACCGGCTGTCCTTCGTTAGGATCCATAGGAACATTGTCCTTCTTATTCCACTTCTGACGCATCTCTCGAAATTTTCGAGAAAACACAGAAAAATCACTTATCCAAACGCACACAGGAACAACCGAAACAGCGCGTATATCTACGATCTAATTACCTTTATCGTCCGGGAATCAAATGCTACGAATGTTATCGTTTTGTTATCTAAAAAACTCCTACGTATACGCAGCTCGTTTAAATTTGGTAAATAAAAATATTTATCATCAACAATCAGCATTGGTCATTTCGGAAAATATAAAGTTGTTCTAGCGGCACAACACTGATAATATTCATACATTTTTCTAACGGTAAAAATACATGTTTATATGATGTACACTAAACACATGTAAAAAGCGTGCGGGTTGGACGGATACCCCCACGCTAAGTACTTCGGGTTACGAAATAATCGTGGTAGGCACTGAAGCGTTTCACAGGACAACCGCTTCGACTGTTTGACGCGCTACGAATAACCATAGCAACGGACTATTCGCGATGACGGATAAACTGAGGCAAGAAGTCCGGTTTGGCGATCGGTCATCGGCGTCCCCGATCACTTTCGATTGGTTTTTTTGTGCGACGACCGCAGACCAGAAGTAAAAGGCCAGTGGGGATCGCTGATATGTAATGGGTATTAATCGGATGACCAAAACCACTTTTTTTCGTACTACGCCGTCTTCGTAATGTACTTCTGGTTAAATCACTGGCTTTAATGCTTCTTAGGAATTAAGTCCGTTAAACGTCGATGTAAGCTCTTCGAATAGGTATCAATCTACGAATGTTTTTTACTAGACAAGTGAAATAAGAGCCAATCTTAATCGATTTAAGAAAATCAGTTCTCCAATGGATTAATAATTTGACAGAATTCATATAATCTCGAACCGGTGCATTTTAATACTCGTTGACAGTCAAATCTGATTTAATAGCTACATAGGTATATAGACTGATTCATTTTTGATCCTCACCATGGGGATCTCGCTTATTATTGAAGATAGAGGGTAGGTCTAAATTTGGCATAATTGTTAAACCTTGTGTTTGTTATGAACCCGAAGAGAAAATGAATCTGTGACAAACAACGTTCGAGATTTAAAAAAAAGATGCTAATTTTCTTCTTTTACCCCTAGCACTTTTATTTGGCCTTCTAGAGAAAAACAAAAACACATTCTCAGGTCACTTTCGATTTTCTATCTAATCGTATAGTCGAAATTTTTATATGGCGTTTCGGTTCTTTCCGGCCATCGTCAACTTTCTTATTTCTTATCGGCGCCATATTGGATTTTGACACCGTCAGAAAGAGTCTTTGCTTCTAATTTCACACATTTTTCTAAATCTTGAAAGAAACTTGGTCGAGAACAGATCGTTTACCGAGCTTCGTAATGTTGAAAATCAATGGGATATTTTACAAATGGTAAATTAAATGTGCGTTTTTGCACAGATTTAAGCACAGAATTTATGTAAATCTTGTATTTTTTAGATAAATAATAAATCCATCAACATCTACACGCGAAGTGGCGTCTGAATTAAATTTGCCCCAGACTCGAGTATGGAGAACTTTACATGGAAATAAGTTTAAAGTTTAAACCATTCGTGTTAGCTAAGCCTGGTGATAATTTAAGACGACTGGAGTACTGCAACTAATTAATGGGAAGATTAGAAGACGATGAATATTTTTTAACAAAATCTTCTGGTCAGATGAATCAAAAATTACCAATCCTGGAATCTTTAACAGAAAAACGGAGCACTATCAGGCAGTACAGAATCCCAGATAAAATAGGGCAAGGAGACCACAACATCGTTTTGGATTAACCGTTTGGATGGTTTTTTTTGGAAATCATCTCATCGAGTCAGTTATGTATCAAAAAGCATTAAATTGTATTGGAAATAGTGGAGTTATTGTATGACCTGCGAGATCTCCTGACTTAAATCCTCTGTATTATTTTTTATTGGGAGTTGTTAAAAATATTATTTATAAAGTTGATGACCCAGAAAACATTGATGAACTTCGAAGTAGACTCCAGAATGCTTTCGATGTAATTCCTAGAAGAACCGTACAAAGACATTACTACCGCCAATACAAGCCCCTACAGCGTTGATGTCAGCAGGCTGTGATCTACTTATATTTAGGCCATATACACGTGTTTACGCACTGAGACCATATCTGCGTTTTAAATTGATTTATCCAAATTATATTGGTTTTATTTAAAAAAATACTGTGTAGTGATATTTTCGTACTTTGTTGGTGATACCTGTGTTGTATAAGCGAGAAAACCTTTTCTGAAGCGATAAAAACGAAGTACCTAACTTAAGATGGTGTCGGTTGTTTTCATATGTTAGGATCAATTATTGCATTTTGAATAAGTTTATCCCAATTATATTAGTTTTATTTAAAAAAATACTGTGTAGTGATATTTCCATACTTTATTGGTGATACCTGTAATGTTTTTCTAGTGTTATAAAAACGAGATAACCTAACCCAAGATGGTGTCGGTTATTTTGTTTGTGAGTTGCACTTTGTAAATAAAAGAAGATATTATTTATTCTTCAACAGCTACAGATTCAAGGACTGGTGAAACTATAAGTGTAAGTTTAAAATATCCTACGCTTAAAAAAGAGGCTATTCCAACTGAATTCCCTAACTGTCCGCTGTATTTGACAAAAAACGTGAAGATGTTATTGTTCAAATAGTTTTATATTCTTACGTTATATTTAACAAAATTATTTTTGAACACGAAGAGATGTTTTTAAATGTATGTAATAAACGTTCTGTTTTAATACAATACATTTTAAATTATATCACCGAACGTAGCCATTTTGGATACTGATATATGTAAATGTCATATTCCTAGCAGTGAACGTATTGCGACAATTATAATGTTCTACAAATACCCTACTTAAAAATGATTGTGGGAAAAGTAATGATAGATTAGGTAAAACACCACATAATAGGAAATTCAAAACCCTGGTTAAATAGCATGTCTGTAAATGTTCTCCTGAAATTGAACAAAATTTCGAATAAAATTGCAATTACGGTATCATTTCAACCTTAATTTCGTCCAAATATATGTACAATTACAGATAGTAATAATTAGTTGATTAAATATCCATCTTTCACGAAAACGGTGCTCGGTTATGCGTTTGGTTTTTCCTTTGAAAATTCGTTTTTCCAAAATAAAATCGAATGGGATGCGAAGAAGGGACCAGTCGACGACTGGCATCCTCTTTAAACCGGAAGCCCTTCAAAACTTAAAAAAAAAAGCAAAAAAACGATTCTTTTACCGCTTAGGCTAATATAGTGCATGGCGATAGATCGCCTAAACAGCGTGACGTCATCGAGCTGTCAGGCCTTATATTTCGGTGGTAACGACAAAGCGCAGTTCAAAATACAGGAAATCGTGCGCAATTGTGCATTAACGGAAATGGCCAGTTATTTGAACATTTACTGTAATTGTTTATTGTTTTGTTTTCTATTATTATTACTGTTATTGTTAGGTATTTTCATTCATTGTTTTATAGTAAAATCTTGCTACGTTGCAAACAGTTTAATAGATTAAAGCCAGTTAAAAATGTCTTTCCAGAAAATTATTTAGGTTATTGCATCTTTACCAACGAGCCTTAACGTAAATGATTAAATTGCATACTTGCTGCTAGAGTAGCAACATTAACCCTGAAAATGACTCATAGGAGGGTGAGCGAAACGTTGGTAGAGGCAACCACAACGACGAGGTTCCAGCCAAGAAAATAGTGTAATTGACGACCACGAAAATCTACGTACCAGTTTTTGTTTATTAGTTTTAATGAATACCTTTAGTAAAACAAAGGTTTTTAGTATTTCGTCGCAACACTCTATGTTTTTGAACGAAAAACTTATCTGCATGGCTTCATATTTAATTTACTGAAGAAGGACACTTTAGGCATAGCAAAATGTTTATAAAAACAATTCTAGGATAAATCAGATTCTGGAAAATATTCAGAATATGCAATTAAAAAAAATGAAATAGAATGAATGAAACATGGCAACGAGTTCGATGGCCATCTTGTAGACACTGCTTAATATAAAAAAATACTCTATGTACTGCCGAAAACTGCTAGAAATACCCAATCGAATAAAACTTGAATCACCGTTCCAGCGTGTAAGGCGTTTAAAATATCGGACATGAAAGAAACAGCAGAATTTCGATAAACTTTCAAATCACCTCAATTATCTCAAAAATTAAGCGAGATAGGTATAGGAAATACTAAAGAAAATGGACATAAATTGAAAAAAGGCATCCAAAAACGTAATAATATATAGTGTTCCATTTAAAAAACCAAACTTATATCGTGTGTAGCGGAAACTGAACAGTGTGTATACTTGGGCCAGTGCTGCCAGAGAGTTGAAAAAAATTTCGGTAAATGTCATCAATATTTTCCAGTGGATTTCAGGAAAATTCGGTAGATTTGAAGTTAGTTAAAGAAAAAACAAGTTTTAAATAGAAATAAGCTTTTATTAATAAAAATTGTAATTCATCATCAAATTTTTTTGTGAAAACATTCTTTCCACATTTGCAGAAGAATGTGGAAGACAAATTATGTGAAAAGCAATTTTTTTTACTGTATTAATTTAGAATTAGAATTACTTTATTGGCTTTTTAGCTATATGTACAATATACAACTTTGACCAAATGTCTTAAGCACTATTGATTTATTAAGATACCACATTAGCTACTTCTTGGAAGGGTTTGGTTTGTTTATGTCGGAAAATTTAAAATAGGCTTTTACAAATCTTTAGGCCTTTAAGAAGCAATATGTCTGTCCAAAGCGAATCCTAAGTGTGTTTTTATTGTTCCTTGTTTGGTTTTTAAGTTTAGAATGGTTTTTTTTTTTTAATGCATCAGAAGCAACAACTAACTCAGTCAGCGAATAAAAATTCAAGTTTTAAGGGAAGAGGAAAAGAGTAAAATTGCAAGAATCGTAAAGTGCTCGCGGTGTGCTGTACAATACACGCTGAAACGTCAACAGAACACTGGATCCCTTCAAAACAGGCCAAAAACTGGACAAAAACGGCTAACAGACAAGAGGATGGACAGACTGTTAATTCGCGAATCACTCTCTAATAAAAAAAGACATCTGAGTTAGCTGCAACTTTTTCGGAGAACGTTGGACGTCCAATTTCAGCACGAACCATCCGAAGAAGGTTAGCTAAAGCTGGTCTCAGGGGTGCAAAGCGAGAAAAAAACCATGGTTGTCGCAGAAAAATATACAAACGTGCTATGAATGGGCTCTGAGACACCAACATTTTACGGTGGAAGATTAGTCAAACATCTTGTGATCGTCATTCTGTGGTTAATGTAATGGTACGTACAATGGAACCACGTCGACCGCCATCCTCCTTCTTCCTTGCTTCCAAAAGAGTTATAAATTGTACTGCCGATGAGATTTTAAAGGTGGCGTTGAACTCATTGAACAAATTTGAAGTTTCAACTAAGCAACTTTTAATGTTTATGAGTGATGGTGCCACAAACATGCGTTCTTTGGGCCGATTTCTTAAAGAACACAGTGATAACTTCTTACATGTAACATGTAAAATCCATACTCTAAATCTTGCGGCGCAAACGATTCCTACATGTTTTCCGCTAGTAAATGCATTGATTGCTAGTACAAAGGCAGTGTTTCTAAAGTCCCAGAAACGTACCCGACTATTTCACAAACTGTGTCCTGATTTACCTGAACCACCACAGCCGATTGTTACACGTTGGGGAACATGGTTGCAGGCTGCGTTTTACTACAACAAACGTTTTGATCAAGTAAAGAAGGTAGTTTTAAAATTCAATCCGACAGAAGCTGCAGCAATCAAGAAAAGCCAGGAAATATTTCAAGATAGTCAGGTTAAAAGAGATTTACAAACTATTCACAACAATTACTTCGGACTAGCGGAGGGAATAGAAACATTATTTTAAATATGCAAATATAACATCGCTAGATGTCGAACGGTCGTTTTCGGCATTAAAAAACATTTATTCCGCACGTCATACTCACTTGACTGAAACAGCTGTGGAAACATATCTAATGATTCAAATATTTAACAGATGTTACCCGGTTTGTGATTTCACAGAAGACTTTTAAAACGGTAAGTGTTTCAGCACGTTTGCTCGCCACGCCTCTGGCTGTTACCGCATATTTGCCCAGGTTACATATATGTATACTCTTTGGTACAATGTATATACTTACATAATATGCAAAGCCCTGCGCCCTCCCATTTACGTCATTGCCAACCGCTAGATACTGGTGTATTTTATACATATAGTATTATTCTTTTTTGTTTATTTTTTACACTTAGCTACCTAACCCTTGTATATCAATATTGTGTTTACACGATTGGCTTTTAGAAACGTGGCGATAGCATACACATTCCAACATTTTCATTAAAAAGCTGGAAGTAGCCAAGAAAACATAAAACCTGGAAACATATGCACTTTGATGGAATAAATTAGAATGTGCATAATTTTAAATAATCACTTCTATATTTTTGAAAGCCTTTCTTGAAGTAAAAAATGTATTTTAATGTTAACAAGAATTATTTAAATTAATATTTTATTATACCTTATGTATATCTGCTCAAAATGTTCCTTATCTAACACAAAAGTATTTAACGGAAAATAAAGGCACCGATTCCAAAACAGGTAGCAAAATCAACTGCCACAACACTAACAAAAATAAAATTTGAAAATGCCAAATAAAAGTATTTTTCAGCATAATTGTAGCATCCATTTAATTGTTAACGCTTTAAATTATGATTTGACAACGATTTAGGTTACAATAGATTTATTTACTTATTGATAAATTATCTTTTTCTTCTGTTTCTCCTTGTGTCCCAACAAGGCGTCGGACAAATTATCTAATTCGAATATTTGCGACTATTGTCATTAAAAATGTCATTTTTAAAAGATCCGTAAAAGAAAGAGGTTCAAAAACAAATTTTGTGCAATATATAAACAGATTTTTAGTATAAATTCTACATCCTGTGTAATATATCGTACATACATTGAAGCACTTGATTAGAAAAATATAGACAAAATATGGCTACATACATATATCAAACAGGGAACCAGTAGTATCGTTTTCGAAAGATATCATTCTTAGTTTTCCACACCTGACATCTATTGTTTAATACACGAATTGATATCTAGTATTCTGCTCTCATAAAAAAAAGATTAAATTAGAAAACGCACCAACTATCGTGCATAGACGTTCAAACTCAACGTTCGCAATTTTATCAACACTTTGAAATTGTTATCCCCGCCCACTGTAGGCCAATAAAGGAATTATTTATTTTATAATTTACATTGGGAACGATTAGAATGTCCAGAATAGGCAACCAAATATACTGCATGAAGAATTGAAGGAAATATACAACCTAGGAGTGCTAAAAAAATCTTTTTTTCCGGATAAAAGCATACCCAGTAAGTAGAAAGTAACGTCAATATGTTTTTAATTGACTGTCATATAAAACAGAACATACTACACTCGAAATGTTGCATTGTTTGTAATAATTTATTGTATTGGTTGGGTATCTCTCTCATATTTGATTTTCTGGTTTTCTTTCATTGCTTCATTACTGAAACAATTACTTTTAAAAACAGCCGATACTTAAGTGTTTTCCTTTTTTGAGTAAGAATGTTCCAATGTCCACACCATTTCATCTTGAATTTGATTTGTATATTTTTTGCATCTAAGATGGATTAAATCCTTTTAAGTTCACTACCACCTGCTGCTTTACGTATCTATCACTCCAATATCACATAAATGTACCGTTATAATCAGATACCATCTGCATATCGTTATAATTGCAACTAATAAATGAATACATCAAAACGAATCTAATAGGAGATCAAGGGAAGATTGAACTGGGAGGATTGTTCAAAAATAATGTAAAAAAACATTTAAATTACTATAAAAATTTATTATGCAACCGAATGTGAATTATTACGCTGGAACACATATACAATGATCAGCAGCTTTAGCATTGACTTGTTTCAGTATTGTCCTCAATGACATTCCAGGTCCGCACTCAAATGTCCTGGGAAAAAACTCGCCGAGCTCTCTTGTGTATAAAACGTGCATGGTTTGCTCCCATTTCACTGGCTTTACTATCTGGAAATACAAATGCTAATTTTACAATCGATGATTTAAAAGAATGTATTGATAGAAAAAATATAAATATGCATTTTACGTAAACTTAGCGTTACATTTCAGCTTTGGTCAGTATCAAAAAAGAATAAAATTACTATATTACAATTTCTAACCTGTTTAGGTAATTGTCTTCTGATGTGTCCGGCATCTTTATATTTCTTTCCGTCCACATTAGAATAAACGCTAATAACTGGATCTTCGATTTTCGTCTTTTCTAAAGCTTTCCTAAACGGCTTTATAGCAGGTGCCATCAAATCAGTGTGAAAAGCACCAGATACAGGCAAACGATTGACTCTCTTTAATTTGAATTCCTTAACATTCTTCTCCAAGAAGTCCAAAGCAGAAGCGCTGCCCGCTACAATCTTACAATCCGGAAAAAGGTAATTTGCTATTCGACATTCGGGCATTTCATCTCCTCTTTCTCTGGCCCATTCTTTGGCTTTCAGACAAGCTTGTTTCAGTTCGCTATCTGGCGAATATAGAACTCTCACCATGCCACCTTTATACGCTTCACTCGCCAGTTGCATAGCTTCTCCTCGGATTTTCACAAGCTCTAAGGCTCGCTCAAATTCTAGCGCTCCAGCAAAGACTAAAGACGTAATTTCGCCTAAACTAAATCCAGCAGTTGCGACGCAATTATTTATAGCATTTGGTCGTTCCTCTTTTAGTCTTTCAAGCGCCGCTAAGGAGCTAACCATTATTGCCGGTTGGCAATATTTTGTTTGATCTAGCTGATCCTTCGGTCCTTCCAAACATAATTTTAACAGATCGTATTTAAGTATATAGCTAGCTAAGTCGAATAAATCTTTAACTAGAGGAAATTTCAACAAATCCTTTGCCATGCCCACATACTGACTTCCTTGTCCGGGGAAAAGTATTATTGTAGCGTCTCTCGGATCCTTCTTTTCTTTCTTATAAAATTCACCTTGTTTTTGTATTTTCGCACTCTCGCCATAAGGTAGCGTAGCCCACTTTTGATCTAGATTAGTTACCTTTACATCTTCGAAAGAAGCAGCATCGTCTAATAATTTTTTCAACGGGGATTCCCGCGGTTTGTTTTCACCGGTAGATTCGCTTTTGTTTTCATTATCCACGTCATCTTTTTTCACATTTTTGCAGACACTAGAGTTATGAATAAAACTACACCTCAAAAAATTGAAAATACCGTCGTTATATTTTATAGTTTTTAGTTTTATTTGTTTTATGGCATTCATCTCAGTAGTTCAAATTTAGCGCCATAAACTAAGTTCAATGTCGGTCACAAAAAATACTACAATACGGTTTTATTACAGTATTTACGTAAATAATCGCTAAAAATAAATGTGTAACACTTCACGAATTGTGTGGAATGTAAGTTGTTCCTCATAATAATACATTATCGCAAATATGCATTGCCCTGGTGGCAGAAAATACGTTTTCTTTCGATGCACTTCTATAGGTTATGTCCTCACAACTGTCACTCTCACGTGTTTCATTAATTTTATTACAAGAACTTTACTCTTAAATCACCTATATTATGGAATGGGAAACTTTCGAAGTTTCCTCTGTATTATAGATACACTAAAATGTAACGATCGTTTGTACTTAACGCAGATTTTCACAGATTAAAAAGCATCCATGTATTACTATCAAGATGCTGTGTACTAGAAACGTATGTATTAGAAAAGGATAGGTATACAATGAGCTTGTTTGTTTATTTATAAAAGTTCTGCTTTACATGCATTTGGAATTTTCGAAAATGTATACCTTTTCTTTAAATGTAATCTGGGAATAGTTGATAGATTCTTTTAAAATTCATACACTCAGTTTTGAACTGGAATGAAACATTCATAAAAACATAAATATCCTTTTAATCAATTGATTATATGTTAATATTCATCTCTATTAGGGAACAAAAAAATAGCTGCTAAAATAAAAAGAATTTAATCAATTCATAATATATGTAACAACACGAATGGAAAAACAAAAATGATTACTTTCAAACATTTCTCATTATAGAATGACCGATGAATCTTTCAAAAATGAAGAAGATGATTTATTCTATTTCGAATCAGACCATTTAGCTTTAAAGGGTAATATAGAATATAGCGAGTTAATTAAAACATTATTCGTGTTAGAAGCACAAAGGAAAAGAGCAATAGATGTAAGTGACTTTTATGTTATTGCTATTATTTCAATATATCCCATTTGAATGAACTTTCTGTGTTTTAGGGCTACAATAAAGTAATCCAATTACAAAAAGAACTGGAAAAAGATCCAATGTTGCTAATAGAGAAATTAAAAAATGGAGAAAGCTTAGGCGTTCCTGATATGCAATATATAATCGATGTGCCTAAAGTTAATTGGTCCAAATTTAATGTTAATATACCAGAGCAAGTTCTTGCAGCAATCAACAAAGACAATGATGATACAATATGTAGACTAAAATCGGATGATTTGAAACAAAAGAATTCTTCCCATAGCAAAGTAAGTTATAATTTATATTCGGCATTTACCCGAAGATTATTTCACTGATTTAGTGCAAATCTTACATACTGCAAATATCAGAAAAAATAACTTGCTGTAGCAAATTATTCGATTAATTTATTAAAATCTTGTTCGACCTTTCATACAACTTTTTTATCTACAATCAGTTGTATAAGCGTTGTAATTAGAGAGGAATTGATCCAAGTAAATGCTGGTAAAATATCGATCACAACATTTTGGAGTGAATCATTTACTTGGCACTTAAAAAAAGTAATGGTATCGAATCAGCAAAAGCAATGAATTACGTGTCTTAGTTATATAACATAAATTTACTAGTGATCGACAGACCCAAAAAATTTTAATAATGAAAATGTTAGTAATTGCATGAATTCACTGGAGTAATTACATTGTGAGATTTTCGAAAATAAAAGTTGATAAAAATCATTCATTAAAAATAGTAGACGATAAGAGTTTATTATCATCAAGCTTTGGAATCCATAGGATTATGCCTAACGCTACCATAGTTAAAATCCGCTTATTGGGGTAAATTAGTCCTCTCTCCATTTTTCGTTTTAAATGTTTTTGTGGGTCCTGGCTGCTTCTGTAATTTCCTTCAGTTGTTGTCGTCTTTTCACATTGTCTTCCAGTCTCTCTTTCCCATTATCTTCAGATCCTCTTCCATGTCATCGCCCCATCTCTTTCCTGGTCTTTCTCTTCTTCTTGACTATAGAGGTATCCATTGTGTTATTCTTCGCATCATTTCCCCTTGTTTGGTTCCTCTTTGTGTTTTTATATACCTCGCAATATTTTGTCCTCCCAGTTGATAAGAGCTATTCATTAGAAGATAGTAGTTAATAGAATTATAGAATGAAAATAGTAATAATTGATAGAGGCATTTGACTAAAAATGTTATAGTATTGTGGTCGGCAAACATTAAAAGCTAAAGAATCGATTTTTTTAATATAGTGTATTGGGTAATCCATATATCTATAGTTCAAAATTGAACTTCTCAGGGTTAAAAGTTACATAAAATATTAAATGTGTGGAATCTATTACTTTTTTATTTATTTATTTGAGTCGGGCCATGGCACAAATGCCTTTAATAACTGCAACCTTAATAGATCTATTGTAACAGAATGCCCTTATATGTGTTAGAATTGTTGGAGGCTTTTAATAAACTTTAGTACTGCTCTAGGATCTATTTCCTTTAGTTCAGTAAGTGCAAGAAATGGCCTACTGAAATGTTGATGTCGTGTGCGACTAATGGTAACACATTCACATAGGATGTGTTCTGCCGTCTCCAGATCTTCTTGGCGTAGACGTCAGATTTGATCTTCAGCTTTTCCTAGTTTAAATAAGTGATATTTTAGGGCTACATGGCCTGTCAGAAATCCTGCCAGTAATCTAAGATCCTCCTTGCTGAACGATAGCGCTATTTTTATGAGTGCTTTCGCCTGTTTTTGTCCTGGAACATTATCCCAGTACGAGGCCTTTTGGTTGTCCTCCCATATATTAATTGCTTGGTTTATGTGGCTCTTTTGGAGACCACAGAAGGGATTAAGACCAATGAAAGGCATGTTCGCGGCTTCTTTGGCCAGCTTATCTGCCTTTTCATTTCTTTCGATCCTTTGGTGACTTGGGACCCACCGCAAAGTAACGTGGTTATTGCGTCCCAATTGCCGTAGATTGTGTACACAATCGTGTATCAGAGCAGATTCGTATGTATAAGCCTTAATAACCTTTAGAACTGCCTGATTGTCGTGTGGAATCTAACTTAATTTTGTTATTTTCTGAATAGAATTACACAAAAATTAAACAATTTTTAATGCCAAAGAGTTTACAGTATTTATTAAATCTAAAATTATATTTCTTATTGACAAATTTTGAAATTTAACAGTTTGCTAAATAAATCCCTATCCGACAGCTTTTTTTATGAACTTATTTGATTAAATGTTTTTCAAATTTTTTTAATTAGTTGTTTATTTGAAATTTATTTGGCCAAATAATGAATTTTTAATTACTCACTGTAGTTCTTCAATTGAAAGATGTAATTCGATGTCCGTTTGCTAAAGTCTTGCCTCGACACTGCATCCAATTCAAATCCAAATGTTTTCATTCTTCAAATCTTGTTTAATACTTGGTTATTTTCATATTGAGGATCCAAATTGATTTAGTGTATTGTTTTTAAATTTTAATGTTGTAGTTTCTTATTTATTTGAAACTTTTCAATTAACTGAAGAATTTTGAAAAGACTGTCGTTAGTCAAAAATTTGTTTATCCAATCTCATTTGTTTTCTAATATAGATCCAAAGTTTACTTTACAAATAAAATCAAATAATTCCAATATCTACCAAAAATGCCTTTCGCTGCCATGGAGATGCATGTTGAAATTTTAAAATGGAGAAATATAATTGAACTTTTCATTAGTGAATTTTGTTTCTCGCATTACAAGTTATTTACTGGACTCCTTATTTGCAAGACAAAAAATGAGGGGAAAATCAAGAGAAGGAGCTACCAGCACTGCTTCACCTTGCAAACTTGCAACCATATGCAATTATAAATGTCAACAAATGCACTTTCAAATGTGAGTAAATAAAAATAATCTCACTTTCAAATAATTATTACAACAATAAATATACAGGCTGATTTATTTTCAACCCTCATCCTGGGAATCTCAGTTATTATTGGAGATAAGATAAAATTTATTTTAATAAATTTACATCAAATATATGAATTTGTTTTGCATAACCACATACTGACATAAATAAATATTTCTGAATATTGTGCACGCCTATAGATAGACAGTTGACATCAGAAACAAAAAGGAACTCTAACGGTGTCACCTTGGAAAACATTTGTTCACACGTGTATGTGGAGCCAAAGTTACTAAGAACACCAAACACAAGCTTTTTCGACTTATGTGATTCTGGCAAACTCTTCCAGATATTGAAGATAATTTCATCTGTTTTTTGTAAATTTTTGATAGCACTTAGCTTGTTCTGTGAAAACAATAGGCAATCTCTTTCTAGATTTTCAATTTCAGTAGCAAGACGCATAAGTTTTGAGAAAGAATACTAAAACTGACTCGAGATATCGGCGTCGACAGTGCAGTGCAATCCCCTCATACCACAATAAACAGAATGCAGCTTTTTTAAAGTATCGAACAGTATTCTAGGCCTATACAGCTGGTGCCCTTTTTCTCAGGAATGGAATAGCTGCGGAATAATATTCATCAACTTCTATTTTTAATGAATGATTTATATCGACTACTTCAAGTGAAGTTGCTCAAAACGAAATTCTAAATAAAAGCAGTTGATAGATTTTTGGAATGAGAACTAAGCAAATATATAAAACAAACAAACTACTTTATGCATAAAACTTTCTCAACCATTACTAGTAGACTGTTTGCAGGAGCTGTATTTGTGGCATTTCTCTGTTATACGTATGTAGCTATTAAATAAGATTTGGTTGACAACCTGTATAATGGTGTTATTTTGCGATAATTAAAAGAAATTAGTATTATTTGTGAAAAAGAGTTTTTTTCTGTTTAGCATCATATTCTTTTTCAATTAACTTATATGACTTAAAAGTTAGTTTTGAATTTTGTGGGATGCCTAGATGCAGACGTTGTAAACTATAACCTTGTGTTATTAAGGAGCATAGATGGAGGACTTCTTGTGATTTAGATGTGAAAAACTAACACTTTGGATTTTTTAGAGTTTATTTACAGTCTCCATCTCTTAAACTACATAGTTTGTTGTAAGTTTTGTATGAATTTCGAAATTTTTAGTAGTTGTGAAAGGTTATCTTTAAAAGCAGGTACTACAGGAACTTTGAATAGAAACTGATCAGTAGGCTTTTAGAAACATTAATATTTGCAAGTTCTTTACCAGAAATATTAGTATGATAAGATACCAATACTTCTATCATTGATGTGTAAATAGTATCGATCCTGTAATTTCAATATTACTTCAAGGAGTGTATGTATGATGATGGTATCATTTCATCCCTAATTAATTATTCCCCAATCAACGTTATGTATTTATTATAATGTTCTAATTATCATATTTTTATTTATTGTACCGGGTGATTTATTAGAAAATGGCACACAGCGCCATCTAGTTTCCATTTAAAGCAACGCGGCAATCGCTATTATTTACCTTCTTAACCCGGAATTACAACTTAATACGCAACAGTAACAGCTACTGTTGGCGCAACTGTTTCCAGATAAAGTATACCTTTTGTACGTTTCAATTTATAAAAATCCGCGGCAGATCCGCAGAGAGATAACCATCTTTTATCTTCGGCGTCAACTACTGCGGATTATAATAAAAATGAACCAATCAGATGCAAACAATTACAGTCGGTATCAAAAAGAGCTGAATTACCAACATCAACGTCATATTACTTAACGAATTATTGCAAATTACGAATATTATTAGCAACACATTCACTTGTTCAACCGGAATCGTATGATAATGATAATGATGCATACTAATCAGTAATGTATCAGTAATAAAAAGATAAATTCAGAAAAGCAGAAAAATGTATTTTATTGCCTACTCTACGCATGCACATAAACGTTTATAAATAACCTTCGTTTTACTATTATTACCATTACAGATATTGTATCAGCAACTGTTATTGTTACTGTTGCGGATTAGTTTGTAATTCCGGCTTTAACCTACTTGATATTCTCATCACAATGAGCACAAGTTTTTGAAAATCAGTTAACGTTCACTAAAGTTACAGGGACTTTTGTGTGATAAAATGTTTTTAGTGTTTTTCCTCCTCCTTAATTATAGAAAACTATTTCAAAAAAATAAAAATTAAATAAACTACACCATCTTGCGGCAACTTCAGAATCTCGAAAATATGTTTAAATATTATATTTTCATGACTACATATAATTATTACCAGTATAATTTTTTTCTCTAAGTTCTACGACAAACGATTACCGAGACATATCACGGTCGGCACCCTTAATGAATCAAGGTGTATATAATATTTAATATTTTAATAGTTCCAGCCTTGGACTGTCGAAGAACAAAAGCGACTAGAGGAGCTATTAATTGAATTTCCTCCGGAAGCTATAGAATTACGTAGGTTTAAGAAAATAGCTACTGCTTTAGGAACAAGAACAGTAAAACAAGTATGCAGTCGAGTACAAAAATACTTTTTAAAATTGAGAAAAGCGGGTTTACCAATCCCAGGGAGAATACCAAAAATATTCGAGAGAAAGGTATGTTTTTGTATTCGTTAGAAACGCTTTAATTTAATCTTAACGTTTAACTTCCAGCGTTCGCACAAACACCAACGCTTAAACCATCTGTTGGTCAAGCCGTCAACTTTCTTCCCTCATTTAGACATTCCAGTTGTTATGAATGACGACGACGAAGTACCGGGGCCTAGTCAACCTTCCAAATTACCGGAATCCTCAGTGGATTCCAATTTTTCCAATTACCTACTAACTAGTAATTATCACGACGATAGGAAATTAATAACGGATAGAAACGAAATAGATTTACAATTGTATATACTACGAAATATTAGAAATGAAAAACAAATAGAAGATAATGAATCTAGGACGCTTTACCGACATGACGGCTTTAAGGTAAGTTAAACGCTGTAAGGGACGTCAACAATAATTTTTTATCAAAGTACATAATTTAAAATGAACATGGACAACAAATGCAAGAAAAATTAAGTAATAAAAAAAATTGTTTACTTGTTTACAAAAAAAAAAAACGATATTGTAATGATAATTAAAGTTTATTAAGGCAATACCAAGCAATGGTTAATGTCCGCACTAAATTAAATCTCGTTTCAATTCAAACGTATTTGTCAAACATTAACATTAAAAAAATTGCGAAATTGAATTAAAATAGGTAGTATGGATGTCATACGAGAGTAGTTTGAAAAGTCCATGCAAAATTGGGGATAAACCATTTTTATTTTAAAATGTAGTCTTTTCTTAGGCTTGCACACTTCGTTTAACGCAGCTCCAATTTGTTGATCCTTAATAGGATTGGTATAATTCCACAAAATAAGAATTAGTTTCCTCAATTACATCCTCGTTTGAATAAAATCTCTTTTAAGCTAGTCACATTTTCATATAGGGGAATAGGTAATTGTCCGAGGGAGCCAAATCTGGGGAGTGGGGGGGATGTGGAACGAATTGGAATCCTAACTCCATTAATTTCGCGACCGCAACTCCAAAAGAATAAGCTGGTGCGTTGTCGTGATGAAAAATTACTTTTTTGTGGGCCAACAGTAAACGTTTTTCTTGCAACTCGCAAGCGATCCAGTAACGGTGTATAATATGTACCTATAATAGTTTTACCACTTTCCAAATAGTCGATGAAAAACAGTCACCATAACGTTCTCGTCTGAAGGAACGGGTTTCACCTTTTTTAGTGTAAACTTTTCGCTGGCAACCCATTATTTGGACTTGTTAAGTCTCAGACGTATAGTAGTATATTGATGATTCGTCCACAGTGACGAAACGACGCGTAAAGTCCTGTGGATTCCGCTGAAATAGCTATAAACCGTCCCTAGAACACCCATTACCAGACCATGGATTTTGTCAGTGATTTCTGGAGTAGTGGCCTTAACAGGGCGCCTAGAACGTTCAGCGTCACTTATACCGTTACCGCCGATATAACAAGACCTCAGTGCTCTTCGATGACGTCACACTATTTAGGTGATGTATCGCCATGCACGATATTAGGTTAAACGGTAAAGGAATCGTTTTTTTGCATTGCTTTTTTAAGTTTTGAAGGGCTTCCAGTTTAAAGAGGATGCCAGTCGTCAACTGAGCCCCTCTTCGCATCCCAATCGATTTTATTTTGGAAAAACGAAGTTTCAAAGCAAAAACCAAACACGTAACCCAGCACCATTTTCGTGAATGATGTGCTTGTGGTTAATATTTAATGGACTAATTATTATTATTTGTAATTGCACATGTATTTAGACGAAACTAAGGTTGAAATGATACAGTAATTGCAATTTTATTCGAAATTTTGTTCAATTTCACGAGAAAATTTACAGACATGCTATTTAACCAGGGTCTTTAATTCTCTATTATGTGGTGTTTTACTGTAATCTATCATTACCTTTCCCACGATAATTTTTAAGTAGAGTATTTGTAGAACCAGTTATTATAATTGTTGCAATACGTTAACTGCTATGGATATGACATTTACATATATTAGTATCCAAATGTTCGTTGATACAATTTAAAATATGTTGTATTAAAACGGAATGTTTATTATACATATTTAAAAACATTTCTTCGTGTTCAAAAATAATGTTAAATATAACGTAAGAATATAAAACTATTTGAACAATAAAATCTTCACGTTTTTTGTCAAATACAACGGACAGTTAGGGAATTGAGTTAGTTAGAATAGCATCTTTTTTAAGCCTATGATTTTTTAAACTTATAGTTATAGTTTCACCGGTCCTTGAATTTATAGCTGTTGAGAAATAAATAAGAATAGCTTCAAATGTTTCCTTCAAATGTTTTTATATTTATCTAATGACTTTGAAGGGAAACATAGGTATAAAAGTGCAATTTGCATTAGTTTTTAAGTTGTATCTTTTATACGACTTCTTGCGACATTATCTAATTTACTTTAATACATACAGTTCTAAAGGATAATAAATTTCAGGCTTACAAGCCTACATTTGTAAACAAACCCTTAGAAAGAGACCACAATAACATTTTCGACCTATATTTACTTAATCCCTGAAAGTTGTTTCGCTTTTGAACGCTCTTAACAACAAAACTTAATACAAAGTTAATACCGAAATGAAATACAGTTAAAAACAATTAGTACAATTAATATTGTTTCCATTACCATAATAGCAATTTAATCAACACATTGTATCTAATTAACGGAGAAAGTCTAAATGGCCCAGTGGTGTGGCGTTAGGGAGTAATCAACAAAAAAAGACAAAATATCGCGTTCTTGATCGAAATTCTGCATTTGGGTATACCTCTAAATTACAAATAAATCTTTCTAATAATATTTCTACGTATCTCCAACAATAAGGATACTTTACACTTGGGAGGTTTTCAATGAAACTCTGTTAGCGCCCTTAACTTTAAAGTAAATCTGTTATATTCATTATAAGTTTGTGTACATGCATCAACTTTTATCAAGAAGTTTCCCATTTGTTGCATACTTTTTTGGACACTCTGCATAAAGTAATGACTTCTGTAATATTTATATTTTACTTATGTTTTAGTGTGATTTCTGTGATGAAGAACCAATTATCGGAAGCAGATGGCACTGCGCAACTTGTGATCCAAAATCCGTAGACTTCTGCACGGATTGTATGCTATCGCAGATGTATACGGACAATAAACATCCTTTAACTCATAAGTTTCTAATAGTTCGCGATGATAAGACAGTAATATCCACCGACTCGTCTAGTGAATCGATATCCGGTAGTATGGTGGAGGATTCGAATAAAGACATAGGTTCTAGTGAATTGGACAGTGACGAATTCGAAGACTACATTAATGAGGAATTGTCAGCAGCAGTAGACGATGAAAACCAAGTTATCGAAGAGAACTGCGTCACTAAAGGGGATTCTACAGAAAACGGGGTACATTTTGAAAATAATCACACTTACTATCTCAAAGAAGAAGAGGTAAGGGTAAAGGAGGAACAAGAAGATTGCAATTCTCAGGTCGATAATATCGCGTATAATTATTTACATTCGAATTTGTTCCTAGACGAAACGTAAATTTTACTTTAGTATTGAGAGATTTCCATCCTGACGCTTAAGCATCTTAGTATAATTATTATTTTTGTAAGTATACGAAAAAAATAAACGCATTCTTTTTTATCTGTGTTTATTATAGAAAACATACAATAAATTGAAATATTTTGTACTTAGTATAAATAACTTGAATATCGCACATTAATCCTCGTGAGGTGGAACTGCTTCGAAAAGAACTTGGATGAGATGTGTCACCTTATCTAAAAACAAAAGAAAAACATTAAAAGTTGATAAGAGTCATTTGCACAAAGATAATATACACGGTAGCATTACTTGTAAATTGTATATTAACAGGTAAGATATTTTTGTATATTCTATACTCTGAACAGTTACTGTTTACACTAAAGAAGTTAGAGTAATAGACATGGCTGCCCAGAGAATTATTAAGTGCTGGAACAAGACTAATATGGTCCCTCTCACCTTCACATGAACATGTAAATCATTAAGATAAAGTGTATACTTATGAATTATATTAAACATACATGCAAATATATTAAAAAGAGGATAGGTACTTCAGCAAAATATAATGAAAGCAATAATACATCAGCAAAATATAATAAAAACAATAATACGTATAAGTATACAAACACTATTCATAGGCAATGAATGTAATACTAGATTGATTACAAGCTTATAACAGTTATTACCGGAGAACGGCAAAATGTATGGGATGACGTCAGCCACAGCAGAGCCGTATGCAGAGCATGTGATGTAGGCGGTGATTATTTCAAGATCGAGGAATCAGTCGTAAAATTCGTATCGAGCTTTCTCCTCAAATGATTCTACAGATATTTACTATATCTATTCTTTATTTCGTTATTGGGTTTTTAAGGTATTTATTTTCCATATTAAACGCTTTACAGCGACGATCAATTGACAAGTCATTGTTACGAGATTGAAACAACGTCAAAATGAGCTCATAAAAGTTGTCCCAGATTTTTATGAAAGTGATGATACATTTTTCTTTTATGCTTTAAGTGGTTTGTGCGTCGCATTACATCACAAAATATCTAAAGGCGGATTCTCGCTCATACGTGGGATGTCGATGACGCAGAAGTACATAAAAGTGCATGACACAAAATAACGCCACTGGCCGTATATATTGGTGCATTTTCAATGCCGGTTTTTTGTCATACGTATGTGTGTAATTGCGAATGTCACGTTTGTATCCAGCTAGGCGTACTGATCTGTATACATACAAGTACCTATTAACGAAGTGCAGACCACTAATCGAAAAACCAAAATAAAAGTACTGCTGTTAGCTACATTGGCTCATGAACATGGTTATTATTGCCGAATGCTAAAAGACATATTAGCACTTGACATTTGGTTGACATATAAAAACAAACGAACTTGTGCGTCCAAAGTTGAAATTGGTCGAACTTCTGCGCACGCTCTATTTGCGCATTTATACAGCCAACTGCGTCACGAAGTTTAACGTGCGAACTAGAACTGACATATTTGTTTCTTGTAGTTGAACTTTTTACGTCGACGACATTCTGCGTCATCGACATTCTACGTACGAGCGAGAATCCGCCTTTAAACATCGTATATTAAGTAAAAGTAATCAAATCTGCTTATTTTTGAGATTATGCTTTATATATTATTCCAAAAAGAAATTTACCTATGCTATAACTATAGCTACATTTATTTTACTCACCCATAATTTTTGGCCTCCTGTTCTTAAATACAAACCAATAATACACGAAGGTACCTAACACTATAAAACCAATGGAAAATAGATATTTTATTGACGGTTCCGTTACTAGAGGTACTATCGTTAGAAAAACAGCAACTACTACTATGAAAATCGGGATCCAAATAGGTACCTGGAATTTGAATTTTGGTTTAAATCTAAATTACAGGATAAGTATCTTATTTATAAACGGATATTTACACTGTAAGGTCTGGGAACATCGTTTTTGGTTTTCCTCAAAATTAATAAGGAAATCATTGCTGTTCCATAGAAAATCCATATGAAAAAACTTGCAAATTCTATTAGTGCTACTATATTTCCTATTACAATAAATATAAAAGTAATTATGCCCTAAAAAAACTTTAGTAATTAAAAAAGGCGAATAATCTTCTATTTGGTACCTGCGTTATTACAGCGGGAGCAGGTGTCATCCTTCTAACATGCACAAAAGACATACTCCGTAACATGTTCCCGTCTTGACTAGCAACGTAACACAATCTAAAACATTATCTATTGGTAATATTCTGTTTCACACCGTTTTCTTTTTTTTTGTAAACAAGCGCACCTTGTGACGCCGAATTGAATGCTCAAAGCACAGCCGAACGTACTTAAAGCTACTCCTACAGGAATCAGAAAGGCAAACGGCCCTAAAACGCGCTCCCCAAAAACTACAGCAACAGCAGGAGAACTGATCATCTCCGGAATGCTTAGCACCGTCATATAGGCAATGTTCATGAAGACGTAAAGTATTGTAACAATTGGTACACTTATAGCGATACTTCTTGGAATGTTTACCTCTGGTCGTTTAATTTCTTCGGTTACTGTGGTTACTGCCGACCTAGAATTTAAGAAAAAGAAAACTAAAATATAGGTAAGTTATTCTAACTAACATTTTATGCCATCTAATGAGTATCACTTAAATTAGTAAACACAAATCATTTACTATAATTTCTAAGCCTCAAAGAAAAATGTTTAAACATCGGAAAACAAAGCTATCTGAGCTTTAACAGAAATTCCAAAACATCTTGTATATACCCGTTTGCATTTCTTAAATTTCATGGATGATTTAAGTTGGTATTTCCGGCAATATAGAAAATATTCGCTATTACGCTAGAAAATTGGGGAATATTTAATTCATTGCCGGAACTACCAATCTAAATCATCCGCGAAATTTAAAAAATGTCATGTGAGTATGGAGTTCAGCTTCAAAATATAGATTTATGTTGATGATCACTATGATTTCAGAGTAATCACTAGTCTGGGCAAACAGCGGTAACAATCAGTGTAGTAGATATGTGGTGCGGAGTCGGCGATTATTTATTTCACGCGTTCACAGCGTCAGTACTAAATCGATGCTGTATGCGAGTAGTTCTGTGTATATGTAGGCTGTCGTAACTTATTTCGTAATTTACGCTTATGTTTGCTTTAAAAATGTCGCAGTTAGGTACGTCGCGAAAACGACCAATGGCAGACACAGTTAAAAACTTTATAGTGGACATGCCGGTCTTAATTTTTGATGGCGCTAAAATTCAATGTTTAGTTTGTAAAATCCCTTTAATGTGTTGGTCCAGAAGCCATTGTCAACGTCACATCGAAAGCAAACAGCATTCTTCTGCAAAAAGTGGCATACGAGACCAAGAAAAATTTACATTTGATTTATGTGTTACTCTTATTTTATGTAATCTATCGTTTCGTTTATTAGACAAAGAAGCATTTGTCTCTTTCTGGAATAAATATGCGGACTGTAAATTACCTAGTCGGACATTGATGCGAAATGTAGTGCGATTTGCTCGTGAACATATAGAAAAAAGAATGAAAACGGAATTGAAAGATAAAAAACTGTGGTTGTGTGTGGACGAAACAACAGATCGTCAAAAACATTCTGTGGTTAATGTAATGGTACGTACAATGGAACCACATCAACCGTCATCCTCCTTCTTACTTGCTTCCAAAAGAGTTATAAATTGTACTGCCGATGAGATTTTAAAGGTGGTGTTGAACTCATTGAACAAATTTGAAGTTTCAACTAAGCAACTTTTAATGTTTATGAGTGATGGTGCCGCAAACATGCGTTCTTTGGGCCGATTTCTTAAAGAACACAATGGTAACTTCTTACACGTAACATGTAAAATCCATACTCTAAATCTTTCAGCACAAACGATTCCTACATGTTTTCCACTAGTAAATGCATTGATGACTAGTACAAAGGCAGTGTTTCTAAAGTCCCCGAAACATACCCGACTATTTCACAAACTGTGTCCTGATTTACCTGAACAACACAGCCGATTGTTACACGTTGGGGAACATGGTTGCAGGCCGCGTTTTACTACAACAAATATTTTGATCAAGTAAAGAAGGTAGTTTTAAAATGCAATCCGACAGAATTTAACCAAACAAATTTTAACCAAACTTTTCTACATAATTTGTTTAAAATTAAATACAGTTCAAAGTTCACCATAGCAATGTTCTCACTGGAAAGTATATATTTTTTAAATAAAAAGAAATACAGTTTTGATTTTTGCCATAGATTATTATACACATTTTCAGATTTTGACATTTAAACACCATATCTTTTAAATAATTACTATTTTTATCAATGCATTGAAGTTGTTATGACATTTGCCATAGTCACGAGTAATCGGGTACTCTAAATCTGTGGCACTGGAACACTGAAACAGTTCACTAAAGCCCTTACCGCAATACTTAACTTGGCCATCGAAACATGCGTCCAGTACGAGTTAAGTACTGTGGTAAGGGCTTTAGTGAACTGTTTCGATAGTCATGCGGAGTCATGAGTCATAACCAGGTCATGATTAAACGTAAAGTTTCCTAAGGTATTTTAAATTAAGCAATAATATTGATAGTTAATTCATTTAACACGTTGATAGCTATGGAAGTCACTATTGACCGGCACTGATTTACTTTATTGGCGCCGCGGTACCAAAAAGCAACGGCAGAATAAGGAAAAATGTTTGTATTTTTGTATGCTCTAGCAAATGAAACTTGAAAACAACAAATATTTTTTGGATAGTTTACATTAAATCCCCATATGAAAAGCAAACTCGCATACTTTGGAATAATGTAGAATAATACAACTTCCATTCAAATCGTAGGTACTGTGCCAGCGAGTTAAAGATCCTACCAGAAGGTGTGGCAATATTTTTCCAAACACGGCCAATGATCATAGCAATTCATGCCTTAGCAACGCGAAATATATTTTGAAAACGGATCCTTCCAACAACAAAACCAAAGAAGCAAAAGTAATGTTAGAAGAATATAAAACTCGTCAAAATATTAAATATTATAATTGACAGGTGGGAAATTAACTTTTAATTGCTCAAACATCTGTATATTGCAATTCCAAAGGTTTCCTTCTTGTTCTTTTGTATACATTATGAACAATTAATCATTCCATTGGTTATTTCTGTTAAGTAATTGATGTATACAGCCCGGTAACTGGAGAGCAATCGCAGCGGCGGTGTGACTGTGTTTAGGTGGGCGGGGAGGGGCGGTCGATTATGATACGACACGACAAATCATCATCACTCAGTTCAGTTTAGCATTGGATAACGGATAGGGCGTGTTGATTATATTGATACAAACGTAGTTATTAATTGTAGTTTTTAGTAAACATGTCGAAGGCTAAAAGACGACCCCTTCAAAACATAGTAAATAAGTTTATTTCTGACTTTCCCGATTTGTTTTACAACGGGAGTAAGATAGTTTGTAAAGTGTGCAAAATACATTTGATGTCAAATAAGAAGTGGAACTGTACAAGACACATAAATTCCGCACAGCATAGAAAACGAAAATTGGGCATGCCACCGAGAAGTACATTTTTTTTTTAATGTAATGGCAACCGCAACTCGGGATTGTATTTGTCTCAAAAGTCCTTAAACGGTTGTTTATCGAGTAAGCCTAGCGGCAAATTACAGTTTATCAACATAAGAATTACATTTTTTTTTAATGTAATTCTTATGTTGATAAACTGTATTATCATATTTCACGGTGCAAAGGAAATTTCATTCTTTTCTAAACCTAAGAATAATGTGATTTTGAATACAATCTTTACGTTTGAAATACAATTTAATTAGAATAAACCCCAATTTTTAAAAATGGTGGAGAAATTGCATTTTGAAAAGAAACTCCATATATCAGATGGGATTTCCGGAAGACGTGTCAACTCATTTTTCATTCCATGTTTGATATTTTTCTCCCATTAATTCTTTGGATTAATCGGTTTTTTTATACTTTCAAACGCATGTTTTTTTTTACATAAGAATTACGAAATTTGTTACTTATAATTGTACAATATGCTCAGAGTGTGTTCAAAGTGACAGAAAAAGCAAAACTTTGAATGAAGATAATATGTTTTAATATGAAATTGTACACACTGTTGTAGAAGAGCAAGTTCTTGAAATTTTTCAAATGCAAGTAGCTCTTACTTTCTAATCACGACGCATGTAATAAGTCTTAATAAAATAATAGCTAATCTATTCCTTTGATTTTATGGCACCGTAACAGATAATCTTACATCGATTGTATTCTCATCATAATCCTTTAGATAATAATGCATTATATTACATCATCTAAAAATATTAATCTAGAGATTACAAGATTTTTACTAAAACTACACACTGACAAAAAAAGATATCACTTTGATTACGATGATGTAATAGACTTACATACTAGACAGAAAACATTTATCTGATGCATATTACAATAAGGGTATTAAAAAAGCTATATACTTTAATCCTTTTCTGTTTACAAAGTTGTCTTGGTTGCCTTAGCTTTTTCTTTTTTTGCCTTAGTTTTTAAATACTAACCAACCATCATATGCCCATAAACCACTATAGAATGCCAACGCCATGCTACCGGGATGAAAATTGGTTCCTTCAAAGCCTCTACTTAAATTTGCCGTATTTCCTAAACAAAGACAAAAACGGTACACCAAAATTAGTAAATATTTAGAAGTTATGTGTGAACTTACCTATAGCTAATTCATATAAACCTCCGAAAATTACAATAAGGCAAGCAACAACTTTAAATGAGCTAAAAATGTTCTGAATTCTCACATATAATTTTACACTACTTACGTTGATATATGTCATTATACCTAAAACAAAGAAAAATTGTAGAAGAAATATATATGCATAATAACATCACCCAAGCAAAATGAGGGCATATTTATATTTAGCATTTACCTAGTGCAAGTATGGCAATTAATTTCTTGACGTGATCTCCTAAAACTAAATCCTTAATGCAAAGCGCATCGAGAATTGGTTGGCAGAAATATTCCGCAAACGTTAAAACTATCACAGCCACTTCGGCAGGCCTCAACACCACGACGTAAATCCAAGATGCTATAAACGCCGGAAGGTTGCCCCAAAATTTATGCAAAGGTCCGAAAGAATCCATAAAATAAGCATATTCTGCTCCAGATCTAGGAACTACTGTACCTAATTCGGCAAAAGCTAAAGCTCCTGAAAGACATGAAAAAACTATTGAGAAATATTTAATCAAAATAATTTTTACGAGTGAATTACATTAGGCAAAAAATGATCAAGTTTTGTAAACTATGAAGTGATTACTTTTGAAAGATTCATTTTGGTATTAGATTCATGATTAATATCTACATTTCTTCTTACTACCCAGCAGCAATTTACCACCATATAGTGAGATCTTTCTTTGCTCAGTACAGACGTTCTATGCCTGGTGGAAGCGCTATCCGTATTTTGTTGGAAGCCTAGAATGTGAGTTGTGAAAGACATTTTACAGCCAAGCGTATAAGAATACGGACTGCAGTGAATATGCCTTTTTTTGTTCCGGAGCCTTGTTGTGATATAGAGGAGGGCCATTTAAAATTGATTTTAAAGATGGGAGGAAAACCAAAGAATACAAACTCCTTGTATTGGAAAAAAACATACCAACACAGGATTATCAGAATACTGGCACAATAAGTGGCAGGGCATGTCACTTTAAAATATCACTTGTACAGATTAGGAAAAGCTGAAGATCAACTCTTTAAAAAAACAGTAGAATACGCAGATGGCGCGATATCAGTTGCACACACTATCTACCTCTCAACAGGATATTTTTAACACAAGGATGTGGTAGACAAGTTTTAAGGTTCATTATGCTGTAATCAACATAAATACTGCAATAAGAAAGATTTTCTCTATTTTTCCATCATTCTTTTTGAGACACCAGGAAACAGAATTTCAACATTTCAAACATTTACTTTAATCTGTAACGTGTTGTTTTTTTCCTATTTAATGTTTTTTTCCTATTTAATAAAACTATGATGCTAAATGTTTCAACCGTCAGTTTTGAAGAAATCGCAGTAGTTAGTGAAAATGAATTCCCAAGAACTTAGGAGTCTTATTGTGTCCAGAATTTTACAAAGAATTCAAAAATGCAAAAAAATGTATTCTATTTAAAAACCAAATTGTATGTCACTTCTAATTAAACAGAAGTAGAACATTAAAAATACATGCGTGAATTTTCCTACATACCCAATTTTATGCACTATGATGTCCATACTTTAACATGCGCAGATCATTCACAATAAATATGTAAGTATGAAGATTGACGAGCGATATGTGAAATATTTTTTAGATTATTGGGCCAGAAAATGAGAATTTATTCAGGTTGGCAACAAAACGATCTAAAGTTACAAGTTATTCAGCTAACGTGCACCCCGAGAGAGATTTAAAAACAGATATAACAAACATGAAACAAGTCTATCCCTTATTTATTATCTATTAAAGAAAGTTAATTGATTAAAACATAATAAATTTCTAGGGAAAGTAGACGAACATTGCACCACCTCGCACTTCACACATTTTAAATTTTAACGTCTCTGAATAATCTTTTCAAACTTCTGACACCGAAACGATAACGTTAATAGAAAAATATGTTGAATGTAACGTTTTATTATTGAACAAATTTATTTTTCGGTAACATTTTCTGCAAATATAACATTATTGAATACTATAAAATAACAACGCAGGAAAGCGTTTACAGCTGTAATCTTTATATATAGATGTATGCACTCTAAATTAGAACCTAAACATTTGTATATAGTACGAAATAAAATCAGAAATTTACCTAATAATGAAATAACTCCACATACTGCCCAAATAATGATACACATGCCTACAGATCCGGAATGTAGTAAAGCTGAAGCTGGTGATATAAATATACCGGAACCTATCATAACCGCCAAAATCAAATTTATGGCGGAAAATAGACCCAGTTCTCTTTTGAGTTCCACCTTTCCATTTTGCTTGGTATCTGAAATGAGAAATTAGCATGAACGTTTAATTACAATAATAACAATAATAATTCTTTATTGTCTTTCACAATAAGTGTTGGCAACATCAGGTTTAATTAAAATTAAAATAAAGATAATTAAAGCGGACAACACAATATAAAATACATACACTTAAAACAGCAACAGAATTAGGAATGGCCAGCGGAATTGTCAGTAAAATATTCCTGGTAAGAGTAATAACTTTTAGAAATCAATAATTTTTTACTGCACTCTTAAATGCATTTAGTTCAGGAATATTTTTCAAAATAACGGGCGATCTTTCGAATAGAGGTGCTTTGTACGGTTGAATGTATAAGTCCGCCCTGCGGGTGTTCTATATATTTGGAGGCGTCTTGAACCGGTCCATAGCGCGGTATATGTAGAAACAAGGAACGGTCAATAAGTTCTTTTCGATGATCAAGGACCTACATGATTCTCCGTAGGATTTGCCAAAAATCAACCTAAGAATTCTCTTTTGACAAATCAGTACGCGTTGGTTATAATCGGCACGACCCCATATTAGAATATTATACGCAAAAATTGAGTATGCAAGGGCATGGTACACTGTCAGCAGTAATTCTGTATTTAAATTGCTTTATAATTGTACAGTTGCGTAAATTGAATTTAGTCTTTTACAGATGTTGTTGATTTGATCATCGAAAGGTTGTAATCAATGTCTATCCCGATCAATTTGACACTGTTTGAAAAGTTAAAGCCAAATTGTCCGGCCCGTCAAAAAGGAAAAAACCAATCTAATATCTTTCCCCTGATAACCACCGCGCAGTTTCTCCCGCACAAAGTTCAAATCTAAACTATCGAATGTCTGTGACAAATCGAAGAAAATTCCAGCTACATAATTGCCCTCGTCGATTTCTCTATAAATAAATTGTAAAAACTCAATTAAAGCCGTTTCGGTGGACCTCGATTTAAGAAAACCGTGTTGGGCCGTTATCTACGATATTAAGAAGGCTCCACAGCTTTGACGTCAGCAGGCGCTGACGTATTTATATTTAGGCCATATAAACGCGTTTACACACTGAGAACATCTCTGCGTTTTGAATTGGTTTATCCAAATTATATTGGTTTTATTAAAAAAAATACTGTGTAGTGATATTTCCGTTGTTGGTGATACCTGTAATGTTTTTCTAGTGTTGTATAAGCGATAAAACCTTTTCTCAAACGATAAAAACGGGGTAACCTAAAAGCGTGACTCGGAGGGTCTATTTATAGTACTGTGGCGTCGGCTATTTTGTATGTTTTGTTTGTGAGCTACACTTTGTAAAAGAATAAAAAGAATAAACGTTGCAATTAATGTATCATTTCAACCTTAGTTTCGTCCAAATACATGTACAATTACAAATAATAATAATTAGTCGATTAAATATCCACCACAAATACATCTTTCTCGAAAACGGTGCTCGGTTACGCGTTTGGTTTTTGCTTTGAAAGTCCGTTTTTCTAAAATAAAATCGAACGAGACGCGAAGAAGGGCTTAGTTGACAACTGGCATTCTCTTTAAACCGGAAGCCCTTCAAAACTTAAAAAAGAAATGCAAAAAAACGATTCTTCTTCTCATATCGGTGCTATGCTTATTTTTTAACGACCTTATCGCATTTGCAACTTCATCAGGGGTAACTGGACAAAAAGCAATGGAATTTTGTAGGAACAGTGATAGCGTGCAATTATCAGGTCTAATCGTACCCAAGTTTCGGGTGACATTGAAATATGGAGAGCTAGTAAAAAATTTGCAAGAAATAGTACCCACGTGAGGGTTCAGATATTAGCGCATTATTTACGTTAATAGATATTGCTGCGTTTCTCTTGTCATTTCGACCTAATTGGGAATCGACACATCGCCATAATTCCCGCGACACGTTTCTAACATTCCCGATACGTTATGAAAAGTATTTTTTTTGTCTCAGTTAAACTTTTTTTATATTCAACTTGCTTTGCTTTGTAATGACTACTCAATTCCGGATATGTTCAAGACAATATGGACCAATCCAAAAGTTCCTGCCTTAACTTTTTTAAGTAGGAATTTATCCACCTGCTATTATTTCCGCTGGAAAATTTCCCTTTTGCTTGTGTCTGGGGACATAAAAAAATCATAAAACGAGTTAAAAATATACAATAAGTTTCTAAACAGACTATCCACACTTTCCATGGTACAAGTAAATTATCTTCCAACATCCAAGAAGACACAGCTTTCATACTTAAAAGGTTTTTTCTTCCACAGTAAAACGGCTAGTAGTATCCCAATAAATCCTACACACGTTGTGTTACACGTTTTTATATAATTCCAATCAACAAAATCTATGCTTAACGTATCTAACGATATCAATATTAGTTTCGTATCAAATTAGATATTTTTACACATTTAATTCTTGTACAAATAGTTATGTTATCCTATTCCATGGTAATGAGTAATGAAAGCACGATGATTTCAAGTGACACTTCACAGATAAAGATAATGATGTAATATCGATGAAAAATGTAATTTGGGAACTGTGTATACCTAGGTTCATTATTGAATAAGTGGTGTTTAATATCAGAACTAATGGAGTTTACTTTAGCGTTTGCGTATATGTATAATTAGCTAATAATAGCATTTTATTGTCGTTTTAGCATCTTTGACTGATTGTAACATTTCAGAAGTAATTAGCTGGACGGCTGCAGTAATTTTCCCCATTTTGTTCCTCACGTCTTCTGTCGTGATTTATTGATGTCCTTGAAATCCCCAAACAAAGAAATCGAGGGGATTAAGATCTGGAGATCTCGCAAGCCATTATTGGCAATAATTCGGAGCCATTATTGGCAATAATTCTGTCCCAAAAATGTTCCTGCAGCCAGATGTGTACGGCACGTGCATTATGAGCAGGAGCTCCGTCATGCCTGTAATACATGTTTGGTCTTAGCACTAAAGGTAAATTGTCTAACATTTTTTCTAAGACATTTATGTAGCCTTCAGCATTTAATTTATTTTGAATAAATATTGGACCAATAACCTGCAAATTTATAATTCCGAGCCAAACATTAACAGAGAATTTACGTTGATGTCCGTGAATTGCATGAGGATTTTCGTCTGCCCAAAAATGCGTATTGTGAATGTTAAAACAACCATCTCTTGTAAATGTGCATTCATCTGAACATAATATTTTTTGTAAAATATCTGGTTGTTTATTAATGCCATCATTCTATTGCAGTAATTTACTCTAGCAACGTTATCTTCGAGATATAACGGTTGCACTTTTGTTGAATGGTATGGCCGTAGAAGATTCTCAGTAAGTACAGAATGTACAGCGCTATTTGACATATTAAAAGCTCTACCAATTTCTCTCGTGCTAAGTTGAGGGTCTTCGTACACAGTTTCCAAAATACGTTCTTCAACATTCACCATGCGTTGAATCCTTGGTGCTCCTGCATTATTACGCATAGGTACAAATGTACCTGTTTCTCTTAACCGAGTATCCAGTCTTCTAATTATATTGTAAGAAGGCACACGACGATTTGGATATCTCATTCGATATTCCTCTACGGCTGCATAAGCGTTTCCATTACAGAAGCCAAATACCATGTACATGTCGGCATATTCATTAAAAGTAAAATCCATTGTAATAGCAACACAAGCCTAATTATAGCAAAAGTGAAGTACAATGTATGTAATGTTCTACTTTAACACTTACAAAAATGACAACTAACAATCAAAAATAGTCAATTTTCATAAATACATATTACATTGTTGTCAGATCTATTTTTTTATAATTTTCACTAAAAAAAAAATTCTAAATTCTTAATTAAGTAATGAAACGGTAACGAAGTTCTAGCATTCTTTACCAATGGCTCCCTCAATGTCAATAATTGACATATAATCCCAAACATTGAAAGATTTATCTACTTCTAATATTCGAAATTCTGAACTTTGATGAGACGGTGTAACCAAACAAGGATTTTTATATTAGGATTTTCAACTCAAAATTATGCGGACAAGTCCATTTTCCGCCAATTACCGAACACCCGGTATAAGGACTCGGAGAAACGCGAAAGCACCCATTCCTGAAATACAGCAACTCCGTTTTGTCCGCGTTCAAGGTAAGCCCCTGACTCTCACACCAAGTCATCATTTCCGCGAGTACGTCATTAGCTAAACTGACAACTTGTTCAAAAGAACCAACTATCACGCAACTGTTATCATCGGCGTATTGCGACAGCAGACAGCTCAATTGAACGTGTGCGAAACATCTTTCACGAAAAATTGAGTAGGAGAAAGCTATCGGCGAGATGGGTCTACTGACGATTGATCAAAAACAGAATCGCGTGATAACTTCAAAGCAAAGTTTGTACATGTTTAAGCGAAATACGAGTGACTGTAGATGGGACTTGAATACATGATTACACGCCAAAAGTTGAAAATATTTTCAGGAAATACATCACTATCCATAATATCGCCTACCAAAATTTCAAAAAGATACCTTAAGTACTTTGAGAGATACTTCTAATAGGCCATCGTCGTGAATGACCTGTATGTGCCTAAAATGACATGTGTATATCAAAATTGATTCATATCTCTAAAATATCACTATCATAAGATCAAAGCCGATATTAGAATATAATATATAATTGATCGATATCGGAGATGATGGTTGATTAGCATTAAAGAATTAAGCATACAATCAATTTTTTCAAATATTAGCAGATCGGATTATTTGCCATAAGATATATGGTCTTGTTTGATTTTGACCCGTATTTGTTTCAGATCATGTCTGATAAATTGCAATATTTGCTAAACTAGTATAGTTGGGAAATCGACATATATATATAGATATTTACTTTAAAAAAGAATTTTGAATCAAAACCATAAAGTCGCTCTTTATAAGAAAATTAAAACCAACTGCTACTGGAATAATTAGACTTTGGTTCATTCTCAAAAAATATCCGATAATAAGATTTTTTATATTTACTGTTTAGAATATGTTAATTAGGATAAATGTGTAATTTATCAGATTTATTACACATATCATAATGTGTATAATGTTTTATGTATAAACAATTAATTACTTTTATGTATTGATGATAATAAATTTCAACTACTTGTATTCGTTTCGTCACTTACTGTCACAAGATCGAAATACATCGATAAAGTGGTTAATTTATGTATGATAGGCACGGATGGGGAAATGTTACGCACAAATATGAGTTTTGTGGAGAAGAAAGAACGTGCGTAGAACATAATGGCAGTTAATTATGATTACATAAAGTAAGCTATGTTTGTACAGCTCTAAAGATGTCTAAAAATGACACACTGGGTATTGTTCGAACAAACCGATTAGATTGAAATGTGATTAACTAAGCGGTGAGCGATGTTACATTCCCAGAAGATATGAATTTACTAAGTACGACCATGAAATACTATACCCATAATATTTTTTTATTAATATTAATTTATTGCTAAAAGGTTAAAAACAAATTGGTGGTTGATTAATTCAATACATGAATTTTGTGTTAGTTATACTGATTAGCATCAGACAAGTACAACATAGCAACTAAGTATACATTACGATAAAATAAAAGAGGAGTTATTATTTAAAAAATGTTGTAATTAACGACGTCCATGATATGCAGTGTGGCATTGGTTCAAAAAAGGAAAAATCTATTATAAAATGGTGCTTAAAACTTTCCAAAATATAACGATAAATAAAATTGAAGAATACGAGGATTTCATTCACCTCCATTACTTTCGCAACAGTCCCCTGCTACGAAAGTAATGCATTCTGAAAGTTTTATTTTGTTAATATGTTCGGCATCGCCAGCAATTCAGCTTCAATCCCCTTTATCATGTCCAATCTTCGCCCGTTCAACTTGATTTTTAATTTTGGAAAAAGGAAAAAATCGCAAGAATCCAAGTCAGACGAGTACGCTGGATGAGGAACAATGGGACATGTTATTTTTCTCTAAAGACTGCTCGATTAAAGCGGTACGTGTCCCCGCGTAATCATGGTGGAAAACCCAGTCGTTCCTGCACCACTTTTCTCCTTCTCATATCCTCCCTTAACCACCTTCGAATGAAAGAACTCTGCATTAATCTTTGGGAATAATCTCATCAATATCGAAAACACACATAAGTAAGAATTTGATGTTGTTTTTGACTTGACAAGCAGTCGTAGCGCGAATTTTCTGCTGTCCTTCTTATGTTTAATTCTTTCGCTAAAATCCGTTAACATGTGCCATAAGATAATCTCAAAATGTCGCAGATTTCTTCGATGGTCTACCTACGATCGTTCATAACTGTATTCCGAATAGAGGCAACATGTTCTGAGGTGGTACTGGTTGAAACCCTTAACGTCATCTACTGATGTTCGGCCATTTTTGAAACATTTAAACGAATTTGTGTTTGATCCAAAACGTCTTTCCCGTATACTTCTTTGCTAACATTTTATGTGTTTCTGCCGCAGCCTTGCCGGGTTTAAAACAGACCCTGATACAAATACGTTGCTGGCTCAAATCAGCCATTTAAAAATCGCAAACACGCAAAGACGACAGTAGAAAATTGCTTGCCAACAAAGAACGTTTCCATTTAGAACGACGCCACTTAGCATACTGATTCGCAAAGGGTGTAAACAACTGCAAGTTTTTGTTTACCTCCTTAGTTCTCAAAAAAGTGCACAAATTCATACTATTTTATTATGCTTAAATTTAGACAAGGCGTTTAGAATTTCAAAAATTTGTTCAATTCAACTGTAAGACATCTATAATTTATTACTTTTATTGGTTACAAAATGCACACATAGCAAAGGACCTATTTAGTTAACAATTATAGGTATTTCTTTTGAAATGACATTTCATAGATTTCGTAAAAAAATTCCTCAAGTTCAAATTTCAGTAAATAGTTTAAGAGACTTATATTCCAAAACGTTGACAACGTTGGTTCCGTTGCTAGAAGGAAAAAAGAAACAAAAAACAATACAATCAGGACGACATAGTAACAGTGCTTCGTCTTCACGAAAAAGACTTGCATGATTTTAGTGTGGACAAAAGTTTTTTATACGAAATTTATAAAGAAAACAAACTTATCCCCTTTAACCGAAGATGAATCATATTTTGGAACCTCAAGATGCTATATTTAGGCTAGAATTTAATTTATGGATTAGATAAAATAACTGAAATGCGCCAGAAAATTTTGTTCTGGGGTGAAGCTAGTTTTATATTATACTGTCTCTTCTAATGCATAATGTAGAAAAAAGTGATAGTAAATATTATTTAAATTTGAGGTTATTAAATAACATGATGCAATAAATAATTCAACCATTTGTTTCCTAAAGGGCGGGTAACGGTTTTCTTTTTATAAAAGCGGCCTCATGCACTTGGAATTATTTTTTATAAATTCATTTCAATTTCTCAAAGGTTGCAATATAAAAAACAATATTTTTTTGGTTTGTGTTTAACCTTTAGTTTTTATAGACTTTTTTATACTCTGAATATTGAGATGGTGTGCACTACCAGAAAGGTTTGTAAGATAGAAACAAACATTTTGTTTTATTATTAAAGTAATAATTTTATAATTAAAATGTAGGTATTTTATACTACCGTCTTAGTTGCTCGAATTGAAATCCATTTGTCTGTACGCACCTTCCAGTTCCAACCTTTGCGGAATTGATATAACATGTACCGGGTGTCCAGGATAACATGAAATATGTACATACATGGATATATTGGAAACCGTTAGAGATACAAGGTCGGTTAAATGGAGAAAAAATTGCACACTTATACGGCTAAGTACAATCCGGGATTACATTTTTAAAAATTCATTCCGTTACTGAGATACAGGGTGAAAACCATAAGTGTGCGTTTTCTAAAAACCTTAATATTTTCTTTATTATAAAAAATACGATCATCAAATTTTCAGCCTAGGGGTAGTTAGTAATGAGGACTTCAAAAATGGCCTTAGAAGCTCACTGAGTTCTTTGCGTTTGTATCCAACTTTTGTTTTTCTTATGGGCCCCATATTGGGTTTTTACATTTTCGAAATGGTAATAAAAATGCTTTTAAGCCATGTATAACATCCCTATGTTCAATGAAGAAAAACTATGAAAAATAGCAAAATTACGATTTGACCGTAGTAGGCTGTGATTTAACGTATGTGCTTGCCTTAGAAAAATTCTAGGCTCACTGAATTCTTTGCGCTTGTACCCAACTTTCGTTTTTCTTATGGGCGCCATATTGGATTTTGAAACAGTAAAAAAAGTGCTTTTCAACCATGTATAACATTCCTATTTTCAATGAAGGAAAACTATGAAAAATAGCAAAATTACGATTTGACCGTAGTAGGCTGGCACCTATCCATACATTTATTAAACAATTGCAACGGCTCTGAATTTTCTAGCTGTCAAACAGTCTTTATGGTGTACCAAGTCAGTTATTTGTGATTTTAAAATGGATCGTTTTTCGAACAAAGATAAATATGATATGTCGAAGTGTTTTATTCCCTGCCGGAGAAATGATGAGATGGCCCCAGAAATGTATTCAATAAATACCCAGAAAGTCTTTAGCCAGGTCGAAGCATATTTCGACGATCACGTGAAAATTTAATAAACCACGGAAGTTTCGTTAAGTCGAAAAGGAATAAGTACACAGATAAAATTTAAAAAAATATGGTCCTCCAAGCCGTAGTTGAGAAACCCCGTACTTCCTTACGCGAAATTGAAAATACCATAGGCGTTGCCCGATCAACAGCCAGTAGCATTTTCAAACGTTACGAATACCATCCCTATTGCGAGCGATCCTGCCAAGGGCTTCAAAACAGTGACAAAATGAGAATAATGGAATTTTGTCAGTGGTTCATCAGAAAACATAATGAAACTCCAAATTTTTCTATGAAAATTCGGACGAGAATCGCTTCACCAACTGCGGATTATTTAATCGCAAAAATACTTTTTTTTGGACCAATGAAAATCCAGATTTAATTCGTGGGGTGTGTAGCGCAAGTGAAATGTTGGCTTAATGTATGGATAGGTGTTATTGGCACCTACATTGTTGGCCCTATCTTTTATAATGAAAACTTAAATTCGGCTAGATATTTAAGCCTCTTGCAAACAAATGTAGCAGAACGAATTATGGAACTCCCGCTTGCTACATTGCAAAATATGTTTTTCCTGCACACAATACTCAAATAGTGACAAACTTTTCAAATAACGAATATCTTGATAAGTGGATTGGAAATTGAGGACCAGTAAGGTAGCCTGCTAGATCGCCAGATCTCACGCCTCTCAATTTTTTTAATGGAGCTATTTAAAAAATTTGGTGCACTCGAGATCTTATGAAACCGTAGAACTATGTCGGGCAGTTGAAGCAGGTGTAAATAGAGTTAGTCCAGACACAATTAGGCAATCATGTGAGGCAGTCATCAAACGTTGTAGATTATGCACACGAGAGGATGGTGGCTTGTTTGAACAACCTTAATTCTAGGATTTTGTTAATTTTTTGTTATTGTTGTCTCAGACACTGATTTCGGTCATTTTGATTAAATAGTATTAGTACGTTCCATATTACTCTTATTTTTGTTTTAGTTGAGCAAGCACATACGTTAAATCACAGCCTACTACGGCCAAATTGTAATTTTACTATTTTTCAGTTTTTCTTCATTGAACATAGAGATGTTATACATGGCTTAAAAGCATTTTTATTACCATTTCAAAAATGTAAAAACCCAATATGGGGCCCATAAGAAAAACAAAAGTTGGATACAAACGCAAAGAACTCAGTGAACTTCTAAGGCCATTTTTGAAGTCCTCACTACTAACTACCCCTGTGCTAAAAATTTGATGACTGTATTTTTTATAACAAAGGAAATATTACATTTTTTTAGAAAACGCACACCTTTGGTTTTCACCCTGTATCTCAGTAACGGAATGGATTTTTAGAAATGTAATCCCGGATTGTACTTAGCCGTATAAGTGCGCAACTTTTCCCCATTTAACCTCTAACGGTTTCCAATATACCAATGTACTTCATGTTATCCTGGACACCCGGTATATATCGGAATACCCATTAAATGTGAAATTTAGAATAATAATGGATATTTAAATACAAAACGTTGCCTTGGTAAGAAAAGCACGTAACTCCATTTTTTATCCAAATAATAACTGAAAAAAGATTTTCAGAATTATTTTTTCCCAAAAATCATTAAAATTATTCTACAATGGCCCCTAAAAGATACAGGAGTTTACATTGTGATCATATTAAAACTAAACAATTTTTTTGGACTACTGTAAATTTCCTTTTAATGGAAGTACGCGCTTTTCTCAGTAAGGCAACGAAAAGTTATTAAATGAACGAAACAAGGAAACGAAAAAAACATAAAAAACGTTAATGAGATAAAAATAACTAATAAATAATCACAAAAAACGCGGAATTGATAGAAAATTAAATCACCAGATTGAAAATAATTTGACAAATGTAATTGTCAAAATCGATGAAATTGCATTATCATGAACACGATATTGTACTACATTGCCACATGTTTTTGCTGAAAACAGAACTATAGGAAGAAATCTTAAAACAAATTCTAAGGCGATACGGTAGCACTTAGTCAAAAATAATCTTCAAAATTATACTTCATTATACATTTCAGCTTTTCTTTAACCAACAGATGCTAAAAAAATGCTCTAGGCTTACTAAAATTTGAAACTTTCGTGATTTCGTGTATACAGAGGAGTCATTGTACAACATTTATTTATTAAGAAAACCGACTGAGAATGTCATGAAGAACATTACTACGTGTAGTTTTTTCGCTACTTTATACAGACCCTGTATAATGTTTAAAAATTACATTTTCGTAAGAAATGATTATAAAAAGTTAAATAGTGATAGCAAGGACTGTGGGGTAGTATGGTAAACACAATATCCATGGCACACTCCGCACCACACAAATTAATAATTAACTCGGGAAGGCCTTTTCGAAGACACGTGGGTCATCATCATCAAGCCAAGTACCGATTGATGTGAGAAAAACAAATTTAAATCTACGAACCCCTTGCATCCCCTTCTATTCAAGAAAAATGTATCGATATATTATGGTTTGTATATGTATATGTAAAAGTTAACTTTGACATTATTTGGGAAGCAGTAAGTAGTTTTATGTTGAATTTCACTTTATCTATAGCTCATGCATAGATTAAAGGCATCATCATTTACAAATTTCGGAAAATGTTGAGATTTTATGGTAAAGTGAGACCTCTTTTCTTAAGAAACCGTCACCTATCTTTTACTCATTCAGTGAATAAAATACAATTTTTGAACCAAATCCATAGACACGCACTGTAGAGCATATAGACTCATACTTAGACGTAACATTTGACTTTTCGAAATCGTATAATTGCATTTCAAATACATTCTTTTCGAATCCTTAGTTTTTAATCATTCATAATGTGATCGTTTAGAAGCTACGTTCTTTAGGAAACAGAAAATATATCTTTTATAGCTATTAAATGAAGTAATCGGGACTGATAGTAGTACTTTAACGTATAAAAAAGTAAATTTTTATAAAGTCGCTCTCAAGTAATCTGAGATAACATTTAGATACCATGTGTGAGATCATTTATCATCTAGGAAATTGATTGATTGTTTAAATTTTGCAATGTAGTAGTACTCAATAGATACAAATCATTTAAGGAAATACATAGGTCCAATAATTCTTCTAAATGATAAAAAATACTTTTAATTAAAATATGGAATGATGAGTACTTAGAAACAACGTAAATCTATCTCATACATGTTTTATAAACTAATTATTTGAGAATTAATATCCCCTGATAAACGAAATGGATTTATAATTATTTTTGGGTTCAGAATCCTAAGACCCATATAGTGCTAATGAATCATTTGGAAACAGAATTAAAGAAAATGTTGCAATAATTCGGTTAATATGTCGAATTTCTAACCTTTTGTCTAATTTTTTCGCAAAACATGGCAGACTATTGATGCAAGGGCAATAGCGGCTGGTGGTCACATAAATTGAAGGTCAATTACAACGCTCCGATTTCCTCCTGTATTTCCATTACATAATACAATGTCCACGATATGCAACGAATATACACCATGCACCAGCACCCGCTGTAGCAAGAAAAATCTTAATTTTGGAAAATTAGCAAAATAAGATTTGGATAATTATAACAAATATTAAAATATGTTCATACTTCATTATCACTTAAAACATTGCAATGTTTCAACAAATTTCAATTCATAATTTCAATTTTATAACTTCAAGAAATATTTCAACTTTAACATTTATAATTTCACCATAGCTTTTATTAGTATATAGTGGCCACCACAAAGTCGGCATAAAATGGGAATATTTTTTATTTTTAATTAAAATAAAATTACGGCGAAATTGTCAAAATCTAAAAGGTGCTATTTATCGGACACAAAGCAAGATTTCAATGAAATTATTGTCGATTGTTAGTTTTAGCTACCAGAACAGGCTAGAAATAATTTTTTTAACTTCTCCAAAATTTGAATTTTTCATTTTTTTAAATATTTTCCAGATATCACGTACGGTACCAGGACTTAGCATTACCACAATATACAGCGAGGTTCTAAAGTGTCATAACAATTTCCAAACTGCCAAATCTCGATTCCAAAGGCGTCAATTATTCTTGTTATTTATTGTTATTATAACCTGTATTTGTCATACTATCGTTCTTTGTGCTTATTTTATATCATTTGAACTTGTTTTGTTGATTGTCGTTATTTCTTTACTTTATCGAACTTTATTGCAATGAATTAATTATGGTAAGTTTATTTAAATATGTTTGTTTTTGATGGACAATATGTCTGTTTTTCAGGCTTTTTGTGTTATTACTTTTATGATGGCTTCCGTACGAACCATGCGAAATTGCTGGGTCAACTTTAATATTATGTAAATCCGGCAACAATTATCTCCTTATTTGCCACAGTTGCGCAACAAATTGTACAATAATTTAAATCATATTATCTTCTGTTAAAGCAGTTCACCCTGTATCTATGCTTATTTAGCGCAAAGTTCAAATATCTCTGGCTGTACAAGGACAGTGTTCATTATGTTCCAGTTAAGGCCATTGTAAAATCAACAAGATAAAAAACTGAAACTTAAGCACATTGCCTGTCAAAAACTAACAAATTTAAACAAACCTACCACAATTAGTTAATTACAATAAAATTCGATAAAGTAAAGGAGAAACAACAATTAATAAAACAAGTTAAAGTTACATAAAATAATAGCGAGCACAAAGAACGAAAGCATGACAAATGCAGGTTATAATAACAATAAATGACAAGAATAATTTACCCTTTTGGAAATGACATTTGACAGTTTGGCAATTGTTATGATTACTTTGGTTAGCAACGAGCTCTTTAGATCAGTCTGGCGTCACAAGAAACAATTTGGAGCTCCTTCCTAGACAACTTTGCGTAACAACGAAAACAGATTACAAAACGTTTATTGCTGCAATTCGCCATATTTCCTAAGTTAAAGTATAACATATCGGGTATCGTTGGATTCGCCTTTCGATTACCTTACCAAAAACGTAAAAATATACAAGGTGTTCTATTTAAAAAAAGAAACCGGAACCACAATTGAAATACAAAAGTTAGTAAAAAATAGAAATCAACCTATTTTTTCTAAAAACGCTAGCTTGTGTCGTTCAAAAGGGGTGGGGGCAAATGCCGACTTGTTGGTGGTCACTGTGTTTAACTATTCTCAATAACTTGTTTATTTTTTAATTGCAGTGCTTTTTTATTTATAATCTAAAACTGTAGTATAGTCTAAATAATTGAGGTGTTTACTAAACAAAGAAATATTCTATTTCATTCTAATAAGGTTGAAATAGTTAAAGACGTTAAATACTTGCTTTAATTTCTAAAACAGAAATATATTAATAAGTTAAAATCCATGAGAAGTCGAGGACATTTTCTTTTACTTTTAGGAACAAAATTGCAAATCTAAGGCAGCTTTTCTAGTAAAACTTCTGATGCTAAATTGTAACTAACAATATGTTTACAAGAGAGTGTTAAAACAAAGTTTAGTAAGCAGTTGAAATATGACAATATAAAAATCTATGGGCAATCTTAAAGTCCACCGTATTGTATATGTTATGTTATTAGATAGATTTAATCACCAAAAAAGTTAAATGTGTGGCACTTATCACGAGACTTGCTCGCTAGCGCCAACGGGCAGTGACGGAGGTTCGATACAATCCTCAGTATAACTGCGAGTCTCGCAGATCTGTTGTGTATACATGTACGCTGCCGTAAATACCATTTCGTAGTTCTACGTTTGTTTTAAAAATGTTGTCTACGTCGCGAGAACGACCAATGTTGGACAAAGATATAGAATTTATAGCAGAAATGCCTGACCTAAATTATAATGGCGTTAAAATTAAATGTGTAGTTTGTAATATCCCTTTAGTGTGTTGGTCTAAAAGGGATTGTCTACGTCACGTAAATAGTAAACAACATTTTTCAAAAAAAAATTGCACACGACACTATGACAAATTTATATTTAATTTATGTGTTACCTTTATTGCATGTAATCTACCGTTTAATTTACTAGACAAGGAAGCATATGTCTTCTTTTGGAATAAATATTCGGACTGCAAATTACCAAGGCGGGCACCGTTACAAGGAATTGTGCTATCTGCTCGTGAACATGTTGAAAAAAGAATTAAATCGGAGTTGAAAGATAACAACTGTGGTTATGTGTGGACGAAACAACAGATCGTAAAAAACATTCTGTGGTTAATGTAATAGTACGTACAATGGAACCACATCAATCGTCACCTTCAATTCTATTAGCTTCCAGACGAGTAAAACAATGTACTGCCGAAGTAATTTCAAAGTTAGTGTTAAATACATTGGAAATGTTTGAACTTTCAACAAACCAACTGTTGATGTTTATGAGTGATGGTGCCGCAAACATGCTTTCTGTAGGTCGGTCTCTTAAAAAACATTGTGCTAGCTTGTTACATATTACGTGTAAAATTCGTGCTTTCGGTCATGTGGCAGATAGTATTAGAAAATGTTATCCTGAGGTAGACGTTTTAATAGCGCACATAAAAGCAGTGTTTGTCAAATCCCCAAAACGTACTCGCAAATTTCACAGACTGTGCCCCCGTATGTCTGAGCCACCAGAACCTATTCTTACACGTTGGGGAACATGGTTACACGCCGCGTTTTATTATCATAAATATTTTGAGAATATTAAGAACGTAGTTTTACAATTCGATCCAAAGGAAGCTGCGGCTATCAAGGAAAGCCAGTCGAAATTTCAAGATAGTCAGGTTAAAACGGATTTCGGTGTCGTTAGTGGAATCTCTGCAAATAGTGCAACATGTTCACGCACAGCTATGCGCGGTAGAAGACGTAAAAAATGTTTGTGTTCTAGAAAGGCTTGAAAGTGTTTTAGAGAAAGATTCTGATTTTGGCACATTAAGACAAATTTATGAAGGTACGTCAACAGAACCGTTAAGATTATTTTAATTACGCAAATATAACGTCACTAGATGTAGAACATTCGTTTTCTGCATATAAACACACTTTTTCACGCCGCACTCGGTTTGCTGAAACAACTGTGGAAACAAATCTAATGTTGCAGATATTTTACAGACATTATTCACTTTGTGATTTCACGGAAGACTCTTAAGACGGTAAGTGTTTGAGCACGTATTATATTTTATTTCTGACCATTTATTTTGTGTAAACTTTTATGCGCCCGCCACTGGCTGTTGGCGCAAATTGAGCAACTCTACTTATCACATACTTTGATCCATATGTTTTCCAAGCTTATATAAAACGAATTGACAAATGGTGAGAAGAATCAAATTTTTTCAATTTCTCGACATATCTCTTTTCTCATCATTGTTGCAGCTATTATACAATATCGTGCTTAGTTAACAAAAAAATTGCAGTATTTTATTTTTTATTTATAATTTAAAACTGGGACAAAACGAAAGTGCAACGTCTAAATAATTGAGGTGTTTACTAAATAAAGAAATATTCCATTCTATTCTAATAATGTTGAAATAGTTAAAGAGGTTAAATGTTTGTGGAAAATCTTTTGGTTTACCTTATGAAAAAAAAGATTTCTGAGCATGCTTTAATTTCTAAATTTAAATAACTTTATACTAAAGAAATAAATTCTTTCTGAAAGTTTTAAAAATCTGTATAATAAAGAAATATGAGTCCTTACTTTAAAGAATAAACATTTTCTGCATCTAAATAAATTGTTACGGAGAAATTGAAAAAGTTACCTTCACTCATTTTGTCCAATCTATGTTAAGATCAATCCACAATAAAATAATTTCCACCTTCCGATTTACATATTTCTACGGAATACAAAGGAAAAAAAACGGCAAGAATTCCGTGCCTTCAGGAGCAACCACCGACCGAGTCCAAATTCACAAACCCGCGAATTGAAACTGGCGAACAAAAATGTTTGCGTTCGTAGTCGTTGCTAAACGATCAGATTAAAAACTGAGCTTAGCTATTCATCGATAACGAGATCTTGAGTGACAAAATACATATATGTCTAGTGCGTACTTCGTGCGTTGTGCATTTATTTATATTGTACAATTGTCTTTTCTGATATGTACATTTTTCTTTTAAATGCGATTAGTACTGGTTACGACAGCGCTGCACACAAAATTGATATATCAACATAAAAGTTCTTCACAATCGCTTCCTCCTTTTTGTTTCTCTATTTGTACGCAAACAACTGTAGGAAGATAGTAAGTCATTTCTCTACTTAAATATACGGAAAGATGAATTACTGAATTATCATTATCAATCTTCGAATACGAGATGTAATAATTACTTTCGAAAGAATTTACCAACCACAAACAAAGGAAAGTAAATACATTGAGTAAATGTCTATATCCGTAATACGTATCGTAATATGATTTATTATTATTTGAATATATATCGGCGGGATTATTTTCTTGACCCGTGATCCTCACTCCACAACGGTAATCTTGACGTGATTATTTTTAAGTAATTTTTATTCGTTGCAGCTAAGGTATTATATTGCAGCTAAAATTAGCTTCTATTTTTGACAGTTGTAATTTAAATGATAGATACCCAGCAGTAATTTCATATTTAGTTGCATTTTATTTACGATTAAGAAAATTATATTGTAATGAGTTAATATAAACCAAAAATTTCAGTTTTTAAACTACTACCATCACATCAACCAAAAATATAATCTTTCATCTCCAAAATGATAGCATCAAATTAATTTTCTTTTTTTATTTGTTGCTAAGATCGTTTGAATTAATTATAACAGACAGCGCTCCCTACAATATGTATTTCTATGATTACAATCGTAAATCAATGGTTTTAATAAATAAAAGGTAACAAAAAATATATTCCATTTGAAAAAAAATGGGCTTAACCGGGATTTGAACCTGGCACCTCTCGCACCCAAAGCGAGAATTGAATTGAATTGAAAAATCTTTTTATTGTTTCCAATTTAACATCGCTAATACATTGTATTCGATATACAGTGTGTCCCTGGATGGACTGAACAATGTTTATTTGTTACTTAACGCAAAAAATTTTTTGCTTATCTCAAAACCACCAATTCTGAAACAAAAATCAGAATATTCTTTTTAGCAGCTGAGAAAATTACAAAAATTTAAACAAAAAAGTTTCCAAGTTTCATGTTTTTGATTAAATCAAATTATCCTCTTATCTCCCATGATAACCTAATAAGTAAATCAAGTTGGGTAAAAAATTATCTGCAAAAACATTTTGGAAACAGATGGTTAGGTCGTTACGGACGGAGAAAATTGCAAAAACACACTTGAGCTAAATAAAAACATTTTATTTTATTCAACGTGGTATCCTCCAACCTCTACACACTTTTCAGCTGTACGTACAAATTCTTTATAAACATTGTGGATCATATCTTCAGTGGCAGAATGTACCGCTTCCGTAATTTTTTGTTTTAAAATTTCGATATTGTTATCCAAATTAGTATTATAAACATGCTGTTTAACATATCCCCATAAAAAGAAATCCAATGGGCTTAAATCGGGGGAACGAGCCGGCCAATTGACGGGTCCGTAACGACCTACCCATCTGTTTCCAAAATGTTTTTGCAGATAATTTTTTACCCAACTTGATTTACTTATTAGGTTATCATGGCAGATAAGAGGATAATTTGATTTAATCAAAAACATGAAACTTGGAAACTTTTTTGCTTAAATTTTTGTAATTTTCTCAGCTGCTAAAAAGAATATTCTGATTTTTGTTTCAGAATTGGTGGTTTTGAGACAAGCAAAAAATTTTATAAAGAATGAAATTTTTGCGTTAAGTTACAAATAAAAATTTGTTCCTTCTTGTTCAGTCCATCCGGGGACATACTGTATATAGTACTTTCATTAAATTTTCCTACATGGGCGATTCCATGTTTACAATTTAAGTGTATTTATGTATTGTATTAATTCATTTATGTTATTTCAGCTACTATATACGTACATTTCAATTACCGTATTAGCCCGAATATAAGACGACCCCGAATTTAACGCGATCCATTCATTTTTCATAAAAGGATTCAAAGAAAATAAATTCAATCAGATAAGCATTTATTTAATAATTAACACAGGTTACATACATGTCATTAAAATTAAGTAATGTAAAACAAAATTAATATTAGGTAAGTAACAAGATACTTAAGTGAAAGAAAAATAAAAAAGTTAATGTTTATTCAGAATCTGTTTTCAGAATTAGAACTCTTTGATGTTGCATCGGTATCGTCAGTATGTTCGCTCACGCTTTTAGTTTCTTACAAAATGTCATCTTCAGACCCATTTAAATTATTGGAAATGCAGCATTTCTTGAAAGCTTTAACTATCGATTCAGGTAAGATCTTCTGCCAGGCGGTCGCAAACCATTTTTCTAAAAGTTGAGGCAGAGGTTTTTTATTTTTCCTGAAGGTGTTAATAGGTGATTGTCCGCTAATAGCCAATTATTGTATGTTATCTTTAAATGATTTATTAACCACCACATCCAAGACGCAGCTGGGATGTCAAACCACCGGGTATTATTACAAGATCGGAATTCAATGCCTCAATTTTTTCCTTAACACCTGACGTGAGGTGACCTCGAAATGCATCAAGGACTAGGATGGAGCGGGTGTTTCTCAGAGAACTTCCCCGTAAGCTTAGATATACCTCGGCAGATTCATCACACGCAGGTCGAGCGGAGGAATAGACGTATTAACAAGAAGAGTCGTTACATTCCATTACCTAGACCTCGAATTTAACACGAGTCAATTTTTTAACGAGAAATAATTAAAATATCGCGTTATATTCGGGCTAATACGGTAATTAATGAATATATGTATATATGACATTGCTTCTTGGTTATGGTGTCGTCTGGGCTATGATGTACACACCGTAACCGAGAAGCAATGTGATATAGATATTCATTAACTAATTGAAATGTATGTATATATTAACTGAAATAACATAAATGAATTAATACAATAAAAAAAATGGGCTCAACCGGGATTTGAACCCGGGACCTCTCGCACCCAAAGCGAGAATCATACCCCTAGACCATTGAGCCGCATGATAGCTCCGCTTTTTTTGTAAGATTTTCTTGCTCAAGGCAAAGTTAAACTCCGCGTTGAAGTTTGATGTTTCTATTTGATTTTTATCTTTAATTTAATAATCCTGCGATTGGTGATGTATGGTAAATTACGGAAAAATATCTACATTACTTTTTTAAAGATATTTTTTTTATTTATATTTTGAAGAAAATCTTATAATGAATAGCAAGAGTTGTGGGGTAGTATAACAAACACTAAAGTATCCGCACACTCCACACCATATAAAATATTTAATTAATTTAGAATATATGCCTTGGAAATTCCTGAATTTCCACGGTGAATCGTTCGACCTAACGACAACGGTAATCCACGAATTTCGAAAACATATGTTCCGAATTAATTAAATATTTTATATGGTGCGGAATGTGCCGATACCTTAGTGTTTACCATATTACCCCACAGCCCTTGCTATCATTATTAATTATAAAACTTTCTTCGAAAATTTTATGTACATTAGAAAATATAAAAATAAGAAAATAAACAAAATGTTTTTAAAAAAGCAATGTAGAGATCTTTTTGTAATTCACCATACATCACCAAACACATATTAGCTACACCTCCGGCACAAATAAGTACGACACTGATTTTAATAGAAAAATACTTTAATAAACTCGAAATATTTAACAATAATTTAACTACGCTACTTCATCGCCATTTTTCAGCTCACCCCCTCTTCCCGCGCTCGACTCCCTTCTCCTTTTTCCCTCTTCCAACTCCCCTCTTTATATCGTTTTCTACACACAGGATGTTAAATTAATGAAAAAAATCAAATACATACTAAAGAATAACAAAATGTTGGATTTACCGAACTTGAAAACGGCGTTTGACTGGAAAAAAATATGAGATATTTGCTGCTCATCCGCCACATCATCTGGAACTACAAACAAGAAAAATTGAAGATAACTTTGTACTTGTAACAGGAAACGAGAAGTTGAGCTAATTAAGTTTTGCATTATTACACCTACTTGGATACACAATAGCGATTTTAATTAAATGATTGCTTAAATTCTAAAGTGGTCAATTTTGGACATTGTCAATGGCACCACTAAAATTGATTGTGTACAAATGTTATTATGAATTGTTTTACTGCTAAGTCTGTTTACTAACAAAGATAACTCGAATGTATTAAACTATACATATGTATATGTAGTATCTCATAACTTGTCACAACAGCACAGATTAGATAATATACAGATATAAAATTACTGAAAATTATTTTCATGACGCATACGTGAAATCGCCATTTTGTAAATGGGGTTAACAAACATTTGAAATTGTTTTATTTTTTTAGATATTTCGTAGATGTAGTGCATCAAGTTAGCCCTCGCAATTTCAATTTTCTAAAATTTGAAAATGTCCACGTTTTGCGCTGATTTGTGCCGTAAAAATTTCATTTTGTGCTCATTCCATTTTCGAGATATTCAAGATTGTAAAGTAGGGCCAACTTGGCGCTTCCCCCATACTTTCAGTTCTTTTTTAATTTGACCATGCTATCGTTTTGTGCCCGTTTCATGCCAATTTGTGCCATAAAAATTTTATGCTGTGCTCATCCCCTTCTCGAAATAATCGAGAAACGAGATATACGAGAATGCGGGAGCAGCGTCAAGTTGGCCACCACTTTTCAATCTCGAATATTTCGAAAATGGAATGAGCATAATATAAAATTTTTACGGCACAAATAAGTACAAAACATGGACGCTTCCAAAATGTAGAAAATCGAAAGAAACTTTTAGCTGTTCATTTAGTATTTCTCTTTAGTGTACTGTTCACAAATTATGTAATTATGATCCTAAATTCATAGCGTTGTTTATATTAATATGGTTATTTTAATATATAATTTTTCTTGTATTTTATTTTGTTTGATATTGTAATTTATAATGCCACTTGTTCGGTTCTCAGGAAATTCCAGAAGGTAAGGTTATCATGAAAAACATTTTTACTGCTAACAAAACAAATTATTATTTATCTTCATCAAAAGCTGTATATCAAATTATAGGAAAGCAGTCATAATACAGCTTGATCAGTAATAGTTGCGCCATGTGTTTGTACAAGCAATTATGAAAAAGATATTTTTGAATAACTGTAAACATTTAGGAAACCACAAAAAAGGGAGTATAAAATCCTACAGCTTCAATTATGTTGCCTATTACGAGGAATCTACTTTTATAGTACAGAAATATTACATATTCATTCACAAATCGTATTAATATTGTGTTAAATTATTCATATGTTATATCATTGTTAACCATTTTATTATTAATATAGAAGTAAAAACATACTTCAGAATAGTATTTCTTTATAAATAGAGTTGGCATTTTTTAAATTTCGTGGATGATCCAGGTTGGTAGTTTCGGCGATAAAGGATATATTGGTTTGTATTAACGTTAAGAAATTGTCGAATATGTCCTTTGTTACCGGAACTATCAACTTACATTATCATCCGCGAAATTTAAAAAATGCCGACATAAATTATTAATTAATTATATTTTGTATTGTAATACTACATAAACTACAAACAGTATACTAACAAATTATCAAAAATCCACTAATATTACGCCGAAGACCTACATTCAAACAAACATATAACTTGTAATCAAAAAACATAAAAGAATTCATTATTTCATTAATAGCATTAGTTTGATAACCCCATTTACACAATGGCGACATAAGTACCATTTTGACGTTTTTTCAATCTTGTGACAATGACTTGTCCATTTACGATTGACACTGACATACAATTTGACATATTTTCTCATAGTTTACAAAAGACAAATTTAAAATGGGTAATGTCGCTTGTCCCAGATTTTATTAAGTGATAGTACACGGTACACGAATATACGAGATCAAAGGCGCTGACGTATATTGTAATCTGTGATGTTTTCAAAAATCCAACTGTTTGTAGGTATTTCGTTTTAAATGTTCTGAAAGTTAGGCAACTCCTTTTACATTCACCTTGTTTAAGTTTACAGTTTGAATTTTGCTATGGCCAATTACCACCACCAATATTCTTGTCCTCTAACTTTAAAAACCGGAAAAAATGAATAAATTAGATTTTTACACTTTGCATTGTAGCTTCTTTAAACAGTTTTGAAGAGTACAGCAGCGTAGTACATGAAGAGTACAGCAGCGTAGTACATGAAAGAAGGAAGAATTATCCCAAAATGAAGGTTGTAACTTGCATTGCACCAGTTAATATAGCGGTAATAAAATACTGTAAGTGCTTATTTAAAATTTATTTATAATATGTGTTTATTAATTTTATTATTTACTAATTTTAGGGGGTAAAAGGGACGATGAACTTATTTTACCTATTAACGATTCGATAAGCAGTACGTTGGATACAAATCAAGTAAGTATATTGTTATGTATTAAGTGAAGTAGAATTTTGATATGAGTTACTCATAAATTAGGTTTCAGATGTGTGCGAAAACTACAATCATGGCAAACTCCAATTTTGTAGAAAATAAAATATGGTTAAATGGGAAAGAGGACAATTTCGATGGACCCAGATTACAAAATTGTTTAAAAGAAAGTTAGTAGCACTTAAAATTCAGGTCATAGGTTTGTAGCAGTTGAATATTAGATGTACCTGTGCTTTTTCATATGTAAATTATTGCTTTTCATAAGAAATGCTGCTCTACACAGAAATATGTATGTAATCTTGTGCATAATTGATATTAATCTTACAGTAAGAAAAAGAGTTCATGAAAATGGAAAAGGAAGTGATATTATTGATTGGAACATACATATTTGTTCAGAAAATAATTTCCCTACTGCTGCAGGATTAGCTTCTTCAGCTGCTGGATATGCATGTCTTATCTTTGCATTAGCGAAATTATACGATGTTGAAGGAGATATCTCAGGATTAGCAAGAAGGGGCTCTGGTAGTGCATGTCGAAGTGTTTCTGGAGGATGGGTACTATCTAGATTTGGTAAACCTACAGAATTAGTACCTGAATACATAATAGACTATATTCTGAATAGAATTCATGGAATAGTAAATGTATTTGCTAGACAGAAGGTTAGCACTGTTGTCAGATATCTTTCATGAAATTTGCTTATATTTTATTTCTTGTCATTCTTCTGCATTTCCCATTACTATTAGGCGTAGCACAGACGACAAAGTACTTTCTTATCCAGTCGGATCAGCGAAAAAATAGAACAAGTTTGATCTATTTTGTCGGTCCAATATTATTGGTGGTTGTGTGTTCACACGCATTCCAAACTGTAGTGTACATTGTGAGTGACAAAATTGTTCACTGACTGTCTGTCATCTGCGCTCCACCTAAACTATGATTGCCAACAGAATTATTGAAAACATGTTCATTTTTACCTATTTTTATACAGTAGCAACTAAAAAGTCGGTACCAAATGGAAAAAATATATTTATAGTTTTTTTAGAAAATCAAGTCCTAGTGATATGAAGTGCTTGAAAAAATATTACCAATTTGCTAACTTTCCTTACCTACAGAATTCGACACTTTTTGAAAATAATTGCAAAAACTACATTTTTTAGCTAAAATAGAAAAGCTTTACTAAAAAAACTTCAGAATATAATTTCTTATCTAAGTACAAAAAATCCAAAATTGAAAAAAAATTGCTAAAATTTTTTATGGTAAGTGATAAAAGTGTTTTGGAATGTTTGAAACAGTTCATTTTCGTGAAATTTGAATCATCGTCTAATTAAACAATAATTTTAATAACCGTCAAAACTATTTGTCACAAGTGGTCACACAGAACGTAAGTGCAGTTTTGTGGTCGAGTAATTAAATCTTCAAAGCGACTAGTGTTTTGTTGACTCTCGGGGAAGCCGATAGGCAACCCTTTTTCACGAGACGAATAAACACGAGTGTATCTAGTCGTTTCCCATATCTTGCCACCGCTGTCGGCAATACATTCGAGGCCGCAAAGCACTTACAGCCCAAGTGTCATATTTTCCTACTCTCGGCCCAAAATTTCGAAAAATCTCCATTTTACGAAAATATTTGACATTTGCTTATATACTTACATAATTGTCAAAGTTGTCATTTCTATTATGTATTCACAGTTGTGCTACATTAATGTATTATTACTTCACGTGTTGAGGGACATAAAATTCTATTATATCCCATTGTCAAGGGCAACTATGGTAAAAACCTGTAAACCGCAATTACGTCCAGGGGCGTAACAACGGAATGTGGGGCCTTTGGCAAATTTTTAGACAGGGGTCCTCAAAGAATTAAGCTCGTCATTGTTTTTATTATGGGAACTTTTAGAGTCTTAGAGTAAAACCTCAGTCGGCTTAATCAGCGTTGGTGCAATCAAGTTTTTTTTTTATAGCAGAGGGGTTATTCTGTAAGAATCAAGATATTTTCGACTGACTCGCATGCGCAGTCGTGTTGCTAATTCTCTATCGCTCTAAAACACAATTTGTAACATCAACCTAACATTTTATAGAATAGTATAATGTTGTGGTGTTTGTCATTTTGTCGGGCGCAGTAGGGTATTGATAACGTTCAGTGTAGTATATGGTGTATGCGCAAATTACGTCAACACGGTTGGACACGACGTTTCAAGCAATAGCAATACTCTCGATCCTTACAGAATAATACGAGGGTAAGTCAAAAATTACTTACACTTTTAGTTCTACAACTGTATTAAACAAAGATAGGTGTACAACAGATACATTATTTTTCGATATAGTCTCCACCTTTAGCAATGCACTTGGTCCAGCGAGCCACAAGCTTCCGTATGTCTTCCTGGTAGAAGGTTTTCGGTTGGTCGTGAAGCCACTTTTGCACCGCATCCCGAACGTCTGTGTCTGAGGCAAATCGACGACCTCTCAAAGCTTCCTTGAGCGGTCCAAAGAGATGAAAATCTATGGTAACTCGCCTATTTGCTGTAGCCATCTCTCGAGCTTGCTGAATGTTGTCGGTGGTCGAGGTTGACGGCCGTCCAACTTTTTGTGTTACGCTTGTGCGGCCACTTTGAAACATTTCGATCCACAAAAAAACGCTTTTACGAGATAAAGCACTGTCCCCGTATTGTGACAAAAGTCTCCGGTGAATTTCAGCACCTTCCACACCCTCTGACCATAAAAATCGGATCACTGCTTGTTCCTCTTTGGTGCAAACTAATAGCAGAGCTGACATGCTTATCCTGTTGTAGCTAGCAGACAAATGACGCGATCGTGATTAAATTCCGCACACATGACCACAGAGGCGCCAACTCAACGCATGCGCAAGCGGCCTCCACTACGATAACCTTCAAAGCTTGTTATGGCGAAAGTGTAGATAATATTTGACTTACCCTCGTAGAATTATAAGATAAGAAGTAAATACTATTAGTTGATTCTATGATTTTATCAACTCCTTATTGTTACAGTCACACATGGAAGAAAATTCTTAACAAAAATTGAAAGTGCTTGTTTCGGGCTTTCATTGCGACAAAATTGTCGATTACGTCATCAATGCCCAAACTTCGGGCCAAGCAATCTTCGATTGACAGTATTGCTAAATTGTGCAACCTTTCTTGTCCCATTAAATTTTTTAAATATGTTTTTATTAATTTTAATTTCGAGGACTATCGTTCGGCATAGCAGTAGTTACGAAGGTTATCAAAAATAACATTAAAATTGTAACTTCTGGAAAGCTTGACGACACAAAGAATTTTATATAATTAATAAATCTGCGGGCTCTCTTATAGAGGTCAATTTTTCGATATCGTGTCTGAAAGTTGACCGAAAGCTGAGAATTTCGTTTGCAAATGTCTCGGATATATCTTTTTTTTACGAATCGGCAAATTACAGCTTCGTCCATTAAGTCTGAGTCGTCATTTAAATTTTTCAAGGAAGCAAGACTTAGCTTGAGTGCCGATAACGGAGTACAAAATATGCTTTTACGTTTATAAAAATTTTAATATAGTACTTAAAATAAGATAGGTTGATGAAAAGTTCTTTGTATTTAAATATTCAGTAGTTGAAAGTTTTTATCTTAACGATAAACTATTACTAGTTACAAAAGTTTGTTCATACTTTGTGTATTAAAAATAAAAGTTTTACCACGGGACAGGGCACTCGAACCAGGGCTCCAGGCATTTGCTGGCTTTGCCACCTTATTGTTATGCCACTGTTTACGTCCTTCCAATGAGGACAGTATTGATTGACTTATGTAGCCGGTAGTAGGAAATAATGCTTAATTAAAACAGAATTATTTAAAGCAACGTACAAGAAAAAAACCATAGCTTCTTCTCTTGTATATCTACTATAAATTTATGCGTAATTTAAGAAATTTCATAGAAATAAAATAAAAATTAAATTTCAACATGTCCTTCCTCCTTTTGAATGAATAACAGTAAAAGAATTTAGCTCTAATAGCTAATAGTTAAAACAAAATGTCAAACCTGGAAATAATGTCATTTAATTAACCGATCCACAGCCGTCTCATATTCTGTCAACTTAATTGATTTGAAAATGTAAACTGAATAGAAAAAAATCCACTCATTTAGGCAACTGTAAGATACCAGCTATGAAGGTAATTCATTAACATGGGATTAGGGTTTCTAGAAGTCAAATATTAAATTTAATTATTATAATTTAATTACCATTGATGCATATTTTTCCCGAAAAGCGTCATGCAAATATTATGCAAAAATATTTTTTATTAAATAAAAAGAAAACATATTATTAACAATTTCAATTATTTTTTGCAATTATTAACTCTTTAAAGTTTTCATATAAAAAATTGAATTTTATGGTTAAATCTTGGTACGCGAAATTTTGAAAACATTTCAAAACATGAAAAATTTAAATTCTGCGGAAGTTAAAGAAAAAAAAATGTTTTTAGTCAAATTGTTCAGACAAACGATATAAAATAGCAGATTTTGGTAATTTCGAAGAACCCCATGCTTTTAATAACTAAACAACACTTGGTGTATCTAATAGGGGTTAAATAGGATTTCAGACAAGCAGAATTTGCTGCCGTATTTTTTTTTTATTAAAAATTGAAATATTTCCCATTTGATACTCACTTTATGGCGGTCTTTGTTCTTTTTAAAAAGTTTCCCCCAAAACTAAAAAATCCTGAAATAGAATAAACTTTCATAAAGAAATAAAAGAAAACCAGAAGATGCTGAAAATAAAATGAGTTGTTTTTGTGACGTATTACATTGATAAGGAAATAATTAGAAGGGAAGTAAATATTTTAATTTATTGAATAACAGCGGAAGGAGAAAAGTACAAAACAACAATTTACATCACTATAGGATATAAATGAACATGGATCTGACAACAGTGTTCCAATATTTTTTTTCTAGCAAATGAGTTTGTGGATTATCATATCTACGGCGCACATACAATTTTACTACAAGCGCCGCATGCGCACTGCTCAGGTACCGATTCTGCATGCTTACCTCTAGATTTTATATAAATATTTCAGTTATCAAACAAATTCATTTACTAGAATAGAATTTCTTAGTAAAAATATAAATAGTGAATATATGACCTCATAGTATTCTCCAGGTTAAATGGTGCAAAGGCAATAGAACTGATGGACTAGATTCCATAGCTGTACAATTAGCACCAGCATCACATTGGCCCGATATGAGAATTATCATTTTAGTGGTTAACGAATCTCGTAAAAAGCATGGTTCAACCGATGCAATGAAAAGAAGCGTAGCTACCTCTACTTTGCTAAGTACGAGAGCCGAAACTATTGTACCGGAAAGGATTGGTGAAATGGAATCTGCAATAAAATCAAAAGATTTCGCTAAATTTGCCGAAATAACAATGCGAGATTCAAACCAATTTCACGCTGTCTGTTTGGATACGTACCCTCCATGCTTTTATTTAAATAACGTCTCTCATTCGATTATAGAATTTGTTCATGCTTATAATGAATTCAGAGGAAGCACACAGGTAATTCAGATGCATAGCGTGTTAAAGGGTAATTTATTGGTGAATGAACTTGCAGGTTGCTTATACTTATGATGCAGGTCCAAATGCTTGTTTGTACACGCTTAAAAATAATGTTGGCGAACTAATCTCACTTATAAACGAAATATTTCCGGCGAATATATCCGAAGGATACATGAAAGGGATTCCAGTTGAAGGATGTACCATAAACGAGGTGACTGAAATATTTTCTTTGACCATTACTCTAAAATTATTTTATTTTATAATATTCGTATATATGAATATTGCTAAAACGATATTTCATTTGCCAGATCATGCCTTACAAGGAAGTAAAGGATAAACATTGCCCTCTTTTTCTATTTTGCGAATATGTGTATTAATACATCTCTTTCTATCATGCGCAAAGACGCTCGATTTGGCAATTCATTGAATGCAGTAACTTTTACTCTTCATTAACGACAAGTCATCTGTCAATTTTGAATGTTGTTTATGTTTTTATCGGCTAGTAGTTTCCCCCCGTTGTTTATAATTTTATTCCTTCTTTCTTGCCCTTGATAACTATTAAATTCAGCCAATACAAACGACATCAATCTGTAAAAAAACTGGATTGACAAATGGTTGCAAAAAATAGCAATTAGCCAACTGCATAACTAACAATTTACTATTGAGATACGCTGGACACTGAGGCTTATAACAATTACGTTGAGTAGACGTAACTGTACTACAAGAGTTAAGTGTATAACCAATAAGACTGAGGGAGCTTAGATTTCAACTGGTTATTCACTCAACACTTCCATAACGATTTTGTCTTCAGTTGTATTTACTAAAAACACAGTTTATTATACTGTTTCTTCTCTCTGCCGTATCAAATATCATTTTAAAACGTCATTTTAATGATTAAGCGATTGCTCGGATAATGAAAGCTATATCTGTGGACACAGTCAATCAATAGAAAACAAACTATTACTTTCGTCTTCTATTTAAAATTCCGACAGCAATTTTTTCCGTATATCATTCATGAACGTTCATTAGTAATGATTACTAATGAATCAAAAAACTATTCGTTTATGGTATTTTTATTTAATCCAAAAATCCCATCCGTTATTTTATTATTAAACTATTAGATTATGTACTGTGTTGTCTTGTTTGTAAACAATTCTTAAACATAATAAAATTAAGCATCATTTGTAATTTTTTTTGCTTTGACGTTAATATTTGACGTCAAGCAAAAAAAAGTGTATTAAATTATCTTAATTACAGAAACTGGTTTATTCGCAAAAAAGGATACCTTTAAACAATTTCCATAAAAACATGTAAATTAATTATAATGCTTAAAGTATATGTACGAAGTTTAATCAAAAAATACGCGGACTTTTAGTTTTTCTCAAAAAATCTTTATTTATTCATCGATATTAATTTTGTTCCCTACAGATATAACACACATAACAGTATTGTTTTTGGCCAAAAATTCACGAACAATCAGTGAAATGTGAATAGGTGCATTGTCGTGGTGCAATTGCAATGATTTTGTCCGCAACAAATCTATCAATAACTTCCAGGTAATACTCCTTATTGACTGTACCACCTGGTGGCAAAAACTCGTGATACAATACACTGTTGAAATCGAAGAACACAGTGAGCAAAACCTTTACATTCGATCGAACTTGTGCCTTTTTTCGGCCTTGGCTCTTTAGGAAGTTTCCATTGGGACGATCGGGCCTTAGTTGTCATACACGTACACCAATGTTTCATCGTCAGTTATGATCCGTTTAAGTAGTTCTGGATCATCGTTGGCTTCATTCAGCAACTCCTAAATAATGTTCATTTGGCGCTGGTTTTGGTCAAAATTCAACAATTTTTAAACAAATTTTGCTGCCACACGTTTTACGTCCAAGACATTCGAAAAAATTGTTTGGCATGAACCAAATGATATGCCAATATCAACAGTAACCTCTCTGATAGTGATTCAGCGATTGTCCATAATCATTTTCTTTCACTTTCTTGACGGTTGTTGATGTACTGGGACATCCACGGAGCTCGTCATCTTCAACGTCGTTACGGCCCTCTTGGAAACGTTTATACCACTTGTTTTATTCATAGAACATTGGCCAAAAGCAATATTCTACATTTCCAATGCGATGCTGCACTTTATTCCATTCTTAAAGCAAAATTTAATACAAATTTTTTTCACAAGTAAAAAAATCGCCGTGCACACCTAAACATCTTTTCAACAGCCAACAATAGGCTGATGTCATGATGTCAGCATACGTTAGGTGCACGTATAACAACGCAACAATAAGAATTCTGGCAATTGGACTTATACAGCCCGGGAAATTAAAAAATTCCGCGACTTTTTTACCAAACCTCGTATTACAATTTTCCTTCTTTCCCAACATCTGTTTTTCTTTTCCTTCCGGCGATTTACCTGTGCGTTTGTCATCCGATAGGCCCCGTATCTTATCTTCAGGTTGTTAGGTATTAGGTTTGTGTATTTAATTTGTGTATGTGGCTAATGGGGCGCCAAGGCCGATAACAATAATTATATATTCAGGATGATTCAAATGAACGACCTACTATTACTATCTCCAATATAATTGGCCAATTAAATTAGTAAGCTAGTAGTGTTTTTACAGCTAGTTAATGTGCACTTAATAGAAAAACAATTTTATATTTTTTTAATGAATACTCTAGATATTTTTCAAAATTTTGAAAAACAATTCAATTTCTGATATAAACTATTCTTCTGAAATAAATAATAAGAAAGTTAGTGGTTTTATTTCCTATCCAAAACCAAATAGCTTACGACCTGTGTCAAAAAAGTGCATTTAACAATAAAACGCGGAAGAAATGTATGCAATGTACCTTTTAACACATTCAGAACGTAGAGTATAGGTTTGTTTCTGCAGGCGTTTTGTGATAGTTTGATCAGAGGTTAATCTGGATTAATCTACGCATGCGTAAACTAAAACTGATTTGAAACTGATTTAACAATTTAACTGCACGAACGCTTTTTTTACAATTATCAGGGGATATATAAGCTACAAGCGTATTTAATAGACTTAAGAGAGACAATATACTCAAATATGCAGATGAAAACAATAGATTTATCTTACATTCAAATATTACAGAAAGAGGTAAGCGAAAACGAGAATAGACGTGAAATGTTTAGACAGAATTACAACCTTAAAGGAACTGTTAATTCCTAACAAAACCACTGATATAAATAAAACACGCGTGAAGTGTGAACATATACAAAAAAACCTATAACACAACTTTTCACTTCGCAATATAACAATGCGCATGCGTCTGATGGATCACTGGACGTAATTTCAACTGAGCTATATCACTTGTTTTTTCTAAACCATTTACTAACTAATCCAAAGTCAAAACATCATGCTTACGTTCAAATTTAACCGGAACTTATTAAGACAACTACTAATTATAAAGTAATACTGGCCACTGTAATTTTAATTATCTGTATTATAATATAAATTAATTATCTTCCATTGAAATAAATATGTTTTAATTTTGTGTTTTCTATTAACTTATGCCTACGTAAGATTAAATTATATATGGCGCCTGAGTGACCATACCTACTAGATAGCGCGAATTAACTTGTTGTCGCTTGTGCTGGAAACGTCCTTGATTCACTTCGCGCGCTCCGCACCTTATACTTTCATAGCGGGCAAACGTTGTAACACTGCCCATATATTTTAGTGGTTCACTTTATTACGGAACTTACTAATGCGATATATAATGTACTAACTTTGGGGCCTTTGGGTTGAATACGGTAGCTGTCTCAAAGATCATTTTTTTTTCTGATTTTTCTCAGTACTTAGCAGCCGTATGCGTGACGTATCTATTAACCTTGGTCAGCTGATGCCTTCTAAGGCCTGGCGCAAATTGAACCCAGCACACGCGCACTTCAAGGTTATCCACGCTCAGCCCAGGGTAGTCCCACGCCCACGGTTATGACAAGGCACCGCATGCTAAACCCAGTCCAGATAGTCGAATCCTACTATGGAGACACGTACCATGCTTCGCCTTGATTTGCAATCCGAATTCGAAGAGGAAGATCTAGCTATTTTGCATTTATTCATCAGAAAAAGAACAAAAAGTAGGCGAATTAAGTATTTACGTGAAAGAAGAGTTTAAATTATGCCCCTATTTTGTCCCATAGTTCATCTTTGAGTTTTATTTTCGTGTAGTTGGGGTGGTGTACAATACAATAGAGCCTGCTTTTGTACAACACAAATAAGTTTCTCGATATCCATTTAGTACAGAAATCGTACCCACGACCCAGGAAAACTGTGCGACTGGTACAACCTAGCAGTTTGGTAACTTCAGCTGCTTCCCATTTGATCCCAAGTACTGTACTAAAGGGAACGAATAGTTCCGAACCGTACTTTTTTGAAATCCCCTTTCCATTCATATCCCTACCTGATATTTAAGCTGAGTTCGGGTATTTGTTCGGAGCAGATCAAGAGTACAGAATACGTGGACTGGATCGGGAGTAGAGCAAGAGTGGATCACTCAAGCCATACTTCTAACCGAATGGGTGGAGTAACTCTACGACATTTCCGAGTAGAGTATTTGGAGTAAATGAAGTTATTCCGAAGGAATACCCGAACTCGCCTTTAGTTCGTTCCGTTCTGTAGACGCGCAAAACGTAGGATTATTGATATTCTCAACAATTACACTCACTGACGTTAGGGTTTAGGTTAATCTTGTATTTATCAGTGTCCGGTGTAATAAGTGCACGTTCCTTTTAGCAGACTGTAAGTACCGTTCAAATGGACTGCCGTGGTAAGCGAAAAGGGGGGGTATCTAAATTTTTTTTTTCAAAACCGAGTTATCAGTGTGTAAGAATTTCAGACAGCACCTCTTACCTTATACTAGATTAATTTTATCGTTTCTACATTGCAAATACTTTACTGTAGGCTATAAGCTTGGGGGTACTTACAAAACATGTATCATACTAGCATTTTAGTGATAACAACAAATACTAGATGTGAATAGTGGTATGCAGATACCCCCTTTTCGCCTAGCACGGTAGTACAATGCTCCAAGGAACGATACGGTACAGTTAATAAAACAAATGGAAAGCAGTTTGTGTTTTCTTGCACTACTTATATATAATGCAAAATTAACAATAGTAAATAAATGTGTGAGGTAATTCTTGGTATTAACGATGTTTGGACGCGAAGGAGAGAATAAATATTCGCCTATTAAAAAAAAAATTAATCGCATTCCCAAAGTCTAATTGGCTCTTTCTGTCAAATCGGCCCGATTATACCTGGCATATATTAAAGCAAGTTGCGAGTCCAACTCGAATCGAAATTAGAGTTATGCAGTTGACAGTTTTTTTAATGTGACGTTTAACGTTTTGTACTCAACTGCAACTGCAACTGCTTCTGGATTTTTGGTATTCCATATCAATCCTACGCCCTATTAATTTGGATATTTAATCTTTATATATTTTTTCAGGATGCGCTGCAAAAATTCTCTGATATGAAGCATCCTCCTGGCCTTTTGAAATACGTAATAGTTACAAAGGTTGGAGATGGTCCCAAAATACAACCAGATTACGCGGAACATCTTTTAGATAATGCTGGTCTTCCAAAATCACTTGATTGAATTTACATTTAAATTTATGTATATAGATTTTATGTGAAAATTAAAGGGCTTGTAATTTCTATGAAAGCAATTTATTTACTGATAACCACTAAATAACATACACAAAATAATAAAACTATGTAGATGGTCGCTTTGGCTTTGTTGGATCCATACGCCCAGCTAAAAATAAATTATTGGAAAATTAATCTTTTAAATATACATGTACTCTACGAATTCTACCAAAAAAAACATGCTTTATCATAAGCACAATTCAGAAATTATCCTGAAATTATAACCAATATACATGCATTAGTAAATAGTGCAGATTATAGTATGTTAGACGTAAAAACACCATATTGTAACAAATATTATTACCTTAATATTTTGACATTAGTCCTTACGACCTGCATATAAAATTTACAATTAACATTTGAATTGACATAAACAAAAAATTTCTTTACATAATACAAAAAATAATTATATTGCTTATATAGAATTGGATAAAAATAAAATTTATCATTGTAACTATATATAAAGTTATCTTATTACGTACCTTCTGGTTTCCCGTCTGTCCATTTGGTAAATTTTATACTAGTATCATTTCTGCGTTCTGCCTCTACCCTCAACTCGGGTCTTAATGCTTTTCTTAGGGTCCTCGCCGCTACATTAGAATAATGGACATAACTGAAATGATATATTTCAAACTTAACCTCTCTCTTTCTGCTGATTTTATTTGAATTATTAACTTACTTAAGACCAGCTTGTCGCCAGGCAGACATTATGGCACGTTTTTACTTATTTCAGATGAGATTCTAGGAAAAATCTCTGGTATTTCACTTTGGCAAGATAGGTGGTGATTATGTCACAAGAGTGCGATCAGAAAGTGTGCTTCCGTACTTTTAGGCATCCATAAGCACGTCATGCTGATTTAAAATAACTTTTAATGGCCATTTTTTTTTAAACTATGTATAGCAGTATTGTGTAATCAATCTAAAGTCCAATATAAGGGAATATAAATTATTAAATCAAAAACATGCAAGGATTAAGAACGATCTGTTCAGAAAGCATATATGAAATTGCATACACTTATCTTTAGATTTATAAAAAGCATCAAAATAAACATTTGCTACTATTATCCATTCGATACACATATTTTTAGATATATTTTATGACAGCAATATCTTGAACATACAATTTGGCAGCTCAATAACTGCTATGTAAAAGCAAATATTAATTCTTCTATCCAGTAATTAGTAACATTTATCAGTTGTATACTAGCTTAAAAGATTTAGATATTTATATTTACAAACTATGCAGCTAATAAGATAGTAAGTACCGCCGTGTACGCTTAATATACATTTACATTAACTATTGCAACAATTACTGCAATAAATTCTTGTTAATAAGATTTACGCAGTTCGGAAATAAGTTTTCTCTACTAAGTCACCAATTTTTAAAATCGTACATTACTGGTACTAAGCTACAAATATATAAACTATAAATAAATAATCAGTTTATTTTTCAAATTATTTTATTGGTTCATTTCCTTACAATTTAAAACACATTGGACATTGCACAAGTTTGTACACATACAAGTTTCTATTTCTATTTAAAGGTTGGTTGTTGGATTGGCGTTCTGATTGTGATATCTGCAATTTTAACACCTATAACTTATAAGTGTTAAAATATTTTCACTTATATAAGTTAGAATGTTATTTTATGGGATTGTGAAAATGGTTGCCTCTAAAACGTTATATATTTCTAAAGCAAATTCTGCAATCCATTTGGCGTGGTAATATACATCATAGATAAAATAAATTAAAATGGCAACTTAATATTAAAAATATGAGCCTCAAAACGCCCCCTACTATTTCATCGGAAACTATGTGTAGCGGTTGCAGTAGGTATTTAATTTTTTTATCGAATAAAATTAAAATGCCATTAAGCGGCAATACGTACATTTATAGGAGACAGCGCATTACATCCGCTTAATGGAATGCAATATCTTACGAAATTGAGGCGTAGGAAAATATAATCCAGTATTGGGTAAAACATTTATTGTACACATTCATATGCACATATACCGCGTTAGTAAGTTCTTTTTTAATTTGTTTAACAAAAATTTAAATAATTAAAAAAATAATCAAAAATTTGAAGTCTTAGTTAGATGGGTGAGCGCAATCTTGTCGACTTAAGATGAGTAAACTTCAAAGTACTAAACTGATGATGGTACCATTAACTACATTTTATAAGCTAATTACTAATTAGCACAAAAATATCAACTATGGCAACACTGATGGTTACACAGTCTGTCACCAAGAACACTGCCATCTACTATTTCACCGGAAACTAACCCTAATTCAATTTCAAACAAGCCCTATAAATATCGTACCCCCTGATCAGTAACGCTGGCCACGAGCGGTATCGCGCATCGGCGTAGAATCAGTTCGGACCGAGAGGAACGGTAGTATTACTTCGTCTGCGGAGCAGTACGGACATTTTCGCTGCCGGTCATTTGCGCAATTGTTTATCTGTCCTAGAAAAATTATGATTTCGTCAGCAAAACGACCGCGGTCGGACAAACTTCGAAAATTTATTGCAGAAATTCCAGACTTAATATATGAAGGTGCTAAAATTAAATGTGTAATCTGTAAAATCCCGTTAATGTGTTGGTCCAGACAACATTGTCTACGACACGTAAATAGTGAAAAGCATGTCTCAAAAAGAAATTGCGCACGAGACAATGAAAAATTTATATTTAATTTATGCGTTACGTTTATCGCATGTAATATACCGTTTAATTTACTAGACAAGGAACCATTTATCTGCTTTTGGAATAACTATTCGGAGTGCAAATTACCAAGTCGAACATCGTTACGAAGAATTGTGCCATCTGCGCACGAACATATTGAACAAAAAATAAAATCGGAGTTGAAAGATCAAAAATTGTGGTTATGTGTCGACGAAACAACAGATCGGAAGAAACATTCTGTTCTTAATGTAATGGCACGCAAATTGGAACCTCATCAATCGGCACCTTCAATTCTATTAGTCTCCAAACGAATACAACAGTGTACTGCCGAAGTAATTTCAAAGTTAGTGTTAAATACATTGGACAAGTTTGAACTTTCAACAAACCAACTCTTGATGTTAGTGAGTGATGGTACTGCAAACATGCTTTCTGTAGGCCGGTCTCTTAAAAAGCATTCTGCTAATTTGTTACACATTACGTGTAAAATTCATGCTCTCAATCTTGTGGCGGATAGTATTAGAAAATGTTATTCTGAGGTAGACGCTTTAATAGCGCATACCAAAGCAGTATTTGTCAAATCACCGAAACGTATTCGCGAATTTCAGAGACTGCGCCCCCGTATACCAGAGCCACCAGAACCTATTCTAACTCGTTGGGGAACATGGTTGCAGGCCGCGTTTTATTATCATAAATATTTTGACAATATTAAGAACGTGTTTTACAATTCGATACAAAGGAAGCTGCCGCTATCCAGAAAAGCCAGTCGAAATTTCAAGATAGTCAGGTTAAAATGGATTTAAAAATCATTCACAATTACTTCGGGTTAGTAGATGCAATAGAAAAATTACAAAATCCTGCGGTGCCGTTAGAAGAATCTCTACAAATAGTGCAACATGTTCACGCACAGCTATGCGCGATTGAAGACGCAAAAAATATTTCTGTTCTAGAAAAATTTGAAAGTGTTTTTGAGAAAAATTCTGATTTTGGCACATTAAGACACATTTGTGAAGGTGCGTCAACAGAATCGTTAAGTTATTTGAAAGATTATTTTACTTACGCAAATATTACGTCACTAGATGTAGAACGTTCGTTCTCTGCATGTAAACGCATTTTTTCCTCATGCCGTACTAGTTTTGCCGAAACAACAGTTGAAACATATCTAATGTTGCAGATATTTAACAGACATTATTCACTTTGTGATTTCACGGAGGACTCTTAAAATGGTAAGTGTTTGAGCACGTGTTATTTAATTTTTATTTAAAAGATGAGCGAAATTATTTGCGGCAGCAAACATCTCTATTAGCAGAATAACTCTAGTGGGACGCGAGGCCTAGTCGACTCTACGCTACTGCGCGGTACCGCTCGTGGCCAGCTTTACTGATCAGTCAGCTAGGAGTGTATGCTTAATTGAACACACTATTCTGTATGAACTAGAGACGCTGGTGACAATGTGATAAAACATCGATGTCGATTATCGATGGTTTTGTAACATCAATATTTTTTATGTAACTTAACATTTTTCAAATTTCCCAAAAGCAAAAAGAACTTATTATTTGTTACAATAAATATTATTTCATAAATGTAAATAAATTCTAGTAATAAATAACAATATAAATTAAAAATAAACTCTAATAATAAAGAAATAAAAATAAAATCTATTAACAATAGTTCTCTAAAACTTTTTCTTAAATATTAATTCCTAAAAAAACACTTAATAGGGTATTTGTCATTCCCAAAACGTTTCATTTATTAACAAGAAATAAAATTCTTTCTTCCAATCTAGTTCTTTTCTGCGGGAGCTCTTGCAAATATATGCTCCGATTGTAACGATGTTGCTACAAGAGCCACATATTTTTGAAAATGATGGGTGAATTTCGCCATTTGTCTTCCACCAATTCAAGGAATTTGCTTTAAGCTCCACAACAAGTCTTCGTAGGTATAAAGATAATTTTCGAGAGTTGATCACTTTCCTCAAATTGTGATTTCTTCCCCACTAGCAGTTGGTGATTTGCCCACAAACTAAATGTATTATTATCAGAGTTGCTCACTAGCGCCAACGGGCAGTGGCGGAGGTTCGATACAACCCTCAGTATAACTGCGAGTCTCAACCAAATCTGTTGTGTATACATGTACGCTGCCGTAAATACCATTTCGTAGTTCTACGTTTGTTTTAAAAATGTTGCCTACGTCGCGAAAGCGACCAATGTTGGACAAAGTTACAGAATTTATAGCAGAAATTCCTGACCTAAATTACGATGGCGTTAAAATTCAATGTGTAGTTTGTAATATCCCTTTAATGTGTTAGTCCAAAAGGGATTGTCTACGTCACGTAAATAGTAAACAGCATTCTTCAAAAAAAATTGCACACGACACTATGACAAATTTAAATTTAATTTGTGATACCTTTATTGCATGTAATCTACCGTTTAATTTACTAGACAGGGAAGCATGTCTTCTTTTGGAATAAATATTCGGACTGCAAATTACCAAGTCGGGCATCGTTACAAAGAGTTGTGCCATCTGCTCGTGAACATGTTGAAAAAAGAATTAAATCGGAGTTGAAAGATAAAAAACTGTGGTTATGTGTGGACGAAACAACAGATCGTAAAAAACATTCTGTGGTTAATGTAATAGTACGTACAATGAAACCACATCAATCGTCACCTTCAATTCTATTAGCTTCCAGACGAGAGAAAGATTCTGATTTTGGCACATTAAGACAAATTTGTGAAGGTGCGTCAACAGAACCGTTAAGTTGTTCCAAAGATTATTTTAATTACGCAGATATAACGTCACTAGATGTAGAACGTTCGTTTTCTGCATATAAACACGCTTTTTCCTCACGCTGCACTCGGTTTGCCAAAACAACTGTGGAAACATATCTAATGTTGCAGATATTTAACAGACATTATTCACTTTGTGATTTCACGGAAGACTCTTAAGTCGGTAAATGTTTGAGCACGTATTGTATTTTATTTCTAACCATTTATTTTACGTAAACTTTTATACGTCCGCCACTGGCTGGTGGCGCAAATTGAGCAACACTAATTAGTATTATTATATCAAGACACAGCTACGATCTGCGGTAGGATACACACAACACAGATTTTTTTCTTTTTATTAATAGATGGCGCTGTACATATAAAAATGCAAGTTAATGTTTGTCCTTCGTCATCGATATTTGTTTGGATGTTCACTGATAAAAATATCGATAAAAAACCATTGATGTTGACTGATAAAAATATCGATAAGAACCATGGATATTGTCTAAAAAATATCGACGTTTCAAAAACTAGTATGAGCTACAATAAACTATTAACTACGTTTAGAGATACTGGTTTTCAGTGAATTAAATAAAATCAATTGTATTTTTCTATCCTTCTAACTAACATTAATAAAGGATCTCAAGCAAAGAAATTAAACAAAATTATAAGTTTTATAACCCAATATTGAATAGATTAGATTAGAATTGTAAAAACGACGCTAAGGAATAGCTAATATCAGAACAGTATTTAATGATCGCATTTGACGAGAAAGATTATTTTTGATATGCCAGTAGATTCCTCAAACGGAAAGTTAAATAAATTCAGATGCCTTCATGAAATTTAATGATGAGCTTAGTTTATCCATTTGGCTTTTGTTCCCTTAGAAAACCATGCTTGGACGGGTGCATCAATTTACTATCAAACCTAAAATCCTAAAATATAATCGAAATGATATAGAAAATATTAATGTTAGGCAAGCGTGGGTTAAATCTGAAAGCAAATTAATTAAAATATAAACAAAATATCACAAATTTTTCATTCAGAATATTGATTCTGAGCCATAAAGATGTGGTAACTCCATGAAACAGATCCTAATTTAAATTTTGTCGCAATTAGTCTTAATGTTACTTATTTTGCTCCTTATATGTATCAGTTTCATACGAACAATGAATAATGATAACAAGGACTGTGGGATAGCATGGCAAACACTAAAGTATCGGTACACTCCGCACCACACAAGTTATTTTATTAATTCGGACAATTGTTTCGGGAATTCGTAGGTTTCCATTGACAACCGTACGACCACTTGGGCGGCGAGAAGTGTCCCGATACTTTAAGCGTTATCTTACACTACATGAGAGTATGAATAGATAAAACATGTGAACATGAGTACATATGTGCAAAATAATTATAAATTACAAGAACTGCAAGTAACGAGTATAAACAAAGCAAAACAGAAAATGCAATAATGGCTATTTGCAGACATGAATTAAAATTTAATATCTAGTTAAGTTAAAACGACAGGTGGAAGGTGACAATTACAGTCAATTAAGTAGAAAGATAACCACAATCTATCGTTTTAACTTAAGTCAAGATGAAATTTTAATTCGTGTCGGTGCAACTGGCCATAAATATAATTCGGTTCCAAAGTTCTCAATTCACCATCTTCCTAGCTGTTATTCTGTTCCATTGAAAGCAAAATTAACAGAAAACAACAAATAAAAGCGCAACGAAATACTAGGGTTGTTAGCAAAGAACTAAAATCTATATGTTAACAGCAACACTTTTATTTGTTACATTATAAACAATTCAAGGAATTTCATCACCTGCATGTGAGATTTATTTTCGGCTGAAATGTTATTTTGAGGTTAGAAAAGATGTCCTTCAACAAAACAAACACATTTGTTTCTAAAAATACTAGTTTTTAAGATCTTATCCTGAAATACTTATCATTGTCGATCACACAACATTTTATTTGCAGTGCATGATAGTAAATCAAATACTACTAGAGAAATTACCTGAAATAAATTAGTAGGATTATTTTGATACTAATAATGACTAATCCTATTCATAACTTCCAGTGCATAGTCTGGTAGTTACCACTACAAAACCAACGGTTTACAAATGTAATATATCTTCGTATCTGTAGAAGATTGAGCAATAGTTTAAAACACGTGCCCGCTCATTGTTGAACAGATATCGATTACGGAATGTCGTTTAGTAGAATTTTAATACAACCGCGACTTTAATAGTGTTTGAAGTCTCCTTAGTATTAAACGATTGTAGGCACGACCTGTTGTTTTTAATTTGTACATAAAGTGTTGACTTACATTTATTATTTTACTACGAGCGGATTGATGTTGGTTTTCGCGGAAACCTACTGTATAACACCAGCCATGTTAGAAAATTGAAGAACGATTCTACAGATTACAAAAATGATTCTCGCCGTGCATATCTCGGTACAATTGTATTATTTACACTTATTTTAAAAATAATTTACATCCACGATACTATCATTCCTCCGGTAGGCATACACTTCACTAATAATACACAACCAATAAAGCAATAAACATAATGCTTTTGTTATGATACGCTTGTAGATAAATATACAGATAACTAATAAAACTCCGTAGTACCGAGAACCATGTTCTGAGTCTTCTTGGAGAATTCCGACCGGTAAAAAACACGAAATAGGGGGCAGGCTACGAAAAGGCCGATCGGTTTTCCATATGGTTACAGTTGAAAAATGAAGTTTGCGGAACACTTATCAGCTCACATAACACCAGAATGGAGAAAGCAGTACATAAATTACGAGGTAAGGATATTTCACACAACACCGTTCCGATATGTCCGCGTTATTATTAGCCCTTGCGTTGCCAAATAAATTAAGCGTAATCCTCGAGAAAAATTTACACAAAACTAACCACTGAATTTTTGCATAAAATGTCTCTTCTTCCGTAAACGAAACGCTTCTTTACTATTCTCGAATTGCGACATCTGTCGATGCTCTTAATACTAAACAAGGCGCTACATTTCAAATTGTTGAGATATTTAAAAAATATAACACCTGACAAAGTTTATCTAATCGTATAAATAAAGCGAATAAAATTGCGAATTTTAATATAATTAATTCCGATATTGATCATAATTATTAATACAATACATGCAGAATTATTTTTCTTTATCAATATTGTATTTGATAATTGTTCTGTCTTAAATTAATATATGCCGATCCACAAAAAAAATACAGTGGGAACTTTCGAGAACAACATTAATTGCAATAAGAATTTCAAGCTATCGATGTAATATGAAGTAATTCATGAGACAAGGCTTTAATTAAATATGAAAGTTACTGGTTTAAACAAGTTACTAATTTAGGCCGAAGTGAACAATTTGAACGTGAAAATTGTGGGAATACTTCCCAAAATTTACTTGTTTATCCTATTATTTTGCTTAGATTATTGCTTTTTTACTTTTATATTTTTAATTAATGAAATGAAGCAAACTACTAATGAATATTATTTTTGTTTTTTGCATTTTCTGAGATATATAATTAACATTAATTTTATATAACTCATAGGTTTTAAACAATATTCTTGTAAATTTTTTCAATTGAAATGGCTCATAGGATTACTTAAACTTCAATGTGTGCTATATTACAATAGAAGTAATTTTTAAAATAAAAATATGTAAGAGACCGATAATCTACAAGATATAAAATTAAAAAAAAAAATTAAAATTTACCCATTAAAATATCTACTGCTAATTTTTAGAATCATTTGCGTAAATGCTAAAAGCGTATTGTAACACTGATGGTTTGTATCATCGTTAATGTCAATTATTTTCGCACTTATTAATCTTACACAAAAGACATCAAGAATATAAAAATTTTTGAAAATAAAATTGTGAAATATTTGAATCTTGCGTGAAAATAATAGTGTACAGTTTTATTAATCATAATAATAATGATAATTTCCTTTATCTATCAATTGCATCTAATTCTTGGCATGTGAATCACAATAAATTGTTTAGAAGAACAAATTAAATCTAGTTCCATTTACCTTTGTTTTAAAATTTTGGTGTAGACTGAAATAGAATACAGTTTTCTAAGTTTAGTTAAAAAAGAATTATTCAGGTATTTTAATGCTTTTCGCTAAAAATGGAAAAATTTTATTGTTCACCTAGATTTTTTTTAAAATATATATCAACTGCTATTTGTTTCGAAAATGGATGTCATTGACTATTATCATTGTATATTTACAGTGTGTCTCACTTAACCCGGGATCGGTCGCGCTGTAGTGCTTTTAAGAATGCTTCTAAATTGAGTTTTTGCTGTTTTAGTGTACTTGTTGCACAACAAAAATTTGTATTCTTTATAGAACAAAACGTTAACGTATTTATTTCGATCGGGGGCGTATCTCTAAAATACAGTAGTGTCCGGATATAACAAACCGCAACGAACCGAGAAATTCAAACGATATTTATTTACATGTATCTTTAGGGGTATTATGAGACTGTAAAATGTAGCGAAGCTTTCTAACACCTGCCAGCGCTTCTTGATTAGTAGGGATTGGCACATCTTCGCATGTGTTACTTTCATCACTACTGGAATCGTCTATAAATTCATTGAGTACGCTGTTGATGATATCATTGTAAGTTAAGAATTCGGCGATTGCAACATGATCATCTACATGAACGAATTCGTTAAAATTGATATTCTGCATAACACTTTTTACGTCTTCATTATCAACGACAGATAAGTCAATAGTTGTTAAAGATGATTTTTGCTTCTTCAACCATTGCGAAAGTGATAATTTGTCATCAGAGTCAAACTCATCAAAAGAAGTACAGAAACCAGCATGTTTGAAACAATTACTGATAGTTTTTTCCGTACCTTTTTGCCATGCTGTATGACTAAAATTTATTGGATCCACTAAATTTACAGACCTAGTTTTACCTTCATCAATTGAATTAATTAAGTTTATAAGCAAACAATTTCGATGGTAACTTTTAAATGCGTGTATTATTCCCTGGTCTATAGGCTGAAGCTTGGAGCTAGTGTTTAGTGGCATAAATACTAATTTAATATTACACTGGAGGATGTGCAGAGCAATTGTCAACCAACAGAAAAATTTTTCTATTCTTTAGTAATAACTCTTCATCCCACAGTCTTAATTCTTCTATAAACAAATCGCTATGCTTTTTTAATTGATTTATAATTCACAGGAATTTGTTTAATGTGTTTGATCCATTATGGATTTTCTGACTTACCTATCATTAGCAATTTTCTTTTTTCGTTCCCCGTTAAATTAGCGCACAGAAATATGGTTAACCTATCTTTTGACAGCTTATGTATATCCTCTTCTTAAAAAAACGTTTGTGAAAAACATAGAATACAAACATTCGATTCAATACACAAATGAACGTGCTCGATGTCCTTATCGGTGTTGCCCGGGCTTTTCGAATATTGTGTATTGATGTAATATCTAAACAAGTTCACTTTCAACAGAAACTATTTCTGTTAAGACTCTAAAATTGGTTCGTATTATACGGAAGTTCGTTATAAGCGGGTTCGCAATAAAAGGTAATTTTTTTACATTAATAATTCTAATGGTAAATACAACGGGACCCTCGGTTTTGGTATGCAACAACCGGTACTTCGGTTTAAGCGGGTTCGTTTTAGCCAATCACTACTGCAATTCAATTTTATGTTTTTCTAATAAATATCCAAGAAAAAACAGAAATTTTTATTAGCATTAAGACCAAAAATAATAATGCTAATATAGCATTATTATTTTATCATACATGGAGAGAAAAAACAGTATCCACTTCTCCCCTCGCATTGCTTTTGCTTTAGCATTATTATTTTTGGTAATTGTTTCTCGACATTTCTTTATGAGAACTTACAAGATATCTAAAAGGTCTTGTGTCGTTGAATTGACCGGGGTGGGATTGATTGAACTTTGAGAGGAGCCGCTGCTCAGCTACCAAGTTAAAAGTATAACATTTTTATATATTTTTTACTTTTGTTCCGATTGGAACTAAAATTTACTCAAAAGTAAAATCCATTATAGTCTACAGTAGAAGCTCAATTATACGGAGCTTGCTTAACCAGAAGCCGTGTTATCCAGCATGCACATGATTTTTAAATGCGTTTATCCGAAATTAACTAGAAATTTCTCATATTTTTGCCAGTTGCAGCATGTTTGTTGCATTCTGTGGTCTTTGTGTAAATTAGTCAGTTACTGCTCGCTGACGGTATTGTATAAATGGATTACTTAGGATGATGAGCCGCAAAAGCAAAGTAGTTTCATTAGGAGACAAATTAAACGGGATAAAGTGCTTGGACCACGGTTAACTTCCAAAAAGTGTTGCCAAGGACTTTGCAGTAGACGTGAGCACTGAAGGAGATTGGAAAAAAATCGGAAAAACATCGAAAAGTGGTGTAGTTTATTAAATTCAGGCTAATCAAGCTTCCATTGTACTTATAACCAGAACATTATTCACCCCTACTACATGCAGCTCCAGTTGCAATACCACAATGAATATAAAAATAAATTAAAAAATCTTATACATTTTTTTCATTGAAGAATTTTATCGAAAAAAACTGTTCAGAATTGTCCCAAAGGCTTATATCTAAAGTTTTATCAAAATTCTAAAATACTTAATTGTTTGTTAAAAAATTTGTTAATGGTAATTTGAATTTTTTTGCGATGTATTATTTCTTACGTGGAAAATTTGTTCCTAGAAATAAAAAAAAATTGTTATAAATCAATTAAAATTATTATCTTAGAATTTGGATTTTTTCTTAAACAAAATTGAATTATTTTTTAATTCGAGAAAACTTCGGATTTAAGCTTTTTGGGTAATTTTGAACGGTTTTCCAATAAAAACCCGGAATATGATTTTTTGTCTTTTTTCCTATTCATTTTACGATTGCAGGGGACTTTGCATTTGAAAAGGATGAAAAGTTTTTATATTTATAAAGGCAGATAATGGTATTCTATAGTTTAAATGCTACATATGGAAGAAGAATCAGTAATGTGATAAAAATATAACGAACGCGATAGGTTTAACAAAGGAAGATATTTTCTACTAAAGCAAATCATAATTACTGAAATTTTAAAGTCAGAGTTCAGGACTGTACTACGTTGCAATCTGTATAAAAAATCAGTTTCTGGAAGCATATATGTACAATTACTTCGTCTATTTTAAGTGAACAAATGCAATATATATATTTACTTATTCACTTTTATGAACGATTATTCGGTTAGTTACAATTTTCAAACAACATAAAATTTATAGTGTGATAATTACTATTTTTAATAGACCACAGTAAAATTTAATGCAAAATAATTGTAAGGAACATAAATTGTGTTTATTGTGCTAGAGACACTTAAAAATACAACCTTAGTGTTTTCTTACACCAAAACATTGGGCATATAAAAGTGTTTACGACGTGAAAATTAGATTGTTGCATTGTAGCGATTGAACTCATATAGGAAGGAATCTAAAAATACGCATTTTTGTCGCGCTCGACGCATTCAAATCTTATACAGTTGACTGCAAAAGTATTCATACATTTATGTCTGGTATCAACGCTTTCAAAACTAGTTTTAGCTTAAAAGTGTTTTTAACGCGTTTGAGACGTATGTATTACCAACACTTTTGAATGAGATTTAAGCCTATATCGACTTTTATAGTTAAATTGACTTAAGCACGTGATTGGTTTTTGCCGGTTTGACATATATATGGCAAGGCACCGACAATTTTGTAAAATATATTGTAAATATTTTTAGTATTTGTTAGGAATATTTATAAAATGCATTTTACTTCAATTGGTTTTACTTCTTCACCCAACATATGTAAGAAGAACTGCAAAGAATTAAAAATATTTAAAATAAGTTTCACGTTTGTCTCCGGCAGTACGCCTTGATAATTTGTTTCAAGGCGTACAAGTACTTTTGCCGGAGATTGTATGTACAGACGTAAGAATGCATGTTTTATTTCATAAGCAATGACGAAAAACCGGAGAATAGCCACACACTAGATATTTATCTATCTCGAACTGAAATAAGCACATCAGCGTCTCCCAAATGTTATCGAAACGTTCATAAATTTGTCCCTATAATTATAACGCGCTATAGTATTAATAGTTTTAATATAAATACACTATACGGATTTTCATTTTTAGTTAGTGTAATCGTTTTCGATAACGCATGGTTCATCAAACTGCTTACGGAAATGTTCCGATGAAATCTAGTTATTCAGCAGAATTAAAATCTAAATTCACATATACATACATATGCATTCAGTACACTGGCGAATGTTAAATACCTGGAAAATACTTATAAGAAATAGACTTTCAATTCACTTCTGTACAGTAATCAATGCCTACGTTTTACTTGATGATGAACAGACAAAGAAAGTATTTCTGGGACTACGGATGTAGACAAAAATTTCTTTCTTTCTCCGCCAACAAAATAAAGTGTTTAAAAACGCGTTCAAGTTACTAGTAAAATTTAATGTCCAGCTTGTATAACTATTGTTATACATAAGTTTAAGGAGCTATAAAATACATTATTCATTTGAATTATAAGAAAAAAAAATGAATGTTGTAAAGGCAAGACACTTGTCTTCTGTTTGAATATACGAGGTAGGCGCTATAAATTTTCGGCCTGATATAGAAAAAATAAACTTGGTAAAATATAGCAATTTTTATTTTTTAATATCTTCCCTAACTTCAATCCATTTATTACAACAATCAATTAATAATTCTATAGCCTTGTAAAACTTATCTAAAGCTTTCTCTCAAAATGTTGTATTACAGCTGCTTGCAATTCACTATTGTCCTTAAAATGACGTCCCCCAACGTCTTTCTTTAAATGAGAAAATAAATAATAATCACTTGAAGCCATGCCCGGATTATACGGTGGATGTTCCAATTCTTGAAAGCCACATTTGGATGGCAGCTTGTGAAATGGCGGTAGTATGGACGGGTGCATTGTCGTGCAATAATCGAACACATTTTGTCAATTTTCCTCGACGTTTTGCATGAATATGTCCCTCAATTTACGTAGCAAAGACGCATAATATGTTCTGTTGACAGCTAATACAATTTCTTCAATAATTGAAATGTTTTGAGGCGTTATCAATAGAGCAACGCAAACTGCGCTGAAAGCCAGTGGCTGACGCATAAAAGTTTACACAAAATAAACACGGCCGGGACAATTCGGTATAAGCGTCAGTATAACTGCGACTCGAAAGCCGATCTGTTGTGTATGCATCTACGCTGTCGTATACTATATCGTAGTTCTAAGTTTGTTTTGAAAATGTTTCCTTCGTCGCGAAAACGACCAAAGTTGGACACAATAAGAGAATTTATTGCAGAAATGCCTGATTTCAAATGTGATGGCACTAAAGTTCAATGTGTAGTGTGCAAAATAGATTTAATGTGTTGGTCGAAAAGTGATTGTCTACGGCACGTAAATAGTGCAGGGCATGTTTCAAAAAAAAATTCCATACGAGATTATGACAAATTTAAATTTAATTGCTTGCTGTAGGTCGATCTCTAAAAAAACATTGCGCTAACTTGTTGCATATTACATGTAAAATTCATACTCTCAGTCTTGTAGCAGATAGTATCAGAAAATGTTATCCCGAGGTAGACGCTCTAATAGCACATACAAAAGCTGTGTTTGTAAAATCCCCAAAACGTATTCGGGAATTTCATAGACTATGCCCCGGTATTCCTGAACCACCATAACCTACTCTTACTCGTTGGGGAACATGGTTAGAGGTTGCATTTTATTATCTTAAATATTTTGAGAATATAAAGAACGTGATTTTAGAATTCGACCCAAAGGAAGCTGCGGCTGTCAAGGTAAGCCGCTTGAAATTTCAGGATAGTCAAGTTAAAACAGATTTGGAAATTATTCAGAACAATTACGTGGAACTAGCGGATGCGATAGAAAAACTACAAAATTCTTCGGTATCGTTAGTGGAATCTTTGCAAATAGTGCAACATGTTCACGCACAGCTATGCGCGATAGAAGACGCAAGAAATGTTTGTGTTTTAGAAAGGTTTGAAAGTGTTTTAGATAAAGACTCTGATTTTGACACATTAAGACAAATTTGTGAAGGTGCGTCAACAGAACCGTTAAGTTATTTGAAAGATTATTTTACTTACGCAAATATAACGTCACTAGATGTAGAACGTTCGTTTTCGGCATACAAAAACAGTTTTCTTCACGCCGCACTCACTTTGCCGAAACAACTTGGAAACATATCTAATGTTACAAATATTAAATAGACATTATCCACTTTGTGATTTCACGGAGGACTCTTAAAACGGTAAGTGTTTGAGCACGTATCACATTTAATTTATTTTGTGTAAACTTTTATGCGTCCGCCACTGGCTTTCAGCGCAGTTGCGTTGCTTTAGTTATCAGTTCAATTGGCCGACGGAGGCGCTCTTCTTCTAGGGATCCTTGACTCAAATGGAAACATTTTGCCCATATTTTATAATTAATATGAAGAAAATAAATCACCACAAACGCAGTCTAAACGTTGTTTAATGTGATTAGGCGTATGCCCTTCTTTTGTTAAAAATTTAATGACCGCACGGTACTCAATTTTCGTTATTTGAGATATTTTCATGTACTAGTCACGTTGTCTGGCTGGATACTAAAAACTACTACTCTTCGAGGCGTAATATATATAGTGTATGCCTTGCACATGTGTAACTATAACGCAAAGGAGTTTCAACACGCTCGAACCTGTATAAGCCTGTCAGGCCGAGAATTTATGGCGCCTACCTCGTACAGTCCAAAGAATAATGATGATGGTATTTTCTTAATTATTTTGATTCTCTGCTAACTTGTCATAATCCTTGAAAATTATTTAGTAACTTAAATAAGAAACATACATCTCATACAATTTTATTTACTTGGAAATGTAATGATGACCCAGCTTCCATCTTTCTGTATGTCTAAACTGTTAACAAGCGTAATTTTATAATTTCAAATTTTCTTTAATGTTCTTTCCTTAAGTTTATTTTGTTTGGCGTGTTGTGGAGTTACTTTTGCGAATGAAAATCTTCAACTATAGTCTTTTTTGAAGATCGTACTTTTTCCTTGTTACCTTGTTATTTACCAATATAGGATACCAATCCTTTCGTAATATTTTTGTACATTGATATGGTCTGGTGAATTTGCTAATGTTTTGTATATCTTATTTCACTAAATTAAAATATTCGTGTGCTATTTGGCTTTCCTATAGCTTCACTTGATTCTAAATGACATATTCATTTTTCAAAATGATTCGTTTGAAAGAATTAATCGAAGTGATTGCTCTTGGTGAAACATTTCTTACATTCAATCAAAGAAAAACACGTTCGGTATTTGATACGTAGGTTTCCGCGGTCGTCAATAACACTATACTCCTGGTTTCTGGGTTGGAACCTCATCGTTGTACGTCGTGACGACCGCGGAAACCCACGTACTAGATTCCAGAACCTTTACGGAGAGGATATCGAGAAAAAGACAAGAGAACTTGGTAAACTACGACAAAGACTGGTAAGACTTATTTGTTCTTTATCCTTTTTACTTATATGCAGAGATAATCATGTTATTCCTAAATTTCTTATTATCAAACATGATATTCTCATTCTGCCAACCAGATTTTTCGTCGCGCAAGTTTTGTGTTGATTCGGGAACGAATTAGTCAAACTAGACGATCTGAACTCCGTTTCTATCAAATTTTTTAATTTACATTTCGGGCTATCATTTATCTTATCCTCATCTAATTAGAATACCCTAGATTCCATCACTTATCATCAAGCTGAAAAAACCCATTCACTTACTACTGTCATAAACCTTTCAAGTCGATCTCTATCTTCTGATGAGGTTGCTATACTCTCCAAAGGCCCTAACTTTGCCCCTACAACGAAGCGGTTCCAACCCGGAAACCAAGAGCACATTTTGGTATTGTTTTCACAATATTTTATTAGTACTCTATGTACATTTCGCTTTACGGCATCTTCAGGAGATTAAAACCGAAACTAAAATTAACAGAAAATATAGATACCAAATACAGTATCATAACATAATGGTAATTAGAAGAGAAAAATGGTAACCTAATTTAGTTTTAAGGGAAAACTCCCTTAATAATAGAAAAATATACTAAGGGAGATTTCATTAAATCTGTTTAGTCATTTACGAGGGTGGTATGATAAATACCTGTGTTAAGGAAAACAACGCAATTGTTTTGCATTTAGTAAATGTATTTCTCGATATAGCTCTATACACTTTGTCCAGCGATGTTCCAACTTTTTCAAGCCATCTAAATAATTGGATTTGCCGAACTCTGCAAAATAAGCCTGTTTCGGCAATAACCTCTTCATTTGACGTGAACCGGTTTCCGCTAAGGAGTATCTTCAAGTTTAGAAAAAGAAAGAAGTCACAGGGGGCCATCTAGCGAATATGATGGCGCACCAATTCGCACTGTAACTAGACTAGTTTTCTAGACTAGCTTTGTGGTCGCAATTGCTGAAGAGTGGGATGTGACGTTATCATGATGGTAGAGAATTTTTTCTTCGCTAGGTGAGACCTTTTTCTCTTTAGTTCATCATCGAATCGGGCCAATAAATCAGCATACTGCTACCCCGGAATTGTCCTTCCCTTCTCCAAATGAATTAAGATTATGCCTTGCGTATCCCAAAAAATCGTCGCCATAACTTTTCCGGCTGATGGAACTTTCGCCGGGAAAAAACTCATTCTGGCGTGTAGTGATGTATCCATTTCTCATCTACAGTCGCTTAACGCTAGAGAAACTCACTCGTATTGCGCTTAAAAATGTCCAAACATTGCTTAGAAGTTATCACGCGATTCCGTTTTTGATCAGTCGTCAGTATCTTATCGATAGCTTTCTCAAACTTAATTTTTCGTAATGGATGCTTTGCACATGTTCACTTGAGATGTTTACCATATTAGCAATCTCTCTAATCTTCACCCAGCGCGGCGGACTGCTAACATAATGCCATGAACTTTATTGATCTTATCATCTGTAGTTATCATTGATCTTATCATCTGTAGTTATCTCAATGAGACGACCTAGCCATCCTCTTTCAATGTTGATTTCGAAAATGAAAAAATAAACGAAAAAAACAAAAAAAGTGAAAACAAAAGAAGAAAATGAAAAACCGCGATGATCCACCCCTATAATGGGACTGAAAAAAAAAACAAAAAACGAGAAAAAACACGGAAAAGTGAAAATAAAAGAAAAAATTAAAAACCGCGATAATCCACCCCCATAACCGGGCTGAAAAAAGAAAAAAAATAATAAAAAACGAAAAAAACAAAAAAGTGAATACAAATGAAAAAATGAACAACCGCGATAATCCACCTCCATAACCGGGCTAAGAAAAGAAAAAAATAACAAAAAACGAAAAAAAACACGAAAAAGCGAAAACAAAAGAAAAAAATGAAAAACCGCGATAATCCACCCCCATAACCGGACTAAAAAAATAAAAAAAAACTTTTATAAACTATGAAAAAATATGTCAAATTGTCTGTCAGTGTCAATCGTAAATGGGCAAGTCATTGTCACAAGATTGAAAAAACGTCAAAATGAACTCATAAGAGTTGTCCCAGATTTTTATGAAAGTAATGGTACATACATCATGTATGCGTAGGTCCTAATATATGTATGCGTTCCTACACGTGAATTGTCTTTATTTAATCTAACAGAACGCGTGTACATATTCATCAGACCTCACTTTCAAATTGCGACCAGTTTGGCTTATATAAAATTTTTCACAATCGTTACAATTTATTTTATAAATACCAGATTTACTGAACTTGGTATCCGTTGTTTTATTATTAACTAAATGGTATTTTAGCGTATTATTGTTACATTTCTTTTAAAAAATGCTTATTTTTCAACTAATTCCACCTGGAGTGTTCTTATTCCTTGTTTTAAACTTGATTATGATTAGAGGGGAATACTAATTTTATTGCAAGAGATTTTTGCATTTTCCTTAATAAAGTATCTATTAAGAGGTAATTAAAACCATTATTGTGCGCGATTGCTTTAATTGTATTTATTGCTTCGGCCTAATGTTTTGGTAATACTTTTATCTTTTTCTCTATTTTATCTTTCTCATGTTTTCCGTTTGTATTATTTCATAAAAACAATACTTGATGGAAAATTATATTTTCTAGAAAAAAAATTGCATTTATCAATTTTGTAATTATTTTTTTTTGTTTCATTTTGAGGATATTTAACTTAAAATACCTTAATGACTACTCGTTTTAATTCAGCTATTTCACTATTAAATATGAATATTTCTTTACGTAAGTGAAACATTTTTCTTTCAATTTACAGGAAATGAAGGCCATGCTATACTTGGCCGTCGAAGAAGCCCCGTCAGCGGAGAGCGTCGACCCAGACATCGTCACAAGGCATTATCGCAACTTTGACGAGCAATTCTTCCATTACTGCGAAAAGGAACTGAAGAAGATCAACACATTTTACGCGGAAAAGCTGGCAGAAGCAACAAGAAAATTCGCAACTCTCAGTACGGAATTGAAAACGTCGCTAACGGACAATAAACAAAGGCAGAAGTCGAAACACAAACAGATAAGCGGTGATAGACCCTACATGACTAGCAGGAAAATACACGAATTCAAGACGGCGTTTAGCGAATTTTATCTTAGTTTAATCCTGCTGCAGAATTATCAATCTCTAAATCATACTGGTTTCAGGAAAATTTTGAAAAAGCACGATAAAGTAAGTAAATTTGCTAAGATCTAAGGAAGTACGTAGGCGCTATAAATTCTCGGCCTGGTATAGAAAAAATAAACTTGGTAAAATATAACAATTTTAATTTTTCAATATAATTTCCCCTAACTTCAATACATTTATTACAACGATCGATTAATAATTCTAAATCCTTGTAAAAATCATCTAAAATGTTGTGTTACAGCTGCTTGTAACTCGCTATCGTCCTTAAAACGATTCCTTTTTGGATAGAGGATCATAATACAGAACCATTATTATTATTACTATATGGCTTTTGCGGACGCCATTGGCCAGTTATCCCAGACACCTAACAACCCGAATTAACACAGGTAATACAGAACCATTGTTTCATTTCCTGTGACAATGGACTCCAAAATCGGTTTCGGGTCGTCTCCACACGTATTTAAAAACGAGCGCGCATATTCGACCCGACGTTCACGTTGCATCTTGCACTAATCTTATTCATACCCAAATGGTTATAGAGAATTCGGCGGATATTTGTTTTAAATGTTAGACATCGCTGCTAATGCCTTCACTTTCAACCGGCGATCTGCTAATACAATTTCTTCAGTAATTGAAATGTTTTTTGGCGTTATCAGTTCAATTGGCCGACCGGAGCGCTCATCGTCTTCAAAGGATTCTTGCCCCAAACGGAAACGTTTTGCCAACTTTTTTACAGTGGAATATAAATCACCATAAACGCCGTCTAAACGTTGTTTAATGTGATTAGGCATATGACCTTCTTTTGTTAAAAATTTAATGGCCGCGCGGTATTCAATTTTAGTTACCTGGGACACTTTCACGCACTAGTCACGTTACCTGGCTGGCTACTATAAACTACTGTTCTTCGAGTCGTAACCTATATATAGTGTAGACCTCGCACATGTGCAACTTTGACGCAACGGAGTTTAAACACGCTAGAACCTGTATAAGCCTATCAGGCCGAAAATTTATGGCGCCTACCTCGTATATGTGAAGGAACTGTGTTTCACGTGTGTTTCGCTATTGTAGCGTAAGCTTTTATGACTAATTTCGAAACATTTGTACCTTATTAGAGTGTATACTTAAATTAGCATCACATGTTAATGTACTTGTAAACAATTTTATAGAATATTTCAAATCGTGTAATGGAAGAGAAAGTACATATTATATGTTTTTAATCCCAAACATTTTTTTTATAAGGTGTTTTGCACCCAAAGAATAGGATACATCAGCAACGTTTTCAAGTTACGTAGTGTCAAAGACCATAAAAATTAAAGCAAAATCTTTTTTAACTTAATTGTATTAATGAAAAGAGGAATAATGAAGGTTGTGATTTTTAAATGACCGCCGAAACACCCCTGACGTTATTTAACATTCTGACAGGAAACGCAACCCAAAAATATCCTTGTGTAAAGAAAACGACCTAACACGTGACTGTGAGGCGTAACGAACGCAATTTTCTTAAAAATACAACGGGATTTGTTTGTGTGAAGATCATTTTAATGTGAATATATTTCCGCAGGCTCAATATATTATAAATTAAAAATACCACAAGCAAAGTCACTGTCATTAGCGCCGTGTGCCGTAAGCCGCTTTGACACACTTTTCGGTTTCTCCAACGGTTATATAGCCCCGGGCCCCCTCTCCTTGTCCCTGGCGTTTTATTAGGTAAATCTACATCCAGCCAATGATGATTCCGGGGAAATGGGAATAATACTTGTCTTCAATCTATATTTTTCACACCCTAAATGTTTGTTTTTAATGTAACATTTTCATGTACACAATCAGTCTCTTTGTCACAATTTTGCAAATTAAATATCAGTCGGTAATAAGTAATCAAGCCTGGTAGAAAATATTCATTTTTTATAGTCGCCGATGCTCACTAATGTCAGTTTGTTAGACGCTAGATCGCGATCTCCTATGGGATATTGCAGGCTATAATGTGGTATTTTTAAAGAAAAGAAATCCAATACTCTAACACTGCTTCACTGCACATAACTTACAACTATAAGAAAAATTAACTTATTAACTCTCCGTTGGACGGGCTGAGTCTATGAAGTTTCGCAAAATCGTTTTCTTGCTGTAACTTGCATAAATATTTTTTTAAATTCCTGAGTGTTTATATAGCTTCCTATCTTTAAGGACAACACCTTGTGTTGTATTTTTTTAAATTGTAAGCCCCACCATTTGCGTGTTGCAAGGGCATTGGACCTGACAGACCCAACCCGTGTATTGTTGTTGTCATTAAAAGTAAAACAATATTAATCTTAAAAAGGAATCACTAGTACTTAATATAATAAAGGGCAGTGGCGGCTGGTGGTGACATAAATGGGAAGTCAATTACAGCGTCTCGATTTCCTTGTGTAATTCCGTTGCATAGTACAATGTACACGATATGCAACAGACGAGTGAATCGAAGCGTTGTAATACAGCTTTGCAGTCACAGTGCACCAGCCCCGCTGATAAAAGGATAAAGATGGGGTCTACATTCAAATAGTTTTGTTCTCACCCAAATTAACTTGTCATAACTGACTATACACAATACTAAATTTTACATATTTGGCTTATCTAATTTTGTAAACCGTTGAAGCAGCTAAAGGAAGTGACATCCAAAGAAAAGTAGTACTATTTTTCTTATAAATCAGTTAAAAAGAAACACAGATTTTCATGTTTTAGTTACTAAACGTAGACATTGGAGGAAAATGGCGCGTAGAAAAGGTGGAAGCTTCTCATTTCTACACAAACAAAGACATAGACAAATTAATATCCGATACAGAAAACACATTCATCACCAAGTTGGAATCTGGAGACAGGCAAAAAGCGATGAAAAAGTTAAGGGTGCCACCTCTGGGCGAAAGAAGAACGCCATGGACCACCTTCAAAGTAGGATTGTTTTCAGGGTCTTTTATCGTCCTTCTCATAGCAGTAGTTCTTTCAGGTAAGGAACATTTTTGGATTGGTTCAAAATGATATCATTTGTTTTTGTGTACGTGCGCTATAATTTGATAAAACCAGTTATACTTAACCTTGTAATTATATTTGAGGACCTAATCTTATTTCCAGCAATATTTCACGAGAGCGGTAACGAAAACTTTAAAGTCGCCTTCCAATTGTACCGAGGTCCGCTCTTGGTCATCGAATTTCTGTTCCTCATAGGGGTTAACGTCTACGGATGGCGTTCGTCTGGAGTCAACCACGTCCTCATATTCGAGCTGGATCCACGAAACCATCTGTCCGAACAAGATCTTATGGAGCTAGCGTCGATATTCGGTGTTGTGTGGACGTTAAGCGTTCTCAGTTTTATTTATAGTGACAGTCTCAGTATTCCATCATTCGTAAATCCGTTATCGTTGACCATCATAATGATTATATTCCTAATAAATCCGCTAAAAGTGTTCAGATACGATGCCAGATTTTGGTTTCTTAGGATATGTGTAAGTATTCACTTTTACTTTTGTTAATTTGTTAATTATTTGTTAACATGTGCGTATGAAAAATATATGATTTGCCATTGTCTTCCACAAAGACACAGCGAGGAGCCGTACACGGTAAAACGCGTCTGTGTATGGGTAGTGACTTTACATTTTCAATTGTTAATTATTTATTTCCAAACATTATACATCATACACAATCATCAAAGACTATTTTCCTCCAAAAGTCATATACATATTTATGTCGTTTTGAAAGTGAAACATTATATTTAACTCCGACGCCAAAACCTATTCGTTCAGTTTTAAATCAATATTTGTGAGCAATAAAGCAATAAGCAAACTATTAATTGCGATAATAAACCTGTCTTCACTGCTACGTTTCTATGACCGGATGAACCGATTTACAGTGCCAAGGGAACTTTCCCAATCGGAAAACTTATAGTTAGAAGAGTTTTATGTACTATTATTTTTAGTAGATCATTCTCAGTTTAATTTGATGAGATCACCGATAATTTTCGTTTTCCCACAAAACTTTGAAGAGAAAAGCATGACTCCTAAATTTCAAAATACTTGAGAAAATACCATAATAAGTTATTGTACAGAGTGATACAGTGCTTTTAATATCGATTAAAATGCAAATAAAACAATTGAATTGCCCAAGAACACATTGACATTGCCAAGAAAATTCGAATTTTGATATTCTGATACAGCCTGTATCTTTTTAACAAAATTTGTTATAAATTAGTTTGTGGTATAAAAGATTCAAGAAAAGGCTCTAATTTATGTGAAAAATGTACTTTGATTGTGCAAAAATTACACTAGGATACCTATATTCCAAACCAGAGCAATACTATACCTTTCCAAGGTATCGAAAACGTACTAGTTACATATATTTTGCGTTGTTAAAAATACCTTTTTTATTGGAAAATGGCCGATTTCGTGAATTATCTTGTTAAACGTATCATTAAATGTACTTTCTTATTTCAAATGGAACACCCCGTATTTTATTGATTGTTTTGTGTATTCTTTCAAATGTAAGTACTGTTATGTGCTGCTGGTTTAAAGAACAATGCTGCTAGTCGTCTGCTTCCGCTTACCTTTCTTGTGAAAACGGAGAACCAATTGCTTATGTTTAGATGTAAATGCTTATATATTTGTTCGGTTACTCGGTTGCTTTAAATTAAACACAATACGTAGGGATAAATAATAAATTTATTAAATAAACAGTTCCCTTTGTAAAATAAAATATAAAAAAATGCAATTACATAAATATTGTATATATTAATTGCATGATTCGGTTTCCTTAAGTCTGTACATAATTCGTGAACGCATTTGTATGTATCGCAACGTTCATATGTGTAATACTAGGGCCACCACTAAATCCTACCTGAGCCTGAGTGTCTGGTCAGGTGACAGCAGCAAACAGTTAATCACTACAGAAAAAAATGCCATGCAACTTACGGCTACCCAGACGCTCTTGTTATTTTATGTATTTATTTGGTTCACCACCTCTAGTACCTATTGCTCCTGCTGCTGTCCCCTATATAAGTGAGAAAGATAGAAACCAAACATTGTGCGATGAACGAACGCTAGGTTATGCGTAAGCGAAAGAGCGACGGATGACAATAGTGGCATTATGTCTTCTTCCTTGCTTATCTAGCGCTCGTTCCCATGCGCTAGCGGTAGCTGCATCGTACAGATAATTAAATCACTTTTAAGCAGTTTTTAATTTGTGCGTTCACGATTTTGATAATATTTGCGTATATTATATGAAATTATATCGATTCTTACATTAAATGCCTACACGTTAAAGTTTCAATTAATAGAAATATGAATTTATACAAAATAAGACAAATGAAATATTGAATTTATAAGAAAATAAAACCAACAAAATGTTGGATTTACAAAATAAAGTAAAAACAGAACGTTGAATTCACAAAATAACAATAACCTGCGTGTGTTCTTAACAATAATATTGCATATCAACTTTGAGGAATTCATTTTTTTCTGAAAATTTTGACAGACGCAAGATTCCATTCAAATATCAAAATCTTTGTTCGGTTTAGGCGATATATATTTTGTTTATTTAAGGTTGTTTTACACGGCGCATAATTGTGTACGTAATTATGCATGGTGCATGGGTACTTCGTATTTTTTTTAATTTTCTATTTGCCAAGAGATCGTATTAATTGTGTGTGTCATGTAGATATCGTGTGTAAATACCTACGTGACCGCTATATAATTTTGACCGGTGTTTTTTATGTGTGCATAATTCTGCGGAGAATTGTACAAGGTGTTTATTTAAAACAATACTAAAATTTTAATTTGTAATTGTTTTTATTCGTTGATTGCTAATCATTCTCGAAAACAATGATACTTTTCAAATTTTATCTATTTTGAAGCATTAATAATAATGAATAGTAATAGTACGCACACTTAATTTGTATAAACCTGTATATTATGTTATCTATTTGTAATTTTTGAAAACATTTCTATTATGACATTTGTTACCAAAAAAGAATGTTTAAAAGAGGTACAAGAGCTGTACATTATTTTTTATCCCTGATAATAACAGTAGGCGTTGAAATAAAGTTTCCATAACAATACAACATCATTTATTATTTAACTGTCAAACAAAGCGCCAATATTGGTCTTTGTAGCTGTATTTGTTGACAAGTTAGACAAGCTAGACAAAATAAATAAAAATTAAATATCTACAGGAAACAGGTTTAACACGTGATTAATACTCTCGGGATGATGACCAAAGTTTTAAATAAATGTGACTCTTAAGTTTCACCAATATTTCGCCTTTATTTTTAAAACTTCATCAGGGTCACTCATAAATAAAGCTGGCCACGAGCGGTATCGCGCAGTAGCGTAGAGTCGACCAGGCCTCGCGTTCCACTAGAGTTATTCTGCTAATAGAGATGTTTGCTGGCGCAAATAATTTCGCTCATCTTTTAAACAAAAATTAAATAACACGTGCTCAAACACTTACCATTTTAAGAGTCCTCCGTGAAATCACAAAGTGAATAATGTCTGTTAAATATCTGCAACATTAGATATGTTTCAACTGTTGTTTCGGCAAAACTAGTACGGCATGAGGAAAAAATGCGTTTATATGCAGAGAACGAACGTTCTACATCTAGTGACGTAATATTTGCGTAAGTAAAATAATCTTTCAAATAACTTAACGATTCTGTTGACGCACCTTCACAAATGTGTCTTAATGTGCCAAAATCAGAATTTTTCTCAAAAACACTTTCAAATTTTTTTAGAACAGAAACATTTTTTGCGTCTTCAATCGCGCATAGCTGTGCGTGAACATGTTGCACTATTTGTAGAGATTCTTCTAACGGCACCGCAGGATTTTGTAATTTTTCTATTGCATCTACTAGCCCGAACTAATTGTCGTGAATGATTTTTAAATCCATTTTAACCTGACTATCTTGAAATTTCGGCTGGCTTTTCTGGATAGCGGCAGCTTCCTTTGTATCGAATTGTAAAACCACGTTCTTAATATTGTCAAAATATTTATGATAATAAAACGCGGCCTGCAACCATGTTCCCCAACGAGTTAGAATAGATTCTGGTGGCTCTGGTGTACGGGGGCACAGTCTGTGAAATTCGCGAATACGTTTCGGTGATTTGACAAATACTGCTTTGGTATGCGCTATTAAAGCGTCTACCTCAGAATAACATTTTCTGATACTATCCGCCACAAGATTGAGAGCATGAATTTTACACGTAATGTGTAACAAATTAGCAGAATGCTTTTTAAGAGACCGGCCTACAGAAAGCATGTTTGCAGCACCATCACTCACTAACATCAAGAGTTGGTTTGTTGAAAGTTCAAACTTGTCCAATGTATTTAACACTAACTTTGAAATTACTTCGGCAGTACACTGTTGTATTCGTTTGGAGACTAATAGAATTGAAGGTGCCGATTGATGAGGTTCCAATTTGCGTGCCATTACATTAAGAACAGAATGTTTCTTCCGATCTGTTGTTTCGTCGATACATAACCACAATTTTTGATCTTTCAACTCCGATTTTATTTTTTATTCAATATGTTCGCGCGCAGATGGCACAATTCTTCGTAACGATGTTCGACTTGGTAATTTGCACTCCGAATAGTTATTCCAAAAGCAGATAAATGGTTTCCTGTCTAGTAAATTAAACGGTATATTACATGCGATAAACGTAACGCATAAATTAAATATAAATTTTTCATTGCCTCGTGCGCAATTTCTTTTTGAGACATGCTTTTCACTATTTACGTGTCGTAGACAATGTTGTCTGGACTAACACATTAACGGGATTTTACAGATTACACATTTAATTTTAGCACCTTCATATATTAAGTCCAGAATTTCTGCAATAAATTTTCGAAGTTTGTCCGACCACGGTCGTTTTGCTGACGAAATCATAATTTTTCTAGGACAGAAACAATTGCGCAAATGACCGGCAGCGAAAATGTCCGTATTGCTCCACAGACGAAGTAATACTACCGTTCCTCTCGGTCCGAACTGATTCTACGCCGATGCGCGGTACCGCTCGTGGCCAGCGTTAGTCATAAATGAGTTAAAATAGATAGAGAGACTTTACAATTTGAAGAGGGATTCTGACCAATGATTCATCCAGTCAGAGCTCGTAACACGTATTTCATTGATTCTTCAAATTCACAAGTCTGGTTATCTATTTTACCTTATTTGTGACTGACGAAGCTTTAAAAATAAAAGCGAAATATATATGTATGTGAAATTTAAAAGATTTCCCGATAGTTTAAACCACGTGTTCCTAACTACCGCCATACTCCTTGATGTCGTGATAGGTTTAAGGCCAAAACAAATTCATAAGGGTATGGTTAGTATGCTTGGGGATGATCCTTTATACCTAGGTAGAGAAGATTTGGTCTCGGGAGTTTCGATGTGGCAGAATAACTTGCGAACATGCAAAAGGTGCTGGTCGACCGCAATCTGTGTGTATGCACTTAAGAAAATATTGAGCGTGTCTATGACTTGTTAAACAAGATCTACCAAGCGTTTAACAGAGACGGCAGACATTGCAAACAGTACAGTACAATTGGAACAATAATTGATGACTGTTTGGGAGCTCATAAGGTGTGCAAGATGAGTACCCCCAATGTTGACGTCCCAACAAAAGCAAACGAGAGTTATCACTTTAGGAGGGAATTTGACACTGTTTAACAGTGATCCAAAACATTTTCTGGACGGGTTCGTTACAGTTGACGAAACGTGGGTTCACATTTCGATCCCGAGTCTAAACAACAACGTAAGAAATTGCGACGTTGAGAATCTCCACCACCTCGCAAATTTAAGTCCAACCCTCAGCAGGAAAAATTATGGCTACCATTTTCTGGAATGCTGAGGGAATTTTATTAATTGATTATCTGGAACGTGGTCAGATTTAATCAGCTTCGTAATTTGTTAAAGAAAAAGGAAAGTTGTCGCGTGGTATTCTCTTGTATGAAGACAATGCTGCAGTGCTTAAAAGCCCGAGACAATAAATACTATACAATCCTCATACGAGGGTCACGCTATATATTTTGAGATACAAGAAAACTACAAGTCTTTTTACGGAAATGATTTTATTTATGTTCAAAATAATCTCCTGCATCAATGCACATTTGTAACCGAAGTTTCCACAACGTAAAAGCGTGAAGCCAGTCATCTCTTGGAATGCTCTCAAAAAATAGATGAATTGCTTCATCTATCTCATCCTCCGTCGTGAAACGTCGACCACGTAAATGTTTCTTTAGGTTGAAGAACAACCAGAAATCACACATGGCCAAATCAGGCGAATAGGGTGGATGTTCAATGACTTTTACCTTATTTTCACGTAAAAATTCAACTGTTTGCTGTGCACTGTATGACGATGCATTGTCGTGATGCAACATTAACCCGCGAATGTTGGCTGACTCAAGAATTGCAGGTAAACATTTTGTGGTGTACCAGTTTGCTGTGACTGTACGTTGATTTTCCAGCTTCATTGCTTTTATTAATCCGGTACTACGGAAGAAAACTGCGTACATAACTTTCTTGACAGCTCTTTGCCTTTTGGCCATTGTTAGTATTGGTGCATCTTCGTGGATCCACACGCGGCTCTTCTGGCGGGTAGGAATATCGTAAAATGGGATGTAAGTTTCATCACCTGTTACTGTTTTTGATAGAATGCGATGTCCACCATTATTTAACATTTCCAATGTTTCCCGAGCGATTCTTACTCGCTCTGCTTTTTGGAAATCGGTAAGCGTGTGTGGCACCCAACGAGTAACAATTTTTTTCATCCGCAGATGATCATGTAAAATTGAATTTACTGTTGCGGATCCAACACCAAGAGTTGCCTCAATCACTTGATAGGTGCATCTTGGATCTTCGTCGATCATACGTCTCACACTCTCAATGTTTCCAGGGGTAACTGAAGAACAGGGCCTACCGGTACGTTCCTCATCACCAGGCGATATCCGCCCTCTTTTGAATTCGCTGTACCAGCGAAACACAGTTGCACGTGAAGGACTTTCATCACCAAATGCGAGTTGCAATCGTTCAAGACTTTGTTGTTCACTTAAACCGACCTTAAAATCATAGTAAATCATTGCGCGTACATGTTCTCTTGACAAGTCCATGTTTCGATGACAAATCGTACCTACCACGTTTACTCTACGACAGCAGCGACTCAACTGACAGTCAGAGTTTCCTACATAAGGATGGTGGTATTTAGAAATGCAGTGTTGCCAGCTCTAACTTCTCTACTTTTGTGGCATCTCAAAATATATAGCGTGTCGATTATAACAGGAACTTTTAGAAGCATTACTATGAAAAAAAAAATGCTAAAATTAAGGTCAGGCGTTGGTAAATGGTTCAATGGCGCAAGCCAAAGCCAATAATAATAATAATAATAAGGTCAGGCGTGAATTACATGTACAGTTGTTTTGTGATATTCACCAATAAAATCGTTAATGGAAGTTAATGGAATCATATTATTACTAACAGTACATTATTAGTAAAAACAAAAAGAATGTACAATATCAATATTCTGAAAAGAATTTATTACAAGCAATTATATTCACGCTTAGATTGCAATCCACGAGTTATTTTGGATAGACATTTCCAAAGTTTAGATCAGTGTATAATCATATTATACATCTATAGAAAAAATTGTACAATGGATAATCTTTTATTGTTTTGTGTTAGATATCTCAATAGCATATTTATACATACAAGTACAAATCAACGTACTTATACACTTCTTAAAATGATATTATCGATATAAGATATCGATGACCTCGTTTATATGAATAATACGTGTAGAATATGAAGGGATATTACTTGAGAGCTTGCGTTGAAACAAATTATCGCCCACTTTTAGAAGCAGTAAAATTCTTCGTTTAAAATTACGTCTTACCTTTCTTCATGCTAAAATAAAATTCGAACCTGTAATCAATTTTGAAAAATCTTTGTTGTCCTTATGAATATTTTAGTGAAAATTACTCGTGAAGCTCATAAAATTTCTACCACCTACCTCGTTTTGATAAATAGTATGTACAACTTCCCACAATTAACTAATTCTTAAAGAAATGTGTTATTTACGCAACTTGTTTGACTTAAATTCAAATAATTTGATATAAAATTTAATGGCAGTCTGCGTTAAGAATGTCTTCTATTTTTGTTCGTCAGTATTATTGCTAAACAAATATGCAAATATATACAACCATCGTCACTGCATTATTTACAAGGTTTATTCAATATTAGTGTAAGGAATGTGGGAGAATATATTACTGGAGACACAGCGGCATATCTTTGTTTATATAACAAACAGATGAATACGTCGTTGTAGTTGAATTTAGAACTAACATCTACCCAATCCCAATTTTAGCCAAATGCAGTTACCACTTGTCTCGTAATAATTAACTAACGTTATCTATAAGTTGCACAGAACCGCACTTTATCACATGCTGTGCGAATGTTTCACAGTTAATAATTATTTCTGTATACGTTTGTACCGGGTGGCCCAGCAAAAACAAAATAGACTGATTTTCTTTAAAACTCATGGATTTGTCGAGCTTGTTTTGAAAAGTATATACGGAGTATGTCACGATGAGCGTCGGTTAAAAGTATATGGGGAAGAGGATAAAATATAAATTTGAAAATTTACATACACTCTTATACCGGAATTAGCATTCAACTTCCCTATTTTAAATGGAACACTACAATTTTAATGTCAGATTTGGATTCTGTGTTAAATTTTAAAATTATTTTATGCAACATACCCTATCCCTAGAATTCACTCTTAAAAAGATATTGCAACTTTTCGAAAAAGTTTGACAGATGTGGTGCATCACAGGATTTCAAATAACTTTAATTGTAATACGCAAAAAAAATTATTCTGCTTGCTGATAATGTTCATGAAACGATGTTTCCATAGTAACAGAAAAATTTGCTAAATTATATATATATGCCAGTAAGGAGGGGACAATATCAGAGATATTTAAACTGAGAAATCTCGATTTTTTTTTATTGCAACTCCTAATTTTCTAAGCGGTATTAGATTGTACGTCAATAAATAAAGCAAAAATGTATAGCAAGTACTATTGCTAAAGTTAATAGTTTAGGAGGTATTTTGTGAAAACCTCAGTCTTAAATATCGCACTGTTTAATATCAGTTTCAGTTTGCCATGGCTAAATAATTGAAGGTAGCTGGCAAATGTACTGTCAACAGTAATAAACACAATAGTAATCGTCAATACTTCATACTGTAGTACAATTATTCATAATTGCACGTATTTCTTAGTTTAACGAAAATGTCTCGCTTAGGATTTTCAAATGGAAGTTATTTAAATTTAATTATAATTTACCGCGAATGCAATGGCATTATCAATAGAACGTGCCGAATTTTCATATACCAAAACCTACTCGAAGCATTAAAAAGATTTTAGTTCGTTTACGGAAACACCAAAAAGAACCAAACCTCTAGTATATGGACGAGCATTCGGAAGCTATGGCATTGGGTTATTTTACTGCATACCCAACTAATTATGAAGCAGAACAAGCGCCTAGAACATCGTCCAAAACAATTCGCAGAATTTTGGTAAAACAAAAATATAAGATTTACGGACATTAAACGTCGAAGAGAATTCTGTGATAGGTTTTTGGTTCGCACACAAGAAGATGATGCATTTTTGGATAATATTATTTGTAGCGATGAAGTGAAATTTTGCAGAAACGGAACGCATAACTGCAAACATTTTCATTTTTAGGCTTCAGAAAACCCGCACATGGTAAGAGAATGAAATTTTCAAGATTCTTAGAGTTTTAACGTATATTCTTCGCTTTGAAGAACGGTAGAATTCTGTCTGTTTACTTTTATGAATACAATTTAAATGGATTGCGTTATTAGGAAATTTTACATAACGTTATCCGCGAATCATTAGGTCTTCGACCGGAAGAAGAAGCGAGGAATACACGATATCAAATGGACGGGGCTTCCCCACATAACACACGTGGCATATCGACTATTTTGATTGAAATGTTTGACGATCGATGGATCGCTAAAAACGGTCCTTCGAGTATCCACTGCGATCCCCAGAATTAACCCCACTAGATTCTTTCTTGTGGGGTATTATTAAAAACGTTGTATACAGAGATTCAGTTGGTACCAAAGATGACACCCTTTAAGAATGAATTCTAGGTATATGGTGTGTTGACATACATATAGTTTTTTTTTTCAAATTTAATGTTTCGGCTTCATTTCCTCCATTTCAACAACTTCTTCGTTTATAATCGCACGCAATAGTAATGAGTTAGACGGTATTTTTAAAGTCAATAACATTTTTTGTGCCATTTTTGTTTGTTCAGCTGTACTTCAATAACAAATTTGACCTATAGAAAAATGTTTATTTTGCATTTAACAACAATGCCTGAAAAACATGCAGACAGACAAAAGATTGTAGTATAGCACTTACCTTGAACAAGTATCTACGAGGTAGGCGCCATAAATTCTCGGCCTTATAAACTTGGTAAAATATAACAATTTTTTTTCAATATAATTTCCCCTAACTTCGATACACTTATTACAACGATCAAGTAATAACTCTATATACCTTTGTAAATCTAATCTAAAGTTTTTCCCTCAAAATGTTGTATTACAGCTGCTTGTAACTCTCTATCGTCTTTAAAACGACGTCTCCTAAGGTCTTTCTTTAAATGAGAAAATAATTAATAATCACTAGAGCAACGCAACTGCGCTGAAAGCCAATGACGGACGCATAAAAGTTTACACAAAATAAATTAAATGTGATACGTGCTCAAACACTTACCGTTTTAAGAGTCCTGCGTGAAATCACAAAGTGGGTAATGTCTATTTAATATTTGTAACATTAGATATGTTACCAAAGTTGTTTCGGCAAAGTGAGTGCGGCGTGAAGAAAAAGTGTTTTTGTATGCCGAAAACGAACGTTCTACATCTAGTGTCGTTATATTTGCGTAATTAAAATAATCTTTGGAACAACTTAACGGTTCTGTTGATGCACCTTCACAAATTTGTCTTAATGTGCCAAAATCAGAATCTCTCTCTAAAACACTTTCAAACCTTTCTAGAACACAAATATTTTTTGCGTTTTCTACCACGCATAGCTGTGCATGAACATGTTGCAGAGATTCCAGTAACGACACCGAAGGATTTTGTAATTTTTCTATTGCCTCCACTAGTCCGAAGTAATTGTTCTGAATAGTTTTTAAATCCGTTTTAACCTGATTATCTTGAAATTTCGACTAGCTTTCCTTGATAGCCGCAGCTTCCTTTGGATCGAATTGTAAAACCATGTTCTTAATATTCTCAAAATATTTATGATAATAAAACGCGGCCTGTAACCTGTTCCTCAACATATAAGAATAGGTTCTGCTGGCTCAGGCATACGAGGGTACAGTCTGTGAAATTTGCGAATACGTTTTGGGGATTTGACAAACACTGCTTTTGTATGAGCTATTAAAGCGTCTACCTCAGGATAACATTTTCCAATACTATCTGCCACATGACTGAAAGCATGCATTTTACACGTAATATATAACAAGTTAGCACAATGTATTTTAAGAGACCGGCCTACAGAAAGCATGTTTGCGGCACCATCACTCATAAACATCAACAGTTGGTTTGTTGAAAGTTCAAACTTTTCCAATGTATTTAACACTAACTTTTGAAATTACTTCGGCAGTACATTGTTGCACTCGTCTGGAAACTAATAGAATTGAAGGTGACGATTGATGTGGTTCCATTGTATGTACCATTACATTAACCACAGAATGTTTTTTACGATCTGTTGTTTCGTCCACACATAACCACAGTCTTTTATCTTTCAACTCAGATTTAATTCTTTTTTCAACATGTTCACGAGCAGATGGCACAATTCTTTGTAACGATGCCCTACTTGGTAATTTGCAGTCCGAATATTTATTTAAAAAGAAGACATACGCTTCCTTGTCTAGTAAATTAAAGGGTAGATTACATGGAATAAAGGTAACACATAAATTAAATTTAAATTTGTCATAGTGTCGTGTGCAATGTTTTTTTTGAGAATGCTGTTTACTATTTACGTGACATAGATAATCCCTTTTGACCAACACATTAAAGGGATATTACAAACTACCAGCACCCTATCCGGAAATGTTTCTCTGTAACACTCCGCAGTTCCTACTGCATGCAAAATATGCCTCAAGTCATACGTAGTAATAACTATAACACTCATAATCAACGCAAAAGTAAAAAAAAAACGTAGGCAAAAAGCAATTATTCTCACTAATAAATTCTCTAATTGATGGCAATACCGAACAAGATTTGCAAAGGGTCAAGAAAAGCAAGGCTTGCTTGCTTTGATTCATATTTTAAATCCTTCATCTTAAAATTTATCAAATCTTTCTCTCTCATTTTGAAGCCTTAACGCTTCAAGAATAATTTATTTGAAATGCCAGTCTCTACTGTTTTGTAGAAAATATACGGGGTGTTTAAAAATGCGAGTTATTTAACCAAACGCTGAAATACGAAGCGCAATTTTGTTTTGATTAATTTTATTGGACGGAATAAATTACATATTTTTCATGTTTCGACTACCTTAACAGCTGCTCTAATAATAAAGGAAGCTATTACAGTTTTAATTGTCCAATGTAAATGTCATCGCATCGTTTTTGTTCTTAATTTTAAAGCTATAGTACCATAAGGATATTTTACGCAAAGTTTCATTTCCTATCGAAAAATTGAAAAATATATAGGCTGTTCTATTTAAAAAATATAAACAATTCAACTTAGCGTTGAAGTGCTATGTGCAATTGTTTTTGTAACACCATTGTGATCAGCGGAAAAATCACTACATCTTTGCTAATTTAATCAACATCCTAGCTACAATAATAACAGGGTTAGCAATAGTGGCCCGATAATTTTGAACAACTTGTATATTATTTTATCTTATAAAGACATAATTCGTTATTCTTTTGACGTAAAAATCGGATCAATTAATACAAAAGTCACAGTTATCTGATGTGTAGTGCAATTGAACTTTCGAAGTACCTAATTAAGAAAAGATTAGAAATTATTTGTCAATTTCTAAGTTGATAGATTTATATCTAATGTTATCATTGACAAAGGACGCTGATATAGTTAAAGTATCAAATAAATTCTTAAACGGATAAATATTATAAACAATATTTGTGCCATATTTAATATTGCAAACATATCGGATGAGTGATACATAATAATTTGTATACGTTTCTGCAAATAATTATAAATCGATAAGAGAGCCAATCTCTTAACCAAGTGTGATCTTAAAAGAATTTACTCTGCAAATAATGAATAACCATTAAAATATGTTTGATTCTGTTTTTTATACGAGGACATACCCCAAATTCATAAAAACATACGCCATAGTCTTTAATAAATGGATTAATAAAACAAATTAGTATTAATTTTTATGTTTATACTTCTTTATTTACCTAATTAATAGGAGTGGCATACCAAGAAGGTATTAGCTTGTTAAGCAAGCAAATAAAATATAAAAGAATGTTTGTGTTAAAATTGAAACGTAGTTTAGTAATCTGATTAACAGATTACACTCAATATGTACTTTATATTTGTTCAAACATGTGTTGTTTATTAGGTTTGTTCCAACATGCAGTTTGTGTATCGTACATGGATTAGTGAACCGTTTTCTCCGCATGCGTTAAAAATGTATTACTTTCCGACCAATTCCGTATCATGGCATTTTGGAACGGGTTACGGACATTTACTGAATTTTAACTTGTCTAATATTTTAAGACGCCTATAAAGTTTTCATTTTTTTTCTTTTGGGAACCACTAACTGGCCGTTTAAATCGTCAACAATTACGTTATTTGCAGGTTATAAACTGCTGTCATTTATTGCACGTACGATAATCAAATAAATTAATTACATTCTGCGCATTCCTCTGACTAGCAGTTCCACAAAAATCTGGAGAATCGATTTGACCGTTCAGTGAACGATTCGATCATCGTCAAATTTTATGTTGGAACATCCGACTATTTGTACAGTACCGTGCAATCGAATTAGGGCCACTATATAAATTTGAGTTTTAGCTTAATAAATAATACAAAGTACCAACGTTTGATAAAAACAATTTATATATATATATATATATATATATATATATATATATATATTTCGTCGAACCACCCCTTTACTTGTATGACAGCAGCAATTCTTTTTGGCATGCTTGCTATACACGCTGCTGCAACTTCTTTAAGGTGAGCATTATTTTGCCAGCCTTTTATGTTTGCTTTCAAAACGTCAACTGTTGTATTGGGAGATGCATAAACTGTACGTTTTAAAGAATTCCAAACATTTTCGATTGGATTCAGGTCGGGGGAATTGCCTGACCATGGCAATATCTTCAGTTTTCTTGCTGAAAACATATTTAAAATTGTGTTTGCCCTGTGGCACGGTGCACGATCTTGCATAAATGTGTAAGACTAATTTTCAGGGTCTAAAAATGTCATATACGGGATTAAGATTGATTCCATAACTTCTTTATATTTAATTTGATTCATGGTACCCGTTACAAAATAGAGCGGTCCAAGCCCTTCCCCTGATATACAGGACCAAATCATGACTGCCGGTGGATGTTTCACTGTTTTTACCACCGCGCTTTCATCATATCGTTCCGATGGTCTTCTTCTAACGAAACGAGCAACTTCAGTTACAGCCTCTAGCCGTGACTCGTCACTAAAACCAACCTTTAGAAACATAAATTTTCATTACATTTTCGAATTTACTAAAAATGTTCCAAATTTTGAAAATACACAAAAAATATTGATACATGCTTTTTTCCAATCCTCAACAGTAAAATGCCGATGCTTTTTGCAGGGCGTCTACTTCTGATATTGGCTCCATATAAGCGCGATTTTAATGTTCGATCTGATATTTTTATATTATCAGCCTGTAATATACGCTGAAGTTCTTTAATGCACAGTTGCCTGTTGTCTAATGCCCTTTTTATGATAATTATGTCTTCCCGTGGCGAAGTTTTGCGAATACCGCGACAATGAGAACGACCACTTGAAGTCGCTGGTAAATTTTCTTTCTTTAACATCGCTACCCTGTCGACTGTTTGACGAGAAACTCGTTCTCTTCTGGCTATTTCCCGATGCGAATACAGCCCTGTCTCTAATAACGCTTGAATTCTTGTTTTTTTCTCATTTGAAATGTCTTTACGTTTGCCCATTTCACAAAATTTATAAATAAAAAAAGAAAACTAAACGTCACGAAATTTCAATTTAATTACACTAAAACAACATGTAAAACGAATATTATAGCACGAAAATATAATACTTGCACTTTACATCATCCAACCTAGCCATAAACTAACTTGAAGCAGGTAAAGCCAGTCACCGATTACCGACCCTAAACGTACCTTGGATAGAAAGGAATGTTTGGTGGGGGTTATAATAACGAGAATTTTATACCTACTTAAAAGGATTATCTCAAATACAATTAAAAACATTTTATTGCCCAAAATATTTTGAAATTTTGGTTATTATAATATTAATAGCAAATATTTGTGTAAAACCAAAGTGGCCCTAATTCGATTGCACGGTACTGTACATATTTCAGTAAGAAGTTATGTTAGAAAGCCAAATTTGCTTTGCGTATGTACCCGGCGATTCACAAACTGATTTGCTGGTGTGTTAGAATAAGCCTATTGTGTTCTGTGTATTAGAAAAAAAATTGTAATGAAAGTGGAGCGGCAAATACAAATTTTAGATTTAAGTAGCAAATAAAAACGAACAGTTGGATAGGTATGAATACAAAACTTCCAAGCTTATTTGCAATCTTATCAGTCCCAGCAAAAACCAAAAGAATATGCTTCAAAACTGATTGAAAGTTAAAAACCTTCATATATTTTAAATATCATACAAGTAGGTAATAGCTATTTATGGTATCACTGAATAAAGACGAAAGACGCGAAGCCGAGTGCGATAATGTTTTTGAGTGGAAAAAATTTCTTTATTTACGTGTATCATACAATATTTTTTCCAATTCCAATTCATTTACATAAATTTTAATTGTACTATTACTAATGTGATGAACACTTAAAGAAGGAAAGTTGACTCTGCTTTCGTCAGGGTCAAGTGCAGTGGAAGTTCTAGGCCTTTCATTTAAATTTACATCTGCTAAAATTTTTCTTGACGTGGATATTTTTTGAGCAACTGATTCGTCGATATAGTGTTCTGCCACAGTAGAAGACTTCCACCCTCCGTGCGTTTTAAGAGTTAATAACTCAGCTCCTGCATTGGCTAGTAAATTTGCGAAAATCCGTCGAAAACAGTGCCCGGTATAAAGATCATAATTTGGTAACTTCAAATATTTCGCTATCATTTGTGGTATTTTTGCAAAAGTGTTAATACCGATAGGTTGTATTGTGCAATTTTGATAATTGTAAATGTGCGATTCTTATTTGTTTTAGTGTCCGGAAGCGAAATTGTTAGAACAGACTCTTTCTCATCAATATCATTAACTCGAATTTTGTGTACTTCGTCAATTCTACATCCGCTAGCGACACCCATAATTAAGATTACCTATAAAGAATGAAAAATTGGAATCGTATTTCAAGGATGATTATAAAAATTCTTACCTTCATACATAAGTACATTTCATTAGGGGCCTCGGATAAAAATTTGTAGAAATCTGTTTTTTCAAATGTTCGAGACTTTTTTGGTTCGTAACCTGACGTCTGACTTTTTATAAAAGCGATGAGCTTTGAAAACCTGCAAAACTCCATAACAGTTAAATCTAATTTAGAATATTTAGGTTTACTTACTTGGAAATATCATTATTTTCATTTATGGATAGCGTTGCTCTAAGCAGTAAGTAACGACACCATAAGGTGGACACTTTTACAAATTTTGCAGTAGAGAATGAATGACACTCACTTAGCGCATGTGTGGAAGATAATTTCTTCATATATAGGAAATTTTAAATGCGCTGGACAGTTATCAATCAACAACAAAATCTTTTCTTCTTCAGTTCGTCATCCCATTACTTCAGCTCACTCGCGAAAATTTCGGATGTTACCCACACATTTTTATTTGCAACATAAGTAATAGGTATGCGTCTACAATTTTTGAAACAGCTTGGATTCTTTGATTGACCAGCAATTAGTATTTTCGGTTCTTCTGTTCCGTTCATATTTGCATACGCAAATACAGTAATGCGTTCTTTACTTTTCTTAGACTCAACACATTTTTCAGGATTAACATTTTAAAGTTTTACCAGGCGTTATCTTATAGAATAAGCCAGTCTCATCATCGTTGAAAATATCGGTATCGCAGTATTCCCTTCTTAAGTCGGGCCAAATGTTTTTAAGCCAAGAGTTTATATCTTTTAGTACACTTGCAGCTTTACCGTGCGTTTTCCTGAGGCTGTATTATATAGCCTTTTAAATCTATCTACCCAACCTCTGCTACATGTGAAGTTATCGTCAGTGTATCGTCCTAATTATTCTGCTTTGGTAACCAAACCACTTTAATAAATCGCCGTCGACATCCTTTCTAACAGGTTTTCTGATACTCTTAATTTTAGAAATATTCAAATTATCCACACCTTGTAACCTTTCCTTGTTATTTTTAATTGTAGCCACCGTTGATTTCAATAAATTAAACTGCGGGCATATTTCTGAATTTGAACGACCAATGAGATATTGGTTTTTTCAGCAATAATTGACAATTTTTTTTTATCGTAAGCACAATGCGCTGCAGTATTTTCATAGTTTTATACTCTCAAAGTAACAAGGACTAGAGTTGGCTATATCCACAGCGCAATCGAATAAACTAAAAAAGCAAATCAGCTGCACAGATGAGGAAAATCGATCGTACTAAATAAACGAAACATATTAGGGAGTAGGGAGAAAATAAGCAACGAATCAGGAGAAACAACGATCCAACACAAGTTCTATTTGGTAAATCAATGCATACAATCTGATCCGGTCCAACTGGAATAACTGCTGCGTGATCTAGTTCGTTATAACCGAGGAACGTGACCGAATTTTGGGGAAATCATTTTCGTCCGTTAAAAGCAAGTGTTCGTTATATCTAGTGTACGTTGATTTGTAATTGAGATAATTTAAAATTTTGAAGGTTTTAGCACTGGTACACAACCAACTTTTGGAGTAAAATGAGGATTTTTATTTGGGAATGGGAAATGAATACAAACAGTAATATTTTGAAACAGTTTTTCAAAAAGCTAAACACAATCTTGCATACTGTAAAACTTATTAAAGCCTGTGCTCTGCATCTTATTTATCCTCTATGGGTCCTAATCAATCTATGTTTAGAAACTGGAACATTTCCAGATGAACTGAAGAAATCAACAATCGTACTTATCCACAAGAAGGGAAATAAGTCGGATATTAACAACTACAGACCAATATCAATTTTGAATAGCATATCGAAAATTTTTGAGAAGATAATATACAAAAGACTTTTTAATTTTTTAAAGAACACGAATGTATGTAGCAACCTGCAAAATGGCTTTCTGCAAGCTCAAATACGAACAGAGCAATTTACCAAGCTTTGCATAACGTGATAGGTGGCATTAATAAAGGGGAGCAGACCGCTGCATTGCTCATGGACTCGAGTAAGGCGTTTGATAGCATAAATTTTGATATTTTATACGAAAAATTGGAATGCATAGGCATAAGAGGAAATGCTCTTTGTCTGATTACATCCTATTAAAGCAACCGCCTACAGAGGGTTGAGGGCTATGACTATACAACGCACAGAAGAATGCATTCGAGTTGGCTAGTGATAAAGAGAGGAGTTCCCCAAGGCTCCATATTGGGTCCCCTGCTCTTTTTGATATACGTAAATAAACTTCCCGAAGTTTCAAAGCATAAAACCGTATTGTATGCGGACGATATGACTGTTATTATAAGAACAGACAACCAATTAGACGAGGAGATTACAAAAACCTTAACCCAATTTGATTCGTGGTTCTATGAAAATAATTTAGAACTAAATATAGAAAAAACAAATGTTTTACGTTTTGGATATTTTAAGCATGACCAAACATATAGGACTTACAAAAATACGGTACTTACAACCGTTGAATTTGCAAAGTTTCTTGGCATAACAGTTGATTGCCAATTGAATTGGAAATCCCACGTAGATTCTTTGGCCACAAATTTATCATCTTACAGTTATGCACTGAAAACAATATCTCGTTCTGTTAACATTGAGGCAAGACTCTGTGCTTACTATGCTTACGTATATTCAAGACTAAAATACGGTATAACCTTTTGGAGTAACTCTATGGACTCTCACAGAATCTTCAAATTGCAGAAACGATGTATCCGTAGTATATTTCACCTGCCAGCTCGTGCATCTTGTCGAAGAGTGTTCGCTGCAAACGGTATCTTCACCTTGCCAATGATTTACATTTACGAGTGTGCGTTGTTTGTGCGCGAAAATTACGCGGCGTGAGTGGTGGTTACCTTCTTCCTCATCAAATTGCAAAAAAATTACATTTAAATCCATATACTGTTGATTATAACATCAAAAAATATAATGAAAGTGGCAGTTTTCTAAATGAAGTACGAAGTAGTGGACCAAAGGCGACAACATCAGCTCAAGATATTGCAATCGTGATGTCCAAAAAGCGAAATAGAAGGAAAACAGCTCCAGTAATCGCTGCAGAAATCAATACTGTACCTTCGAAGCTGATTAGCGTGTCCGCGGTTAAACGTCTGCAAAAAGCTGGCCTTCACGGTCTAATTTCGATGCGAAAACCCTTGCTTTACCAAATGAATAAGAAAAACAGGTTACAATGGGCACGTGAACATCGAAATTGGACGGTAGAAGATTGAAGCAAGGTATTGCGGACGAATCCATAATCGAGATTTTCGATTCGCGAAGACGAGTGTTTGTAGGAAGATCTGTAGGTGAACGTGTACTAGAGCACGGCAGTGGTTCGGTAATGGTTTGGGGTTGTTTTGCTGCTACATCCGCATGTGATCTCGTAAAAATTCAAGGCATAATGAGAAAAAAACAGTACAAACGTATCTTAGAGGAAAATGCAATACCTTCTGGTGTAAGAATTTTGGGTCAGAATTTTGTATTCCAACAATACAATGACCCAAAACACACTTCAAAATTATGCAAGCAATATTTAGAACAGTTGAAAGAGGAAGGGAGACTAACAATCATGAAATAGCCACCCCAAAACCCGGACTTGAATGCCATCGAGTTATTATGGGAAGAACTCAATCGGGAAGTAAGAAAAACTGCTCCAACTTCAGCAGATAACATATGGAACTAACTACAGGCAGCATGGGCTCGAATAACTCTAGAAACATTGTTAAAATTAATTGCAAGAATGCCCCGATTATGCGACGCAATCATTAAAAGTAAAGGAGATCACATAGACGAATCTAAAATTTAGATCAAATAAATAATTTTAATTGTTAAAGTTGTATATTTGTGTATACTTAAATACCAAATACATATTTTGATATTTCCATTTAAATATTTAAGGATTTATCCTGAAATTTGAGGTGCCCAAATACTTATGAGCGGTAGTGTATCTCGTTGCCCAATGAAATGTACCGATTAGAAACTTTTAGCTCTTATGCCATTATAACACTTAAAGTTTCTGCTTTTGATTGCCTAAAAATCAGTTTTACTTTCATAGTCTATAGCTTTTAGTGTCAAAGTTAACTCCTACATCTTATAACTTTGCCATTGCCACAAAGATATATATTTTTTTCGAGTCATAAAATAATCAAGAATTAGAAATAAGAACAAAGGAATAAAACACTATATACAAATATGGCAAATGTCGACGTTACTACGTCTTAATAGATTTTATTTTCTCTTATAAGGGTCGGATGTTCGGAGCACCGTTTTTCCATGTGAATTTTGCCGATTTCTGGCTGGCAGATCAATTAAATAGCTTGGTGGCAGCTTTACTTGACTTTCAGTTTCTCATTTGTTTCTACATAACAAATGGCGACTGGCTAAATGCGAAAAGTAAGTGAATTGCATGGTAAACCAATCTTTGTATTTATAAATGAAGAATTTTCAATTTATATCCAGCTACAGCGATTTGTGCAGAACGAAATTTCATAATTAGACCTCTCGTAAATTGCATCCCGGCATGGATACGTTTTGCACAATGCCTGAGACGTTATCGAGACTCCAAAGAAGCATTCCCACATTTAGTTAACGCAGGAAAATATTCCAGTACATTTTTCGTGGTAATTTTTGCCACACTTAGAAATTACTATAAAGGTACGCTACTTTAACAATCTTATACGCCAAATATTAACAACATTCAAGTTATTTTTCAGGAGATTATCTCGAGAAACCAAGCGAAAATCCATATACCTACCTCTGGATCGGTGCTTCAATTATAAGTTCCTGTTACGCTTACACCTGGGATATTAAAATGGATTGGGGACTATTCGATAAGTCCGCCGGTGAAAATAAGTTTTTAAGAGAAGAAATTGTCTATTCATCTACAGTAAGTCATAACATACTTTTAATTCTAAATTACACAAATACAGTTTATGTTGTACTAGCAATGAGAAGAGAATTAAGAAAAAGAGTTATGTATATAAAGAAAGTAAGTATATTTAGCCGATTTCTCGTGATCGGAGCTTGTCCTTTCATTCTTCGGAAAAAGCAAATTTATATTGGAAAGTTGATATTTAAGCAGCCAATTTAATTCTGTATTTATAAAGTGGCAAACGATTCTTTGTACGTTAATGAGAAATGTTTCCAATTTCTTCTTTTGTAGTCTTACTAGTTTACTTGAACTTTCCAAGAAATAATTTACTAAGACATATTTTTCTGTACAAATCATCTCTATTTTTGAACTATGAGTCTTGTCTATTTTATGATTTTTTTCTGAAGGTTGCTAATATGTAGTACTGCCGGTATTCAAATTTATAAAAAACACTTTTATAGTAAGATCGTGCAATATGCTTTTGCAAATCAATATGTTGGTATTGACGATATATACGAATCAGATAATAGATAATTTGATAAGAATTCCACTACAAATATTTGATATCTAAATTAGTTAGAAAAGATGTCGACAAAACATATATTAAAGAGGTATTACGATCAATATTGTCGCATAATTGTTTCTAGTATTTTATCACTGATATCCCTTTAATTACCTTTGATTATATCATAATTTTCTGGTTTACGAAGCTATTATCTTGCTTTTCAAAACGGGTTATATTTTTCGATTTTAAATTTTTATTTGGCCTTGCAGAGAAAAGCTAAAAATACATCCTCAAGGCTACCATTAGATAGAACCCAATGGTGTAATCAAAATTTGTATATGACGTTTCGGTTCTTTCTGGTCATCATCAACTTTCTTATCGGCGTCATATTGGATTTTGAAACTATCAGAAAGAGTTTTTTTCCTGATTCCAACCATGTATAACATATTAACAAAAGTTTTTGATATTATGCTTTTAAATAAGGTAGCCATGAAATTCCAAACTGTCAAACATTTCAATTGTCGTTCATTAACAATAGAAAAATATCGTACACTAACGTTGAGAAACGAGATATGTTAAGTATTTTTTATTCATTGAACCGAATTACAGAAATAGCGGGTAGAAGGTATTTGCAATTGTATCCAAAGCGACAAGAGACCCATTATATAATTTTTCTAGATTTTGACGGACACTGTCGAAAGTGGATTGTTTACTAAACCGAGCAATATATAGAGGCGGCCTCAGAACAATTACAAGAGGCCATAGTAACCTCATATAGTTTAAGCTGTCCTCAGTCGAGACGAAGCTCTTCCAGAGCAGTCAGCTGGTGGAATGAGTACTGCGTATAACCAAGCCCTAAGAAGGGCTAAAAGAGAGTTATGGAGGAAGTTCTGTGGAAACATAGAAACCATATCGAAAGTGCAAGACTTCATAGATTACTTGCTAAAGAGCCAACAAATCCCCCGAGCAATATTAGAAAACCTACAAGAGAATTTACGAACACTGGGACAGAAACATTTGAGGTTTTATTAGCAGCGCACTTCCCAGGTTTAAAGAACGTTAACCTGATTAGCGTACCAAGTGGCCGGCAACTCGAATGGCCTTTCCGAAGGCCAAAGAGGGATGACTGGCAGCTAGCTAAACGGGCAATAACATACAGCAGGATCGTCTGGGCAATTAACTCGTTTGAGACCTATAAGTCATCTGGATCTGACGAGATCTTTCCAGCCTTGTTACAGCAAGGTGAAGATGCTATAGCACCAGTGCTTTGCGGAATTTATAGAGCCAGCTTGACGTTGGGTTACATACCATCCGTCTGAAATAGGGCTAAGGTTGTGTTTATTCCAAAACCTGAGCGTTGTTCATACGCTGAGGCAAATGCATATAGGCCAATAACCCTATCACCCTTCATCTTAAAGACCATGGAGAAACTGCTTGAAAAGGATATCAGGGGAACCTCTCTAATAGAAAGGCCACTGCATCCCAATCAGCATGCTTATCAACTCGTGTCGCGGGTGGAGGCATCCTTAAACAATCAAGAAATTGCATTAGCTGCATTTCTTGATATGGAAGGTGCGTTTGATAACACCTCATTTGAATCACTATTACAGGCCGCAAACAGCCATGGAATAGAGAACACAGTCTGTAGATAGGTGGGAGCCATGCTCCATGGCAGACAAGTAGAGGCAGCGTTGACGGGTAAGACGATGCAGTGTCTGTCGCCAGAGGATGCCCATAGGGAGGGGTACTGTTCCCTCTATTGTGGGACATGGTGATAGACGAACTGCTGGTCTTGCTAAACAATGCTGGCTACTATATACAGGGATACGCTGATGATATTGTAATACTCACCAGTGGGAAAGAAAATTGAAAAAATGTATTGCACAAATTGTAGGCGTTGTAATGTGTAACGTTATAATTTACAACTTCGAACGTACCTGCCATTAGCAGCGTGTATAGCGAGTTCAGTATATCCACTCGTTCAACGTCAAAATCTCTCTAGCGGCTATTAAGTCTTTTTCGGTAGCTCCTACTCTTTTTATGGCTTCCTATCGCTGGAGCGGAGGTGCTAGGAGATTAATGTAAGTCTAGTTAACGACGAACATGGGTGAACGGATAAGTAACTTGTTTTCTGTTCATTTTCTTCACACCCTAAATCTTCAAATTTAAAGGAATATTTTCCTACAACAAATGACATCATAAATTCAATAAATTCTTAGGCATAATTTCGAAAATGAAATATCGTTCGTTGAGTAATCGTCTTATTGGTAAGTAAATTTTAATATTGTACAGTTGTTGGCGGTGTTAAATGTGATACAGTAACATAGATTGAGTTTTCCAGTTGCGCCCCTGCATGGCATGCATTATGCTATGTATTAAAAATAAGAATATTCGTTGGAAATTCATTATCAAATTTTATTTCGAAAAGGATAGTTATCCAAATTTACTGTGCTTAAATAATCGCTATCGCGATTAAAATAGAGTAATGGAGGGATGCTAATTCATTGCTCACTTTCAGTCAAAAGATTCATCCAGGTAACACGTGCTTGACTGTGTTCCTATATTCTAATTGTTTAGCGTTTAAATTGTACCATAAACACAAAGTAGAAATTGAGATTGGTGGTTTAAGAATAGGCAGATTTCCAGTAGGTAACATAAACATAGAGTTTATAAGGGATCATCTCATCCTCCGTGGTTTACTACAATTCGACAAAAGCTAAAAACTAAAACCTTCTATCATAGAAAATAGATACTAACTAAAAGTTTTTTACATGAAGTTTAGAGATATCAGGAGATTAGTTAAGCAACAGATTCAAGCAGCTTACAACGCTTACATGTCAAGAATACAAAACACAATTAAGCAAAATTCGAAAGAGCTGTGGCGGTATAGTAATAGACTAAAGGGTGTTTCACGCATACCAAACACAATTACTGATGGGGATGTGGTATATCAGGATCCCCAGGAAATTGTTGACGCCTTTGCTAGAAAATTTTCTTCTGTTTATCTGCCACACTCCAACAGAGTAATCGAAAATGTATTCAGCAACATACCATCTTTTGACGTCAAGCCTGTGAGTGAGACTGATCTGCTAACTATAATGAGTCACCTAGCAAATACGGACACAGCTGGTGATGACCTCATTCCTAGTTTTTTTGGTGAAGGAAGCACGCATAGTACTTGTTAAACCACTCTTGCTTCTTGTTAACATTTCTTTGAGATCTTCTGCGCTGGAAATGAGTAAGAGTTACGCCAGTTCTTAAGAAGGGAAGCAGCACTGATGTGACTAACTATCGTCCTATATTTATTTTATCTAATTTCGCCAAGGTATATGAACAACTTTTATATTTTTCTATATTCAACAATGTACAGCCGTATATATCTGCGAAACAACATGGTTTTATACCTAAAAGATCTACAACAACTAACTTAGCGTGACACACTGGATGATGGAGGGCAAGTCGATGTTATATACACGGATTTTTCTAAGGCCTTTAAATTAAGTTCTTTTGGCATGTCACCTCGCCTTCGAGACCTGATGGAGTCCTACTTAAAAAAGCGGTCATGTTATGTTTTCTATAATGGCTTCAGCTCATGTGAATATGCTATTACGTCAGGTGTTCCATAAGGATCCAATTTAGGACCTTTGCTCTTTGTGCTTTTCCTCGACGATCTGCTGGAAGCGTTGACCTGTGATACCTAGCTTAGCAGATGATGTAAAGGTGTACGCAAGAATTGATTCCATTAATGATATGGTTAATCTGCAAATGAGTATTGATTATGTATTTCACTGGTGCCAAGAAAATAGTCTTATGTTAAAGTGAAGCAAAATGCACGTATGTAACATATACTGCAAAATAAAAGGCTTGCCTACTACGTACAGTTTAAGCGGTTACCCGCTGCAGAGGAGCGAGACCATAAAAGACCTAGGAGTTATCTTTGATAGTCAACTATCCTTTAAACAGTATGTTTCGCAGACGTGTTCCTCGGCCGCAGCCATGTTAGGATTCATCATACATCTTCGAAATACTTCACGAATCAACATCTTCTGAAAACGCTGTATAGAGCATTTGTCTTAAGTCGGCTAGAGTATGCTTCCATTGTATGGTATCCTTACTATCAATATAACGAGGATTCTATTGAGAGAGTACAGCGAAGGTTCCTGAAACTCCTATCTTTTAGGATCGACGGTATATATCCGGTGAGGGGTATAGACTATGCCACATTATTGGAACGACATGCGGTCCGGAGTATTTCGGAAAGAAGGCGAATTTGCAGTGCGCGGTTTCTCTACAAACTTATTGACAATCAAATCGATTGCGCATAACTGCTGTCAAAAATAATTTTGAACGTTCCTCCTTTGTCTTCGCGTAGTGTCCAATCGTTTCGGCCTTTAGCTGCAAGAACTAATGTGCTGCTGAAATCGCCAGTTCAAAACATGTGTGTGAATGCAAATAAATATTATGCAAATATTTTTGTCGGTGACGCGTTACATTAATCGGTGGAGTATATATATATATATAATGCACATGTATTATTATTATTATCATCATAATTCCAGGTCCGTTTTCTCTTTTCTAGTTTTAATATTCGTAAAATTTAACTAACTGATATCCAGTTTAATTTAAATTGCCGAAAGAATGTGTTTAGGACACTCCCGGACTTTCAGACCGCATAGTTAATGAATTAATTTCGCTCGTTTAAAGCATTACAGTATGTTATGAAAAACAGGACAATTAAATATTAAGAAAATTGCCCAACAGACATAAGTGTTAGATCAAATAGTGGTCCCCTATCGTTCAAATCGTACATTTGCCCAATTCTTTGCATTCATCTAAATTATCTTGTTCACAAAGAACTCAGACATTTGCAAAGTATTGAATTCATAATATACTAGATATTGCTAGGATAGTACTACCATTCAAATTTTGCTCCTATGTAGCTGATTGTACATATATGTAAAACTGTTTGTGTTATTCTTCAACTTGCATACCTATACTCTTTCCCAAAATTTATATCTTCTTCTCCCGCCTGTCCTGGTATTTCTCTTCTTCTTTTTTTATTTGAATACATTCATCCGTATCTTCCTCAATCCTCACCAAGTTTGTCAATATTCCTGTGAAAGTCCAAATTATTCCGTTTCTTATCTATTTGTCTTTTCGCCGGCGTTTATTTAATTGTTCTCCACTAATATTTTAGATTTTATTTTTTTACCCACAGTTAGATAAACAACACTGAAGTATCGGTACACTCCGCAATACACAAGTTATTAATTAATTCGGAACGACCGTTTCGAGGACTCGTTGGTCATCATCATCAACTGTATGAGCGAATGATTGTGAGGTACGGTTGATGATGAGGACCCACCAGTCCTCGAGACGGTCGTTCCGAATTAATTAATAACTTGTGTGGTGCGGAGTGTGCCGATACTTTGGTGTTGTTTGCCATATTACTCCAGAGTCCTTGCTATCATTATTCACAGTTAGATATTAAATTATAATATGATTAATTCTTTGCTTCGTAAAAATCAATTTGTAGTAACTTGAAGTTACTTTCTTTTCTAATTACAGTTCTTCTATTACTTCGCAATAATCATAGACTTTATTTTACGCTTCGCTTGGGCCATCTCCTTCTACGTGACCGAAAGCAAATTTATCGGTGGTGATTTGATGACATCGATCTTAGCTCCATTAGAAGTCTTCCGCAGGTTCGTTTGGAACTTCTTCCGATTGGAGAACGAACATCTAAATAATTGCGGTAAATTCAGAGCTGTCCGTGATATCTCCGTAGCGCCTATAGATCAATCGGATCAAACGCTGATCATTAAAATGATGGACGAAGAGGACGGAGTTGTTAATCGTAAGAAGAAAAAGAACGTTTCGAAGAAGAAAGAGGACAGGAGATTGTTGATAAGTGAAGATATCCTCAGCAAATTGGAAGGGAGCAGTCCGACCTCGACGATACATTCGTGAGCTTACTAGAATTAGGGTTTTAGGTTAAGTTGAAAGAATCTATAGAATATTGTAGGGTTGAAGATAAAAACTCAAGACTTGGGAAAACTTTGACGTATCGAGAAAAAAGCAATCGATATTATTCGTTATTTAGAACAATAAGTAGAAAGTTATTATGGATTTCTTTAATTCTTTCTAAAAGTATTATTTCTGAAATAATAGGCAATACTCTAATATAATTTTGTAATCTTCAGATTTGTATCGTAAACATTTTCTTACATTCATACAGGCTCGCGCAGAAATATTAAATAAATTCAGTAAAATGCTCAGGTGGTAACTTATTTTTGGATAATGGAGTTAGATTTTATGTTATTCGTTTGTTTAAAATCAATTTCTATTTCCGATATTTCACGTAAAAAATTTTTGTAACAACAAATGTATGCCAGATATACATATATTACTTTTTGTTTTGGAATATTTCTTTTCTCAAATTCGCTTACTCAAAAATGTATATTAATATCTTTATATCTTTACTATTATTTATTACTTGTTGTGAGGTATTTTTTAGTTAGTTTACATATTACATATATATACTTTATTATATTCTTAGATTTGCAGTTTTACATGATTTTATTTTTATACAAAAAATGATATACAACTATAAATCGTCGCCTTGGAATGATAAGGTTTTATCTGCGATTTTTTTAATGAGCTTTTAGTCTGACAAGGTTCTATCTACGGTATTTTACGAAAAGACATCTAAATCTTATTTAGATGTCTCTCCGAATTTAGAAAACTAACAAAATATCGTAGATAAAACCTTGTCAGACTAAAAACTCATTTGTTTAAGAACGACAGATAAAACCCTGTCATTGTAAGGCGACGAAATGCTAACTATTTATTACAGGGTTTTTCTGAGCAATGTAACTAATAAAAATAATATTAACTGTAATGAATATAATCCCTATCACAAATAATTTCTGCTTGTATTTTTCATTGAATATTCAGCAATTTAAAACGTTAAAACTGATTTGATTCTGCACATTTGACTGTGGATAGCTACCTGTTATTAAACCAAACATATCAATTAAGCACTAAAGTATACATGTTACTAGATTAATTATATAAACTGCTCGGTCAAGACCACCTCAATGTTCTGCAATTCAGAAAATGAAAAATCTTACAACTTGTATTTAGATTTTTTTAGAATTCATATACGTTAACAAAGTTGCATAACTAAGCCATTGCTAAGACCTGGTACTAAAGCCATTGACATTGCAAGGAAGATTATTTTAAAATGGCTTAAATTTTAAATTAATATTAATTTTTATCCTTAATCCTACGTGCAATTCTGGTAACGTGAATTTCTAGTGGTGAGATTCAAAGTGTTTAAATAAAAGGTTTTAACGCCGTTTAACTACATTTTGGAAAACAAATTACTAAGAAAATGTGTTCATTGTACTAGCTTTAAAAGCTCGGCAGTGACTTAGACCCTGTATACACAATTTAGAGTTTTATAATTTGCTAAATATAAAATTCTTACGTTCTGAGTTGTGGTGAACCATTGTTACAATAAGGAAATAATAAGTATAACAAAAAGTCTGTTATGTGAATCTACTAAATTTGCATAGAAGCACGGTAATATTGCTTTTAATGCGATTAAATTAAGGAAAAATTACTTATTTGTGATAAATCTTTGACAAGATTTATATATTTGAAAATCTACAATATTCAAATATATTAATTAACATATTTGCTTAATTATAATTTGTTAAAAAATCAATTCATTCTGGCGAAGTCATTTTTTGTTTTAACTAATGAGAGCTTATATTAATCAATTAGATCCAATCTGAGCCGGTTCTCAATAAAAGAAATGAAAGAATTTTGTTTTATTCGAACTAGCACAGGAGATTTTTGGAAATTATCCTCTTTATATGAATAAAGTAAGTAAAATTGTGATGTTTATAACGGTCTTTCGTTCTCATTCCATACAGATTATTGGTTAACAAATAGCATATAACTTACTTAATAAAACTCTGTAGTTTATTATAATTTAGGTTCTAGATTTCTTATATTATTCGTAAGTGCCTTATAGTGATCTGTAGATTTCCATTTTATAGAATTTTTTACAAGAACGTAAACACAATTGTAATAGGATACTTTCTTGATGAATGCTAAAACGTATTACCTTATTAGTCATAATTTTGGACAGTACTTAGGCGTGTATTAACATAAGATTTTATATTATACACTAAGTCTATTATTTATTTCTGATTTGTACCATATTATACGATTTTTGGAGCTCATTGTAATTATTAATAGTATACAAATATTAAGCGTTTATTAGCTTTTAGCTAGGAAGATAGCTGTCGTTTTTCTCTTCATTTATATTTACTCATCATTTAAAAAAACTTACAGTCACTCGCTTTGGAAATAAACGCAGAATTTATTGAAACTCTCTTCGATGACAATATTTCTAGCTAAAAGTTAACGAAATATAAGCGAATACCATACATCTTGTAATTATACTCATACATTATCTTCCATTCAATGCTGTGATAGATATAGCATAATCATATTGTACGAATTTAAGTATTGTCTTAATAACATGTGATTATTGTATATTAATAAAGAAATCGGCAATCAATAACAATCAAATTTATTCTACCCTACGATTGTTGGAGTTATTTGATTATGAATAGTGTGACTAAAAGTCGTGAAAAGCTGTAACTTACAAAGAAATGTACCCAACTCGGAATTCACAATTTAATGGAACTTGGATGCTTTGTAGATCTTGTAGGACTATGTAATTCGATGCAGTTAACTCTTAAAGGGCGTGACCCCCATCTACCACGCATATACAGGTTGTTCAAAGCTATCGGGCCACTATTATTAACTTTGTTATTATTGTAGCCTCGATGTTGGTTAAATTAGCAAAGATGTAGTGATTTTTCCGCTGATCACAATGGTGTTGAGAAAAACACAATTCTACATTGCATTTCAGAGCTAACTTGAATTGTTTACATTTTTTAAATTGTATATTTTTCAATTATTCAATGGGAAATGGAACTGTGTAAAATATCCTTATAGTTCTATAGCCCTAAAATTAAAAACAAAAGAGACACGATGAAATTTATATTAGACAATGTATGGAATATATGGAAACTGTAATAACTGGTCTGTGCAAACAGCGGTAACAGTCAGTGTAGTAGATATGTGGTGTGGAGTCGGCGATTATTTATTTCACGCGTTCACAGCGTCAGTACTAAATCGATGCTGTATGCGAGTAGTTCTGTGTATATGTAGGCTGTCGTAACTTATTTCGTAATTGTACGCTTATGTTTGCTTTAAAAATGTCGCAGTTAGGTACGTCGCGGAAACGACCAATGGCAGACACAGTTAAAAACTTTATAGTGCCGAACTTAATTTTTGATAGCGCTAAAATTCAATGTCTGGTTTGTAAAATCCCTTTAATGTGTTGGTCACATCGAAAGCAAACAGCATCCTTCTGCAAAAAGTGGCATACGAGACCAAGAAAAATTTACATTTGATTTATGTGTTACTCTTATTTTATGTAATCTATCGCTTGGTTTACTAGACAAAGAAGCATTTGTCTCCTTCTGGAATAAATATGCGGACTGTAAATTACCCAGTCAGACATCGATACGAAATGTAGTGCCATTTGCTCGTGAACATATAGAAAAAAGAGTGAAAACGGAATTGAAAGATAAAAAACTATGGTTGTGTGTGAACGAAACAACAGATCGTCAAAAGCATTCTGTCCCCATCAATCGTTACCTTCAATTCTATTAGCTTCCAGACGAGCACAACAATGTACTGCCCAAGTAATTTCAAAGTTAGTGTTAAATACACTGGAAAAGTTTGAACTTTCAACAAACCAACTGTTGATGCTTATGAGTGATGGTGCCGCAAACATGCTTTCTGTAGGCCGGTCTCTTAAAAAACATTATGCTAACTTGTTACATATTACGTGTAAAATTCATGCTTTCAGTCATGTGGCAGATAGTATTAGAAAATGCTTCCTGAGGTAGACACTTTAATAGCGCATACAAAAGCAGTGTTTGTCAAATCCCCAAAACGTATTCGCAAATTTCACAGACTGTGCCTCCGTATGCCTGAGCCACCAGAACCTATTCTTACACGTTGGGGAACATAGTTACAGGCCGCGTTTTATTATCATAAATATTTTGAGAATATTAAGAACGTGGTTTTACAATTCGATCCAAAGGAAGGTGCGGCTATCAAGGAAAGCCAGTCAAAATTTCAAGATAGGTTAAAACGGATTTAAAAACTTTAGAACAATTACTTCGGACTAGTGGAGGCAATAGAAAAATTACAAAATCCTTCGATGTCGTTAGTGGAATCTCTGCAAATAGTGCAACATGTTCACGGACAGCTATACGCGGTAGAAGACGCAAAAAATGTTTGTGTCCTAGAAAGGTTTGAAAGTGTTTTAGAGAAAGATTCTGATTTTGGCACATTAAGACAAATTTGTGAAGGTACGTCAACAGAACCGTTAAGTTGTGTAGAAAACGATATAAAGAGGGGAGTTGGAAGAGGGAAAAAGGAGAAGGGAGTCGAGCGCGGGAAGGGAGAGTGTGCTGAAAAATGGCGATGAAGTAGCGTAGTTAAATTATTGTTAAATATTTCGAATTTATTAAAGTATTTTTCTATTAAAATCAGTGTCGTACTTATTTGTGCCGGAGGTGTAGCTAATAGTTGTTGCAAAGATTATTTTAATTACGCAGATATAACGTCACTAGATGTAGGACGTTCGTTTTCCCATAAAAACACACTTTTTCCTTACGCCGCACTCGGTTTGGCGAAACAACTATGAAAACATATCTAATGTTGCAGATATTTAACAGACATTATTCACTTTGTGATTTCACGGAAAACTCTTAAGACGGTAAGTGTTTAAGCACGTATTATATTTTATTTCTATCCATTTATTTTGTGTAAACTTGTATGCGCCCGCCACTGGCTGTTGGCGCAAATTGAGTAACTCTAATTATAACTATTCTATATTTGAAAGGTAAATAATCAAAGCGATTACTCTAAGCAATTTATAACAACCCGATCCCTGTACTGTTGACAACGAGGAAAAGTATTGTGTATCAAAAAGAAAATAAACAATAACAGATCAAATTAAATACAAGAACAAAAAGTTAAAGGAAAAGGGTATTCCTATACAAAAACAAAAAGAGCTTTTTTTTCTCCTTAGTGAGAAAATATATAGATATATTAAAAATTAAATTAACTTATGTAAACCGATAAGTATCTCGCGTGCTGCCCCCTGCTCCATCAAAGGCTTTACTCCAGTCTTCGCTAGTTTCGAAAGATAGTTTTTGCCCATTCTGTGTCTTAATGTGAATTTATACCATTGTATGTCCATGTGTTGCGATAACCGAATTTTTCTCTGGCCGTCTCGAGTAAATTGCATCGCGTCTTCGTAAGATCCTTTGCAAATCGTATATTCGTATTTTTAAGGTTCGACGAAGTACCATAAAGTTTTGTTTTTCTAAAGATATTTATTAGAAATAAACTGTAAAATTTAATTTCTGCATACAATTTCAACATGAATTCAAAGCGAACACAAAATATTCTTTCATACAAATTGTAATGCGATTCCTTATATTTTATTGAACATTTACTCCGTAGTATTATTTTATGTTATGTCCACATAAATGCATTACGTTAAGAAATTCATCCAGGACCTTTTTTCATAAACATTTCTATTTAGTTAAATTGCGAAATTTTTTTAACATCTTTCAATGTGTTCTTACTACATTTTTTACTGCTGAAAAAAATGTGATACTTTAAATAAATCTATATATATATCTTTTATATGGAACTCTAATTAACATTTGTCTATTTATTTTCATTATTTATTATTTATACGTGCTGGTTAACTTACTAGACAATGTATGCAGAAAAATAATGATTACTTCGAGTAGATGATGGAATTGTACCAAAAAAGGTCTAATAAGTATCTTTAGCGAAACAACATTTTATAATATTTCGGCACACCACTCTGTCTTTAAACGAAAAACTTATCTGTATCGCCTCGTATTTAATTTACTAAAGAATGAGGCATTTTAGGTATGGGGAAATGTTTACAAAAAAAATTCTAGGAGAGCTGTTCTATTAAATTTAATAAAAATATGTTTCATTTAAATGAATTGAAATAACATGAATCTAACTTGGGAACGATATCGACCTTCCTTTAGAATCTGGTTGATGTAAGGAAATGTTCCATGTCTTGCCGAACACCCCAAGAAATACTTAATCGAATAAAATTTAAATTACAACTTTAGCATACAAGACGCTTAAGATATTGGTCGTTAAAGAAACGGCGACATTTCGCAAAAATCTCAAATTATGTCGATTATCTCAAAAACTAACATAGATAGGGTAATACTGAAGAAAGTTGACATGAATTGAAGATAAATATCCAAAAACGTATTAATATACAGGGTGTTTCATTTAAAAAATCAAACTTGTATCGTGCGCAGCGGAATCTGAACACTCTGTATACCTGAGTACAATTTTATGTTATGCAGCATTTGTCTCCGAATATTTTTTGTTTGAAAGCTTTTTCTCTAAGTTGCTCGGGTAAGGAATTATCTTCGGTCGACGCACTAGGTGGACATGCTGTAAAAAAAAATAGTTTGCTTTAGTTTAGAATGTTCACTTAGAGATTTATGAACTATCATAAATCTGCATCACAATGTATGACGTGGAAAATACACTTACCTTTAAAAAGAAGCATTTTTCATTCGACAACGTGTTAAATAAACTAAAATCTAAATTTTCATCTTGAATTTAATACATGCTGCATAGGTAATGTAAGAAATGACTTTATCATTTACAACAACAAAGTTTTACGAGTAATGCAATACTCATCCTCATCAGATTAATATTAGAACAATAGCAGTAATTTGCTGCATTTAAATCTGCGACCCAAACCATATATGATGACGATGACTGACGTTGTCTAAAAAAAGGCGTAAGGATCTCAGATCCTTCCGCCGCAACGTCCTCTTTTCTATTTTCGCGTTAAGAGTTGAAGACAATGTTCGTTTTTTGATCTATACCAGAACAACGGCAATCTATTATACTGAATGCTGCGTCAAGATCCAAAAATACATCGATAGCCGACTATCGATCTGTTCTCTCGTTCAGTTTATTGGTACGTAACGAACGAAAAGCGCTGATATCATTTTTGCAGGTGAAAGGAGTGTCTGGAAAATTATCCCGAAATGCAGACGAATTTTAATAAGACCTGTCCTTTATGTAAATCGTATCCGGGAATGACAGTGGCGGAAGCCAAAGCTTCTCACGTACTTCACGAGGATTATTTTTACCTCTTCTATTGCGGTAAGTTCTCTGTTATTTTCTTTTATTTGCTTGCTCATTAACTGTGTGGCCCCTCGTGGATTTTCTTCTTATTATAAAGTACAGCCTAATTTTAAACGTGCTCTTTTCTGTCAGCTTTCTTGTGCCTTTTACTTATTTGTTTTTGTGTTGTTTTAAGCTTATTTATTATTTATTCGTATTTTACTTGTTTACAATTCTTATTACGATCAGAAGAGTTCGATTTCGACGGACCTTTTACTATTGAATGTATTAATCTTGACGTTTTAAACAAATAAACCAAAAATGTATGAAAGGAAAGAATCTCTTAAATGCATTACTTTTTTAATTTATTTCAATTGCAAGTCAAATAATTGGAGACAACAAGTTGTTCTTTATTTAAACTCAAGATTTTCTGAAAATGTGTATGGTATTGTAGGATCTAAATATTACGAGATGTCACAATGAGAATATGACATTCTTAAAAAAAATCTTATTTTTGAAATTTTGCGGAATCTTCCACCTGGTTTTGCTATATCGTTGCCTTAGTGAGAAAAGCACGTAACTCCATTAAAAAGAAATATACAGGAGACCAAAAGAACTGTTTGGTTTTAATATGATCACAATGTAAGCTTTTGTTTCTCTTTTAGATGCTATTGTAGAATAATTTTAATGATTTTTTGAGAAAAAATACATAATTCTGAAAACCTTTTTTCAGTTATTATTATATGGCAGTTAAAATTTTGGATACAAAATGGAGTTACGAGCTTTTCTTACTAAGGCAACGACATGTCGTTTATAATGACCAACGTTCATCTTTTGAGGTAGCTGGTAACATGAACAACCAAACGTTGATCAAAAACCCGGAAGAAGATTCTACCGTCATTATGCAGCAGATTTGAGGAATGTCTGTATAAAGGCCACGTCTTACAAAAAATCTATTATATTGTAAGAAAAGAACGTGGTATCAGAAATGAGAAGTATGGGAATCTTCATATTGAACCATTGCACTTTCAATTCTAAATTCAAACAACCAAAATAATCTGTTCAACGGTCCACCGTCTCGCCCAAAACGGCCCAAAATTAATTACGCAAGGAACTGCACAGAGGAGGTGATGGTGGTTTTAGAATAGGAATCGTGTATTTGGAATTTAAATAAACCATTTACATGTGCAGATACCGTAGCGTATCGCCAAGAACTGTTCGAGAGGTGATTTGGCATCTGTATTCCGGTTTCTGTCGTTACTTTCTAGGACGGCATGACTATATCTCTTGGCACTAGGTGGCGCCAGGAAATATTTCAGTGCTGTTTTTGGAGATTAGTGGCATAAACAGAGAGGTGAGCGCAATGTGGGCAGTGCAAAAGAGCGCCCAGAACAACGCTAATGATACCGGGTAGGCAGAAACATATCCGTTGGTTAGTGCTTTTCTCTGCTCACATTGTTTTTGCCGGAAATGATTCATCAATATCATGAACTAAATCGGCATTACTTTGGTCAGAATTAATTTGTTTATCAAAAGCAGATATTACAAGAGGAAAATAAAGTTGGATATCATTGGCTTACATATGATATTTTGCAATACCTCAAATCAGCAGTGACGCATGGATTTCATTTGATAAATGTCTATTCTGTCTTTATCGATTGTAAAAGAAGTTAAATTATACTTGCATTATAACTTGGTGGGTGCAATATAGATATATTTTCATTTAACGGAAACGCCATCACCTATTTTCACTAGATTTAGAATTTTCTTGCAAAAAGTCAATGTGTTATAGATATTTTTTATTATATTGATGTTTTAAGATTATATTATTGTATCTATATATACATAAGATATTAATTTAATTAATAACACTGGGGAACAATTTGTAACACAATTTCTGTTGAGTTTGGTTTTTGAGTTGTTTTATAGTTAATTAGGCATGCTGGTTTCAAAACTGTTGTTAGTTTTCTTCTACCACGTCAAGTTTTATCTCTATACCTTACGAGAATGTGACCACTCTCCGCGAAATCGAGCATGAAAAGAATGCTTGGTTGGCATTCAAAAACATTGTTAAAGACTGTCTTGGAAATACACGAGCACAGAATTACGCCAAAATTGTCCAGCAACTCTTGGAGAGCTTCAAACTGCTAGGTTGCAACATGAGCACCAAATTGCATTTTTTACATAGCCATCTTGCTAACTTCCCGGAAAATCTTGGTGCAGTCAGTGATGAGCAGGGTGAGCGATTTCACCAGGATTTGAAGGTCATGGAGGCACGGTATCAAGGTAAATGGGATGTACATATGATGGCTGACTATTGTTGGAGCATCAAGCGAGAATGTCCACAGATTAAACATTCCAGAAAGAGCTATAAGCGAAAATTGTTGCCTTAATATGTAATTACCGTTCGATAAAAGAACAACTATTTATATAAACACAATTTAACTTGCAGTAACTATTATAGCCTTTGTATGAATAAAATTATTCTTTATAAACAGTATATTTGGTAAGTTTTTACTTTATTTTCCTTTATATGCACAATTTGTATGACTTTTGAGGGTATTCTGTAGCTTAAAAAGTTGACGTGATTGACAAAAACTGCGGTTATTTTTGGATCCAGATGCCAAAAGTTAGTTGAAAACAAGTCACAGATTTAAGACAACGAAATTGCCGTTCCCCAATGTAATATCACAAAGTAAGTGCAAATGTAAAGGTAAATAATAATTGTAATTTATCACTTGTAAAGCTATTATAATTGAAAATTAGAGCATATAGCAATAGAAAAAATGGTGGAATGGTGAAATGGTGGTTGTAAAATAATAGTAAACATATTATGTGTTTTGTCTTTTGTTAATAAAATTATATTTTTGTCATAATAAAGCTATAAGTAATCCAAAAAAAAAAACAATAATTAAATTACCGTGCGCCCACATTCAGTGGTTGCAAGGCGAAGGAAAAAGTCTTTAGGTGCTATTTATTAATCTTTTCAAAAGAATAAATTTATTCATAAATCTTTTTTGTAACGATGAAAGAATAAAAAGAAAAAAGTGCTTTTCTTGTGATTCGAACACTAAACGTTGGAAACGTAGAGCGAGTGATTAACGCACTCAATCATCATACAAGATAATTCATATTTTTGGTGTGCTAATGATATAATGGGCTTAAGACATTAACAAGTTAAAATTACAAATTTTATTGGAGAAATGTGATTTGCAGAGAAACATTTTATGCTTTTAAGCTCGCCTTACTTGCCAGTTCCAACATGTATTATTAATATTATTAGTAATATTTGTATAGTTCTCAATATGCTATAAAGAGATTAATAATACATACATTAATAATAAATATATAAATAAATATTCTTTGGTTAGAAATATTTTAATGTGTTCTGCTGCTCTGCAGCCATAGTGCACCAGTCGCCCCTGCCTCAAATATCGAGTAGTAAAACTAATTTTCTTGAATCAGGCAAATATTTGACATGAAAATCCTACAGATATAATTTATTGAGGAAATTTCAGTTCATTTCTAATCATTTCTAATCATGATATTTCAATAAAAAGCGAAGTTGGTATTCTTGGTAATAGTATTAAGAATAAATTAGTAAACTTAACGTTTGGACAACATAGTTGTCTTCATCGGAAACGTGTTGGTGGAAATCACAACTCTATGGTCATAAAGCACAAAAACCGTTTATCGCATATTCTGCAAAATATTCAAAAATATATTTATGTGAAAAATATCGCCAGCAAACCTGAAAGTCGCTCCGCTCGAATCACTTGATTTGAATGGGTTTCATATGGGCTATATTTTATTTTCTTATTTTTATTTTATTATGTTCTGGAATTTTGGAAATACTTAACAGTAGTCTTCTCATTTTTATTTTCTTTTAATAATTTTCAAATTAGTAAAACTCCTCGGATGGAACCTTAAATTGAACAGTGATCTTTCGAAAATATTCTTTAAATTATTTACAATCTGTATCTGTAGTACTGTTTGGTTATATTTTGTTTGTTTTAGAAAATGCAGAGTTGTAGTAAAATGTGCAAACTCAGCATTTCAATATAATAATTTTGCAAGTAAGGGTTTCTGCAAACTTCGACAGAGTCATCAAATTAGGTAATTGTAGGTATCCGTTGCTAAACCTATTAAATGAAAATGTCAACGTGCATATTCCTAAGTACGTTAAACGTCCTAACAAGTTTACTCCTTTAGGTTCTTTGACAATTAACTATAATTCACTTTTTAAACTCTGAATTTGGTCTCGTATGATACTTTTACAAAACGTCACCAGTCTAACATAAACTTTTGATAACAACTACAAAAAGAAAGCAAGCAAATTCCTTCTAAAGCCAGAATAACTTAAATTGTATAGGTACGCGATTTTTTAACTTCATTCATCGATATATTACGAGGGTACTCTGAAAAATTTCAAGCCTCAACATGAAGATGGCGTTACTCGTCAAAAACATGCAGGTAATATAATTTCGCATGCGTTGGAAAATACTTTTGAAAATTTCAGCCATGTTGGACGCTCAGCTATTGTTTAACAGTCGTTTGTGTCAGTCAATGTTAGTATTTCTGTGTGACTGTCAAAAAGTACAACCACTACTGATAACATCGGAAAAGTTGACCAAATGGTTCTAGATGACCGTCGAATTAAGGTTAGACAGATAGCAGAGGCTGTCAGCATCTCAAGAGAACGTGTTTGTCATATACTGAAGATTTGGGCATGAAAAAGCTCTCCGCGAGTTGGGAGCCGCGTTTGTTCACTCAAAACCAAAAATGCATTCGAATGAACATTTCAAACGCTCTGTTGAAGCAGTTTACGCGAAATAAGTCGTACTCTTGGCGTCGATTAATAACTGTAAATGAAATTTGAATACGCTAGTGTACTCCTGAAGCCAAGCCACAGCCGAAACAGTGGACTGCGAAAGGTGAATCTGCTTTGAAAAAGGTAAAGACTGTTCCATCGGCCGGGGGAGTGATCGCGACTGTTTTTTGGGATAGTTATTGAGTTTTAATCGACTATCTTGAAGAAGGAAAAACAATAACGAATCATTACTTGACAAGCTGAAGACAGAAATTGCGAAAAAAACGGCCGCATTTGAAAAAAAAACAAGTTTTGTTGCACCAATACACCAATACAGGTACCGTACCACACTTCACTTATTTACCAGATCTGTCCCTCAGCGACAGTTTTCTGTTTCCTAGGCTCAAAATTTCGCTGGGAGGACAGAGATTTTTATCGAATGAGAAGGCACATCTGTAAACGCCTATTTTGCAGAACAAGACGCCAACTACTGTTTGGACGGATTGATGAGATGGGAGCATCGCTGGAAAAAGTGTGTCGACTTACAAGGAGACTATGTTAAGAAATAAAACTGAATTTGACAAAGACATACGTCTTCCTGTGTTAGACTGGAAACTTTTCACACTACCCTCGCGTATAGGTTCAATATCAAATAAGTTTTACTATAGTACTATAGTATCTAATTCGAGGATTGTAATAAACAAGTTAGTATTACGACATTACAAGTTTTATGGGTCGTAAATGTTCTTGGTTGTATTAGTACATACCTCCATTATAATTGAAAGATTTTATCTCTATATACACACGCAACACAATATACAGCGAGTTATTTAAAAGTGAAAAGGCGCGCGTAGTGTTTAATAAACAACACGTCTTTAATGTTCCGCGAGTGTAAACATGGACAGTTGATTTTACAGTAAAAAAATTGCGATCTTCGAAACGTAGGCTCGCAGTTCATGTCTATGTATTTTTTAATATCTTCACATTTCTCCATTGTCTTTGGAGAACATAAATATACGTATTATAGCAAATTTTTGCTTGGTTAAAATATGTTTTGTTATTTCGGGGAATACTTATTAGTAACCTGGGCAAATATGCGGTAACAGCCATGGGCATGGCGTGCGCATAAAAGTTTACACATAAAATAGAAGGTAAGAAATAAATTATAAAACGTGCTGAAACACTTACCGTTTTAAAAGTCTTCCGTGAAATCACAAACTGGGTAACATCTGATAAATATTTAAATCATTAGATATTTTTCCGCAGCTGTTTTAGTCAAGTGAGTACGACGTGCGGAATAAACGTTTTTTAATGCCGAAAACGACCGTTCGACATCTAGCGATGTTATATTTGCATATTTAAAATAATCTTTGAAACAACTTAATGCATCTTCACACGCACCTTCACAAATTTGTCCTAATATAAGAAAATCGGGGTCTTTCTCTAAAGCACTTTCAAATTTTTGTATTACATACCAATTTGTTTCGCCTTCTACAGTGCATAACTGCGCGTGAACATCATTCACAATTTGAATAGAATCCACTAGCGACATCGAAACATTTTGTAATTTTTCTATTCCCTCCGCTAGTCCGAAGTAATTGTTGTGAATAGCTTGTAAATCTCTTTTAGCCTGACTACCTTGAAATAATTCCTAGGTTTTCTTGATTGCTGCAGATTCTGTGGGATTGAATTTTAAAACAACCTTCTTTACTTGATCAAAATATTTGTTGTAGTAAAACGCAGCCTGCAACCATGTTCCCCAACGTGTAACAATCGGCTGTGGTGGTTCAGGTAAATCAGGACACAATTTATGAAATAGTCGGATACGTTTCGGGGACTTTAGAAACACTGCCTTTGTACTAGCAATCAATGCATTTACTAGTGGAAAACATGTAGGAATCGTTTGTGCCGAAAGATTTAGAGTATGGATTTTACACGTTACATGTAAGAAGTTACCACTGTGTCCTTTAAGAAATCGGCCCAAAGAACGTATGTTTGCGGCACCATCACTCATAAACATTAAAAGTTGCTTAGTTTAAACTTCAAATTTGTTCAATGAGTTCAACACCACCTTTAAAATCTCATCGGCAGTACAATTTATAATTCTTTTGGAAGCAAGTAACAAGGAGGATGACGGTCGATGTGGTTCCATTGTACGTACCCTTACATTAATCTGTTGTTTCGCCCACACACAACCACAGTTTTTTATCTTTCAATTCCGTTTTCATTCTTTTTTCTATATGTTCACGAACAAATGGCAGTACATTTCGTATCGATGTCCGACTAGGTGATTTACAGTCCGCATATTTATTCCAGAAGGAAACAAACGCTTCTTTGTCTAGTAAACGAAACGATAGATTACATAAAATAAGAGTAACACATAAATCAAATGTAAATTTTTTTTAGTCTCCTATGCCACTTGCTGTTTGCTTTCGATGTGACGTTGACAATGGCTTTTGGGCCAACACATTAAAGGGGTTTTACATACTAGACATTGAATTTTAGCGCCATCAAAAATTAAGTGCGTCATATCCACTATAAAGTTTTTAACTGTGTCTGCCATTGGTCGTTTTCGCGACATACCTAACTGCGAAATTTTTAAAGCAAACATAAGCGTACAATTACGAAATAAGTTACGACAGCCTACATATACACAGAACTACTCGCATACAGCATCGATTTAATACTGACGCTGTGAACGCGTGAAATAAATAATCGCCGACTCCGCACCACATATCTACTACACTGACTGTTACCGCTGTTTGCCCAGACTACTTATTAGTATTTTCTTTTTATAAAATTTATTTAATGCTGGTGCTCACAGCTCACACACTGGTGCTGCTGATGCTTTTTCCTTTGATCAAACATTTCAAATGTAATTTTTAATGTCTTTAGCTAGAGTAAAATAATTTCGAAGTTTATTTGTAGTTGGAAGGAATTTACTTTACTTTATTCTGCATTCAACTGCATATTCTTCTTGAATATAAAATATTAATGTTACAACATATTGCAGTGTGAATATGTTTAAAATCTGATGTAAATTAGAATATAATAAGACGTGTGTGGCCACAACACGCAACCTCTCTTGCGTCCTCGGTTATAGATCGGTCGTCCGCAGGCGTGAAAAAGATGGGAAAGAGCGTCAAAAGGAAGCAAATTGTACGGGACTTGCGAAAAAGAGCGAACCCCCCGAAGGGTTGTAATCTAGTTTTATTAATAAATTTTGTACATTCTATTTAGTCGAAAACTATTCAAAAACATTAAAATCTATTGCCTATTTGTATACAACCACTGTTGATGTTTCATGAGTGGTGTATACTGCATACTTCCAATAGTTCCAATGTTGTTCAAGTTCACTTTTCTTTTCATAGTGACTAGCAGTTCCTGACTTAATTTTGATTTTCGGTAAACATCAATCTTGTAAAAATACACATGAAAGAGTGCCTACTAGACACTATATCTCTTGGCACCAGGTGTCGTCAAGAAATATATTTTAAATAAATAACTAAATAGCTATTAGTTATTGCAATAAAAATTTCAATGAAGGGTATTAAGTTTGTTCATAGAGTATTTCAGTTGTTACATGTTACTGTCTCTTTAGATTTGTTGTTTTAATTTTAAATTGTTAACCTGTATGAATTTTTATTAAGACATTGTTTCTCTTGTTCTTTTTCGCGAAGAAGATGGATTTGCATTATATTTGTTTTTTTTTTTTATTTCTACATGAATAGAATGACCAGTAGCATCAAATCTTAGCTTTAATTTGACAACTGTTTTCGGTTGTGAACATCATTAGTCAGGATAGGACAGATTATATATGTTAGCTAAAATACACAATTTCTTTCACTTTTTCCTAGTATATAAATTATTACCTAAATTTTCTTTATTGAGGGTCGAAATTTTGAATCAATAGTGTAAGATCATCAACGCCAGTATGTTTTATTAACTGTCGTCATGGTAACCAAACTACATTAATATCAAAAACCACATGGATGCAATTTCCAATATTGTATATCTCTTTCTAGCATGTAGACGAGTTGTAACAAAAATTCAGTAACAAGATACTATCGTAAACCGCGGTATCACTGTAAATATATCCAAATTTAGAGGATTGAAGACAAAATTATAAATATCTCGAAAGCTAGCTAGAAAGTAAGTGTCTGGTTCGTTCCTTATCGATCGTCCTGTATATACGGACATATTTTTGAATTATATTTAATTATGTCGATTGTGCCATCGGAAAATTTTAGCTTCCTACTATTTACACATGGGCACAATTTTACAATGGGGAATATGCATGCATCTTATAATTTTGAATGTATACAATTATCGAACAAGATACTGTTAGTAATTACATACTAAATAATCCCCGAATGTTGGGACACGTAAATTTGGCGTATGATTGACGGTTTATTTACATATTTGTAGCAACAACGTCTACCGGCTAAAAGTTCAACTGATTTATGATAACACAGAGCATTAAGTACTTGAATAGCTTGAAACTACTCCAGTTGTTGAATGGAAAACCTTTATTGGTACTTTGGTAAAATCGGTTTAAATCAACATTTAAAAAACGTACGCCTGGCGGATAGTTAGGTATTACACGATGTTACTCCTTGCTTTAAAATGAAAGCAGCTATTGTTGCAACTCAAAAGTATGTGGGCTTCAAAAATTAATTTCAAACCAGCATATTGCCAAAAAACGCACCAAATGTCTAAATATGGGGTTAACGCTATATCGACTATATTGACATTGTTGTCATTTTTGACAAAGTTAAAATGTCTTTTAGTGATCTACCGTTGCCTTCAAAAATAGTCTGTCTGTGTAATGACAAAGAAATTAAGTGCGAGAAACATACACCCGATCGACGTCTGTTAAATTGGGAAAAATGGACGGAAGAGAGGAAGCGCACCAACAAAGCCCTAGCTAGAGCATTAGATCGTCATTCGGAGCAACTCCTTATCAATTATGGAGAAGATATTCGAACGATCAAAGAAGAGAAGGCGGTCATCGAGAACACAAACATTATTTATCCACACGATCATTACAGGGGAAATCCCTCATTTTGGAGAGTGCCTATTGCGTTGCGAAAGCAGCCTCACCAACCTGATTATTTCTCAGTGATGACGAGTGCTCAGAAATGCGAGATACCCAGCATGGAATATATTAAAGTTCCAAATGTTATTCGACATGAAAAAGATGCAGTAACCACTGGATATAGGAATGAAAAACAGATCTGGGATAGATCTGAGTATAGAAAACACAAAATTGAAGAATTAAAAAATCAAATAGAAATCGTTGAGCCGTTTAAACCAGATCTAGATAATTTGTTTATAAAAGGCGTTGGAATTGCAACAACGCATGTCGAATATCTTGAACGGGTAACACCGGGTAAGTTTAGTTTTGCTTCTACGAATAGCCTGGACAAACAGCGGTAACAGTCAGTGTAGTAGATATGTGGTGCGGAGTCGGCGATTATTTATTTCACGCGTTCACAGGGTCAGTAACTAAATCGATGCTGTATGCGAGTAGTTCTGTGTATATGTAGGCTGTCGTAACTTATTTCGTAATTGTACGCTTATGTTTGCTTTAAAAATGTCGCAGTTAGGTACGTCGCGAAAACGACCAATGGCAGACACAATTAAAAACTTTATAGTGGACATGCCAGACTTAATTTTTGATGGCGCTAAAATTCAATGTCTAGTTTGTAAAATCCCTTTAATGCGTTGGTCCAGAAGCCATTGTCAACGTCACATCGAAAGCAAACAGTATTCTTCTGCAAAAAGTGGCATACTAGACCAAGAAAAATTTACATTAGATTTATGTGTTACTCTTATTTTATGTAATCTATCGTTTCGTTTACTAGACAAAGAAGCATTTGTCTCCTTCTGGAATAAATATGCGGACTGTAAATTACCTAGTCGGACATCGATACGAAATGTAGTGCCATTTGCTCGTGAACATATAGAAAAAAGAATGAAAACGGAATTGAAAGATAAAAAACTGTGATTGTGTGTGGACGAAACAACAGATCGTCAAAAACATTCTGTGGTTAATGTAATGGTACGTACAATGGAACCACATCGACCGTCATCCTCCTTCTTACTTGCTTCCAAAAGAGTTATAAATTGTACTGCCGATGAGATTTTAAAGGTGGTGTTGAACTCATTGAACAAATTTGAAGTTTCAACTAAGCAACTTTTAATGTTTATGAGTGATGGTGCCGCAAACATGTGTTCTTTGAGCCGATCTCTTAAAGAACACAGTGGTAACTTCTTACATGTAACGTGTAAAATCCATGCTCCAAATCTTGCGGCACAAACGATTGCTACATGTTTTCCACTAGTAAATGCATTGATTGCTAGTACAAAGGCAGTGTTTCTAAAGTCCCCGAAACGTACCCGACTATTTCACAAACTGTGTCCTGATTTACCTGAACCACCACAGCCGATTGTTACACGTTGGGGAACATGGTTGCAGGCTGCGTTTTACTACAACAAATATTTTGATCAAGTAAAGAAGGTAGTTTTAAAATTCAATCCGACAGAAGCTGCAGCAATCAAGAAAAGCCAGGAAATATTTCAAGATAGGTTAAAAGAGATTTACAAATCTATTCACAACAATTACTTCGGACTAGCGGAGGGAATAGAAAAATTACGATGTCGCTAGTGGATTCTGTTCAAATTGTGAATGATGTTCACGCACGGTTATGCGCTGTAAAAGGCGAAACAAATTGGTGTGTAATACGTAAATTTGAAAGTGTTTTAGGGAAAGACTCCGATTTTCTGATATTAAGACAAATTTGTGAAGGTGCGTGTGAAGATGTATTAAGTTGTTTCAAAGATTATTTTAAATATGCAAATATAACATCACTAGATGTCGAACGGTCGTTTTGGGCTTTAAAAAACATTTATTCCGCACGTCGTACTCACTTGACTGAAACAGCTGTGGCAACATATCTAATGATTCAAATATTTAACAGATGTTATCCAGTTTGTGATTTCACGGAAGACTTTTAAAACGGTAAGTGTTTCAGCACGTTTTATAATTTATTTCTTACCCTCTATTTTATGTGTAAACTTTAACGCGGTTGCCACGCCTCTGGCTGTTACCGCATATTTGCCCAGGTTATGTCTACGAATCTAGAATATTTAGATATAGAATAACATTAACTACAAAGCTAGCGTTTCGGTTTGTGGAACGCTTAAGATGCCACTTTTCCCACGTTCAAAAAGTTATTTTATAGGGTTAGTAAGTAATAATAGGTAAATCATTTTTCGTTTAACTTAAAAATAAATAAATACTACAAACACAAAAATAATATATTTGTGTTTAGACAAACATTTGTTTTTTTTCAGTAACGATTAAACTTAACATGTCTTAAATAATGTGTAAAAAAAGATTATGAGGACTAAAACGGAAATACTGGCATTTAATTTGACGTCCGATTTAACCGGAAGTCACCTTCAACTTTGAAATTTTAAATGGAACACCATGTATATTTTTTATATTATGAGAAAGCACAATATTCCTATTTCAAAACTATTTAGTTTTCTACATTTCTTTTAATCGTATACCTATCAAGATATTAGCTATAATTACAATGAATTAACAGCGGAAAAAAGAAATAAAAGAGGGATTTTATGTAGAAGAACGTTAAAGCGCAATGTGATCAAATAAATAATATTAATATGTCAGATGTTCAAACTGGGGAGCACCTACTTCTGGACAGTACGCTAATCTATGGTGGAATTCCTCAATGACGTTTGAAATCGTATATTTTTCCATAATTCTAGCTCCTAAAGTAAAGTATTAAGTGGCGCGAAATAAACTTTTGATTTCAGATAGCTCCACAAAAAATAATCTAATGGTCTAAAATCTAATAGTTGTCGTACTTCTAATGTATAATGGGGGTCTTGCTGAAACCATGTAGCAACTGGTAACTGCCCCTCAAAAGATAAAATTTTAATTCGTTTTCTTTCATTCGGTTGGGCCATTTTAAACACAAGCTTCAATTTAGTTGTCTTTCTTGTGTTTCACCAGGCAACTAAGATCTCGATTGCTGTCCAAATTTAAACAATTTAAATTAATGTCTTTGTGGAAAATTAGGGAAGGCGTAGGAAACTATACATTTTTAAAATAGGAATATTGTGCTCTATCAGAATATAAAAAATGTACAGGATGTTTGATTTAAAAGTTCAGAGTTGAAGGTGGCTTCCCGTTAAATTGTAAGTCAAGTTAAAATGTCAATATTTCCATTTTAGTCCTCATAATCAGCTACCTACTAGTACTGAATTTCACAGCAGTGCCTCCAGTATTATTGAAGATATTTAAGTACTCCAGACCTTTGCCCATTACTGTATATTAATAACCATCTATTAACCAACTCCAGAGACTACGCCGCACGTATCAACACCTGGTCACGTTGTGTTACCAATCAATATACACGCTGACGAAGATTACCTAATGATGGACAATTTAAAGTTATGTAACCATATAGACAATGACGTCCACGTTCACCTGAGTTTCGAGTACGACATCGGCAGTAAGCAAGTGCTTACCAAAACGATTAAACTGACAAATGGGACTTCGTACGCTCTTAGATACTGTTTCGTAGCAAAGAAGAAATTTCATCTATTCCGCGATATTGTAGAAGATAAGGAGGAACAAGTCTTCTTTTACAATAAAAGAGAATTGATATTATTGCCGAAAGATAGTTTCAAATTTCCGATTGGTATAAAAACAGATCTTGCTTTCACACATAGGCTGCAATTAGTCTTACAAACTCGTCCGAATCTTTGGAAACATACATTTGTAATAAATCTAGCGGGAATTGCTACCTACAAAGGTCTATCCGACAAGTGTGCCAACATTAAACAACGTATTGAAACGGAAACGTGTAAGGTAATTGCACGCGACTTAGTTCAAGATATGTTGGTGGACGTACATCTTAAAGACGAGAAGAATCAGCTTACAACCTTTTATGTTTACGATAAACCAACCATATTTGAAGTTGTGAATCAAAAATATACCCCTGCTACAAGGCATCCCAAATATATATACAATAAAGATATCGTGGAGGAATTAGAAAACTTCTATTTAAAAATACGTTTACCCGATGCTCCGGCATCGTGGGATTTGAACATTGAACATTTACGGGAAATGACGAAAAAGCGGCAAGAATTGAACTATCGTAAAACGTTCATAGAAGAATTACTGAACATTAAAAACGGTAAAAACGAGAAGAAAGATGCAAATGTGAAATCAACAACCGCTGTGAAAGCAAAAAATTCCTTTGCTAGTAAATCTACGCTTACTAAATCAATTGTCAAATCAAAATCAGTTATTAGTCGATCTGAAGAACATAAAACGTTCGGGAATAGTTTGATGGAGGAACTAGAGGAAATTTTAATGAAATTGCAACAATTTACAATGTGGTTCAACGAAAATAGAACCCTATACGAATCTTGCTACACCGTCCTATGTACCGCATTCGATACGATTTTAGAAGAGGTATACCGAATAGAGGCGGATTTAAATATACGTAAAATTGATAGGTATCCTGAGCAGTTTAAGTACAATCCCCACGTTTTCGAAGGGAGAGTTGAAGAAACTCACTATGATCTACCAGGGCAAGCGCCTCGTATCACTGAAGATTTTATTGCTGACGCAAAACCTGCTACTGAATGCCTTAAAGACATACCGCTGGAAGAAAGCAAAGCTAGATATGATATTTACTATGGTAATACAGATAATGGGACCGATTCAAAAAACAAAGGCAAAGGCAAGAAAGGACCTAAGGAGAAACCGAAGAAAAAAGACGCAAATGACAAGAAAGGTAAAGGTGCAGAGAAAAAAGCCAAAAGTCAAGAGAAATCCGTTTCTAGAACTGAAAGTGCCGACGTGGATCTTAAAGAGAATCCCTTCTTTAATATCGACGCGGAGCCTACAATCCCGGAAGATTCAAGCAAGGTCTCCCTTAAGCAATCATTATCCAGTGAAGATGATTCCAGCGATGTTACGTCAGGATTACTGCTAAAAGAATACAAACGCTCCTTATACGAAGTGTTCTACCGTAATATCTTAGAAGCCGCTGTCAAGTTAGTGGATATCATAGAACTACACAAACATGAAGAGGTTCGAGTAGAAAACATAAAAAGAATGGTAGAGGAAGCATCCGTGAAGCAACCGCCCGTTCAAATGCGAGTCGTCGACCTGAGAGAAGCGATAAGAGTGGCAATGGATCTTCCAAAAAAGTACAAATCACTTTACTCGTATCTTCCTGAAAAATGCGATCAAACTGAAACGCAACTTGACGAATCGGTGCAAAAGAAAGAGGAAGGATCCGAATGGAGCATATTAAGACCTTTAAAAGGACCGGAGCCCACCACGAAACCTATTTCCCATCCTGACACGAACGTTTATTTGAAGAAAAAAAATAGTAGGCGTTTATTCAAAGATGTCGGAACGATAATGTCGAACGCAGGTATTGACCCTAATTGGCAAGACTTTAAAGAGGTAGGCGTGCAAATAACAACCAAGCGGGAAAGCAGGCCGGAAAAAGAAGAGTTTATGTCTACTATTATTAGCGATGTAGTCGATGAGGTTTGTCGTGATGTTGAAGACGGAGTAGTCGAAGAAGAATCAGAAACGAAGTCAAGCGAAGTATTGTTTTGTTGCGACGAAATACCTGTTATACCGAACAAATCGACCCAAAACATAAATTATAACGAAAAGAAATGTTAAAAGCAAGTGGTATATCTTTCTATATATATGTATCGTGACAATTTCTTTTTAATTAAACTAATCTGTATTTATAAAAAGAATAATATACATATTTCATACCCTTTTATATATTTCTCTCTAAATTTTTGTAACAATTTACATTCTTCAAGCTTTTACAAGTTAAAAAGGTAATAATACGTAAGTATGATTATGGACAACGGGAGAGTGAGATGGATCTGACAGCATTTAGACAACAATAGGCCCTCTCTCTACTATAGAGCTCTTTAAGCCAAGCATACCTTAGTATAGATTAGGACGTTGCCCAGAGGAATCGCCCTAATGAAGGCGTAGTCGCTTCTCACCCAGCATGGTCCTTCTAATTGGCACTAGTGTAGAACACTTGCAGGAGGAAGTGTTCCACTGTCTCGTCTTCAGCTTGACAGGTCTCCAGTTAGTCCCATCCTAAAGGGGTGCTTCTTTAGCCGGCAATGTCCAGTCAGAATCTCAATAACCATGCAAAGATTGCCTCTGAACAGCCAGCGAAATACAATTTATTACATAATTTTAGAACAATTTCTTCAGCTGTAGGTAGAAAATATTCACATTGTGTAGCTTTATTTAAATATTTAGGACCTGAGCATAACCTGAGATCGCAATCCTTCTTTGCGACTATGACCAGTGAGTTCAACCAAACACTGGGTTTATCGACCTTCCTTATTACACTTTTCCCCTCTAGTTGAGATAATTTGGCTTTCAACTTATCATGAGGAACCCTTCGAAGCGGCTGGATATGTCACACACTGCATCCTCTTTTAATGTTATTTGGTGCTCTGATGGGAATTTCCTAATCCTTGGAATACTGTCGGATAGGATTCAAGGACATCACCAAGACACTAAAATCTGACTGATTGTGAGATAAGGTTTGTTTATGCCGCCGGTTTTTGATAGTTCGATCACAGGTTAATTTGAATTAATCTACGCATGCACGAACTAAAACTGATTTGTAACTGATTTAATCATTTAACAGCAGGAACGCTTGCGCCAAATTTACAACCGGTTATTTCCATGTTGTCTCTGTTTACATTTATTAGGTGATTTATAAGTTACAAGCATACTTAATAGACTTGAGAGAAAATATATTTAAATGTGCAGATAAGAACAGCAGATTTATCTTACATTCAAATACTATAAGAGGTACATAAGTGAAAACAGAAATAAACGCGAAATGTTTAGACAGAATTGCAAATTTATTATAACCTTAAGAGAACTGCTAATTCGTAACAAAACCACAGACATGAATAAAACACGTGTGGATTGTAAACAAAAAAAGGTGTAATACAACTTTTCACTTCACGATATAGCAAAGCACATGCGTCTGATAGATCACTGGACCATAATCTTCAAACTGGAGTAACTATTAGCAAACGGTTAGAAATTAATTTGGAGATCTCCACGAACGCCAAGTTATGTGAAACTAATAGTCAGAGTTTGACCTTTTAACTGCACGAACACTATTTTTGTAATGTGCATGTCCCTAATAATTTCAAATGATTTGAAATCGTTGCGGAAACAAACCTATTAGCCAATCTCTTAATTAAATTTCAGGCGTGTAAACCTAGCAATGGCAGCTGTCCTTTTGTATCAACAATAACAAAGGAAATTTGCTTTGAGATATTATTAACACTACATTCAAACTTAATTTCACCTATAGGTTTGATTCTAAAACTGCAAGTACCATATGACATCAATGTTATCTCAGTTTTGTTTAACTTACAACTAGATTGAACTCTTTTCAAAATATCTAAGGGTGATACATTAATTTCTACCCCAGTATCTAATTTAAACAGTACTTTCTTTGTGTTCATATGGTGTCCATTGGACTATTATTGTCCTTGTTACGTACTAATCCGATCAAGTTTAACGAAGCCATGTAAAATTCATTACTCTTACTCGCGTTTTCATTTCCAACCTCGTGTACCTCTTTCTTTCTTTTTCTTCTCTTGTACACACATTCGTGTAATTTTTGCCTTGACACTTAGCACACATTTTCCTGTAAACAGGGCATTTACCTTTATTATGTTTATAACCACAATATTTACATGACTTGTAGCTAAGGTTTTTATAGAATTTACTATTCTGTCATTTTGAACATTTTCGATTGTAACCTACTAGAAGTTAATTGCCTTGTCTAGCGCTAAATTTGGTTCTCTTAATAATTTTTCTTGAATTGCTTTATCATGTATTTCCATCACTATTCTGTCTCTTATCATCTCATCTCGTTGTGCGTATTCTGTTATTTTAATTGCCTTATGTTGATTCGTTACAAAACTATCAAAAGTATGATGTGCCGATGTGCCCTTCATTTTGCACGATACTGTTAAATTTACATCTTCGAAATATTATATTTTCTTCGGCGAACAGTATTATTTAAATTTCTCCTTGAGACCTTCTAGAGTTTTATTTTCATCATCAATAAATGTGAGTGAGTTGTATAATTCCAGTCCTTCATCCCCAATAAGGTTCAAAAATATAGCAATTTACTTGTTGGCTGGTTTCATGGATAGATCTGTAGCTGTTAAAAGTAAATCATATTTTTGATTAAACCGTTTCGAATTTTCTGAAATGTTTCCATCAAAAGACAGGGGTTCCGCCGCCGGCGCGGAGGTTTAAACAACGTTTCCATTATCGCTTGAATGCAAATAATTTGTTATCAGTTTCACTTTTGAGAAAGAACGTTCACCTTCTGAACTCATGCCAAATATAGAGAGATAAATCCCGAAACATTTGGAAAACTTGCAACCAGCTTATTGTCTATTTGCAGCTTCATCAAATTAGATACATATTTACGGTCACCACACATTTGAGAAAACAGCAACAACTCAATTAGGCCATTCTGTGAGATCTTTTGCCATGCTTTCAAATGTTTCGAACTTGTTGCGTGTATCATGAAAGTACTTTATGAGACTAGCGTACAGTTTGATGATGGTGGCTCAATACCTGGCCTCTGCAAACATTTATTAACAACTTGCATAGAAAGCTCTTGTAGCATCACTTTGTGCAAACCACCTTGTTTCTGATAACTTCTCCTCCGGACGTTCTTTAAGAATTGATCGTCTATTCGGTGAAGTTGATAAAAGAATTATAAACTAACTGTATAATACAAAAATAGTTTACTACTGCAAAAGTGCCTAGGGCTTACGACGATTCTAAAACGGCCCTGTAAAAGGTCCTATCTGACCGTAATATATTGTAATGAGTAGAGTCGCTCACCAGCGCCAACGGGCAGTGGCAGAGGTTCGATACAACCCTCAGTATAACTGCGAGTCTCAACCAGATCTGTTGTGTATACATGTACGCTGCCGTAAATACTATTTCGTAATTCTACGTAAATAGTAAACAGCATTCTTCAAAAAAAAATTGTACACGACACTATGACAAATTTAAATTTAATTTATATGTTACCTTTATTGCATGTAAGCTACCGTTTAATTTACTAGACAAGGAAGCATATGTCTTCTTTTGGAATAAATATTCGGACTGCAAATTACCAAATTGTGCCATCTGCTCGTGAACATGTTGAAAAAAGAATTAAATTGGAGTTGAAAGATAAAAAACTGTGGTTAGGTGTGGACGACACAATAGATTGTAAAAAACATTCTGTGGTTAATGTAATGGTACATACAATGGAACCACATCAATCGTCACCTTCAATTCTATTAGCTTCCAGACGAGTACAACAATGTACTGCCGAAGTAATTTCAAAGTTAATGTTAAATACATTGGAAAAGTTTGAACTTTCAACAAACCAACTGTTGATGTTTATGAGTGATGGCGCCGCAAACATGCTTTCTGTAGGCCGGTCTCTTAAAAAACATTATGCTAACTTGTTACATATTACGTGTAAAATTCACGCTTTCAGTCATGTGGCAGATAGTATTAGAAAATGTTATCCTGAGGTAGACGCTCTAATAGCGCATACAAAAGTAGTGTTTGTCAAATCCCTAAAACGTGTTCGCAAATTTCACAGACTGTGTCCCCGTATGCGTGAGCCACCACAACCTATTCTTACACGTTGGGGAACATGGTTACAAGCCACGTTCTATTATCATAGATATTTTGAGAATATTAAGAACGTGGTTTTATAATTGGATCCAAAGGAAGCTGCGGCTATCAAGGAAAGCCAGTCGAAATTTCACGATAGTCAGGTTAAAACGGATTTAAAAACTATTCAGAACAATTACTTTGGACTAGTGGAGGCAATAGAAAAATTACAAAATCCTTCGGTGTCGTTAGTGGAATTCCTGCAAATAGTGCAACATGTTCACGCGCGGTAGAAGATGCAAAAAATGTTTGTGTTCTAAAAAGGTTTGAAAGTGTTTTAGAGAAAGGTTTTGATTTTGGCACATTAAGAGAAATTTGGGAAGGTGCGTCAACAAAACCGTTAAGTTGTTCCAAAGATTATTTTAATTACGCAAATATAACGTCACTAGATGTAGAACGTTCGTTTTCTGCATATAAACACATTTTTTTTCTCACGCCACACTTGGTTTGCCGAAACAACTGTGGAAACGTATCTAATGTTGTAGATATTTACCAGACATTATTCACTTTGTGATTTCAGGGAAGACTCTTAAGAGGGTAAGTTTTTGAGCACGTATTATATTCTATTTCTGACCATTTATTTTGTGTAATCTTTTATGCGCCCGCCACTGGCTGTTGGCGCAAATTGAGCAACTCTAATGATAATGATAACTTACAATTAAAAAATTTAGTTTTTTATTTTTACAGATTACTAGAAATAAATTTTAGATTTCCGAAACATTACTGGTACTTTCAAAACAAGCAAAGAATATCATGAAGAATAAATTTTTTTCAATAATCAATATTAAAGAAATTTTCCCTCTTGTATACCCCATCGCTTTACATACTATATATATGATGTAATGACATAATTTTGATATGAAGAAATATAATTGAACTTTCCGTTAGTGAATTTTGCTTTTTGCACTAAATATTGTTTACTGGACTTTTTTTAACTAAAATACTTCTTGTCTACATGTATAAGACAAAGAAAAAGAACAATTAATTTGGGGGGAATTGTAGAAAAAAGGTCATCAACACTGGCATCACCTCGTAATAAAATGGAACTAAATGCAATTAAACTGTCAAAATAAAACACTTAAAGTGATTTTTCACAATCTCTAGGAATAGAAAGCATTCTAGCTCCGCAAATTTGTTATATAAACATTATAATTACAAAATGTATTTATAACAAAATTTTAAATTTTATCAATTAGGACAGTTCAGCTTAGCACAACAATTGTGCATAAATAATGATCAATGTATCAGCTTTTTATCGACATGGTATTGTTGATGGAACTAAATTTTCTCACAAATAAATTACTCTGCATATTTTGAAGTATATATAGTAACTAAAATTTAGTTGAAGTTTGAACCTACAAAAATCAGATATATTTGTAAAATTCTAATACAATACGATTAAACGTTAAACTTTTAAAATCCAATATTTTCTTAAGCGATCCTTTCTGGCAATTTCTTTAAATGTAAATGAATAACGGAGGATGGATCATTCGATATTTATACATTCAAATTCATTTACATACATGTATTCCAAACTGTTCACTAACTACCATTTATTCGAAGAATAACACTTAAGAAATGACCTGAAACCTTTTATCATAGTTATCTTACCGAATACAGTTTTTTAATTGGTAATAAACAAAGTTTAACGAGAACCAGTGATAGTAATTGCTATATAAGTATGATATTAGTACTCAAGTGTTATGGACTGTGCTAGAATCGAGGAGAGTATAAATTATTTCTACATAATGTCGTATAGTTATTTGAAAAAATCAAACGTTATTAGATAATTGAAAAGCATTGATAATGATAATTGAAGTACATTTGCTTCTTATTTGATTAAATTTCTTGGATACATATCTGCTCCAATATCATATTCAACATATCTGTATCTATCTATACATAAACAAATCTAAAAAATGCAGGTCTAAAAGCAAACCAGATTTTTGTTCTAAAAATTATAAATATTGGTAATATAATTTATGTAGATATAGGAGGTAGGCGTCATAAATTCTCGGCCTGATATAGAAAAGATAAACTTGGTAAAATATATCAATTTTTATTTTTCAATATAATCTCCCCTAACTTCAATACATTTATTACAACGATCAATTAATAATTCTATACCCTTCTAAAGTTTTTCCCTCAAAATGTTGTATTACGGCTGCTTGCAACTCACTATCGTCCATAAAACGACGTCCACTAAGGTCTTTCTTTAAATGAGAAAATAAATAATAATCAATTGCAGCCATGTCCGGGCTAGACGGTGGATGTTCTAATTCTTGGATGGTTCGCGGATGGTAGCTGTGAAATGGCGGCAGTATGGACGGGTGCATTGTCGTGTAACAATCGAACACCTTTTGTCAATTTTCCTCGACGTTTTGCAGAAATATTGTCCCTCAATTTATGCAGCAAAGTATTCCGCTCTTTAAAGTCAATGACTAAAATACTCTCACAATCCTAGAATATTGTGGCCATCACTCTTTTCGTTGATCGAACGACATTGACATTTCTGGGACGAGGTTCATCGAATCGCCGCCATTCCATCGATTCCTTTTTGGATAGAGGATCATAATACAGAACCATTGTTTCATCTCCTGCGATAATGGAGTCCAAAATCGGTTTCGGGTCGTCTCTACACATGTTTAAAAACGAGCGCGCACGTTCGACTCGACATTTACGTTGGAGTGCTGAAAGAAGATGCGGTACCCGTCTTGCATTAATCTTATTCATACCCAAATGGTTATGGAGAATTCGGCGAATACTTGTTTCAGAAATGTTAGGCATCACTGCTAATTCCTTCACTTTCAAACGGCGGTCTGCTAATACCATTTCTTCAATAATTGAAACGTTTTAAGGCGTTATCAGTTCAACTGACCGACCGAGGCGCTTATCATCTTCAAGGGTTTTTTGCCCCAAACGGGAACATTTTGTCCACTTTTTTACAGTGGAATATGAAGGAAATAAATCACCATAAACGCAGTATAAACGTTGTTTAATGTGATTAGGCGAATGCCCTTCTTTTGTTAAAAATTTAATGACCGCGCGGTACTCAATTTTCGTTGCCTGAGATTTCATGCATTAGTCACGTTGTCTGGCTGGCTACTAAAAACTACTACTCTTCGAGCAGTAATATATATATAGTGTAGGCCTCGCACATGTGCAACTATGACGCAACGCAGTTTGAACACGCTAGAACCTGTATAAGCCTATCAGGCCGAGAATTTATGACGCCAACCTCGTAGATCTGACCGACGATACAACAACTCCACTATTCCTAATCGAACAGTTTAGAAACTCTTGACTTAAGAAATTCCTTACAATTGCTGCATTGTGAGCCGATGCGCCGTCTTATTGCCACCACAAATACTGTTGTTAATTTAATGAAATATTGTTATCTAAGCAGTTACATATGTATGTGCGAGGAAGGTTAAGTATGTGTCCCATATAATGTTTCTTCGTACATAATTGGTCCTATGAGACGATTTCCCAAAATGCCTATACAAACGTTTAATCCAAAACGATGTTGTGGTCTCCTTGCCCTATTTTGTCTGGGATTCTGTACTTCCCAGTAGTGCTCTATATTTCTTTCTGTTAAAAATTCCAGAATTGCTAAACTCCAAAATTAGTAATTTTTATATGACCAGATGATATTGTTTAAAAAATATTCGTCGTCTTCTAATCTTCCCACTAACTAGTTGCAATACTCTAGACGTCTTAAATTTTCACCAGGCTGTGGCCAACATGAATCTTATATGGTTTAAACTTATTTCGATGTTCGTTCTCTATACTGAAGTCTGGGACAAATTTAATTCTGATGCCACTTCGCGTGTAAATGGTATTAACTTAGAAAATACGAGATTTACATAAATACACATTTAAGTTCCGATTTGTAAAATATCTTATTGATCTCCATTCAAATTCCTGTTAACATAAATATTACGTGGCTCGGTCAACGATCCATTCTCGGCGAGGTTTTTATCAAGACCTACGATGTGGCTGTTATCGTTCTGGATAATGAACGATAATCGAAATGTTTACCAGTTTGAAATTTCATGTTTACCTTATTTAATCTTAAAATGTACTCTTCGTCAATTAAAGCATAATATCAAAAACTTTTGTCAACATGTTATACATGGTTGAAATCAAAAGAAACAGCTCTCTTTTCTCTGCAAGATCAAATAAAGGTGCTAGAAATAAAAAAAGAAAATGAGCGTTTTTAAGTTTTTAAAAAAAAGCTCGAACGTCATTTGTCACGGGTCCATTTTCTCTTCGGGTTCATAACAAACATAAGATTTAGCAACTTTGTCTAATTTAATCCTATCTACTATTTCCAATAACAAACGAGATCTCCATAGTGAGGATCGAAAATGAATCAGCCTGTACCTAATTAAACCAAACAACTTTTACCTTAAAGATTTTCCATATCTCCCAATTACGATTAAGGTATTTTACTTTGAATATAGTGATTTTCAGTGTTTTCCCAGAACTTTTTGGACAAACGGTATTTGTATGTATACCTGCCCATTTCAGTTAAATTCACATATTCCATATTAACACTTTCTTGTTTGAACACTTAATTAAATTAAATTGAATACTAAAATTACGGGTTACAGCAACTTGGAAAACAGTTTTCATATTTGTGCTGAAAAGTGCTAATTACACTGTGCTCGAATTGGAGACTTTTTTTTGCAACAAGCTGGGCACTGGGGGGTGAAATTAATTCGAGCACGCTGAATCCAATGGTGCTAACCGTTTATAAAAGTTAGCTCGCGTTTTAGAGCAATTTCAATTTAAAAATTTTAGACCCAAAGACCCCCCAAAAAAAACGTTTATTGAATTTAAATCGATGGAAATAGACACCGTATCGACGAATACGCATCGAATAGAAACTATTTGAAAAAATTGAATCGATGCAGTCGATTTTTCATCATTTTTTTGCCAAAAAAAAATCTTGTTCTTGGTTTTTTTTCATTTTTCATTCTGTGATTGCTCTGATTCTTCTGTATCGCCAGCTTCTTCAAGATTGTTTCAAGTCCTTTGCCAAAAGAATCGATTGTCGCTATGATAATTCCAGGCTTCCTATCATATTATTTAAACGTGATTGCATGATTTCAATGTTCAAACACTTGATGGTTCATACATTGATATGCCTGCTTCTTCGGTTTTCATGGTTTCTAACGCCGATGGCTCAGATTGTTCTGTTGAAATTGGTCTTGTTGGAACAGGAATTGTATTTGAATGCGGCAGCAGCAATTGAGTATATATAAGGTAAAAGTCGACATTCGGGATGCACTAATTTGACGTATTAGAAATACTGCAGCCGATACTAAAGAAAGACATGAAGCAATCAGGAGAGCAAGAGGCGCCCTTCGTAGACGAAGCATAAAATGTTTAGAGGTTTAGAGCTATTTTTGAACATTTATTAAAAGAACTCTATGATTAAAAGGTTTTAATGTATGGAATTTTGTTTATTTGTAATTACGCAGTAACTTGAAAACAAATGAAAATCGAATAAGAACACATGAATGTCTTTACATTATTTTCACGTATACAGTACAC